>BLBF01000020.1:23791084-23823867 GCA_015471245.1 Laticauda colubrina | reverse complement strand
GGCTCTGAAAAAACAATCACCCCCTTTTGAAGGAGCATAATAAAAGAACGTGTACCCAGACATTCTGGGCACACTCATCGCGAGGAACTTCGTCTCCTGTCGTTTCTTTCTCCTTTCGCTCCCTATCATGAGACGCCCATCTGATGCGGGATAGCAGATACCGCACTGATATGTATTGTCATCTGTTTTTATTGCTATTTGGTAGCTTCATTTTATCTTTTGTTCAGTTGGAGGAACTGCTTATAGTTTAATATTGTTATTTTAATTGAATTACAGCTCTTGTATTTATTTGTGTAAAACATTTATATAGCCACCCATCTTGTAAGGAAATCTGGATGACTCCCAATCAAAAGAAAAAGCAACATAAAAACCATTAAGCACATTAAAAACATTAGAAAGAACAAAACCTGGCGCATACTGTAGTTTTCTTGTCCCAGTGACTGTAAGGCCAATTGTAGGTCAATCACTTTATTGGCAAAATGGGTGGCACATAAATTTAACTGTAAATTAAAAACATTAAAAACTGCAAAGAGTCTTTCAACTGCTATTGGCAAAAAGGCAAACACATTATGATACAATCTATTCATTCTAGCCTGGTGCCTTTACCACTACATTAAACTGGGTCTCAGAGTACCATTAAGTACTGCTTTATTAAACATCAATCTGGATAAGTTTCACGTTTTTTCCTCTCTTTTTACTATCCCCTTCTCATATAAGAATAGTATGTCCATTGTACATGAAAATACCTTTCTCAGGATTGTTTTATATTTGTTTAAACAGACAGTAATAAAAGCAAAAATATATTGATTACTCTTTTAAGGTCCTGTTAAACTTTTTTGGTGATTTTTACAATGAAAGGGTTAATGCTGATCATAACTTACAAAGTGAATACGCCAAGGCAAACAAGAAATTCACATGACACAAAAGCAGAAGCATCTGTCAGTTTCTGGGTGAAGCCCAGAAATATTTTTTAAAGAAAAGTGTTTGTGTGGATGTGTGTTTGAGTGTGTTTGCTTACACATGTGTACATATTTGTGCATATATAAAGTGAAAAGGAGGGGTGCAGTGGATCAACACCCATAGATTCCTCTAGTTCATACTTTCTATTCAAAAAGGTTAATGGATTTCCTTAAATAAAATCTAAGGCTGTGAAAAGCTTAAAACTAACCACCCAGAATCATTTCTGAATTTATCAATTGCTTTAAAAAAAATATAATTAAAAGCATGAACAGCATTGTGCAAGATAGGTGAATGCTATCTTTACAAAATTCTGTCACTTAATCATTTGCAAGGCAAATCACACTGAAGTTCAGCAAGGTTTTCTTTTTCTATTTTAACTTATAATATATGAGATGCAAATAAAATGTGGTGTGTGTGTAGGATGGGGGAATTTTAGATTCTGAGGGAAGATACTACACAAAGAGTTCCCCATTGGAAATGCCAGCTCACAGAAAAGTAAAAAAGATTATTTATTTTTTTATCCCCTTTCCTGTGGTACTTAGCTGTAGTGATACTGTGAAAGATCAATGATGAGATAATGTATGGACCCAATATCATTTGCATGCTATCAGTGCATAGAACAGAGAGTTTTTAATATTGGGAATCAATCGTTAGGAACTTTGGTGAAATGTAGTAGGAAGGGAAGCTGATTTCTTTCTCTCCATCTCTCTTTCCTAGTTGAATCAGCAGTGGTAGGTCACTGGATCAAAAGCCATTATAAATTAAATAAGACCCCCTTTTTTTGCAGAAGGTAAGATATGAATCCAAATCTAAGTCCCATGATCTATAAATGTAACACATTTTAGATCCTTGACAACAGTGGCCTTACACAATAAGGGGGAATCACCAAGGAAGCTTCTTGGATAAGAATAAAGTGGTTGGGAAGATGCTATGGGAAACAGGCAGTTCCTCAAATTACCAGGTTCCATGTCATGTAGAAAGTAGACTGGCAACCAGCTACTGAAGTGTTACAATGGCATATCAAGGCATGCCCATCATTGCTAATATTGCTATAATTTTGATCAATTGAAACTTGTGGATAGACTTCAAGGACAGCCCTATGTAATCTTGCCATGAGGTGACTAATGAATGACTGTCCGAAGGACCCCATTGTGTTAGTCCAACTTTTTTTCCCCTACTCTCTCTCTCTGCTATTTGTTCGTAAGATGAGAGGAAAAGAGAATTACTTCCAGTATTTATTTCCTAGTG
Source organism: Laticauda colubrina (assembly GCA_015471245.1). Classification (NCBI taxonomy): domain Eukaryota; kingdom Metazoa; phylum Chordata; class Lepidosauria; order Squamata; family Elapidae; genus Laticauda; species Laticauda colubrina. The sequence continues at coordinate 23,821,659 of BLBF01000020.1, read as the reverse complement.
CCAAATTTTATATGCAAAAGAAACATTTGCTGAATTTCTCTTGTTCTTGAACTCATCTGTTATTAGAAATTTCCATAGCTCCTTCAGGGCTCTTGTTTAACAAGTGTATTTATACTGCAAAAAAAAAAAAAAAAAGCTTGGTGCCATTCATTCAGTGAAATCAACAAATATTATTTAAAACCTGCTGTTTTAACAAGATAGAAGTACAAAATCAGCCTCAGGTAAGTGGCGATTGAGAAAAGAACACAAAAACAAGAACTATGCTCAGGGAGAAAAACACCCTCATAGTGCAGCTGGGCTGATGGAAAGGGAGATTTATTAGAAAGTTAGAATGTCTCTTTAAATAGCAATTACAAAATAGCCTGTGAAATCTAAAAATACTGTCAATGTGCAAGACCATTATAATCAAAATGAAGAGAAAACAGCATTCTTGAATATTTTTTTCACAGTCAGAATCCAGGATAAAATACAAAAAAATATGTGATCAGTATGTGTCTTGCCATGGCTGATGGGAAGATCCAGTTCAAAAGTATCACTGCTCTCTAAGTGTAGTTGAAAAATAAAAGCCAAGGCTGGCCCTCTGGTTTCACACAGGGAAAATAACGTTTTCACTAGATATATTTTATATCTTACAGTAGAACCAAAAATGATTCCTTGCAATTGGTTGCCAAGGCAAGAAAAATACCTTTGTGTTTTAAGACGTCAGTGTCTTATTGTGAATTGACAAGATTAAAATTAGAAATCCAACTCTGTTTTTGTACCAGTCATGCCAGTGTCTAGAAGAAGAAAAATATCTGACTGACTAGACATATGCTTATAATACATAAACACAATTTGAATTTACTGAGGATAGAATCTCCAGATTGGAACCTCCGATCACAATGATTCTCTCTGATTAGGTCTTCCCTGTCAGAGCAATAATTATAATAAATCTGGACGTCTGCTATTCAGTTTTGACACTGTTTGGAGAAAATTTCAAATTATAAAGTTCATTTTATTAACTGAACAAACTTCAGGAAGCAACCAGTTATTATTTTAGGAATGGCAGGTAAACAGGTAGAAAGAAAACCTGGGAGATTGTTTCTTGAAGGACATCAGCTGCAAAATTCCTATATGGCCAAAGATGGAAAGAGGGAAATGTAGCCACAATGGAAGAACGGACTTTGAAACTAACAGAACTAGCTGTTATAGTGAAATTGACTGCTTTGCTTAGAGATAATAATTTGACTCAATTTGTGGTGACTTGGAGACCACTGTTGGATTTCTTACAAAATAAAGAGGAAAAAAAAACTTTTTGACTTTGGGATTTGAGGACTAGATCTGATTTGACTAGAGAAATACTGTGGGTTTTCAAATATATAGTTATTTACATTTGATAATTTATTATGTGTTATGTTAGATTCCGATAAGCATTGAAATGGTTAAAAAAAATGTAGTTTGTAATTGTACTTCTCCATAATTCCAGGTAAACAAAATAAAAGCTCTTTTTATTTTCTCCTTTTACACTTATTTTCCTCCCTTTCTCCCTTATCAATTAGGCTTATTTTGGAAAGCATGTTATAAATACAGAAAAATTGCTTTCAAGGATTTTAGAACTGAGGTTTCAATTGACCCAAGACTCCTTAAAGTAATTTGCTCTCTTCAGTCTTGCAAATGAACCATCAGACAAAAAAGGTGACAATAATCTAAGTTTTGACATGATCCCAAGCTCATCAATGCACTGATTCCATTGCTCCTTGTGACAATTTTTATTTGAAGCAATGAGTTTATCAGCCATCAGAAGGTGAAATCTATGGAGCCAGAACAAATTAAGTGTAGCACATATACATGCAACTGAAAAGTTTACTAATTTGCTGTTGTTGTTATTATTATTATTTTCCTGTGAGAGAGGTGAAAAGGAAGAACAAGAGATATAAGTGGTATTCTGATAACAAAATGACCTGGAGAAATCTGCTCATCCCTAAAGTGGTTCAAGCAGAATAACCTATTTTCATGTTTGAAGTGCTGGAAGGAATTCTGTAATATTGTCTTTTCAAATTTGCATATTTGAGAAAGGCCTGAGGAAAATGCATCTTATGCTCTTATGCTCTGAGCCTAACAATATTCTCTACCTCTGACCAAGGCCCATCATCTGCCAAAATCATTGACATACAAGATCAGAGTTACAGATACCATTACTTTTGTTTATCTGAATAGTGAATCCAGAGATAGCCTATAGGCCTCCTTGGAATCTAAAGTTTTAAGCAATGTAGTGTTAGGAATTTTAATGTTGCAAATAGCAGAATATCAGAAGGAATTACTGTAGATATCACCTTGGTAAAAGACAGTTTTAATAATTCTGGCTTGACATCTCAGCTTAAATAAAGAAGTTACAGCATATATATGTTACATGTTAGGTAATAACAGTCACATATAATCTGTTTATGTACAATTTGTTCCAAGATAGATGTGCACTCAGATTCACCGATATACTGCTGGTTGAATTTTATTACATAAATATAAATTCCCTAAATTATCCTATGTTTTAAGTCACAATATTTCTGTTCTTCAGAGAATTGATTTCTTTATAGATGTTGATACAAATCAGAATATGTACACTGCTAAAAAAAAATAAAGGGAACACAAAAATAAGACATCCTAGATCTGAATGAATAAAATATTCTTATTAAATACTTTGTTCATTACATAGTTGAATGTGCTGACAACAAAATCACACAAAATTTACCCATGGAAATCAAATTTAGCAACCCATGGATGTCTGGATTTGGAGCTACACTCAAAATTAAAGTGACAAAAAAAAAAAAAAAACACTGCAGGCTGATCCAACTTTGATGTAATGTCCTTAAAACAAGTCAAAATGTGTGGCCTCCACATGGCTGTATGACCTCCCTACAATGCCTGGGCATGCTCCTGATTAGGTGGCGGATAGTATCCTGAGGGATCTTCTCCCACACCTGGACTAAAGCATCCTTCAACTCCTGGACAGTCTTTGGTGCAACATGGCGTTGGTGGATGGAGTGAGACATGATGTCCCAGATGTGCTCAATTGGATTCAGGTCTGGGGAACTGGCTGGCCAGTCCATAGCATCAATGCCTTCATCTTTCAGGAACTGCTGACACACTCCAAGCACATGAGGTCTAGCATTGTCGTGCATTAGGAGGAACCCAGGGCCAACCGCACCAGCATATGGTCTCACAAGGGGTCTGAGGATCTCATCTTGGTACCTAAGGGCAGTCAGGTTACTCTGGTGAGCACATGGAGGGCTGTGCGGCCCCCTAAAGAAATGCCACCCCACATCATTACTGACCCATTGCCAAACTGATCGTGCTGGAGGATGTTGCAGGCAGCAGAACATTCTCCATGGTGTCTCCAGACCCTGTTATGTCTGTCACATGTGCTAAGTGTGAACCTGCTTTCATCTGCAAAAGCACAGGACACCAGTGGCGAATTTGCCAGTCTTGGTGTTCTCTGGCAAATGCCAAACATCCTGCACGGTGTTGGGCTGTATGTACAACCCCCACCTATGGATGTCGGGACCTTATACCACCCTCATGGAGTCTGTTTCTGACTGTTTGAGCACCACATGCATATTTGTGGCCCGTTGGAGGTCATTTTGCAGGGCTCTGGCAATGCTCCTCCTGTCCCTCCTTGCACAAAGGCAGAGGTAGCGGTCCTGATACTGGGTTGTTGCCCTCCTACGGCCTCCTCCACATCTCCTGATAGTGATAGCCTGTCCTGATAGCCTCTCCTGATAGCCTGTCTCCTGATAGTGCCTCCATGCTCTGGACACTACTCTGACAGACACAGAAAACCTTCTTGCTACAGCTTGCATTGATGTGCCATCCTGGATGAGCTGCACTACATGAGCCACTTGTATGGGTTGTAGACTCCGTCTCATGCTACCACTAGAGTGAAAGTTCCAGCAGCATTCAAAAGTGAACAAACTATCAGCCAGAAAGCATAGGAACTGAGAAGTGGTCTGTGGTCACCACCTGCAGAACCACTCCTTTATTGGGGATGTCTTGCTAACTGCCTATGCTTTCCACCTGTTGTCTATTCCATTTGCACAATAGCATGTGAAATGGATTGTCAATCAGTGTTGCTACCTAAGTGGACAGTTTGATTTCACAGAAGTGTGATTGACTTGGAGTTACATTGTGTTGTTTAAGTGTTTCCTTTATTTTTTTTAGCAGTGTATTATACAATACATTACAGTGATGTGGTAGAATTCTAGCACTTTTTACCTCTATGTGAATTTGGAAAAAAATATTTAAAATTGCTGTTGCTTTTAATGTATGTGTGTAGCTTTTTGTTGAACCTTACTGTTCTGCAGTTGTAATGTACCTATAGTCTTCCTTTCAATCTGTAGCATTTTTTAAATTAGCAATATATGTGAATAATGATTCCAAGTGCAGGCAGGGATTTTTTTTAAAAAAAAGTATGACCCTTTGTTTTAGTTTTATCACTGTTTGTCAATAAATGCCTTTGGTTCACTAAAGAATTCATGCTAACTTGATTTCTTTGGGCAACCCCCAAGGAGATTATAGATGGTAACCACTTGGTATGACAAATGCCTTGTTACTTGCTGGCATTTGAAAAGAGGAAAGAAACATTTCCTTCATAACTGGTTTCCACTAACAGCTTCTCAGTCAAACAGATTAAAAAAAAATACAGTTAAATGTCCTGTAAGTAAAAAGAAAAAAGAAAAAGAAGATAGGTGCAATATGGACAAGGATTATTTATTGCAGCAAGACACTGGGCCTGAAACTCAGCTAAATAATAGCTACATCTTTATGTTGAAATTTGGACAGTGAAGAATAAAGGGACTCAGGACTCAGGAGACAGATGGCACTGTACCTGTGTTCTCAAGCGAACTAGTTATCTGTTAGGTTTTGCTGTTTCTTAGATTATAGAGATGGACTACCTGCTGGAAAACAGTGGAAACATCACCGGGTTTTGCCTGATTAAAACAGTGGCTCATGAGTCATATAAATGCCAGCTCTATTCAGATTTACTCATATATCCACATTATTTTGAGCAACAGTAATGACAGATTTTAGTGCCATACTTTGAAAAAAAAAATGATTTCAGACAGTGCAGTAGAAAGTACTGAGAAGAGAATTTAGATTACAAATTCTAAAGTAAAACGGATAACACACATGGTTACAACAGTGAAAAAAAATCTCTGTTGATTATTTTTTTTCTGGGGGAAAAGGGGTCAGCAACTTGGGGGGACAGAAATGAAACAAAACAAAAAAATCCCTTTTCATTAACTTTTAACACTGACTCATCCTTACCCTTTAAATTTTAAATTTTACATATTGTATTTATGTTTTAATATTTTATTTGTACACTGCTGAGTTTCAAAATATGTTAAATTAGATAGATGATAGACAGACAAATGGATGATAGATAGATGTAAGGAGGTAGGTAGGTAGATGATACACAGACAGGTAGACATATAGATGTAGGTAGGTAGGTAAATGATACACAGACAGACAAACAGAAGCTGTTCAGCTTCGTTCAGGTATTATCCCACATCATTGTAGTTGTGCTTTTAAAGTTGTAGCTACAGAGTAGAGCCATTTCAGTTCTTTTCAGGATACGTTTAGTAGCTGCTGTGCTGTGGTGAAATGTTAATTTGAAGCATATATATGTGTGTGTGTGTGTGTGTGTGTGTGTGTGTGTGTGTGTGTGTTCAGGTCTTTCCTGTGTAAGATTAAGAGTATCTTGGCAATGTTTTGGCAAAGTCCCACTCGCCATCCTCAGTCTGGTGCTTTTGGCTTCATGCCAGTGCAAGCAGTGTGTGATTGGAACTGTCATCTCTCTATAAATACTGGTGGTGGGGGCTGGTGTGCTGGGCTGATTGGCTGCATTGCTGCCTCTTGATTGGTTGATGGAGTTGATGTTGGTAAATGGGCTGTGTGATGGCCTTGTGAGTTTTGTTGTGGAGATATCCTGGATCTTGTGCTGTAATCTCCTGGGTCATTTGTTTTGTTGTGATCTTTTATCCATTAGCCTCTCGTGTTTGAACGGCTTGGGTAATGGGTTGTGTGATGGACTTGCGAGCCTTGCAAGCCCTAAAAAACAACAGCAGCATAATCATACTTCCAGCAGACAAAGGTAATGCCACAATAGTATTGGATAGAAAAGACTACGAAACAAAATTGACAGACCTACTCCAAGACTCCACATACAAACCCATAAACACAGACCCAACCAGATATCTGGAAAAATAAACTAAGAAGAAAATATAACCAGCCACATGAGCACCCAAAAGATGATCATCCCAAGAGAAAAATCTTCCAGATGCCCCAAACTATATGGCCTCCCAAAAATACACAAAGAAGGCATCTCTCTCAGACCCATAGTCAGTTCCACAGGAGCACCACTACAAAACCTAGCTAAACACTTAGCAAAAGAGCTACAGCCCCATGCTGAAACAGCAGCTTCACATGTACAAAACTCATACCACCTCTTAGAAATGATCAAAGATCTACCCGTGAAACAAGAAGATCTGCTTTTAAGTTTCGACGTGGTTTCACTATTCACCCAAGTCCCGATAAAAGAAACTCTCAAAATCATCAAAAATAAATACCAACCAGCTAAACACCTCATGGAACTAACAGAACATTTCTTAACCAACACATTTTTCACATACAAAGGACAAAGATACAAGCAAATTAAAGGAGCCCCTATGGGATCACCACTGTCACCCATCATTGCAAACCTGTTCATGGAAGAATTTGAATCCAGAGCCCTGGTAATGCCACCCACAAACCCAAACTATGGCTAAGATACATCGATGACACATTTGTGGTTTGGACCCATGGAAAAGAAAACCTAAACAATTTCCTAACACATCTAAAGAGCACACACCCTAAAATCAAGTTCACCATGGAAATGGAAACAAACAAACAACTACCATTCCTAGATGTACTAATCTACAAAAGAACAGATGGCACACTAGGACACACCGTATACCAGAAGAAAACACACACCAACCGCTACCTCAATGCCCAATTCCACCACCACCCAGCACAGATAAACTCCATGGCCAAAACACTCATCGCTAGAACCAAATGCCTGGCAGACAAGATATACATAAAGACTGAACTATGCAATCTGACTAAAGTACTGACAGGCAACGGCTTCCACAAAAGCAAAATCACCAGCTTGATCCACAAAAACACACTGAGACATAATAGAGACCTAGAAGATGAACAAACCTATGGAACAGGTGTCCTGCCCTACATAAGAGGTAGTACAGACAAAATCAGTAAGATACTACACAGGCATCACATCAAGACTGCCTTCAAAACAGACAGAAAAATAGCAGCCATCCTAAGAAACCTGAAAGATAAAATTGACCTAGAAAACCAAGGCAGAAATGAAGTCCCCTGTGCATCATGCTCTGCCACATACAGACAGACCAATAGAAGAATAAGTATCTGCCTGGATGAACACAAAAATGTTGTAAAAAAGCTGGAACACACTTCCTCATTAGTCTAACACATGAAAGCCACAGGTCATAGCCTCAACTTCAATGGCACCAAAACCCTAGCCACTATAGAAAACCCCAGCCACAGAATTATCAGAGAAGCCATAGACATTGAAAAAAGACCTGAAAGCATGAATAGAAGAGATGATGCCACCACAGTGTCAATCATTTGGAAGCCTGCACTCACAAACAAAAAAATCTCCACATCACTAGCCAGGCAAACACCTGGGCACAAACAGATCCCCCCTGATACCTCTAGCTCAAACACATCCCAACCTAGGCACCCAGATGAAACCTTGCTTCTTCATAAATGATAGCCGTCCATTTACCTGGAGCCGAGGTGTACTAAAAGCCTCCAATACAGGAACACAGTATTGCCAGCCAATCAAGACAAAAAAAGCCACAAAACAGACAGAAGATATTAGAAACACCAATCAAGCAGAACACAGCAAACTCCAAAGCCAATAAACACAGACCAAGACTCCCAACCAATCAGGATGAAGAAAAAAACATTCTGGCACAGCAGTAGGCTAGCCCCAAATTTAAAACTGAAACAACTGTAAAAGTCTGACTCACAGACGAACTCAATACAGAATCCTGATGATGGTAGATGAGATTCTGCCGAAACGTTGCTCCAACTTTAAAAGCACAACAATAATGACATGGGAAAATACCCGAACAAAGCTGAATACCATACATGTAAGTACCCACGAAAACCTAAGAAAACAAATACACACACACACACACACACACATTTATTATACACACACAAACACACAGACACACACACACAAAAGATGGTGAAGATATCTGTTGGGGTAATTCCCCGATAGGGGAATTACAGGGAGACGTATAGAGTAGTGTTGGAATAATACACACGCAGTACACAGATACACTGTACAGTAAATGTAGCTTTTTACTTCCAGAAAGTTTAAGCAAAGTCCAATCGCAGTCTAAAGTCATTCACAAGTAAATCAGTCAGTTTTCAATCCAAATATCAAATTCCAGTGTCAAAAAAGTTTCAGTATCAGACTTACATGGAATCCAATAATATCAGTCAATTAGGAAAAATAGAGCAATGGCAATACTTTCCAACAGAAAGTATTTCCAACAGAAGAAAACAAAGATACACTCACACTCTCTTCTGAGACTCAGACTAAGACAAACCAGGTTTCTGGCTCCATCTTATGGCCGTTTGAGAAACCACACCCAACTGCATGCTTTTGCATTCCCTTAAAGAGATAGTACTAAAATGTTTATCCTGGTTTATATATTTCTAACCCAAATACCTGTTAGATGACTTATATTCCTAACAATATCCATAGAGCTGGGCTGAATATTCTCTTCATGATCTAGGGACACTTTTATAAGGTAATTTAATATTTAAAGCTTTTTGTAAGTTTCAGAGAGGGAAAAGAATTTTAGAAATAGTCAGCATTTGACTATTAAAAATGAGCTGGCTGATAATATTTCTCATTCTTTTACCTTCAATGCATGCATCCCCAAACAACAACTTCCATGGAGTGGAAAATTGGTTCTCAATTGAAGTGCAATGGAAACTATTATATGTCAATTAATGTTGATAGAAATTCTTAGTCACCAGGTCATGGTTTCCCCAAAATGCTTTTTTTTTCCTCAGAAGGCAACTGAGGAAAAGTTGCTTTTCTTGCTTTTCCTTGAAGACCTTTTACTTCTCATCCAAGAAGCTTCTTCAGTTCTGACAATATAATATATAACTTCAGTCAGAACTGAAGAAGTTTCTGGATGGGAAGTATAACGTCTCCAAAGGAAAAAAAAAACCAGTTGCTAGTCAAGGGAAAAAGTTGACTAAATGCAACTTTGTGACAATTAATAATGTTATTCTGAAGGTATACTGTATAACCAAGGAAGCAATCTTCTTCTCAAGAATTTGGCTGAACACACAAATTATTTAATAGGCCTTGCAAGAATTTCAGATTTGATTCCAAAGAGGTTTTTTGTAACATACAGGAATGTAAATTTAGCTGTTTCTGCAGTTTCAAAGCAGCCATCCCTTTTCCTTCAATCACATATTCCGAACTACCTTTCTGGAATCAGATAAAAACCACTGCACAGTGATAATATGTAATTACTTGAAGACTTTCACCACAGATTCTCTTGGGACCAAATTTGGATGTGTCACTCCACAAGAGTGCATTAATTGATAGCATGAATGGGAGATCTGCTAGTATTTCTATTTCCTCTAAACCCACAGGGTGAGGAGGGGGGGTATTTGAAAAAAAAAAAAGGGCATGGTTCAAAACTGCACACACGAATACATTTTAATTATGTCCTGTGTAGATAGATGGATGGATGGATAGATAGATGATAGATAGATAGATAGATGATAGATAGATAGATAGATAGATAGATAGATAGATAGATAGATAGATAACCAAAATTATATTTAAAAACCGCAGTAAAATTGAGGTTTTATAATATAATATTTTTAGGAGTATGTTCGAACCAATAAGCATTACCAGAAGCACACATTTGCTAATTGGCAGAACTGGAGAAAAAAAAAACTGAAGTAAAAAAGAGATTGGGTTGTGGCCCCTTCATATAGATTTATGCAAATTAGAATGTGCATGGGATTTGGTTACAGCAGCCAAGTATTCATTGGGTATGACACATCATGTGCTCAGTGAGATCCATTAGTGCAACTGTGAGGTATTGGGAAAAACTACAAAGGCATAGGGTTTAGAAAGAACAAAGAAAAAGCAGCATACTTTCTTTCTAGAAAATCATTTTCCTTTCCTGGAGCTCTACTCACTTCCCAAAATATTTTCCTGGCTTGGCATCATTTCTTGGCCTTCTAAATATTTTTATGGCTGAGTCAACAGTTTTTATTTCCTTGCAAAGGTGCTTTGTAGAGTAGTAATTTGCGAATTTGACACCATATAGCTGAGTCAGTGCTTTGTTTTCCCTGGAAAGATGTATTTGGGTTACAGCTTTTAACTTCTCCCCTAATAATTTCTGAAGGAAGACAAGGAAGCAGGCAGGTAGGCAAGAAGGAAGGAAGGAAATAAATTATTTTCATTTTTTTCCTCAAATATCTTTGCTTGGGTTTTGCATCTCTGACATTCATCTCTGATAAGCATCCACTTTTAACTCCAATGAAGATTCAAGTAAATCATGACCCTCAAAATGTTTCTCAAGCACAAAAGTTTGTTGAATGGAATTTCTCTGTGAAATAGCAGAGCAAAGCACTTCTTTGATCTGATTAAAAACAGAGTGAGATTCCTTATTGAGGCAAAGTATCTTGTTAAGTTGGTGTGATTCAACTCTTGTGAGAGGAATTCAAGTAGTACTCAACTTACAATCATTTGTTTAGTGACTATTCAAAGTTATACTGTCCCTCAAAACCATTCCTCATGCTTACAGCCATCACAGCATCTCAATGATCATGTGATTGAACTGTAGGCAAGCAGCCAACAATTGTTGTAGCATCTTAGAGTTATGTAATCACCATTTGCAACCTTCCCAGCTGGCTTCTAACAAGCAAAGTCAATGGTGAAACCAGATTTGCTGAATGACCACCATCTGATTCATTTAACTGCAATGATTTATTTAACAATCATGGCAAAAATGATTGTAAAATTGGGTGTGATTCATTTAACAACAGTTTAAGCAACCAAAATTCTGGTCTCAATTGTGATATTAATTTGAGGACTACTTCTATCCACCACCAAACTCCACACTCCAAATTGTTCAGCAATTTTCATTAGCAGGTAGATATGATAAAGGAATATGCATAAAAACAATGTTTACATTAAAATTGGGAAAGATAAACTATGCTTGCTCCCATTTATTTTTTAATCCCAAAATCAACTTCAGCAACTGAGGAACTGTAACTGTACTTTTTGGAGATTTGTAGGATGAAATCAGTTCCTTGAACTTATCTTTTCCTTTTTGTGTGATTCTTAAAAAGTATAAGTTTGCCCAATTACTTTTGCCCATTAGATGTTCCCTGAAGCATCTTAAAATTAAAAGAACTGAGTGTTCAAGTTTGTCAATATTGAAAAAAGGGTAACTTTCCACTTGTAAAATAAAAGAAACATTGACCTGTCTCATACATGATATTCCCTCTCTCTCTCTTTCTCTTTCTCTCCTCCTCTTTTCCTCTTTGTCTCTCCATTTATTTATCAATTTCCTTTACTATTATTCTATTTCTTCATTTTTGTTGAAAATATTAGGGCTGATTCCTTCTTCGGAACACTATGCAGGCATTTACTGTAGATATAATGATCCTTCAGAAGAACCTGTATATTACTCCTATTGACTACATCTTATATTCCTTTTCACTCCAAAACTGTCCATTCTACTGAATGTCATTCCCTATTGACTGATTGACAGAAAAAAAGAACCTTTGTTCAGGATTTTCAATCAAACATTTTATGACTTTTTAGTCCATGTCCTTTCTGTGTTGTGAATGGGAATTGGAAGGTGGTTTCTCCCCTGAAAACAAACATTTCAAGAAAGACAATTCCCTCAGTGCTTCTCCTCCTTTGACAAGCACCTACTCTATTAGCATCTGCCTTCTCCTGGGCTGAAATAACATCAAGGAGGTGGCTTTTTTTTTTACTTGATGTCTAGCAAAACAAGAGACCATCTTTTACATTAAGATTCCTCTCCAGATCCAGATCAAATATATAGGTGGAATAGGTTGGCTACATTCCATATTCTTTTCATAAATGTCTGATCAGTTAAATATCTCTTTGTCTGACTGACCAGAGAAAAGTACTTAAAGATATCTATTGAACACGATTTTAGGAATAGGATAAAAAAAATCTTTTGTAAAGCCCCTCTCACACTGCACCAACGGATGGAAAGAGGATGTAAAACAGACAAAAAAGCTTGCCATCCGTTGCTTAACGCGATGTATCCATTCTGTACTCACTGCCTCTGTTTTGCTTCCTCCCTATCCGTCCAGCATCCGTTTATTGACGTTTCATCCGCTCAGAAAGTTTTGAGCTGCTCAAAACTTTTGAGCGGAAAATGTATCCAATTCATCCGTTCTGCATCCGCTAGGCATCCGCTAGGCATCTGTTCTGCATCCGTTACACATCTGCTATATCCGCTAGGCATCCGTTCCGCATCCGCGCAACTCGCATCTGCTCGGACGCAGGGAGGAAGTGGAACAGATGCGGAACGGATGCAGAACGGATGCCTAGTGGATGCAGCACGGAAACAAAGCATTTAAAATGGAAAAAACATTCGCAGAGGGGACCTATCTCAGATATTAAGGATGTCTAGAGGAGGCCTAGAGAATGCAGAAGGACACATAAGGGAAAACCTATATTGCCTATAAAAAGGGGGAGCAACTCACCTGGATCTCACTTTCAGACCAGCAGCCCAGCTGTGCAGACCTCTGCAGCCTTCATCTGACTCTTCCTCTTCCACAGCATCCAGTCATGTCAACCGTGGATTGTAACACAGTCCTTTTAGCAGCCACGATCGTTCTGCAACAGTGCGAAGCCATGTACAGGCTCTGTGAACTCTACTACGGGAAGAAAAAGAGGGGGCAAAGAAGCGTCTGGGTCCAAAGATGGATCAGGAGAAGAGCAGAGTACGGACTGTACAACAAGCTGATGGTGGAGCTGAGGAACGAAGACCCTCGTGCATTCTAGAACATCATGAGGATGCCTCCAGCCATGTTTGACGAAGTTGTCCATCGCCTGACACCCAGTTTGACCAAGACAAACACCAACTTCCTGCCCAGCCTGGACCCTGGGCTCAAGGTGGCACTGACTCTGTGCCACCTGGCCTCAGGGACCACGTACAGGAACATGCAGTACAGCTGGAGGGTGCCACACAACACCATCAGCATTGTGGTCAGAGAAGTGGTGCAGGCCATCATCGAAGAATACCTGGAGGAGCTCCTCCAGTGCCCCTCCACTGAAGAAGGATGGAAGAAAGTTGCAGAGCAGTGGCATCAGAGGTAGAACTTCCCCCATACCGTTGGAGCCATCGATGGCAAGCACGTGGCCTGCAAAGCTCCAGCCAAGTCAGGGTCCACTTATTTCAACTACAAGGGCTTCTTCAGCATCGTCCTCTTCGCCATGGTCAATGCTGACTACAAGTTCATGTACATCGATGCTTCAGGCAATGGCTCATGTTCAGATGCCCAGGTATACAACGCCAGTGACCTCAAGGAGGGACTGGAAGGCAACCTCATCATGGGCTTCCCAGATCCAGATCCCCTGCCCAATGACACTTAAGATGTGCCCTACTTCATCATGGGGGATGATGCCTACTCCCTCAGAACCTACCTCATGAAGCCCTACACCTCCAGACTCCTCACCCGTGAAGAGAGGATCTTCAACTACAGGCTGTCCTGGGCAAGGCGGTTGGTGGAGAACGCCTTTGGCATCCTGGCCAACAGGTTCCAGGTACTTCTCACCACCATGCAGCATTGCCCAGAGACCGTGAGGAGGATCATGGAAGCTTGCTTCATCTTGCACAATCTCCTGTGCACCCGCTACCCAGTCTTGCAGAACAGGATCATGGACCTCCAGCAAGGCAATGGGGACATGGAGCCTGGGGAATGGAGGCAAGGGCGAAACCTGATAGACACTGAGGATGTGCAAGGCCCCAACAGAGCCTCACGTGAAAGGAAGAAGCAGCGCAACCTCCTGAGACACTGGTGCAACTCCTCAGCTAGAGCAGTGGAGTGGCAAGACAGGATGGTAGATGATTAATGGATGGTTCCTTCAGCCTGTCTCATCACACGGATGAGATTGGGCCATGTATGTTGGGTGGTCCTATAATGAACAGGGCATTTAATAAAGAGTTGTGTTTATGTTGACATGTGTGGATCAATGATTACATTACTATTGATAATGAAGGGCCCTATGTGTGGCAGCTGGGAGGGTGGACCATACAGTCCCACTATGCTTGCACTGGAGGTTTATCTATCCCACAGCTTTTACCCATCCCAAAGGTATCCCTGCCCATCCCACAGGTATCCCTGCCCATCCCACAGCTATTACCCATCCCACAGATATCCCTGTCCATCCCACAACTATGACCCATCCCAAAGGTATCCCTGCTCATTCCACAGGTATCCCTGCCCACCCCACTGCTATCTTAATCCATCCCACAAGCATGCAAAGGCTTAAACCATTTCTAAAAGTTTCCACCAAGACTTCATTAAAAAAAAAGAAATGAAGCAAGTGTTTGAATCAAAGATAAACCTTATTGAACAACAATCTGTAAAAGAAAAATGACCCAAGTCAAGTCTCCAAATAAAGTCCACAGGTAGCCAGCCAGCCAGTCTCTGGGACTCCTCTTGGTCACTCGGAGGTGTGCCCAGTCTCAGGGGTGAAGGGTCCAGGTGATTTGGAGGTGGGTGCTGCTGGAGTGTTGGTCTGAAGCACCACTGGGGTGCCTGGCCCCGAGAGGACAACAGGTGACGCTGTGTTGAGAAAGCTCTCGGACAGCTGGCTCAGACCCATGATGTTGAGAGCTCCTTCCTCCATGCCATGGGGTGTCAGCGCCAGTACCAATGACAGATGTACTGAGGCCGGACTTGGCTGTGGGGTGGAGGAAGGAGCAGTGTAGTGGGGCTGTCTGGTCTGCAGCTGGATGAGGACTGGCGTTGGTGGTGTCGGTGGCATCAGTGTCATGGGTGGCATCGGTGGCATCGGTGGCATCAGTGGAACCAGTGGCAATGGTGTCATCCGATGACTCTGTGCCTGGACTGGGAAGGGCTGCTGCCTGTGCTGCTGGACCTCCTGGTAGCCGTAGCCCTGGTAGGTGAGGGGCTGTGGAAAGCCTTGGAATGGGAGGGACATCACCTGGGATGGAGGAGCAGACCTGGACTGGGTGGGAGCAGGTTCCTCTGGATCTGGAGGGTTGTGAAGCAGCTCGGTGATCCAGTCCTTCACCACCTGGTACTGGGGTTCCGCCATGTCCCTGAGGGTCTGGTTGACATAGGTGAGGAAGGACTTGCGGTTGGAGGATGAGGAGTCGGTGTGGACCAGCTGAGAGAGGAGATCTATGCTGCTCTGGATGGTGTTCCTGATCTCTAGCAGGACAGTGTGGCTCTGCCCCTATTGCTGTCTGGCTCTCTGCCTTTCTGTGGAGGTGGAGCTGGGGTGGATGCGGGTATGGCTGTGGTGGACGCGCCGTCTCCTTTCTCCCATCGCACCAGGGAGTCCTCCATGTTCTCCACCACGGTTACAACACCTGTCCACGGGTTCTCCGCCATGGCACGCTCCACAGAAACCTGCCAGGAGACAGCAACTGACTCTCGGCTGGAAGAGGACTGGCTCTCAGCAGGCTGCCAGAGAGAGAGGGTAGACAGAGGGGCTGTTCCTCAGTGGTGGATCTCACCCTCCAGGAAGCTGCACCTGACCATGATGTAGGTCTCTCTGTCCGTCAGCTTAACTGTGGCCTGGCCAGATTTGTTCAGGTACAGCTTCCCATACCAGGTGTGCATGTGCCTTCCACCAGCCGAGGAGCACCTCCGAAGTGTAGCCCATACTCACTGCCTTCTCTCTCCAAGCAGCATGCTTCTGCTTGGTGTCCCTGTACAGCCGGTGTCCCTTCCGCCACAGATAGTCATTCTCTCTCAGCCACTCCAGCACCTCATCCTCATGTTCCTCCTCAATGGAGTA
Source organism: Laticauda colubrina (assembly GCA_015471245.1). Lineage (NCBI taxonomy): Eukaryota > Metazoa > Chordata > Lepidosauria > Squamata > Elapidae > Laticauda > Laticauda colubrina. Next base: position 23,805,518 of record BLBF01000020.1, on the reverse strand, counting down.
TTGCCTCCTCTCCCATTGTCGCATATGCCTCTTCCTCCCTTTGGCAGGACCAGATGGGCACTCATCAGGGGGGCTCCCAGGTAGTAGGGGCTGCTCCTCCACACCACCACCAGCAGCAACCACACCACCACCACACCACACTCCTCCACACCACTACCAGCAGGATCATCATCATCAGCAGCAGCAGCAGCAGGATCTTAATTATCATCATCATCATCATCAGCAGCAGCAGCAGCAGCAGCAGGATCATCATCAGCAGCAGCAGCAACAGCAGCACCAGCAGGATCATCATCATCATCAGCAGCAGCAGCAGTAGCACCAGCAGGACCAGGATCAGCAGCAGCAGAGTAAGCACCAGCAGCACCAGCAAGACCAGGAGCACAAGCAGGACCAGGAGCACGAGCAGGACCAGCAGGACGAGCAAGACCAGGAGCACGAGCAGTACGAGCAGTACGAGCATGTCCAGGAGCACAAGCAGGATGAGCAGGACCAGCAGGACCAGGAGCAGCTTCAGCAGAGTAAGCACCAGGAGAAGCACCACCGCCAGAAGCAACTTCAGCAGAGTAAGCACGAGCAGAAGCACCACCGCCAGGAGCAGCTTTAGCAGAAGCTCCAGCACCAGAAGAGCGAGCCCGAGAAGCAGAAGCCCCAGCAGAAGCAGAGTCAGGGACAGGGGCCGGAAGGGTGGCCCTGTCCCTCTTGCCAGGGATGGCGGCAGGTTGCTGAGGCTTTTGCTTCTTCCCCATGGTTGTGGGGTTGCTGGCTGGCAGGGAGGCTGGCAGGCACCAAGGCTGGCAGGAAGGCTGGCACCAAGGCTGGTAGGAAGGCTGGCAGGCAGGCAGGCATGAAGGCTGGCAGGCAGGCAAGCACGAAGGCTGGCAGGAAGCCTGGCAGGAAGCCTGGCAGGCAGAGAGCAAGGCTGGCAGGGAGGCTGGCCAGGAGGCTGGGAGGCAGGCTTGCAGGCAGGCATGCAGGCAGGGCAGGCAAGGACTCGATGTATCCAGCAGCAGGTCTTTCCTCCGAATGGTGACCTGCTTGGGAGCTGCTTCCCTTTATATCTGCAGGGCTTACGCAATGCATCCCCCCTGCATGCGCAATTAATGCTCGGCATCCGTTCAACTTCCGCTCTGCATCCGCTTCATCCGCTATGCATCTGCTGTATCCGTTCCGCGTCCGCTTTGCTGCAGTCCCCCGGAAGCCCTGCGGATGTGTCATCTGCTCTCATCTGCTTCCATCCGCTAGGCTTCCGTTCCGCATCCACTTTCCATCCGCTCTGCATCCTCCCCGCGTCCATTCCTTTCTGTGTTATCCGCTCTGGTTATGCAAATTTTTGCCCCTTTTGAGAGCGGATAACAACAGATGGAACATTTTGCTCGTTCCTTTTTACTAATGTTTTGCATCCGTTGGGCAGTGTGACAGGGCCTTAACCTTATTATATGTAAAAACTTAACATAGTGAATAGGATTTTATGTTAGTGAGGGTTTTTTAAACCTTTTGGAACAAGGATTTGTCCCCATTAAGTGCAAAGTACCATTACTAGATTTCTAAACTTTTAAGAAAGAACTTTAGTCTATTCCCAACAAAAATCTATTGATGTTAAAAGAATATTTGAAACTGAAGACTTGAAATTGGGTTAATTGTAGCTTCTAGAGAGGGAGTTTTGAAAAACTTCACTTAGGATTGTTTTTTTCTCTTCTTTCAAAAACCTTTAAATAAAATGATACTATGATGCAGTGATGAAAAAAGAGGACTTTACAAAAGGTCTGCTTTTCAAATAGTGCAAAAGAAGCAGCACAGAGTAGTGGTTAGAGGATCAGCGAGGACCCAGGAGGTACAAGTTCAATCTCCACTCAAATGAAGTTTCATAAGTGATTAAACTTTGTGAGGATAAATGTGGTAAAAAAGAACATTCCTTGCTATCTTTGGGGGATAGTGGGATAAAACTGTAATCAATCAATAATTTCAGTGTGCATGTCAGGATACTGGCTGTGTGAGTATATGAGAATGAAAAAAAGAGACTTAATGAGTTTTCTATAGTACCTTTAAAAACATTGTTATAATGATTAATTATAGCTCTTTTAAGATATTATTCATAGAAAAAGGAATGGGAATACTGAATGGTAAAAATTTGGGAAAAGACATTAACCTGATCACTAAATCTTGTGTTAAAGTACAGCTGATTCAAAGTAGGTAGGATTCCCAGACTATAGTAGCCTGTAAAATTTGTATAGGAGGATCATCATATATTAAAATACCTTTTTAAAATCTGAATTGAATTCCGTATATTAAGAGTTTCCACAGAGTTTCAGAAATATTTCTGGCTCATTGCTAAAATTATTAAAATTGTTCACAGTACATTACAAAAATGCTCTTTAGAAATAATGCATTCTTTACTTTGAAACTGAGTATAGGAATATCATTTCTAAAAAAAAAAAAAGTGAAACAATTTTGTTCTTTTCTTTCCAGTTCAAAAGCTCCAGGGCTGTATTTTTATCACATATTCGCTCCATAATCAAATCATATGATTATGGTTACAAAATGAGCTTACACCCTGATCTTAAACTGATTTCAGATTCCCAATTTCACAAAGTATCCCAAAAAAATTTACTCAACTTGACTCTTTAGATAGACATAGATGCCTCAGTTTGGGAGCCCAATACTGCAGCAAGTTTGGAATCCATTAATTTTAATCTCTACATACATAGCCATTGATTAATACTGCAAATGAATATAATAGAAAAGCAGAATAACAAAGTTGGATATTGGAGGTCTTCCAGTCCAACACTCTGCTCTAGCAAGAAACATACCATTCCATACCATTCCAAACAAATGTCTGTCCCATTTCTTCTATCTCAACCATAAGATTATTAAACTGTACTAGACAATATGTTATCATTGTTTCGCCCATTGTTTTAGAAATATTTCACAACCAAAACAGAGAAATAAAATGATCATGGTGGGAAAAAAACAGAGAAAGTGGGAAGCAGAGGAAATTATAAATGCCCTTTGAACTGTTGTAATGAAAGTTGTAAACAGACACTTGTTTTCTTCACAGGCTTTTTAGTCCCACTCGCCATCTTCAGGCTGGTGCTTTCGGCTTCATGCCTGTGCAAACAAAGTGTGATCAGAGCTGCCGTCTCTCTATAAATACTGGTGGGGTGGGGTGCTGGCTCTGTTGTAAGCGGGCTGGTTGGCTGTGTTGTTATTCTTGATTGGTTGATGGAGTTGATGTTTGCAGATTGGTTGACTTTTTCGTAAGAACATGTGTGGCTGAGCTGACCCGAACACGCCAAGACCTGCATACACACACACACACACACACACACACACACACGTGTGTGTGCACGTGTGTGTAAAACATTACACAATTTTCTTTTCTTTCTTTCTGCAATTTAGCTTTCTTTCTTTTTCTTTGTTCTTTCTTATTCCATTTTAATCTGCATTAATGTTTACTCTTGGTTTTAAAACTTCAATAAAATTGTATCAAAAATGAAATAATTTTCAGAGTAATTCCTTGGCAAGGATGTTCATTTCAAGGAAAGTCTTGAGGAAATTACTGAGATGGATCAATCCAAATATTTCACTCTTTTGTGGCTTGGTACAATAATTATTACACCAAAATTTATTATTTAGACAACAATTAGAAATAAGCAAAAAATGAAGAGGAAAGTTATTATTTTTTTAAAAAAATACTATAATGCACACAGCAGATGTGTGTACTGTGATTTAACAAAATGTGGGGTTTTCATATTAATTCTTACTCAAGCAAGAAGTCACATACAAAATTGCAGATTTATTTTTCACATTTCCAGATATACATATGCCATACAGAAAAGAGAGAGAAAAATTATTTACTTTCTGCAGTGCCCATGATATGAATATTAATTTCTTTTGTAGATTGATATATTGATTTATATAGGGATCAGTGCAGTGGCTTAGTGGTTAAAATGCTGTGCTTGTTTGCTAAAAAGCTGGCAGCCCAGGTTCGAGATCCAATGCCATATGACAGGGTAAGTTCCTATTTTCAGCCCAACTCCTGCCAACAGCAGTTCAAAACCATGCAAATGCAAGTAGATAAATAAGTACCACTTTGGTGAGAAGGTAACAGCACTCCATGTTGTCATGTTTCCCACATGACTACAGAAATGTCTTCAGATATGACTCAATGGGCTTCAAATGTTGTTGAGCACCTCCATCTATAGTTGACAATGACTAGTGGAATAAAATCCATGGGGGCTCCTATGACTGTATATCGTAACCAAGTAGTAAACTTACATTTAATCCAATCTGTAGAAGTACTGAGGCGCGTTCTGACAGATTACTCTAGTGTAAATTTGTTTCCTAGTTTTCTTGAATTTGGAGATTCACTTCCAAAGTAGGTGTCATATTTATTGACTGTAAATATTGCTTCTAAATAAACAAACATTTCATATATTTGTAAATGTATAAATGTATTCAATTTATGTAATGCTGAATTTTGCCATCCCATAGCAGTTTAGAGTGGCATATAAACCTCATTAAATAAAGAATTAACAACATATAAATACTGTACCAAATGCAGTTTATGCATGGCTTTGAAAAGTTGTCTCACATAGGGCGTATTTGAATAATCTAAACAGGTGGTGATAAGACTATGAGTTACAATCACCACTATATATGTTTAACATGCATCATAAGCAGCCATAATTTTACAGTTCGTCTTTGTAAAAAGTTAAGAATAGAAACTCTGATGTTTGAGTAGAGATTCTGATCTGATTGTAGTGAAGTTGCTAACATTTATTTAAGCTTTTGTTTCAAACTGATCAGCAGCACTTCTGCCTATTTCTTACACTTTCAAGCAACCAACTTGCTCTTCTAAGTACATGATAAATCAAAAGAAGATGAAAGTGAACTCTATGGATCTGTATACAAAACCTTCAAAGATAATTTTTAAAAAGTCTCCAAACAAATCCCTGGTTGATATTCCAACATTTTGTTATGACACCAGCTGGACATTCAGCTATTACATTGAACAGGAATAAAAAAAAAAAGAATAACTGGTTATAGATGATGCCAAAATATAATAATAATAAAAGAAACAAGACACACTCTGGTTTTGCTTTTCACTATATGGGGTAATTAAATACGAAGCAAGGTAACCAAATAATGTGCCATGTGGGAATACTCCATAATACAGCAATACATAATACAAAGTAAGTTGATAATGCTTATTCCTATAGTGTCTATAATTAAAATAGATTATGCAATGATACATTTTAACTTAAAATGTTGCATAAAAGGGTGTTGTAAATAACAATCATCATCCTAGTAATCTTGCTCTACCAAATTAATTCTATTTAAAACTTAGACATGAATTAATTATACTAGCCATTATATTAATCATTGATGGAAAGATTCTGTTCCTGCAGGTCAGGAGAGGTGGAGACTGTGGATCACATGCTCCTCAGATGTTCCTTTTACACAGAGATTAGGAAAAAAAAACATATTCTGCCAATAAATGCTAGCTATCCTAGCTGCTCCAGTACTACCTATCTTCAGTGGCTGCTTAAGGATGAACAGTCCATAACTACAGCGCAGGTGGCCAGATTCTGCACTGGGGATTCATCGCAGATATGTGCCTTTTCCACCATAGTTATGTTATATAACAAATATGACAAACCCTTTACACTGCTTAGTCTTTTCTCTTTTAGCGCTGAATGTGCAATTGGCCACACGGTTTATGGATTATAATTTTAGTATAGTTAGACCATGTATAATTGACAAATTGGATATTATTACAGATTCTAATTGTTATCTATTAAAATAAAATAAAAGTCTATTTGGTTTGTGAGCATATATAAATAAATAAGTCAACTTTACTATGGTCAGATAGGCCAGATTAACAATATTCGACAATATTATATGTTATGCATAAAATATATAATAATAATCTGAAAGTATCAGATTATGTTGATAAGGCTGTCACAAAGATGAGAAAAACAATATAGATTAAAGTATATATAGTTTATCTCATCTTTGTGACAGCCTTATCAACAAAATATTTTCTATACATGTATCAGTCTGCAGGAAGACTCAAAGTAAGTTTTTTAAAGGTGATAGATAATAATCTAATTTCATATCTTTAAGACTATTCCATCAATAAATGTGCATTTTAAAATCCAAATAGAATGAGATAGTTTGTATAGAAATTCGAAGACAGTTCTAAAGTTTTTCCTGAAAAGAATGTAATGCTCAGAGACTTGACATTCTTTATACAACTTTTATGTTTACTTCTCTGCTTTTATTGCAGCATCTCTGATATTAGGAAATGAAATAAAAATTGAACTGTATGTTTTTCATGTAACAAAGTAGACCTGAATACCCTTTTCAAATATGAATCCCAGCAACAGCAGTGAGTGCAGTGCAAGATGAAAATGAAATTACCTCACAGAGTTGACTTGGCAATGATAATCTTTCACCCAACAGAATTGAAAAAAAGCTGGTAAGTGGATTGTATTTTATATATTTTTTTCTCTATGCTGGGAATATCGGTGCTGAGAACAAAAATCTAAAACATCCCCTAAAGTCTGCTAAAAGCTTTTATTTGTAGGATAAAATATGTTACTTTTTATGAGAGCTGGTACAATATACTTAGCAATTATTAAATTTATAATGTATAAAAAAGAAACAGAGAAGCTACACAACTGTAATCTCCAGAGTTTATTATGAATGTTTAAAATTGCTTGTAAATATCAAAAGAAAAACAGTTCGACTTTTAAACATCCAAAACTGTATATCCTAGTTGCTTAGAGGTGCACTCTAACCACTGAGCTCTAGAGGTGCAATAGTTAGAATGCAGTATTGTATGCTAAGTCTGCCCACAGTCTGAAACAAGGCTCAAGATTGACTCAGCCTTCCATCCTTCTGAGTTGGATAAAATGAGGATCCAGATTGTTGAGGGCAATATGTAGTAAACTTCTCAGAGAATACTGTAAGGCACTATGAAGTAGTAAATCAGCCTAAGTGCTATTCATAAAAGTAAACAAATCCTTAACTTTTACACATGAACCAATCTCCCACATACACACTTCTTGTGTCCAAGTGTCAGTTTTCCAGTTTGTTTCATCTTATACAGTACATTCTATTTCTGTTGGATTTGTAAAAACACATTAATACCTCCTTAGCACATTGCAAGATTTACTGAATATACAGAAAACTATCATATGACTTACCTTCTTTATCCATCTCCAAATACTTCACATTTACCAAATATAGTCTAGTTGCTTTCCCAACTTTATAGAATATGTTTGGTTAGAGATAGCACACAACATGTTGTGCAAGGAATCCTTTTTGCTGGTGTCACACAACCAGATGGTCATTCTAGGAGCCATCTGAAACATCATAAAGAGTTTAAGTTGAAAAAAATGAAAAAAGATAGAAGAGAATTTCAGCTACCTTGTAAGGTTTGGAAAATAAGAATGACCAGTATTGAATTTAACATTCTTTTTCCTTAATTCTGAATGCAAATTTGCCTGAACAGAAATCCATCTCTAAAGCAAATGTATGTGAAAAGATCCTGTTCTACCAATCCCTACTTTCCAGTAACAACAATGTAATGGTGAATTTCTACATTGGAAAAGATGGCCTTTGCAAATTGTTGTCTCTTGTGCATATATTTGCATTCACAGGCTTTTTAATTGATTTTCAAATATATTTGCCATAGCCTTTTGAAAAGTTTATTGGGTGCTCCATCACTGGAGGTTTTTAAGAAGAGAATGGGCAGTTATTTGTCTAAAATGGTATAGAGTTTCTTGTTTGATCAGGGGGTTGGCCTAGAAGATCTCCAAGGTCCCTTCCAACACTGCTATTATTCTGAAATATTTTGATTTGGATGCTATTTGAACTATGTTTATACTTAATAATGTTAACATTTATGAACCTTTCATTAATAAGAAGTATAGCAATGGTAAAGACACAAGTAAGGTATGGAATAGTTATGAAATAATATCAGTGTGTCATCTTAAAGTGAAGAGCTATAAGTCAGACCACTGAACTACTTTCAGATTCTGCTGTTTTTAGAACTGAACTTAGGATGACCCTTGCTCAAGGTTATACATCATTCTTATTCTTCAAAAAATGCTTTGTTAAGGACTACATGGAATTGGAGATGCAACTCTGGAAGCTGCAAAGAATAAGCACAGGACATATCTTGCAGTGGGTACAGAGAAGGGATGACCATTCCAGTCTCATGGGAATCCAAAGAATGAGACTATTGCTATGTTTAAATGCAAAGCTCTTCAAAAGCAAACCATTTTAGTCCAAGGTCTTTTTGCATCACACTTGTGTATATCAGCACAAGTCATACTCAAACTAAGCAAATTGATTATCAGAATTTAAGTGTAGTTTAATGATTCCATTTTAATTTGACAAGATGGCTCTACTGGCCTTCTAGCTAGAATAAGTTTCCTAGGTTTTCTCATAAAAAATCCAGCTGAGTCAATAAATATCATATAGGATAAGACATAATATGATTTCTCTGGTGTTTTGTCATTTGTAGTGCATTCATCAAACCACAGATAAGCAAATACCGTGTTTCTCACAAAATAAGGCTGGGCCTTATTTTTTTTTTTTTTTTTTTTTGAGCCCTGAAAAAATGGCTAGGATGTCTTTTCAGGGGTGAATTAATTTCTCTCTCCCCTGCCCCCGTGCGCACCAGCACCAGTTCCAACAACAGCATCTGAGTCGCTCCCGCTTTTCCCCCATCCCCGTAACAACAGGAAAAAAAAAGATTTTGATGAACCTGGGAGCACCACGTGCTGCATTTTGGTTTTATCCTGAATGGCTGGGTGGGTGTGAGAAGAGCCGAGCGAGCATCTCTGCTGCTACTACTCTTGGTGCTCCAGCCTTGGGTTCTGCAAGTTTGCAAAAGGCCAGGTGCACAGCCTGTTCCTGCATTCCAAATGCCCAGGCCAAGCTGCAGCTGTCCCTCTATCACCAACACCATCTCCAACAACAGTGGCAGCAGTGGTGGGAACCGTGGAAATTACGGAGGCAGCTTCCCCACCTGAGAAGTGGGTAAAATGCTTCCACAGGTCCCACTGCTGCTGCTGCTGTTGTTGAAGACAGCACTGGTGAGAAAGGGACAGCTGTAGCTCAGCCTGGGTGCTTGGAATGCAGGAATGGGCTGCGCACCGGGGCTTTTGCAAACTTGCAGAGCCTGAGGCTGGAGCACCAAGGGTAGCAGCAGCAGAGATGCTCGCTCGGCTCTTCTCACACCCACCCAGCCATTCGGGATTAAACCAAAATGCAGCACGCGGGACTCCCAGGTACCTCAAAATGGTTTTTTTTTTTCCTGTTGTTACGGGGACAGGGGAAAAGTGGGACCAACTCAGATGCTGTTGTTGGAGACAGTGCTGGTGAGAGAGGCACCAGTACTGGTGGGAACTGTGGAAGCTACAGAGGCCTGAGAAGCGGCTGAAATGCTGCTGGACATCCATCACCATGCTGCCCTCCTGCTGATCTTGTTAGGGAGGGGTAAGGGAGACCTCCTTGCTCCACCATGATTGGCTGTTAGGAGCGGCTGATGGTGAGGCATAGCTGCCCATGGGGCACTCCTAATGGCAAGTTCCCCCTGGCTTCCCCCCTCCAATTTCACATGTTTTAAACTAGGCCTTGGGGGGAGGGGCTTAATTTCATTTTATGCCTAGAAAACATGCTGGGTCTTCCTATTGGGGGGGGCTGTATTGTTGGAGAAACATGGTAGAATTGTAGCATTGTGAGTAAACTATTTCAAAAATATAGAAAAAACGAATCAGGTCAACCTACCCTCATGTTATAAATGAGCAAGCACTGAAAATTCAGTACTTACCTTGGAGAGGGAATGGATAATAGTGTCTTTCCTTAGCTTGTTAGAAACATGTTTCAACCAGCTGTTATGGAGATTCAGTCCAGCTCTATCAATCATATGACAAAAATGCTAAAAAGCTTATTGTACATTTCTGTTTAAAGTGAAGGAAGGAGTTTCTGAGACTTTTCATCTTATTCAAATCTTCTAAATTGCATATGTCAAGAAAGATTAAAGAGTCATATGAGACAATGGAAATGATAGCATTCAGAAACTAGTGAAAACAGTTCAGTGTCTTATTAGTGGATACTCTATTAATTAATATTCATAAAACATCCATCCTACTAATAGTTGCCTGCTATCTGGGCAACCCAAGACAAATTTTATGAATTCTGATAAGAAAGTAACATTTTATCTGTTACTGACACAAGGTCTTCAGTGAGAACATTCTAGGGAAAGGATTCAGATGTTGCTGATATGCTGGCCTCCAGCTTCTCTAGCAGCTTTCTTGTGAGGATGCTCCCTTCAGTCTGAAAAATGATTGTATATCTCCATGATACCAGATATCTCATTGATGTGGCTATTTTCTTCTTTTCAGAGGGTCCTGGAGTGGAAATAAAGACCTTGTGTAAGATTGGATACTGGTCTGCCAGGAGGTCAATATACCTGTTGGTATGTATACAATTTATGAAGACTTTGATCAACCCAAAGTACAATTGCACATAGCATCCTATTATTCTATTACTGTTTGTTACTAATTAGAAAAAATATCATCTCCCAGGATGAAAATTGATTGTAATATATAAGCTAGCCAAGAGTATAAGAAAACATACAATTGCTGAACGATACTATGTTTTGTTTAACAGTGCTTACGTTCATTACTTCCAATTTTTTTGAAGATATGGAAATCAGATAATGTTATTTTAAAAGTGTTTTGCATAGGAATCTCTACAGATTAATATTCATATGACTAGAACAAAACCATTATTTCAAGCCTCAGAAGGAGGAATATGACTATTCTACTGTACTTGGATTATAACAGCCCATAAATGTTCTTGTCTGTGCTTAATTTGTTTTGGAGAAACCAAAAACAATGTCCCTAAAATTAAAAAAAAAACTGTAGCCACAATAAGGCTCTATTCATTAAAACTCTTTGAAACAGCATAGAACTTTTTCCTTCCATGTTCAGGAATGTGATTGGCAGTTGTTTTCTCTCATGTAGATGATACTGGATAATGGGAAACCTGGCAATTGCTGACCTGACATTACAATGCGTGCAGATAAAATGCAGGGGACATACTTTTGATACTGACATCAACACATAATATGTACCATTCCTTGTACATAGTAATTGAACCAAATTTGGAATGAGATACATATGCCCCAAAATTCTCCCAATAATGATCACAGAGATCTAAAAGTTTGGATAGTTTGTTGGACAGCATATTCATTATTCTACTGGATCTCTGAAAATGCCTAGATCTCATGATAACAGATCATCAAAGTTGGAAGGGACCTTGTAGGTCATCTAGTCCAACCCCCACCTAAGCGGGAGACCCTATACCATTTCTGACAAATGGCAGTCCAATCTCTTCTTGAAAGCCTCAAGTGATGGCACTCCCACAACTTCCAAAGGCAAGGTGTTCATTCCATTGGTTGATTGTTCTCACTGTCAGAAAGTTTCTCCTTATTTCCAGGTTAAATCTCTCCTTGTTCAGTTTCCATCCATTTTTCCTTGTCTGGTCTACAGGTGCTTCAGAAAATAGCTTGACCCCCTCCTCTCTGTGGCAGCCCCTCAAATATTGGAAGACTTCCCTGGTCCTTCTCTTCCCTGGTCCTTCTCTTTACTAGACTAGCCAAGCCCAGTTCCTGTAACTGTTCTTCATATGTTTTCGTCTCCAGTCCCTAAATCATCCTGGTTGCTCTTCCCTGTACTTTTTCTAGAGTCTCAACATCTTTTTTATAATGTGGTGACCAAAACTGGATGCAGTATTCTAGGTGTGGTCTTACTAAGGCTTTATAGAGTGGTATTAGTACTTCCCTTGATCTTGATTGTATCCCTCTGTTAATACAATTTAGGATTGCATTAGCTTTTTTGGCTGTTGCTGCATAGTGCTGGCTCATATTTAGCTTGTTGTCCACTAAGACTCCAAGATCCCTCTCACAGTTACTTCTATTGAGCCTGGTTTCATCCAGTCTATATGTGTACATTTGGTTTTTCTTGCCTAAGTGTAGGACTTTTATTTTCTCTATATTGAATTTCATTTTGTTAGATATGGCCCAGTGTTCTAGTCCATCTGAATCTTGAGCCTATCTTCTTGGGTGTTAGCTATTCCTGCCAGCTTGGTATCATCTGCAGATTTGTAAGTTCCCCTACTATTCCCTCATCTAAGTCATTAATAAAGATATTGAAGAGTACTGGGCCTAATATGGAACCTTGTGGCACCCCACTGCTTACCTCCCTTCATGCAGACTTAGACCCATTAAGGACTACTTGTTGAGTACGGTTGGTGAGCCAGTTCCAAGTTCATCTCGTGGTAGTGCTATCCCACTTTTTTCTAGCTTACTGAAAGTAGATTTTGGTCTACTTTGTCAAATGCCTTGCTGAAATCTAAATATATTATGTCTACAGTATTTTGCTGGTCTACGAATTCAGTCACTTTGTTGAAGAATGAAATAAGATTGGTTTGGCATGATCTGTTTTCAACAAACCTGTGCGGGCTGCTAGTTATTACTTAACTTGTTTCTAGATGTTGGCAGATCTGTTTTTTTATTATCTTTTCCAGTATCTTCCTGGGTATTGATATTAGGATGATTGGTCTATAGTTTCCTGGGTCTGTTTTTTTTTTTTTTTTAAGATGGGAACCACATCAGCTCTTTTCCAGTCCTCTGGTAGTTCCCCAGTGCTCCAGAATTTTTGAAAGATATGGTGCAGTGGTTCTGAGATGACCTCTGCCAGCTCCTTTAAAACTCTGGGATGTAATCCATCATGCCCCAGTGATTTCTCTCTGTTGCCCATTACTTCCTTGCTGTCTTCTCTCTTAAAGCCCATGTCACACTGCCCAACAGATGCAAAAAGGACACAACGGACGAGCAAAATGTTCCATCCGTTGTTATCCGCTCTCAAAAGGGGCAAAAATTTGCATAACCGGAGTGGATAACACGGACGTGGGGAGGACGCAGGGCGGATGCAAAGCGGATGCGGAATGGAAGCCCAGAGGATGGAAGTGGATGGGAGCGGATGGCATGTCCGTGAGGCTTCTGGGGGACCTTAGCAAAGAGGACGCGGAACAGATACAGCGGATGCACGGCGGATGCACAGCGGATGAAGCGGATTCACAGAGGATGCACAGAGGATGCACAGCGGAAGCCTAATGGATGCCTGGTGTTAATTGCGCATGTGGGGAGGATGCATTGCGTCAGCCCCATGGATATAATGGAAGCAGCTCGGAACCAGGTCACCATTCAGAGGAAAGACCTGCTGCCGGACAGATTGGCTGCCTTGCCTGCCCTGCCTGCATGTCTGCCTGCAAGCCTTGCTGCCAGCCTTGGTGCCTGCCTCCCTGCCAGCCTTGGTGCCTGCCTTGGTGCCAGCCTTCCTACCAGCCTTGCTGCCAGCCTTGGTTCCTGCCAGCCTCCCTGCCAGCCAGCAACCCCACAACCATGCGAAAGCACAGCAAGCCTCAGCCATCTGCTGCCAGCCCTTGCAAGATGGACAGGGCTACCATCCCACCCCCTGGCCTTCACTCTGGTTCTGCTGGGGCTAATGCAGCACAGGCTCGCTCTTCTGGGGCTGGGGCTTCTGCTGCTTCTGCTTCTGGAGGAGCTGATGAAAAGCACTCCAGCAACAGCCACCTCCACAGCACCTGGACCCTTCACCCCTGAGACTGAGCGACCAAGAGGAGTGCCAGAAACTCTTTTTTGTTTTATAGCTTGTTGTTAATAAAGTCTATTTATGATTCACACACTTGCTTCATTTCTTTTTTTTTAATAAAGTCTTGGTGGAAACTTTTAGAAATGGTTTAAGCCTTTGCATGCTTGTGGGATGGGTAAGGATAGCTTTGGGATGGGTTAGGATACCTGTGGGATGGGTAATAGCTGTGGGATGGGTTAGGATAGCAGTGGGATAGATAAACCTCCAGTGCAAGCATAGTGGGACTGTATGATCCACCCTCCCAGGTGCCACACCTATGGCCCTTCATTATCAATAATAATGTAATAATTATCCATACATGTCAACATAAACACAACTCTTTATTAAACGCCCTGTTCATTGTAGGCCAACCAAACATACATGGCCCAATCTCATCCGTGTGATGAGACAGGCTGAAGGAAGCATCCATTAAGCATTTACCATCCTGTCTTGCCGCTCCACTGCTCCAGCTGGGGAGTTGCACCAGTGTTTCAGGAGGTTGCGCTGCTTCTTCGCTTCATGTGAGGCTCTGTTGGGGCCTTGCACATCCTCAGTGTCTATCAGGTTTCGCCCTTGCCTCCATTCCCCAGGCTCCATGTCCCCATTGCCTTGTTGGAGGTCCACGAGCCTGTTCTGCAAGACTGGGTAGCGGGTGCGCATGAGATTGTGCTGGATGCAGCAAGCTTCCACGAACCTCC
>BLBF01000020.1:23775360-23790684 GCA_015471245.1 Laticauda colubrina | reverse complement strand
ATCTATGGCTCCAACGGTGTGGGGGAAGTTCCACCTCTGATACCACTTCTCTGCAACTTTCTTCCAGCCTTCTTCAGTGGAGGGACACTGGAGGAGCTCCTCTAGGTATTCTTCGATGATGGCCTGCACCACTCTCTGACCACAATGCTGATGGTGTTGTGTGGCACCCTCCAGCCGTACTGCATGCTCCTGTAGGTGGTCCCTGAGGCCAGGTGGCGCAGAGTGAGTGCTACCTTGAGCCCAGGTTCCAGACTGGGCTGGAAGTTGGTGTTTGTCTTGGTCAACCTGGGTGTCAGCCGCTGCACAAGTTCGTCAAACATGGCTGGAGGCATCCTCATGAAGTTCTGGAACGCCCGAGTGTCTTCGCTCCTGAGCTCCACCATCAGCTTGTTGTACAGTCCGTCCTCTGCTCTTCTGGCGAACCATCTTTGGACCCAGACTTTTTTTGGGTGCCTCCTTTTCTTCCCGTAGTAGAATTCACAGAGCCTGTAGATGGCTTCGCACTGTTGCAGAAGGATGGTGGCTGCCAAAAGGACTTTGTCACAATCCACGGTGGACATGACTGGATGCTGTGGAAGAGGAAGAGTCAGATGAAGGCTGCAGAGGTCTGCACAGCTTGGCTGCTGTTCTGAAAGTGAGATGCAGGCGAGTTGCTCCCCCTTTTTATAGGCAGTATAGGTGTCCCTTTGCATCCTCTAGGCATCCTTAATATCCAAGATAGGTCCCCTCTGCGAACATTTTTTCCATTTTAAATGCCTTGTTTCCGTGCTGCAGCCATTCTGCATCCGTTCAGCATCCGTTCTGCGTCCGTTCCACTTCCTCCCTGCATCCGGGAAGATGTGAGTTGCACGGATGCGTAGCAGATGCCTAGCGGATGCTTAGTGGATGCCTAGCAGATGCAGAATGGACAAACTGGATACATTTTCTGCACAAAAGTTTTGGGCAGCCCAAAACGTCCATAATGGATGCTGGATGGATAGAGAGGAAGCCAAACAGAGGCAGTGAGTACATCGCATTTTCCAACAGATGACAAGCTTTTTTGTCCATTTTACATCCTCTTTGGATCCGTTGGTTCAGTGTGACATGGGCTTTAGTGGACAGACTGTTTCCTTGATTTTTTTTGTTTTGTTTATATGTTGGAAGAAACTTTTTTTTTATTATCTTTGACTTTTGTTGCAAATCTTTGTTCGTCCTGAGCCTTTGCTATCCTGACTTTATCTTTGTAGATTCTGGCTATCTGCTGATATTCTGTCTCAGTTGTATATCCTTCTTTCCATTTTTTGTACTTGTCCTTTTTTTCTTTCAAATTGCCAGAGAGATCTTTGAACAGCCATACTGGCTTCTTCTTGGATTTCTTGTTTTTCTTTCTCAGTGGTATTGTGCTGGTCTGGGCTCCTATGATCATACTTTTCAGAGTTTCCCAAGATTCTTGAGTTGTTTTCCCCTTTAGGATTTTCATCCATGGAATCTTTCCCAAGTTCTCTCTGCGTTTATTAAAATCAAAAAAGTAAAATTAAAAAAAAATTTTTTTTTTTTTTAAATCCAAGACCCTGGTGCCATTATGTTCTATTGCTTATGTTTGTGTTACATTGAATTCTAGTATGACATGGTCACTCTCACCCAAGGTTCCTGCAGTTTCACCTCCCTCTATCGCTTCTTCTCTCTTTGTCAGAATTAAGTCCAGTATGGCTGTCCCTCTAGTTTCACCCTCTACCTTTTAGACAACAAAGTTGTCACCTAGGTTGGTTGGGAATGTATTTATTCTCACTTGGTGCAGAATTAGTTTTCCATTTGATATCAGGATTATTGAAGTCTCCCATTACTATTGTGGTGTGTTTCCTGCATATGTTTGTTCATTGGTTGGCAAAAAAGACATCTATTTTTTCTGCTGGATTGGGTGGCCTATAATATTCACCTATGACCATGTCATTCTTTTTTTCTTTTATATTGACCCACATGCATTCTTGGAGGTTTTCATCTTTGGTTTCATGCATTTCTGTAATAATATAGTTGTCTTTTACATACAGTGCAACTCCAACTCTTCTTTTATGGGGTCTGTTTTTTTTTTTTGAATAGTTTGTATCCTTTTACCAGTATGTTCCAATCATGGGTTTCATCCCACCAAGTTTCTGTTATTCCAACTATATCATATCTACCTTCATGTATTCATAGTTTGAGTTTACCCTGTTTGTCCCCCAGACTTTGTGCATTTGTATATAGGCACTTCAGATCTTTATGTCTGACACTGTGTTTACTGTTTGTATAACCTGTGTTGTGCCTGCCTGCCCCTACTTTCTTGCTACCTGTTTGATTAATGCACATGGTAGGGCACTCACTATTAAATGCTTGGTTTTGGTTGACAGCAAAGTTGATAATCTTACCTGCATAAAATACATCTATTTTGCAAAATACAAAATACATCTATTTTGCATGCACTGGTATCCTTATTAATTTTAGGTTGCTGGGAACAGAATGTCCTGTGTCCATTAATTCTCTGTCCCCATGTTCAGTTTAAATGTTTGTCCAGGGAATCTATGGATTTAATGCCAAGTAACTCAGTCCCTTTCTTTGATGGATGCAAACCATCTCTTTTGTACAGTTTTTCATTGGACTAGCTGCAGACATCATGACTAATAAAACCAAAGCCTTCCCTTTTACACCACTCCTTTAGCCACACATTAAATTCCACTACACACTGGCCTTTCCCTTTTTGTTCCTTGTATGAAAGTTTCTACTGTTCTATTTATTCTTTGGCTTCTTAGTTTTTACTAAATGTAATTATATTATTTACATGTGTACAACTATTTCATTGTTTTAAACAGCACACTTCCTCTATTTTATATAAATGTACAATTTCTAGGCCAATTTGTGCATTCAACTGTATGGTATTAGAATTTAAGCTTTAATTCCATGATTTTTTTGGTGATTAGTTTGATGCCAATTCAACCGGAAAAGTTACAATCAAAAGTAACACAGAATAGATGAGAAATAAGTCAAGAGCCAGCAATTCTCAGAGCAGATATGTCAACAGTGAGCTGTGGGAATGGAATCTTACAAAATCAAAAACAAATTGTATGATGTGGTATCTGGCCATTATTAAAAGAAGGGTCTGAGGACAACCATGCATCTGCTACCTCTGGAGCACTGCTAGACCTTTACATAAAGTAATGAGGAGTACATGTGTGGATGTATGAGTGTGTATGTGCGTGTGCATGAAAATATAGATAGGTGCAAAAACCCACTAGAAGCTAAGCAAACTTCCAATCTCATCTCCGATGATTCAGTCCTATCGTTTCTAGTTGAATTGGCAAAGATTAAAAGATCATAAACTCTGCTAATCCAAAATAGATTTGTTGTCAGCTTGGAAGCCATTTTTCTTTGAGTCTTCTGAGCTACCACACTGAGTGCCTTAGGAGGGGGATTTCCAGGAGTGGAGTAAGATTTGTCACAACAACATTCCTTTCTCAGAAAGTCAAGGGCAAAGTACTCTGCACCTGAATGGGAGTGACTGGAGATAGTTTCCAGTTGGAACGAAGTCATGATTAGACCATGTGATGAACTAATGGGTGTAGGGGTTGGTTTTTGGGTTTTTTGGGGGGGCTAGGGAAAACCTGGAACTTTCAGATTTTTCACCAGATGTGTCAATATGACATCTCTAACAAAATGGATCTTTGGGAAGATGTTATTCTCAAGTCTTTTTCTCTGAAGGTTGTTACTTGAAATGCTGACATTTGTGATATAATAAAATATACAGTAGAAGTAATAATTCTTGCCAATTCAAATGCATATCAAAGGAAAAATTATTCAAACCAAGTCGAGGCATGATCTGTGTCAGATCTCCCTGATGTAAAGTTGTAGAAAAAGCATGCAGATGTTTAGTTAGAAATAAGCAGAAGGTGATTTTACCTGGAACTTCCTGGAACTGTTCCTGGAACTATTTGGGATGACATAGGCAGTTGTACTGTTTTTCTCTGGGTGGCATATAAATGTAGGTGATTTCTAACCACAGGAGTATAAACATGGGGAAACATGAATTATAGTATCATGATACAAGGGCCGTACTTTGTATTTCCATTGCAACAATATAGGAGTTTAATCTCCCAATACAAATGGATGAGAATCCATACAGAGATATAGATCTAACTATTACAAGGCAAATGACAATGTCCTTTAAATGGGAGTTTCGAACGCCATTTAATATAATGGAATCCTCCTCACAGTATTGCAAAATTAATCTTATAATCAGATATAATTTCTTTTTAAGTTGACCATTTCATTCCCTTAGACATCTCATAATGTTTTTCATCAATCAGTTAAAGCAATTTATTGCATTACAGTACATTTAGATAATTATAAGGCTTGAGTACACTCCTAGAAAGGAGTCTCATGTGTTAATATTTTGATTGCCCTTTTAGCCTGCAAGGGAAAAATAAATATAATTATGTCCATTGACACTCTGAAAAATACTTTACACTTTAATTAGTATTATAGCCAACCACCAGAAGTAGCAGGATTGTGAAGTGGGATTATACTAATGTGTGATTGATGATGGCTGGTCTGACCACATTATCTAGTGTAAGATAGCATGTAACAGATGGATGTCATCACCATATAATATCTGAGTTTCACCACTTTATAAGTTTCTTTACCAGCAAAAATGTTCCACAATTTTCTTTAGAAAAGAATAATCTATTACACTTTTCAAAACACTCATTAAATTATGCAGTTATGCATTTCATTATGCTACAGAATCTTTCTATTTTCTAGTACTTGTGTGCATGTGTGAGTATTTAATAGATTCTTTGTGTTAATTTTATGGCTGAATTTTTTTAAGGCATTTGGAAACTGCTTAAATCAGCAGGATTAAGTCAGGGTTAACAGAAAAACCCAATATGATTTCAACATCAAATTAATTCAAGATTTTCATTTTACTGGTGGTGGTGGTGTGGAGGAGCAGCCCTTACAACCTCGAAGCCCCTCTGATGAGGGCCCATCTGGTCCTGCCAAAGGGAGGAAGAGGAGGAACATGAGTATGATGTGCTGGAGTGGCTGAGAGAGAATGACTGTCTATGGCGGAAGGGACACAGGCTCTACAGGGACACCAAAAGGAAGCAGGCTGCTTGGAGAGAGAAGGCGTAGAGTCTGGGCAACACTTGGGAGGTGCTCCTCGGCTGGTGGAAACATATGCACACCTGGTACGGGAACCTGCACCTCAAGAAATCTGGCCAGTCCACGATCAAGCTGACAGACAGAGAGACCTACGTGATGGCCAGGTGCAACTTCCTGGAGGGTGAGATCCGCCACTGAGGAGCAGCCCCTCTGAAAACCCTCTCTCTCCAGCAGCCTGCTGAGAGCCAGTCCTCTTCCGGCCGAGAGTCAGCTCCTGTCTCCAGGCAGGTTTCTGTGGAGCGTCCCACGGTGGAGAACCCGCGGACAGTTGTTTTAATCGTGGCGGAGCACGTGGAGGACTTCCTGGTGCAGTGGGAGAAAGGAGACGGCACTTCCACCACTGTCCTACCTGCATCCACCCCCAGCTCCACCTCCACAAAAAGGCAGAGAGCCAGACAGCAGGAGGGGCAGAGCCACACTGTCCTGCTGGAGATCAGGGACACCATCCGGAGCAGCATAGATCTCCTCTCTCAGCTGGTCCACACCAACTCCTCATCCTCCAACCGCAAGCCCTTCCTCACCTATGTCAACCAGACTCTCACGGACATGGCAGAACCCCAGTACCAGGTGGTGAAGGACCGGATCACTGAGCTGCTTCACAACCCTCCAGATCCAGAGGAACCTGCTCACACCCAGTCCAGGTCTGCTCCTCCACCCCAGGTGATGTCACTCCCATTCCAAGGCTTTCCACAGCCCCTCACCTACCAGGGCTACGGCTACCAGGAGGTCCAGCAGCACAGGCAGCAGCCCTTCGCAGTCCAGGCACAGGCTCATCGGACACCACCGTTGCCACCGGTTCCACTGATGCCACCGATGCCACCCACACCACTGATGCCACCGCCACTGATGCCACCAATGCCACTGATGCCACCCACGCCAGTCCTCACCCAGCTGCAGACCAGACAGCCCCACCACACTACTCCTTCCTCCACCCCACAGCCAAGCCCGGCCTCAGTACATCTGTCATCGGTACTGGGGCTGACACCCCTTGGCATGGAGGAAGGAGCTCTCAACATCACTGGGCAAAGCCAGCTGTCTGAGACCTTCCTCAACACACTGTCACCTATTGTCCTCTTGGGGCCAGGCACCCCAGTGGGACTTCAGACCAGCACTCCAGCAGCAGCCACCTCCACAGCACCTGGATCCTTCACCCCTGAGACTGGGCACACCTCCAAGTTACCAATAAGAGTGCCAGAGACTGGGTGGCTACCTGTAGACTTTATTTGGACACTTGACTTGGATCATTTTTCTTTTATAGCTTGTTATTAATAAAGATTATCTTTGCTTCACACACTTGCTTCATTTATTTTATTCAATAAAGTCTTGGTGGAAACTTTTAGAAATGGTTTAAGCCTTTGCATGCTTGTGGGATGGGTAAGGATAGCAGTGGGGTGGGCAGAGATACCTTTGGGATGGGTAATAGCTGTGGGATGGGCAGGGATATCTGTGGGATGGGTTAGGATGTCTGTGGGATGGGTTAAGATAACTGTGGGGATAGATAAACCTCCAGTGCAAGCATAGTGGGACTGTATGGTCCACCCTCCCAGGTGCCACACCTATGGCCCTTCATTATCAATAATAATGTAATCATTGATCCACACATGTCAACATTAACACAACTCTTTATTAAATGCCCTGTTCATTGTAGGCCCACCCAACATACATAGCCCAATCTCATCCGTATGATGAGACAGGCTGAAGGAAGCATCCATTAATCATCTACCATTCTGTCTTGCCACTCCACTGCTCCAGCTGGGGAGTTGCACCAGTGTTTTAGGAGGTTGCGCTGCTTCTTCCCTTCACGTGAGGCTCTGTTGGGACCTTGCACATCCTCAGTGTCTATCAGGTTTTGCCCTTGCCTCCATTCTCCAGGCTCCATTTCCCCATTGCCTTGTTGGAGGTCCACGAGCCTGTTCTGCAAGACTGGGTAGTGGGTGCACATGAGATTGTGCAGGATGCAGCAAGCTTCCACGATCCTCCTCACAGTCTCTGGGTGATGCTGCATGGTTGTGAGAAGTACCTGGAACCTATTGGCCAGGATGCCAAAGGCGTTCTCCACCACCCGCCTTGCCCTGGACAGCCTGTAGTTGAAGATCCTCTCTTCACGGGTGAGGCATCTGGAGGTGTAGGGCTTCATGAGGTAGGTTCTGAGGGAGAAGGCATCATCCCCCACAATGAAGTAGGGCACATCTTGCGTGTCGTTGGGCAGGGGTTCTGGATCTGGGAAGCCCATGATGAGGTTGCGTTCCAGCCCCTCCTTGAGGTGACTACTGTTGTATACCTGGGCATCTGAAGCTGACCCGTTGCCTGAAGCATTGATGTACATGAACTTGTAGTCAGCATCGACCATGGCAAAGAGGACAATGCTGAAGAAGCCCTTGTAGTTGAAATAAGTGGACCCCGACTTGGCTGGTGCTTTGCAGGCCACGTGCTTTCCATCTATGGCTCCAAAAGTGTGTGGAAGTTCCACCTCTGATACCACTGCTCTGCAACTTTCTTCCAGCCTTCTTCAGTGGAGGGGTACTGGAGGAGCTCCTCCTTGTATTCTTCGATGATGGCCTGCACCACTTCTCTGACCACAATGCTGATGGTGTTGTGTGGCACCCTCCAGCCATACTTCATGCTCCTGTAGGTGGTCCCTGAGGCCAGGTGGCACAGAGTCAGTGCAACCTTGAGCCCAGGGTCCAGGCTGGGCTGGAAGTTGGTGCTCTTCTTGGTGAACCTGGGTGTCAGGCGCTGCACAACTTAATCAAAATGGCTGGAGGCATCCTCATGATGTTCTGGAATGCACGAGTGTCTTCGTTCCTCAGCTCCACCATCAGCTTGTTATACCGTCTGTACTCTGCTCTTCTCCCGATCCATCTTCGGACCCAGACGCTTCTTGGCTGCCTCCTTTTCTTCCTGTAGTAGAGTTCACAGAGCCTGTAGATGGCTTCGCACTGTTGCAGAACAATGGTGGCTACCAAAAAGAGTTTGTTCCGATCCAAGGTGGACATGACTGGATGCTGTGGTAGAGCAAGAGCCAGATGAAGGCTACAGAGGTCTGCACAGCAGGGCTGCTGGTCTGAAAGTGAGATCCAGGTGAGTTGCTCCCCCTTTTTATAGGCAATATAGGTTTTCCCCTATGTGTCCTTTTGCATCCTCTAGGCATCCTCTAGACATCCTTAATATCCGAGATAGGTCCCCTCTGTGAATGTTTTTTCTGTTTTAAATGCTTTCTTTGCGTGCTGCATCCACTTTCATCCTTTCTCCGTCCATGCTACTAACGCTGCGCATCTGTTCCGCGTCCGTTCCGCTTCCTCCCTGTGTCTGTTTACTGCTGGAGTGGATTTGAGTTGCGTGGATGTGCAGTGGATGCCTAGTGGATGTAGCAGATGCATAACGGATGCTGACGGATGCAGAACGGATGTCCTCCATATGCCTAGCGGATGCAGAACGGACGCGTTGGATACATTTTCCGCTCAGAAAGTTTTGTGCAGCTCAAAACTTTTTGAGCGGATGAAATGTCAATAGACGGATGCTAGATGGATAGAGAGGAAGCAAAACAGAGGCAGTGAGTACAGAATGGAAGCATCGCGTTGGCAAGTGTTTTTCTCCATTTTACATCCTCTTTCCATCCGTTGGTGCAGTGTGACAGGGGCTTTATTGATATGGTCAAAATAGCGAATGTTTAAGATTTGGTGAAACCATTTTTCTGGAAGATGTTATTGTTAATACTTGCTGACTTTTTCTATCTCTGACTATCAGAGCACTGAAGATTATGTTTCTGTTCAGTCCTTAGGTGAATAAAGATCCGGCATTAGTTGATTTCTGGGTCTCCAATTACATTGTTCTGTCAATGTGCATTTCTCTGGCATCTGCCAAAGAGAAAGGAAAGAGAGCAAGGCTATACCTATTGATATCGCTGAGAACAATTCCCACAGAGCTCGAAACACATTACATCAATTTATGTTTCAGTTCTGGATAGACATCTTCTTTACCCTCACCAGCAACCAGTAAAAGCTGGCTATGTGTATTCTCATTTCAGGAAGAATTGACTGCTGAGAATGATGAAATCTCATGCATTATATCATTATGATGACTCCCTTTTCTGCTAAACTTTCAGTATAAATGGACATAGCTACAATGATACAATGGTGGAACATGTGTCACAATATCACAAATTTCATATTTGTATCCAATGTTACATGCTGTATATAAAGAGTATCATTTTTATACCAACATTGCAATAGACATTTCTCATCTCCTGCCTATCGTGTGGGGTGTTGATCATCCCATCGGGTAAGAAAGTGACATTCCCAGTCCACAATTGCTAGAATCAAAAAAATCCAATAAATCACAATATTTGTTGTTCAGGATTGGAATGAGGGGTCCTTGGTGCTCTTTGAGCTTTGCTTCTTTTCTTGCAGATGTTTCATTACCCAAACAGGTGACATCACCAGTGCTACTAAGGACAGCAAACTGCACTCCTTCCTAGCACTGATGATGTTACCAAGTTTGGATAATGAAATATCTGCAAGAAAACAAACTCAGAGAGCACCAAGGTTCCCTAAAACCATAACAGAGCTAAGCAAAATAGATCTATCGATGGCATGCCTTATATTCTCTGAACCAACTTCCTGCCCTCTTTGCTAGAGTTGAAGTAAACTTAAAAGTACCAGTTTGAGTTGAAATATCAATGTCATCTTCTTCATTAACAAAATGTAATCACAGACTCTAATTTGTTAAGTTTTCAATCTTATTTGTCCAAAGAACAAATTATTATTTACCAATTCCTTGGGTATGACTTCTATATTTTTATGATGGAAAACAATAGGCCTAACCTGGAAGCACATTCTATAATGCTTCCCAGAATTCCTTGTATTATAAAGGCATGGCTAACTGGTTTCTTGGTTAATAAATCAATATAAAAAGGTCCCTGGGTACATCAGATTTTAAAAACCACTGACGAGATAAACACAGATTCTATGCTTATAAATGACTCATAATTGACTCTTGAGTAAATGGATATGTCTGTGTTTTTTTCCAAGACATCATTCTAGCCAGATTTGTTTTTTTTTCAAGCTTCATCAAAGGAGACATTCTCAAGCATTTACACATCCCTTAATGCTATTTGTTTTCTAGCTCTTGTGAGCTCTTTTAGAATATCACGAATATGTTAGAATTCTGATGAAAGTTAAGCAAGTATTAATGAATTAATATGAAGAAATTATGCTTTGTTTTTCCTTTAAGGGCACCATGATTTGCCAATCACTTTATTTGACCTTTATGCCTGGGCTTCATGGTCTGTATGTGTGTAAAATGTTTTGTTTGAAAATATAGTCTAGTAACACTGATTGATGGTGATGCCTGATGTCTGTAGAACCTTATGGATACTGCATTTTGAATGAGTGAAACAGAGATAGTTCATCACCAGGTTCAAAGTAACCTGGTCAGATGGATTAATGGCTCTTCTTCATGTCTCAAGTGGTGTCATTTTAAGGGACTTGTATGTCAGGACATGTCATTTATCTTGTGGATTTCCTTGGAAAACAAAGGCACCTATTCTCTTTATTTTCACATTTTGTACATTATATTGTTGCTGTGGAAAAAAAGAGAACAGAGAGTGAAACTATTATAAAGTAAATGAGTTGTAACAGTTAAATTGAAAATGACTCACAGAAGCTATGTAGTTATTTCATTTTTGCTTCCTTTTTATTATTTTCTTTGTACAACTCATTTATGTGGCATAAAGATGGTTACCACTACTTCAGTTAGGACTAATTATAGAAATCATGAGGATTAAAAATTTACGCACTCAGAAACGCACTCCACATATCTATGGAGATTGATGACAGCTTTGCTATCAGCTGTTTCTCCATTTAACATTTCTGAGTCTTGTAATGCATTAAAGGACAAGCTTAAGTCTTCTTCCTATTGCCCACTCCTGTTTTTTTAAAAAAATAAACTACATAGCTTGGCTTCTCTTTAGGGCAGGAAAAAACTGCCTAATAACTGATGAATAGTTCTGTGCAAATGTGACCCAAGAGTGGTCAGGGGCAAAAAAATCACTCTAGATACACAAGCATTAGGAGGCCATTTAAAACAGCTTGTTAGTTGAATTGCACAATAGGGAAACTTGTAGTTAAATAGCTTTGCTAGCAGGTGTTCCCAGTGTGCTGGTAAACAGCTACATGTTTTAAACAATGGAGATAGCAACTCATGTGGAAATTCCAGTCTTCCCATCTCAAATGGAGCAATTAATGTCACTTAAGAGCTTTTTATTAAAATATTTAACTGCAGCACAATGTCGCTATGCTCCTTAAGAACAAGGAGCAGGTTTTATGGTTCACTACAAGAACTACAGCTGTCAATTATGTTTTATAGCAATGGTTTGGAAATAATCTTTCCCCAAGAAGCCTTCTGCTATTGACAGATAGGGACTTAAGCCTGCCCAGGCTTAAGTGGTGTCAGGAACATGTTCTAGAGCACAGTTTCTCAACAACAAGATGTATGACTTCAACACCAAGAATTGCTGTTTGGAGGAATACTGGGAGTTGAAGTTCATAGATCTTAAAGATGCTGAGGTTTGAGAAACACTATTTTCAGTATTTGTTGCTAACCTTTTTAGCTTATCAGGATTTATCTGGATGAAATCAGAGCTGAAAGGATATAGGATGACTAGTTAAAGATGGTGGGTACCTAGTCTTAAATCCAAAATGTTTCTAGGAAAGGAAAAGATGACAGGGTAAAATTCTGAATGACTTTTTAAAAAAATTTAATAATGATTTTGCATATTTATTGCTTTATTTTATTGATTTTATTACTTGATATTGTTATAGAAGCAGTATGTCCTGGAATTCAGTAGGCTGAGGAATTCCACTTTTACTTTTACTTTCTACTTTTACTACAGTAGAAAACAAATTGACATTTTGACTTAGAAAGGATTCTCACCACCAGGTTAAGAGAGACACTTGAGAGAGTAAATTGAGAAGACAGGAGTTTCCTTTAATGAAAATAAATACAAGTCATGTTTTGATACAAAGGGTCTTGTGTAAATACATACAGAAGACCTTATTGTTTCAGTCCAAATTTTTTGCATCAAGATGCACTAAAATCAACCAATCAGTCTGAAATTATGGCTTATTGTGTGTATATAAATGTAAGTTGTATTTGATACTGTACACTTTCAAGTGTAAATTGTAAGAAGATTTAAAACAACTCATGTGAATCTGACTTTTACCCAGATCACCTTCCCCCACAAATCCATTCTCTTTTATATATTTGTTCATGGAACTTTATTTCTTTGTTCTTTCACATTATCTGTTTATTCATACATATGCACACACAGGTAATCTCATATATACATAGACGTAGATACAGGATGTATTGGAATATTTAGTGTTAATTTGATAAATATATGCAGTACATCAAAAATTAAGTCCTATGGACAATTAATTATATAAATTACATTAAATATTTGAATTGGTTGCCATTTTTTTCCTAAGCATTTCTTTATTCAATTGGTGAATGATCCTCAAACTTTCTTAAAAACAATCATATTTGAAATATAAAGGAATAAACATATTGTGGTTAGTTTATGTGATCTGATTTCTAGTACACTCTCTATTTTGTGTTATTCAAAAAATTCCTATTTTAGAAATAAATCCAGCTGATTTCAGGAATGTAAATCTGTTCTAGATATGCATTGATTTTATAAGAGACATGATATCCCTAATTGGAAGTTGTTTACCTTATTTATGGGATTTCACGAGGCTTAACACTTGGGCCACAAGTATCACACTCTTGGTTAGGACAGGGGTGTGGCTACCTGAACACATCCTCTTAGAGGGGGAGAATGATCAAAATTCAATATGGCCAGAAATACCCTATTCTGATCTATATCCTAGTCTAACAATAGAATGGATAAGCAGGAACTTCTTTGAGTTCTGAATGGGGGACTGAACTACTCCTCATTCTTTCTAGATCACTTGGTGGCCTTTGCTACCATTGATCATGGTATCATGTTGTCCCACCTATCAGCATTAGGAGTTGGAGGCACTGCTTTTTTTTAGAGGTTCTGCATATACGAAATGGGCAGTTTCACTTTATAATTATGGTAGATGAGCAATAACATGTTTGATTGTTCCAGTAGGTATATCATGGTTCAACCATCTCTTCTATGCTTTTTAAACATCTTTATGAAACTATTGGGAGAGATCATCCATAGGTTTGGGATGAGATAGCATCACTCACAGTGCACAGGTGATAGTTATATCACCACCACCCGAGCTAGAGATTCTGTGGAAGTCTTAAGCTGGTGTTTAGAGACTGTGACAAACTGGCTGGGCAAAAATAGAAGTTTATATTAAAGCCTCACAAAATGGAGATAATAATGAAATAACAGTATAATTTCATCATCACCTGAGTCTAGCCATTTTTGATCTAATATAATCCAAATTTTCTACAGAAAATACATTCGGCTAGTCATTTGGGACAAAATAAGTATTTCTGAAAATAGACTGACGGTATGCCTGCTTTCCAGTTGGACCAGACCAATGAAAGCTAATCCCCAATCTAGGGAAACAACAATTTGCTATCTATTCCAGCAAAAGAGCATATCCTTTTTTTTTTAAATAAAAAGCCCCAATGCAACAGCAATGTTATCACAAAGAGATTTCAAGACACCTAACAAAAAGGGAGAAAGATAAGCTAGAATTTTGACTATAATACAACTTCTTGACATACACAAAGCTGAATGCATACTATATGGGGTTTATTATAGTTCAAACAAGATCAAGTAGTCAATCTGTTAAGTGTGGGTTGTTCTTCAAAATAGAATATGCTCCTTTTTTAAAAAAAAAAATCAATGCACATACAGCATTTTCCTACATCTACATTTCTTCCTTCATCTACATCCCAAACCTCCCCCAAAACCATCACCTTATGCTTCATTCCACGTGTCTGTGCTTTCCATTTTTTCTCTGTTATTGATTTGATTGTAAGTTTGATTGTTTTAAAGTAATTTTATTGAAAGTTTTAAAACAAACATATAAATTTATATAATCGATGTAATAATTATATTTTATTATATTATACATTATAATAAAGTAAGATGGAAAAAGAAGTAAAAAAGAAAGCAAAGTGTAAAAAGACAAAAAATAAAATGTTAGAAGAAAAATAGAAAAAAGAAAAAGAAGATATAAAGAAGAGGTTTCCAATATTATCATAGTTATGAGAACAATTGTAGATTTATTTATTTATCTAAAGTTAAACTATCTCTTTCCAGCCTATTAATCAAACCTAAATCGTAAGTTCATCTTCTTCTGTTTCATCAGAAATGCCATAAGGTATTTCTAGTAAGCGATAAACGTAAATATTCTCTTTTCTATAATCAAGGAGGTTAATATGGTTGTCTCAGCACATTCTATCATTTTTACCAACCATACCTCCATTGTCGTTACTGCCAAATATTTCCATCTTTGTGCATTTATATAAAACAAAGTTCCATTACCTTCTTCCAACTCTCTATCTATCAGTGCCAAGAGGATAAATTCTGTTTTCAGTTCTATATTAACCTTTAAAATCTTCTGAATTATTGTATGCATCTGAACCCATTATCTTTTAGTATTTTTAATGTATACCAAGCATGGTAAAATAACTCTTTTTGTTGTTCACATTTCCAACGTCAATTTGAAGTACCTTTATTTTTTGGTGTCATAATTTTTTGGTGTCATATACCAACAGTGCATTATATAAAACCTCATTTTAATATTATGACATAGTGTAAATTTTAATCCTTTCAACTCTTCCATCTGAATACCATAACCAGAATTTTCTTTAAACATTACTTCACTTGTTCTTTTTGGGTTTCAATATTTTATTTATTTTAACAATCATGTGTACATGATCTGTACACAACTGCATTTCATATGGTACTCAGTACCATAATTTCATTTTATCTTCTTTTAAAGTTTCTGATAATTGTAAATAGGAAATCCATTGATAATTATGTCTGCCTGGCATCAATTTACTTTGTTTCATTTTATATTCCCTGTGACAAAATCCTAATATCTCATGGAATTCTAACAATTGTGTTTGCCTATTATTTGCTACCAATTTCTTTGATTGTTGTTAGCCATCCGGAGTTGTTGCGGATCAGTTGTTGTTGTTGTT
>BLBF01000020.1:23747537-23770360 GCA_015471245.1 Laticauda colubrina | reverse complement strand
ATCTATGGCTCCAACGGTGTGGGGGAAGTTCCACCTCTGATACCACTGCTCTGCAACTTTCTTCCATCCTTCTTCAGTGGAGGGGTACTCGAGGAGCTCCTCTTTGTATTCTTCGATGATGGCCTGCACCACTTCTCTGACCACAATGCTGATGGTGTTGGATGGCACCCTCCAGCCATACTGCATGCTTTTGTAGGTGGTCCCTGAGGCCAGGTGGCGCAGAGTGAGTGCCACCTTGAGCTCAGGTTCCAGGCTGGGCTGGAAGATGGTGTTTGCCTTGGTCAACCTGGGTGTCAGGCGCTGCACAACTTCATCAAACATGGCTGGAGGCATCCTCATGAAGTTTTGGAACGCCCGAGTGTCTTCGTTCCTGAGCTCCACCATCAGCTTCTTGTACAGTCCGTCCTCTGCTCTTCTGGTGAACCATCTTCGGACCCAGACTCTTTTTGGCCGCCTCTTTTTCTTCTTGCAGTAGTGTTCACAGAGCCTGCAGATGGCTTCGCACTGTTGCAGAACGATGGTGGCTGCCGAAAGGACTTTGTTACAATCCACGGTGGACATGACTGGATGCTGTGGAAGAGGAAGAGCCAGATGAAGGCTGCAGAGGTCTGCACCGCTGGGCTGCTGTTCTGAAAGTGAGATGCAGGCGAGTTGCTCCCCCTTTTTATAGGCAGTATAGGTTTTCCGCTAGGCATCCTCTAGGCATCCTCTAGGCATCCTGTAGACATCCTTAATATCCGAGATAGGTCCCCTCTGCAAACGTTTTTTCCACTTTAAACTCTTTGTTTCCATTCTGCATCTGCTAGGCATCCGTTCTGCATCTGTTCTGTGTCTGTTCCGCTTCCTCCCTGCGTCCGAGTGGATGCAAGTTGCGCGGATGCAGAACGGATGCCTAGCGGATATGGCGGATGTGTAACGGATGTGAAACGGATGCGTAGCGGATGCCTAGCGGATGTGTAGCGGATGCAGAATGGACATTTTCTGCGCAAAAGTTTTAGGCAGCCCAAAACTTTCTGAGCGGATGAAACTTCAATAAACGGATACTGGACGGATAGAGAGGAAGCCAAACGGAGGCAGTGAGTACATTGCGTTTTCAAATGGATGGCAAGGTTTTTTGTCCGTTTTACATCCTCTTTGCATCCGTTGGTTCAGTGTGACATGGGCTTAAGAGGCAGGCCATGAAAGAGCTATTTTCACTTTGTGTATTAAAAGGTAATACTCTTAAATGTGCAGCTGTCACCCTTCCTTCTTTTTATTTTTATGTTATTTTTTTACTGCAATTAAATGAAACCCGATACTAGCAAATATTCTGCAGGTGGGAAAAATGATTAGGTACAAGAGGTATACTGAATAGATCACACTGTATTATTTGTCGAACATCTGTTGTAGGATTTAAACAGACATTTTCTCTGTCTAACATTCCTTTTCTCCCGACATTATTGAAAATTGTAAACAAAATGTGTGTATGTGTATGTGTGTGTGTGTGTGTGTGTGTGTGTGTGTGTGTGTGTGTGTGTGTAGGTAGTAGGTAGGAAGTGATATCCAAGCAGCTATTTCATCCTTTTGGTAAAGAATAATGTTAAGTAGTGTATATGTATACATATCTGGACTGTGAACTATTGGATGATTAGTTTTATCATTACTATTATTTATTAAACTTATATGCTGCCTGACTAAATGATTCTTGGCCACAAATTGACTATAATGCTAGGTGTATATAATCAATGTGAATTTTATGTACATCCGTATGAGCCTGCTGTTGATTTCTATTTTTGTTCTTCTGTAAATGTTAAATGATACATGATACATTTTTTGAATCATGCTGGGCTGCATTTAGAATATTACAATACTTTGTGCATGATGTAAAAAAAAAGATGGAGCTCCTTGAAGAAATAAATTAACAATTGTCTTGAAAAGATTCTGACTGTGATAAATGTCACATTTTAATGTGCTTGCTTGGGTTTTAAAAGTACATTTCTGAAAGCAGCATCTGTGACAACTAGTAAAACAAATTACAGCTGTAGATTGTCACTGTTTCTCATCTGCCCTCTTTATTATCATGTAATCTGCAAGCTTTGACTTCCCATGTATTGTAAATAAACTTTTGTACTATGTTTGCATTTTTATGCAGACTTCTTTGTTCCAATGATCAGTTCGAACTATCATCATGGAAAGAAGCAGTTAGAACAGGGGTGTCAAACTCACATCGTCATCGTGGCATCACATGATGTATTGGGACTTTTTTCCCCTTCAGTAAACCAGACGTGGGCATGGCCAGTGTGTGATGCATCCATCCTGCGAGCCAGGAGTTTTACAACCCTGCATTAGAACATAATTGTCATTTCTGGCAATTAAAATAATAAATAAATAAACAGGAAGTTGAATTTAACACACACCCAGTTGGGTTCAGGAGCACAGGAGGTTAAGAAGTCAACATAGCACCTGCAACCATTTGATCAATTCTATACTATTTGGCATGTGTGTTATATGCACCACACACATAAAAAAGCAGGTGGCAACCCAAATCTTGGCTCATGATGCACCATATTTATTTATCATGCAGTGATGAAAGCAGATCAAAAACTGTGCTGTGAAAAAAAATAATAGTTCTTTTAGGAACTGTAATACAATTATTGTAAATGTAGGGAAGGGAAGAGAAGGTTTATGATACTGAATTCCAAAAAGAGCAGAAAATATTTTTCTGTGATAATTCAAATTTGATTATGCTGTTGGGACAACAGAAATAAAGAAGTTGGAGGTGGTTAATTAATGCTACATGTTAGAGTTAATATGGAAGATCACAAAGGAATTTCATTTGTGTAGCTGTTCTATCAGACTAGGTTATGCTCAGCTCATATTATATTAAGGAACTGTGATACCCAATGTTCATCTTGGATATCCTATTTGCCACTTTCTGTTATAGTCTTTTGATATTGTGTCACACAAGGGTAGAAGCAGATCTCAGACTAGGCAATTTGTCTTCCTATAAAATTGTTCCATATAATAAATTCCTACTTAAAACATTCCTTTTGAAATTAATTACAGAAGCTACAAAATCGTAATTACTGATTTTTTCCAGTAAATTCTAATGAAAGAACACTTTAAGCCATATTTTATAAAAATGAAATAAAATCTATATAACTAGGACTTTCATTCAAGCATCTGAAATCTAAAAGAGATATTCAGAGAACAATTATACATCTGTTCAATAACCACAAGGAAAAAAAAAACACACAGCAAAACAACCACTTTGATGATTGGACTGGAAACCAAACTTTGGATAGATGTGGCAACAGCAAAATTAATAGCATCAGTCCAGTTCAGAAGCTTAACCGAATTTTGTCCTTATACTGGATATCCTACAATAATGCAAGCTTAGACATTTCAAGTACGGGTTTTAAGGAGAAAGCTATTGATGTATGGTCTGTAATCAGAAATAATTTTAAAGGATTGATTATAATTATCTGGGAGACAGTGGAAAGGTAATTGAAATCCCATTAGCTTTTTAATAATGTTTATTAATGTTAATTTTTCCTATATCAGTATGCTGATTGGTAAATAAAATAACCCTTTGTGTTCGTGTGATTCCAGAATTTTGATCAGGCACTATGATACTACGACAATATGAAGAGTGGGAGGGGGGATACATCTCTGTTTGATAGAAGCTGAAATGAACTCAGTCAGGTTTCGGCAATACATTGCAATATTTCCATGTAGTAACATTATTAAGAGAGCACAGCTATTGGTAGAGGAGCCTGATAGTTTTTTCCATAAATTAAAGTGAGGAGTTGAATGAAAGGCCAGTTATAGGTCTAAAAAAAGAGCCTCTTGATAGAATACAGAACCTTGAAGGCACATCAAAGTAAGACAATACATTGATCTGCTATTGAACACAGGGTCTGTAGCCAGCATTTTCCACATGTAAGATTTTTTTAAAAAAACTTGATTCATCCAGTCAGTGAGCTTTTAATAGAAGTGTTTGACATATAAGATGCTGCTCACATATTATATAGTGATTGGGTAGTAATTAGCCACATTAGCTACATCATCTTTAGAAAGTAAGAGATCATAAGTTCAAGTCTTAGCTGTGAAAGCCAGCTTGGGTGTCCTCTCTCTCTTAGCCTAGTACACCTCACAGAGTTGTTGTGATGGGGGAAATAGGAGGAGGAAGATATATTTGGTATGTCATGCCTTGAGTTATTTGTAAAAATAATAAAGGCACGATATAAATAAACAAACAAATTTAAAGGAGTAGTGTACAGCTCAGTGATAGAAGGGCAAAATGTTTAACACATGATAAAAAATAAATCTGGTTACACATCACATGTCGGCTTTGGAAGGCATATTCCATGCTGCCACATAGCCTGGGAGAGTGGGGGTGATTTTAATTAAAGCCCATGTCACACTGCACCAACGGATGGAAAGAGGATGTAAAACAGAGAGAAACACTTGCCATCCATTGGTTAACACGATGCTTCCGTTCTGTACTCATTTCGTCCCTTTTTCATCCTCTCTATCCGTCCAGCATCCGGCGACTGAGGTTCCATGCGCTCAAAAAGTTTTGAGCTGCTCAAAACTTTCTGAGCGGAAAATGTATCCAACACATCCGTTCTGCATCCACAATGCATATGGGGAACATCCGTTCTACATCCATCGTCATCCATTATGCATCCGCTATATCTGCTAGGCATCCGCTGGGCATCCGCACAACTCAAATCTGCTCCAGCAGAAAACAGACACAGGGAGGAAGTGAAACGGATGTGGAACGGATGCGCAGCGTTAGTAGCACGGAGGGAGAAAGGATGAAAGCAGATGCAGCTCGCAAAGAAAGCATTTAAAATGGAAAAAAAATGTTCGCAGAAGGGACCTATCTCAGATATTAAGGATGTCTAGAAGATGCCTGGAGGATGCAAAAGGACACATAGTGGAAAACCTATATTGCCTATAAAAAGGGGGAGCAACTCACCTGGATCTCACTTTCAGTCCAGCATCCCTGCTGTGCAGACCTCTGCAGCCTTCATCTGGCTCTTGCTCTTCCACAGCATCCATTGATGTCCACCATGGATCGTAACACACTCCTTTTGGTAGCCACCATCATTCTGCAACAGTGTGAAGCCATCTACAGGCTCTTTCAACTGTTCTACGGGAAGAAAAGGAGGCGTCCAAGAAGTGTCTGGGTCCGAAGAAGCATCGGGAGAAGAGCAGAGTACAGACTGTACAACAAGCTG
Source organism: Laticauda colubrina (assembly GCA_015471245.1). Lineage (NCBI taxonomy): Eukaryota > Metazoa > Chordata > Lepidosauria > Squamata > Elapidae > Laticauda > Laticauda colubrina. The sequence goes on along the minus strand of BLBF01000020.1, from coordinate 23,765,132 downwards.
ATGGTGGAGCTCAGGAACGAAGACACTCATGCATTCCAGAACTTCATGAGGATGCCTCCAGCCATGTTTGATGAAGTTGTGGAGTGGCTGAGACCCAGGTTGACTAAGCAGAGCACCAACTTCCTGCCCAGCCTGGACCCTGGGCTCAAGGTTGCACTGACTCTGCACCACCTGGCCTCAGGGACCACATACAGGGGCATGCAGTACGGCTGGAGGGTGCTGTGGAGGTGGCTGCTGCTGGAGTGCTGGTCTGAAGCGCCACTGGTGTGCCTGGCCCCGAGAGGACAACAGGGCACGGTGTGTTGAGGAAGCTCTCCGACAGCTGGATCAGCCCCGTGATGTTGAGAGGTCCTTCCTCCATGATATGGAGTGTCAGCCCCAATACCAATGACAGATGTACTGAGGCTGGGCTAGGCTGTGGGGTGGAGGAAGGAGCAGTGTAGTGGGGCTGTCTGGTCTGCAGCTGGGTGAGGACTGGCATCGGTGGCATCGGTGGCGTGGATGGCATCGGTGGGTGGACTCGGTGGCATCAGTGGCACCGGTGGTGTCCAATGTACCTGTGCCTGGACTGGGAAGGGCTGCCTGTGCTGCTGGACCACCTGGTAGCCATAGCCTTGGTAGGGGAAGGCCTGTGGAAAGCCTTGGAAGGGCAGTGACATCACCTGGGGTGGAGGACCAGGCCTGGACTGGGTGGGAGCAGGTTCATCTTGGTCTGGAGCATTGTGAAGAAGATCAGTGATCCTTTCCTTCACCACCTGGTACTGGGGTTCCGACATGTTCATGAGGGTCTGGTTGAAATAGGTGAGGAAGGGATTGCGGTTGGAGGATGGGGCATCGGTGTGTACCAGCTGAGAGAGGAGATCTACGCTGCTCCTGATGGGGTCTCTTATCTCCAGAAGGACAGTGTGACTCTGCACCTCCGGTTTGCCTCTCTGCCTCTCCGGTTTGCCTCTCTGCCTTTCTGTGGAGGTGGAGCTGGGGGTGGATATGGGTTGGGCTTTGGTGGAAGTGCCGTCTCCTTTCTCCCACTGCATCAGGGGGTCCTCCATGCGCTCCGCCACGGGTAGTACAGCTGTCGGGGGGGGGGTTCCGTCGTGGCACCCTCCACAGATACCTGCCTGGACACAGGAGCTGATTCTTTGCCAGAAGAGGACTGGTTCTCAGCAGGCTGCCTGAGAGAGAGGGTTGTGAGAAGGGCTGCTCCTCGGTGGCTGATCTCACCCTCCAAGAAGCTGCACTTGGCCATCACATAGGTCTCTCTGTCTGTCAGCTTGACCGCGGCCTGGCCAGATTTCTTGAGGTGCAGCTTCCCGTACTAGGTGTGCATGTGCTTCCACCAGCCGAGGAGCACCACCGAAGTGTAGCCCAGGCTCTCCGCCTTCTCTCTCCAAGCAGCCTGCTTCCTCTTGGTGTTGCGTTAGAGCCTGTTTCCCTTCCGCCATAGATATTCGTTCTCCCTCAGCCACTCCAGCACCTCCTCCTCATGTTCCTCTTTAATGTTGTATTGCCTCCTCTCCCGTTCATGCGTCTGCCTCTTCCTCCCTTTGGCAGGGCCATATGGGCCCTCATCAGAGGGGCTTCGAGGTTGTAGGGGCTGCTCCTTCACACCACCACCACCACCAGCAGCAGCAACAACAGTAACAGCAAAAGCAGGACCAGCAGCACTAGCAGCACCAGCAGCACCAGCAGCACCAGGATCATCAGCAGCAGATTAAGCACCAGCACCACAAGCAGGACCAGGAGCAGGACCAGAAGGACCAGGAGCACCAGCAGGACCAGGAGCACCAGCAGGACCAGGAGCACCAGCAGGACCAGAAGGATGAGGAGAAGCGCCAGCAGAGTCAGCACCAGCAGAAGCACCAGCACCAGGAGCAGTGCCGGCAGAGTAAGCACCAGCAGAAGCTCCAGCACCAGGAACAGCACTAGCAGAGTAAGCACCAGCAGAAGCACCAGGAGCAGCGCCAGCAGAGTAAGCACCAGCAGAAGCACCAGGACCAGGAGCAGTGCCAGCAGAGTAAGCACCAGCAGAAGCACTACAATCAGAAGCAGCATCAGCAGAAGCACCACCACCAGAAGCAGCATCAGCAGAGTAAGCATCAGCAGAAGCACCACTTCCAGAAGCAGTATCAGCAGAAGCCCCAGAACCAGAAGATCGAGCCCGGGTAGCAGAAGCCCCAGCAGAAGCAGAGTCAGGGCCAGGGGGTGGGAGGGTGGCCCTGTCCCTCTTGCCAGGGCTGGCAGCAGATGGCAGAGGCTTCCCTTTCTTCCCCATGGTTGTTGGGTTGCTGGCTGGCTGGCTGGCTGGCTGGCTGGCTGGCTGGCTGGCGAGCTGAGTCTGGAAGCAGGTCTTTCCTCTGAATGGTGACCTGCTTGGGAGCTGCTTCCCCTTATATCCATGGGGCTGACGCAATGCATCCTCCCTGCATGTGCAGTGAACGCTAGGCATCCGCTAGGCATCTGCTAGGCTTCCGCTAGTCATCCGCTCGGCTTCCGCTCTGCATCTGCTTCATCCACTCGGCGTCCGCTCTGCATCCATTCTTTCCGTTCCACATCTGCTTTGCTGCGCTCCCCCGGAAGCCTTGCGGATGTGCCATCTGCTCTCATCCGCTTCCATCCGCTAGGTTTCAGTAGAGCATCCTTTTTCCATCAGCCCTACGTCCTCCCCCTGTCCATTCCTTTCCATATTGTCCGCTCTGCTTATGCAAATTTTTGCCCCTTTTGAGAGCGGATAACAACGGATGGAACATTTTTCTCATCTACTGTGTCCTTTTTACAAATGTTTTACATCCATCGGCCAGTGTGACAGGGCCTTAAAGCCCATGTCACACTGGCCAATAGATGCAAAACAGACACAACGAACGAGAAAAATGTTCCATCTGTTGTTATCCGCTCTCAAAAGGGGCAAAAATTTGCATAACTGGAGTGGATAACACGGACGCGGGGAGGACACATGGCAGATGCAAAGCGGATGCGGAATGGAAGCACAGCGGATGGAAGCGGATGAGAGCGGATGGCGCAACTGCAGGGCTTCCGGGGGGCTGCAGCAAAGCGGACGTGGAATGGATACAGCGGATGCAAAACGGACGCCGAACGGATGAAGCGGATGCACAGCGGAAGCCTAGCGGATAAAGCGGATGCACAGCGGAAGCCTAGCGAATGCACAGCGGAAGCGGAACGGATGTCGCGCGTTAATTGCACATGCGGGGGGGAAGTATTACGTAAGCCCCCCGGATATAAAGGGAAGTAGCTCGCACGTGACCAGCATTCCGAGGAAAGACCTGCTCCTGGACACTTCAAGTTCCATGCCTGCCCTGCCAGCCTGCCTTCCAGCCAGCCTTGGTGCCTGCCAGCCTCCCTGCCAGCCAGCAACCCCACAACCATGGGGAGGAAGGGAAAGCCTCAGCAAAATGCCGCCATCCCTGGCAAGAGGGACAGGGCCAACCTCCCGCCCCCTGCCCCTGACTCTGCTGGTGCTGGGGCTTCTGCTGAAGCTGCTCCAGGCGGTGGTGCTTCTGCTGGTGCTGGGGCTTCTGCTGTTGCATACTCTGTTGAAGCTGCTCCTGGTCCTGCTCAACCTGCTTGACGTGCTCATGCTCCTGGACTTGCTCGTCCTGCTCATGCTCCTGGACTTGCTCGTCCTGCTCGTGCTCCTGGACTTGCGGGCCCTACTGGTGCTTACTCTACTGCTGCTGATCCTGGTTCTGGTGTTCCTGCTGCTACTGCTGCTGCTGCTGATGATGATGATGCTAATTATGATCCTGCTGGTGAGGATGATGATGATGATTATGATCCTTCTGGTGATGATGATGATGATGATGATGATGATGATGATGATGATGATGATCCTGCTGGTGCTGCTGCTGCTGGTGGTGTGGAGGAGCAGCCCCTACTACCTGGGAGCCCCTCTGATGAGGGCCCATCTGGTCCTGCCAAAGGGAGGAAGAGGCGTATGCGACAACGGGAGAGGAGGCAATACTCCATTGCGGAGACGCACGAGGATGAGGTGCTGGAGTGGCTGAGAGAGAACGACTATCTCTGGTGGAAGGGACACCGGCTGTACAGGGACAATAAGCGGAAGCAGGCTGCTTGGAGAGAGAGGGCAGAGAGTATGGGTTACACTTTGGAGGGGCTGCTCGGCTGGTGGAAACATATGCACACCTGGTATGGGAAGCTGCACCTGAAGAAATCTGGCCAGGCCACTGTGAAGTTGACAGACAGAGAGACCTATGTCATGGCCAGGTGCAGCTTCCTGGAGGGTGAGATCCACCACCGAGGAGCACCAGCAGCCCCTCTCACTACCCTCTCTCTCCGGCAGTCTGCTGCCACCCAGTCCTCTTCCGGCCGAGAGTCAGTCCCTGTCTCCAGGCAGGTTTCTGTGGAGCATGCCACGGCGGAGAACCCGCGGACAGGTGTGGTAAGCGTGGTGTAGTGCGGAGAGGACTCCCTGGTGTGGTGGGAGAAAGGACACATTGAGTCCACCACAGTCCTAGCCGCATCCACCCACCCCAGCTCCGCCTCCGCAGAAAGGCAGAGAGCCAGACAGCTGGAGGGGCAGAGCCACAATGTCCTGCTGGAGATCAGGGACACCATCCGCACCAGCATAGATCTCCTCTCTCAGCTGGTCCACACCGACTCCTCATCCTCCAACCGCAAGCCCTTCCTCACCTATGTCAACCAGACCCTCAAGGAAATGGCTGATCCATAGTACCAGCAGGTGAAGGACCGGATCACCAAGCTGCTTCACAACTCTCCAGACCCAGAGGAACCTGCTCCCACCCAGTCCAGGTCTGCTCCTCCACCCCAGGTGATGTCCCTCCTATTCCAAGGCTTCCCACAGGCCCACACCTACCAGGGCTACGGCTACCAGGAGGTTCAGCAGCACAGGCAGCAGCCCTTCCAAGTCCAGGCACAGAGTCATCGGGTGACACCATTTCCACCTGTTTCACTGATGCCACCAATGCCACCCACGCCAATGATGCCACCCACGCCAGTCCTCACCCATCTGTAGAGCAGACAGCCCCACTACACTACTCCTTCCTCCACCCCACAGCCAAGCCTGGCCTCAGTACATCTGTCATCAGTACTGGGGCTGAAACCCCATGGCATGGAGGAAGGACCTCTCAGCATCACGGGGCTGAGCCAGCTGTCCGAGACCTTTCTCAACACACCGTCCCCTGTTGTCCTCTCGAGGCCAGGCATTCCAGCACCACCCACCACCACAGCACCTGGACCCTTCACCCCTGAGACTGGGCACACCTCCGAGTGACCAAGAGACCGGCTAGCTGGCTACCTGTGGACTTTATTTGGACACTTGACTTGGGTCATTTTTTTTTTTACAGCTTGTTGTTCAATAAAGTTTATCTTTGATTCACACACTTGCTTCATTGCTTTTTTTTAATCAAGTCTTGGTGGAAACTTTTAGAAATGGCTTAAGCCTTTGCAAGCTTGTGGGATGGGTTAAGATAGCAGTGGGGTGGGCAGGGATACCTGTGGAATGAGCAGGGATAACTTTGGGATAGGTAATAGCTGTGGGATAGATAAACCTCCAGTGCAAGCATAGTGGGACTATATGGTCCACCCTCCCAGGTGCCACACCTATGGCCCTTTATTATCACTGATAATGTAATCAATCATCCACACATGTCAACACAAACACAACTCTTTATTAAATGCCCTGTTCATTGTAGGCCCACCCAACATTCATGGCCAAATCTCATCTGTGTGATGAGACAGCCTGAAGGAAGTATCCATTAAGCATGTACCATCCTGTCTTGCCACTCCACCGCTCCAGCTGGGGAGTTGCACCAGTGTTTCAGGAGGTTGCGCTGCTTCTTCCCTTCCCATGAGGTTCTGTTGTGGCCTTGCACATCCTGAGTGTCAATCAGGTTTTGCCCTTGCCTCCATTCCCCAGGCTCCATGTCCAAATTGCCTTGTTGACGGTCCACGTGCCTGTTCTGCAAGAATGGGTAGCGGGTGTGCATGAGATTGTGCAGGATGCAGCAAGCTTCCATGATCCTCCTCATGGTCTCTGGGCGATGCTGCATGGTGGTGAGAAGTACCTGGAACCTGTTGGCCAGGATGCCAAAGGCGTTCTCCACCACCCACCTTGCCCTGGACAGACTGTCGTTGAAGATCCTCTCTTCACAGGTCAGGAGTCTGGAAGTGTAGGGCTTCATGAGGTAGGTTCTGAGGGAGAAGGCGTCATCCCCCACGATGAAGTAGGGCACATCTTGCATGTCGTTGGGCAGGGGTTCTGGATCTGGGAAGCCCACGATGAGGTTGCCTTCCAGCCCCTCCTTGAGGTGACTACTGTTGTATACCTGGGCATCTGAAGATGAGCCGTAGCCTGAAGCATCGATGTCCATGAACTTGTAGTCAGCATCGACCATGGCGAAGAGGATGATGCTGAAGGAGCCCTTGTAGTTGAAATAAGTGGACCCTGACTTGACTGGAGATTTGCAGGCCACATGCTTGCCATCGATGGCTCCAACAGTGTGTGGGAAGTTCCACCTCTGATATCACTGCTCTGCAACTTTCTTCCATCCTTCTTCAGTGGAGGGGCACTGGAGGAGCTCCTCCTTGTATTCTTCGATGATGGCCTGCACCACTTCTCTGACCACAATGCTGATGGTGTTGTGTGGCACCCTCCAGCCATACTGCATGCTTTTGTAGGTGGTCCCTGAGGCCAGGGGGGGGAGAGTGAGTGCCACCTTGAGCCCAGGTTCCAGGCTGGGCCGGAAGTTGGTGTTTGCCTTGGTCAATCTGGGTGTCAGCCACTGCACAACTTCATCAAACATGGCTGGAGGCATCCTCATGAACTTCTGGAATGCCCAAGTGTCTTTGTTCCTGAGCTCCACCATCATCTTGTTGTACAGTCCGTACTCTGCTCTTCTCCCGATCCATTTTCAGACCCAGACACTTCTTGGCCGCCTCTTTTTCTTCCCATGGTAGAGTTCACAGAGCCTGTAGATGACTTCGTACTGTTGCAGAAGGATGGTGGCTGCCAAAAGGACTGTGGTACGATCCACGGTGGACATGACTGGATGGTGTGGAAGAGGAAGAGTCAGATGAAGGCTGCAGAGGTCTGCACAGGTGGGCTGCTGGTCTGAAAGTGAGATGCAGATGAGTTGCTCCCCCTTTTTATAGGCAGTATAGGTGTCCCTTTGCATCCTCTAGGCATCCTCTAGGCATCCTCTAGGCATCCTCTAGGCATCCTTAATATCCGAGATAGGTCCCCTCTGCGGACGTTTTTTCCATTTTAAATGATTTGTTTCCGTGCTGCATCCGTTCTGCATCCGTTCTGCATCCGTTCTGCGTCCGTTCCGCTTCCTCCTTGCGTCCAAGCGGATGCGAGTTGCGTGGATGCACAGCGGATGCTTAGCGGATATAGCGGATGCGTAACCAATGCAGAACATATTCATAGCGGATGCGTAGCGGATGCAGAACAGATGAATTGGATACATTTTCCACACAAAAGTTTTGAGCAGCTCAAAACTTTCTGAGCGCATGAAACGTCAATAAACGCATGCTGGACGGATAGAGAGGAAGCGAAACGGAGGCAGTGAATACATCGCATTTTCAAACGGATGGCAAGCTTTTTTGTCCGTTTTACATCCTCTTTGCATCCGTTGGTGCAGTGTGACAGGGGCTTAAGTTTGTCTGGTCAAGAGAAAAAAAGAGATAGAATATTTCCAAGCCTCTAGCTGGCAGTGTTACAAAGTTTCTTCTGCTTTCATTTTCCCCCGCCTTTTCCAAACAAGGTATAATAAAAATTAATTAAAAAGAAATATTAAAAAAGATGACTAGAAGGAAGTCTCTAGCCTAAAATATTATAAAATCAAAAAGGAGAGAAAGAATAGGTGGAAAAAAAACCAGTCCAGTTTCAAAATATAAAATCATATATAAAAAATCCAGCAAAGAGAAAAAATATATACTTTGACTTCGTGTTTAAAATCACCACTTAATCACTTCTGTGTAAAATTTTACAGATTCTATCTTCTCCTTAGATTCTTTCTTCTCTTAAAGAAAAAAATTCTCACCAAACCGGCACACTTTCTCTTTCCGTTCTCTTTCATTTCGGAGCTGTCCCAACTTTAGCAGCTTTAATAGCTGCCTCTTTGCCGCTGGCAAAAAGAGCTTCTCCTGGATGTACCAGGGACTTTGCAGTAACCCTGGGATTGACTGGATGCGCTCTTTACATTCACCATCTCTTCAGGATGGTTTAGATCCATTTGGACCATCCAGGAGCAAAGATATCGGCAGCGATCTCAGACTTCCAAGATCGCATGCTGTATTGTTGTGATGCCAGCTCCGCCCTCAAGGAAGAATTTAAGTTGCAAGTATTCGCAGATGATCTGGTTTTCATTTTAGAAGACCCACTAGAAACAGCATCAAAATTGATAGAAAAGATACAGTTATATGGAAAGGTGGCTGGTTTGAAAATAAACAAAGACAAAATAAAGATTTTGACAAAGAATATGCTATCAAGACAAAAGGAAGAATTGGCAGATGTATTGAAAATCCAGGTCACAAATAAGATCAAGTACTTAGGGGTATATTTGACAGCAAGATGTAGTACACTAAAAGAGAATAACTATATTAAACTTAAGCAGCAGATAGCGCAAGATTTGGCAAAATAGGAAAATTTACAACTCTCATTAATAGGGAGAATATTAATAATCAAGATGAATATATTACCCAGAAATTTATATTTGTTCCAAACAATTCCAGTTAGGCTTGGAAAATATTATTTTGAAGATTTAAATAAAATTTAATTTAAAACTTTTGCAAGATGCCAGAATAAGAGGAGGATTTAGTTTGCCTAATTGGGAGTTGTATTATCAAGCTACAAATTTGATGTGGGTGAAGGAATGGATAACATTAAGAAATACTAGATTGTTGAAATTAGAAGGACATGATCTGTTGTTGGGGTGGCATGCTTTTTTATGGTATAAAGGAACAAAAACACAGGGGTACTTTAGAAGACATTATATATGGGAATCTCTGTGGTTAAATTGGGAGAAGACTAAAAGGCAATGTTATTTAAAAATTCCAGTCTGGTTATCGACTATTGAAGCATTTTCTTATCCTATAACATATAAGAAGGAACAAACAGTTAGATATGGTGAAATATTGAAGGAAAAGGGTGAACTTAAATCTATGCAAAAATTAGAGGAACAAGGTATAAAGATGAATTGGTTTTCATATGCACAAATACATTCAAGGTATGCTAAAGATTCTAAAAACAGAAGGTTTCTATGATAAATTGACTGATTTAGATAAGATTTTGACAGGTACTGATGAAAAGGTGATTAAAAAATTGTATGGATATTTATTAAAAATTAAACTAGAAGAAGAACAAGTTAAAGAAATTATGATTGTTTGGGGGAAGAATTTTGGATATGGGATTGATCTAGAGAAATGGCAAAAATTGTGGTCTCAAAATTATAAAATAACAATGTCAACAGCACATCAAGAAAATTTGTATAAGATGTTTTACAGGTGGCATTTTTTCCCAACAAGAACAGCAAGAATGTTCAAGAACAATTCTGAAAAATGTTTGGAAATGTCATCAGATACCTGGCTCATATTACCATTTGTGGTGGACTTGTGCGGATGCCAAAAAATATTGGACTAAAATCCAATGTGGTTGGAAAAAATGACAAAAAAGCATATAGACTTGAAACCAGAGATATTTTTATTGGAAATCTTAACTGAAACATATAGTAAAGAATTGAAATATCTGCTTGTAAATGTACTAACAGCGGCTAGGATTGTATTTGTCAAAAACAAATGAGAAAAATGAGAAAATGAGAAAAATGAGAAAATACCATCACTTGGAGGAAATTATTAAGAAAATACTGGAATGTGCTGAAATGAGTAGATTGACATTTGAAATCAGAGAACAAGATGATAAACAATTTTATAAAATTTTGGATCTATTTTATCAGTGGTTAGACAATAAAACATGATAATGTATGGGGCAGGATGAAAGAAGGATCTTACTTTTGGACGGTTCATGATTGGGCCATGTTATGTGATGATGACCAAAGGGGGAATGGATTTGTAGTTTGAAAAATTGTGGAAAGCCGAAAAAAAAGCTTTTAGATTCGGGATTCCACAGATGTGCCAGGTGCTATTCTAATAAAGGTACTTTTGAGATATGTTTGTCTCAGAGTTACTGATTGGAATGGAGGTTTGCTGGAACTCTGACATCACGACTGAGCTGTGGTGGTACAATGGTTAGAATGCAGTATTGCAGGCTAATTCTGCCGATTGCCAACAGTTCAATTGTCATCAGCTCAAGATTGGCTTAGCCTTCCATCCTTTTGAGATCAGTAAAAGGAGGGCCCAGATTGTTGGGGGAAATATGCTGATTCTATAAACTGCTTAGAGAAAGTTATAAACCATTATGAAGTGGTATATAAGTCCAAGTGCTATTGCTATTGTTTTAATTGTCTGGATTTGGATTTGGATTCTTCCAAAATCAGCATTTCTGCAGTTTTATGTATTGTTCAGTGAAAACTGTACAGTTTAAATACTTCTGAAAGCCCTTTGGTTTTTTCTGTAAAACTATTATTTATAAACATAATATAGTACGTCAGTTGTACTTTTTAGCAACATAATGTTAAGATACATGAAGCATTTATAAAAAAAGACATCATCTTATTTCAGATGAATGTTACCCTTGAGCAAACTATGAGTGCATTTATTTCAATCTTATGCATTTGAAATTAATTTTCTTGGTAATATCAAAATATTCATAGATTTAATTTCCTGTCAGTTCAGCAGTATTCAAGTGAATATGTTAGGATTTTGCATTAGCTGTATTTGTCTAGAACTGTGACATGATCAAGTCATTCTCAGAAGGAAGCACATTAATAATTGAACTCTGTCCAATGTACGGTACTAAAGATGACGGCATTATATTTTTTGAAGACTCTTTCACATGCCAAACAAGGAGAAGCACCTTCCTACAGCTTTAGGCTTTCCAAATCGTAGAAGATAAAAAGAAAGGGTGGAATCAATACCTTTCTTTTTGTCTTCATGGCTCAGTTTTCTTAAAATGTGAGTGAAACAGTAAATATGACTGAGCCTATTTATTTTTCAAATACTTTTTTTTTTGAGGGGGGGGGGATATCCACCATTGTATTTCTTTTATCGTTGTAGCACTGTGCATAAAATCAAAAAAATATTTAGCTGATGTATTTCTAACCAAAGGAAAGGGGGTAATTCTACTTGTATTAACAGAGGGATACAATCAAGATCAAGGGATGTACCAATACCACTCTACAAAGCCTTAGTAAGACCACACCTAAGAGTACTGCATCCAGTTTTGGTCACCACATTATAAAAAAGATGTTGAGACTCTAGAGAGTATGCAGGGAAGAGCAACCAGGATGATTAGGGGACTGGAGGCTAAAACATATGAAGAACGGTTAAAGGAACTGGGCTTGGCTAGTCTCGTGAAGAGAAGGACCAGGGGAGACACGATAGAGGTCTTCCAATATTTGAGGGGCTGCCACAGAGAGGAAGGGGTCAAGCTATTTTCTAAAGCACCCAAAGGCCAGACAAGGAATAATGGATGGAAACTGAACAAGGAGAGATTTAACCTGGAAATAAGGAGAAACTTTCTGACAGTGACAACAATCAAACAATGAAACAGCTTGCCCTCAGAAGTTGTGGGAGTTTCAAATAGACATTGGACTGCCACCTGTCAGAAATGGTGTAGGGTCTCCCACTTGGGCAGCGGGAGGTTGGACTAGATGACCTACAAGATATCTTCCAACTCTGATTATCTGTTATCTGTGACTTTCTTTCCTTGCTATTTTGTATTTATATGAGTTGAACTTTGGAAGAAGTATTATGAAGAAAATGATTCCAAAGTGAATTCCAGCTGAATTCAGAGAGACAAAGTTCTCTGGAAGGAAACCCAATATTTAATATTGTGAAATAACAGTTCTCTCCCCAAATTTAGTAGCTCAGTTTTCTCCTAAACATCTGTAACAGTAACTGTCACATTTCATTATAGTATTATGTTGTTTCAAAAATTTCTTCTATGTGTTAATCAAAAGACTATTGCCGAAAATATTCATTTTTTACAATTGTACAATTCCATAACCATTTTCATCACTAAACAGTGTTTCTAGGTAAAATAGAATAGAATAGAATAACAGAGTTGGAAGGGACTTTGGAGGTCTTCTAGTCCAACCCCCTGCTTAGGCAGGAAACCAGGGGTGGGATTCAAATTTCTTAACAACCGGTTCTGTGGTCGTGGCCTAATTTGTGGGTGTTGCTTGGTGGTCATGTGACTGGGGTGGGAGTGGCTTGCTGATTCGCTATGGCTACATGGTCATGTGACTGGGGTGGGCATGGCCATGTGGCCGGCAACCCAAATTTAAGTGATCCTCACTTAATGACCAGGTGCTCACTTAGTGGCCAATTGCTTAGCAAGTGTTTTTTGCCAATTTCTAAGGTCTGGGGAGGTCCTGGCAAGTGGCCATGTGGCTGGAAACCCAAATTTAAGTGGTACTCACTTAATGACCAGGTGCTTGCTTAGTGGCCAATTGCTTAGCAAGTGCTTTTTGCCAGTTTTGAAGGCCTGGGGAGGCCCAGGCAGGTGGTCATGTGGCTGGCAACCCAAATTTAAGTGGTACTCACTTAATGACCAGGTGCTCACTTAGTGGCCAGTTGCTTAGCATGCAACTGGCCACTAAGGCCATAAGGATTAATGCAAATTGGAAAGGAAAGACTGCGGAGATTGTGCACAAGTGATTTGTACCAACCAACACACTGTGTAACTGAAGATGATTTATGTTTTATGTTTTTGTTTATGTTTTAAAAAAATAAAACACTTTTATTAAAAAAAAATCATTTATGTATGCATGCAACTTCTTGCTACATGGTTACATTGATGTTGCTATATATTGATTTAAGCAGAAACAGATAAGGTATAATGTGGAAGGGATTTTCACACATGCACAGTAAAAAAAAACCTTTTTTAAAAAAATGGGCTTCTTTTACTTTGGAGCAGCATATAGGGGCGGGAGCCGAGGCAGCAAAGGGAAGGGCAGGCGAGGGAGAATGAGGAAGGGATTTTCGTGCATGCACAGTAATAAAAACCATAGGAGCAATGGAGGGGCAGGGCTAAGCAAGGGTTACTTTTAACGGTTCTTAGAACTACCGGTGATGTTAACGACCAGTTCTATAGAACCGGTGTAAACCGGTAGAAACACCACTGCAGGAAACCCTACACCACTTCTGACAAATGGTTATACAATATCTTTTTAAAAACTTCCAGTATTGGAGCATTCACAATTTCCGGAGGCAATTTGTTCCACTGATTAATTGTTCTGTCAGGAAATTTCTCCTTAGTTCTAAGTTGCTTCTTTTACACATATGTACAAATACACATATGCAAAATACCATCATGGCATTTTGGAATAAAATGAAGATGATGGAAACTTGAAGCAACAGGGGAGGATAAACTTGTTCTGTTTATTCCTAATGTAATCCAATAAGTTTAACAGTTTCAATGATTTAGAAGATGTGGATCTGAAGCTTTGTGACTTACTTTATTGTCAGATCCACAACATGGAAGTTTTGAAATGAACTATATATCATAATATGTATAGTTTGAGATGATGGGATGTCCATGTAGCTGAGTTTGTTTCTTTTCAGTGAGCTTAAAGCAAGTTTTATAAAAGCTACAGTCTTCTGGGTATACAATTGCATTACATGTGTCTTTAAAAATAGCTACGAGAACCATCCTTAAGAGCTTGCTTTTTGCCCAATTTGGTACATGTTACCATGATTCTTGTAATTCATGCATCCCAAGATGTGCCTCCATATCTGCAATATAATTATTTGAATTTGTTATATCATTAATGTTAACATTTTAATTAATGATGAATATTTATACTCCATCAATATTCATGAGATGATGTTCACGTTTTTCAGGGTTTTGATCTACCAGGGAAGTCCCAATGGCATGGCTAAAGGGATTTGGCATACAAACTCATCATAGGTAAAAATGAGAATATTTCCTATTCTCTTTTCAAACAATGGCAACATTTTTGAAATGTATGACATGTGTCAATGAGATCATAATGCACCATCGTTTCAATGATAAAATATGGCAGAGAAAAAAGGTTTTGTGGGGATATATTTAAAAAGCCCCTTCCCAGAACTAAATTCTGTGGTAATAAATCATATCATTTTCCTAAGCTATACTGCTTGAAATAATTTATCAGCCTTTGTAATAGGATGAGACACTACCTAAGTAGTGCACATACATCATTTAGAATACCATCCTCATGTGGAAATGTATTTGATATGAGTTAGGAAAAAACTTAAAGAATGAAAGCAAAAGATCCAACTCTAATTATTTGGTAGCTTTCAAATTTGAATGTAATTAATGCTTTAATGTAATTAATGCTCAGGTTTACCTATCATATCTAAGTTCTTATTTGCAAGATGAACATGAAGGGCAGGAATGAAAGCCCATAGATGTTATTATCTTGAACACAGTTTATTTCCCATGGATGCGATCTTTGGAAAAATCATTTTATATCGATGGTATGACATAGCCATGTAGAGATGTACATGACTATGTATCTTGCTAACAAATGTATCTAATTTCTATTTTTTAAATTTCATAATAGCTCTATTGAACAGTAAAATATGTTAGTACAAAATTTAGACATTGGAAAAAATGAGTACTTTTTTATTTTTGTCCTTTATTTTCTAATTTAATAGTACATTTAATATAATTTGAGATTTTTTTAAAAAAACTACAAATACACAAATATTCAATTGATCATTATATTTGATTAAATGTGGTTTGCTATATGCCTACATTGTTGTTTCTTCTACGGTTGTGGTAACGAACCCTGATCTGATAGAGTTTTACTTTCTGCTATATCCAGGACCTATAAAATTTCATAACATTAACAAATGGGACTTACACTGACTGAAAATTCTTTGAAACTTTTTCAGTAAGTAGAAAGAAGAGCCATATTTCAGAGTAAGTTGTAATTCATCCCTTTAGCAGCTTCAGAAATTGTACCTGAAATAATGAACATGTTTATTTACATGTAACACCTACAATTTAAGCAATTATTGTAAATTCAGCTGAAGAGCCAAACAAGTTTTTCTATGTAGTTTGCAACATGTTTGTAGCTGAAATTAGCTAAATAATAAAAAAATCAGAGCTTTCTAGATGCAGATAGTATCCTAAATGAATGAATATACAGTTTCGTGAATCCACTTAGTTATAAAATATGCACTGAGACAAGTATTGAGTGGTATTTAATTAACAACCAAATTGAATATTTTTGTTTAGATATATTATCTGGCAAAAGAAATACATGAATACATCTTGAATCTTCTTTTTCCTAAAACCAAAAATGTGAGAAAAAAATAATCATTTTGGATCCTCTGCCTTTTGTAATGATAATAATTATGATGAATAACTGGCACTTGTTTTGCTGATTCCGCAGATCTGACTACTCCTGATAGACAATTGGTTGCTATAGCTGCTGTTCCAAATAAATAACATGAAGAGAATCCATAGAGACAGAAAGAGGCTTTTTACAGCCAAGTGAAGAAACTTATAATTTTGCAAAGAGGAAACAATATTGCTGATGATCATAAAATACTTTCACAAGACAACTGAGAAAAGGTACTGTACTATAAACAAGAGAAATCAGCATCTCTTGGTCTATTAAGAGGACCTCTTCCTGTAATGCCAAATTACTACTATATCTATAAGGATAAGATAACTTCACTTAAATTAAATAAAATCTCCACTGACTGTAAATCTACAGAATAATTATTGCAAGGGTGCATTTATGATTATGGCAGAACTAATTTTCTAAACATTTATCATTGCCATCTTTTACAGAATGAAGACACAAATCCAATTCCATTAAAGCTGATCTATATTGAGATAAGTGCATGTAGCCTTGCTGCCTAAACTGAGTGGAGCTTCAATTAAAGGAAAACAAGAGAATGGGCAAACAGAAGAATGTTATTTCTTGGACCAAACAATTGATAAATATGAATTCTTTCCTGCTACCATAGGCAACTCTTGAAAACAAAAGGCCAAGGATGCTCCATTACATATTCCTTCTTCTGTGCATGGTTATCAATCTCCCCCCCCCCCTTTTTTTTCCCCCAAAAGCTTTAAATTCCAGAATTCATACAGAGTTTGAATTCAGTGCATTGATTAATTGACATGCTGACAGGACAATATTCTTTCCAGATAATAGATATGATAGAATGACTGAATGACAGCATTGATTGTTCAGTGACAAGCAAGTCAACCATAATAATCTATCTACCATTGGATAGCTATTATGTAGCTCATCTCACTGAGAGGGGATGTTGACAGATTGAGTGTCCAAAAGCAAAGAGAAATGAAGATGGAATTCATGGATAAGTGTGAAGCAGAGAAGTGAATAGAAAGTCAGTGCCAATCTATTTCCTAATCTTTTCAAGTAGGAGGTCCCGATGAATAAGGGAAAGGCTACAATTCACACATAGAACAGATGCTTTGCATATGGGAATTCCAGTGTCATTTCTACCATTTCTGGATACAGTTTCTTTATTCAGTTAAACTGTGGGAGACACTACCTAGACTGAGATTCATGAATCACTAGTTGGATTTGATGTACGACACTTGCTAACTTCTCTCAATTACATGATATAACCAAATATTTGCTCTGCTCATGCACACTAGTAATACTATTAGAATAGGTATACCTAATGGCATCTGTTTGTAGATTTCACAATTGGATAAGCAAAACACACATACACACACACACATGCACATGTACTTGAACCAATACATTGTTAAATTCTAACATGAAAAATAATTTAAGAATATTTTGTTTTGAGCACAGGTAAATTTATGCATGCAATCCACCCTTTAACTTCTTAATTACTATTGAAAGATCCTGGGCAGACTTACTCTTATTTCCTATTACGTTCACATAATACAAATTATATGACAATCCTCCATTCTTTCCTATCTATGGTATATCCCAGAATGTATGTTTGTACTTCCAAACCTCAATTCCCATCAATGTTCTTCTTATTCACAATGCACTTTTCCTTCTCACACACAATTCCTTCTATTCTTAACCTCCTGCTCCTAAGCACTAATTTCAATAACATCTGTAAAAAATTTTTTACAGCCAACAGTCCTCCCCCACAGACTTTCTCTTGTTTTACTTTGCCCAGCCCATCATCCACAACTGTGCTATAGATTATTGCCATAAAGTGGAATGGTATTACTTCCTATGATATGCATGTGAGATGATGAATAGAATAATGCCATGCTTGTGTCCTATTAAAAGGGCAGTGCAGTAATTGGATGTATGACGCATAATAAGAGTGTTCTGCCATGACACAGGAAAGGGCACCAGTAACTGCAATTAACTATCAAAGGGACAAGGTAGCATACTAAAAAGTACTAGATGTAGCAGTTTGAAATTAACAATTTTATAAATGTTATCTGTGCTGTTTTCATGTGAAGCCCTTATCACTAAATGACAATACATTCTCACACACACACATACACACACACATGTA
>BLBF01000020.1:23731354-23741354 GCA_015471245.1 Laticauda colubrina | reverse complement strand
CTAATTTTATAGTTATATGCTCTGTGCATTAAGGCACAATCTTATCTAAAGGCTAATTATTTTATCCAATTTAGGTTTAAAAGTTCAACAGCAAGGCTATTGTTTTGTTACCTTTTTAAATCCTGAACATTAAGCTTCCATGTAATTTTTATTTTCCTGAATTTTACTGAAACACTTTTTAAAAAAAATTCTTATGTAAAGTAGAAGGCTCAGGGCAGTAAAATTAATTTGTTCCAATATTTAACACTTAATTTTTAAATTGTAATGGATGAACAACACACCACTAAGCATGCTATTCTATTAAAGCAAATGGCACAATACTCACCATAGTTAAAAGGCACAGATGCTTTTTGTCTCTTTGGGCTGTATTATGAACAACTTCTAGTCAGAGCTATTCAAAATATTTTAGTCATTGTGATCACTGCTAGAATGTGAGGTGAAGAGATATGACCATCCCCTCTTCCAATTTTGGTAACAGCAGCAGCCAACAGAGTATAATGTCTAAGATGAAATAGATAATCTTGTATCTGTCCTAGGGAGATGTTGCTTGGTTTCAGGTAAGTGGGGCTGATCTGATTATTGGGTTAATAGATTTTTGTTAGACTGTGGCAAACTTAAAATTTCATAGCATATTCTGTGCTGCAAAGCTTATTGTGTATCAGAAAGAATCACAAATGCAAGATGAAGTGAAGTAATTTGGAACAGGTTTTTCTTTACCTACAGTATAATACAGTTTAGAGTTTTGAACTTGTATCCACATAGAATACAATGAAGGCTCTCTCTCTCTCTTTCATACACACACACACAAACACAGAGCGGGGGAAGCTCTTGTCACTTTATCATTTATGTCAGAGAGGGAGGGGAAGGGAGGTGGATATTCAATACAATTACTGACAGGTTTGCCCTGAAATCTGAGTGATTCTTGTGCTCAGGCCCCTATTGTTCATCACAACAATGTCAGTCAAGCAGAGAAATGTTCAGGGTTGAGAAAGATATTTGGTTTAACCATTTATCTCCCAGACTCTTACTGAGTGACCCTATGGCAACAATTTATTACTTGCATTAGTGAGTGACCCTATCAACTTATTTACTTTATGGAAAAGACAAACAAGTTATTTCTTTATACTTCCAACGTCTAACAAACAGTTCCATTACATATGGAAAGAGGAATCCCTTTTTTTGACAAACATTCTTTATCCTTTCTACAAACTCATTAATACATACATACTGACATATATTTATAAAATTTATAGTAATGTCTATTATTCTATTATTAAACCTATGTTACTCTTAATTTTTTTTAAAGATGTCAGCTTCAAAACCCTGTGATTATTTCTGACAGATATGGAATAATTTATCTCCTCCAAAGATCTGATTTACCCTTTCATTTCATTTCTGGTTTGACCCTTATATTTCATCCCACTGCAATGAAAACAAAAATCTATGTGGCAGTCATGGAGAACATGCCTCAGAAAATGTTGCTTGATTCTCAGACTCCTTCAATCTGATTCTGGGTCCATGCACTGAAACAGAATGAATTATTACTGGAGTGATCCAGACTATATCAAACTATTTCCAAAGCTCCAAATAAAGTTCTCAGATTGGGCTGATTGGTGCCTTCACCCTCAACTTTTTAGAATAAATATAGTTCCATTATGTTGTCTAGAATCAAAATGACTAACCCTCCTGGGCTAGTGCAGAATGATTCAAGGACATTTATCCAGTTCATTTCAGTTCCAGCATAATCAACCATGGTAATTGGGTTACCATGGTTGATTATGGTACAAAATCAGAACTTTAAATCACTGCTTTGATTTTTATGTCATTTTCATTAAGGGATAAATGTTCAATTTTCTTGATTATGCTTCTAGAAATTCAGGTTTGTTCTTGGTGTGAATCTACTTACAAGCTGAAATAATCTAGATTACAGGTATTGTATCCCTTAATTTACAACCATTTGTTTAAATGGCTGTTTGAAGTTACATAACCATGAAAAAAGTAACTTGTGACCATTTTTCATGCATACAACCATTGCACCATCTCCTTGATCACACTATTAAAATCCAGATGCTTTGCAACCAATTCATGTTTATGATGGTTGCAGTGTCCTGGGATCGTGTGATCACCTTTTGTGATCTTCTGACTCAGCAAAGTCAATGGGGAAGCTAGATTCACTTAACAAGCCTGATAATAACTTATGAACAACAGTAAATCACTTAACAACTGTGGCAAGAAAATAGGACAACACTCATTTAACTGTCTTGCTTAGAAACTGAAATGTTAGGCTCAGTTGTGGTTATAAATCATGCACTGTGTGGTAGACTATTTGGCTTGACCACTTTTTTTCCATGGAGGCATGCTATTAACATTACATATTTTGGGGGAAAGATTTGGATCAGAATTTATGGAGTGCAAAGGTCTAGATGAACATGAAATGGCAGTAAAGAAGTGTAGAAAACTTTTTAACTTTTGCTGTACCTAGTTGTAATGTGATATGTGCAACTAGTGTAGCCCTGGAATAAATTAGCAAGGATCTTTATTTTTTAATATAGATGTCAATTGACCATAATTAGGAAAAAAATGTCCTTTTTTTTTGGGCTAAATTCTAAATCTTACAAAGGTGAAGAAATGAATGTTACTAAAAGTCACTGCAGGCAATTTGTGGACAAGACATTGTAGAATAAGAATATTATATATGTATTTATTTTTATTTATTAAACAAGTTTATATAGCCATACCTCACCAAAGGTGACTCCCTCAGTACATTATAATCAAACAAAGTCATAGGAAAATAGATGGATATGATTTGTGACATAAGAAAGGCATGTTGAATTGGTTAAGAAAATACTATTGTAATTATTATTATTGATACTAGTATAATTAACATCAGTGTAATAAATATCATTGCAAACTTTTTGATTATTATATCCTAAAATATTTGTACTCAGACAACATATTGTTCAATTGAAATTGGAATTTATATTCTATAAAAATAAAAACTCAAATTAAAAAATCAAACAAAGTTATGAAAATTCCACTTAATATTAATTCTGTTTTGAATTCCCCCTCTACAGCTAGAAAATTATATAATGAAGGCAGGGATGCTTTTGAGGGCAATATAATTCACGTATAAATAGAGCTAGTGTCAGCCTTCAAGATCTTCTACTATCGCTTTGCATTTTTCGGCTGTCATAAGAAACGGGGGGAGGGGAGTAGGGATAAGTCTGGGAAGTGAGCTGGAGGTGTTACATTCTTCTGTTATGTAAATGGGGGGGGAGCATACAATTGAGTTAGGTTTCTATTTCTCGCTTAGCTTCCTTTTCTCTGCGCAACTGCAACCCGTTATCAAAGTATGCCAAGGTCAACGGACAGAGGCCTCATCATCACCTGAAGATGCCCACATGATCATATTCACAACTTCTAATTGGAACTTTCAACTGAACTATTGGGGGTGGGAACATTTCCATCATTTTCTATATGTGAATTGCGCGCCTAATTTCTCAGATTCAGAATTCTTTGGTTGCTACCACTTCACTTTCAGTAAAAGATATTTTTTCTCTAATTTAAAGAGTCTAAGTATTTCTTTCCTGGATTTTGAATGGAGCTCCACCTGACAGCTAGTGTACAATGCAGTTATGATACGAAACATAAAGAAAAAAAATCTTCAGCTAAGATGAACATTTCACTGGCATTAGATACGTGGGAAAAATTATAAGAGTTTGGAATCAGTCCATAAATTTAATAATTCTTTGTGTAAATGCCAAATAGCTTAACTTTATTTTAACATTCTTTTTTTTAGAAGGGCAGGGCAGTTGAGGAAGGAAGACAATTTTGCCTAAGAAGACCATTTAATGCTGCACAAAAAATGTTTGAAAGGCAAATTAATGAAAAGATCTGAGGATGAGATTAATAGATTGCACCTACAATCCCCACCTCCACCTCGGCATGAATTGCAGTTCTTTAAAATATATTTTTGAACTGGTAGACTTCCCATGGGTCAACACATAAATCTTAAAAACATCTTTGAAGCTTCCTTGCTGAAGTGTTTCATATTTTTTTAACACAAAGAGTATGTAACAGCCAGAACTGACTTCTGATAATAGTAAAGTTCTTCTATAACTCTAGTTTATTATATTTCATATGGAACAATGCTAGTTCATTATGTTTCAAATGGGACAATTTAAACCAGACTTGGGCAACTTATATGGACTTCCCCAAAGTTCCAGAATTTCTGAGCCAAAGTTGTCCACCCATGATTTAAACCATGCTTATTTCTAAATGTGTTAATAAATCTTATGAACAAATTTCCTAAGAGGAAAAAAAAATGGTGGAATGTACTGACAGGGAAATGTGCAACAAATGAAAATTTATTCACCTGGAGACAGCTGCTCACAATTATAAATGGCTTTACATCCATAGGATAGGAGAGGATAGGATAGGATAGGATAGAACAGAACAGAACAGAACAGAACAGAACAGAACAGAACAGAACAGAATAGAATAGAATAGAATAGAATAGA
Source organism: Laticauda colubrina (assembly GCA_015471245.1). Lineage (NCBI taxonomy): Eukaryota > Metazoa > Chordata > Lepidosauria > Squamata > Elapidae > Laticauda > Laticauda colubrina. The sequence continues at coordinate 23,736,834 of BLBF01000020.1, read as the reverse complement.
ATTCTTTATTGGCCAAATGTGATTGGACACATAAGGAATTTGTCTTGGTGCAAATGCTCTTGGTGTACATAAAAGAAAAGATACACTCATCAAGAGTCAAGAATCAATAAGTACAACACTTAATAATAGTCATAGGATACAATAAGCAATCAAATCATACTAGGAAACAGTCAGTTTAAATCGTTAGGATACAAATGACAAAGTTACAGTTTTACAGTCACAAGTGGGAGGGGATGGATGATAAGGAGTGATGACATGATTAAAAGTAATAATAGTCCAGACTTTGTAAATAGTTGGACAGTGTTGACGGAATTATTTGTTTAGCAGAGTGATGGTGTTCGGGAAAAAACTGTCCTTGTGTCTAGTTGTTCTGATTTTCAGTGCTCTACAGCATCATTTTGAGGGTAGGAGTTAAAACAGTTTATGCCCGGGATGTGAGGGGTCTGCAAATATTTTCACAGCCCTCTTTTTGACTCATGCATTATACAGGTCTTCAGTGGAAGGCAGGTTGGTAGTAATTGTTATTTCTGCAGTCCTAATTATCCTCTGAAGTCTGTGTCTGTCCTGTTGGTTTGCAGAACGAAACCATAAAGGTGCAAATGACAGACTCAACAATTCCTCTGTAGAACTGTATCAGCAGCTCCTTGGGCAGTTTGAGCTTTTTTGAGTTGGTGAAGAAAGAACATTCTTTGCTGTGCTTTTTATGATGTTTTTGATGTTAGGTGTCCATTTTAGGTCTTGTGACATGATAGAACCTAGAAATTTGAAGGTCTCTACATTGATACTGTGTTGTCTAGTACTGTAAGAGGTGGTAGTATGGGAAGGTTTCTTCTAAAGTCGACCACCATTTCTACGGTTTTGAGTGTGTTCAGTTCCAGATTTCTCCAGTTACACCACTCCAGTTACACTGGAGGCAAGTTGTACAACCTTCTGTCTGTATGCAAATTCATCATTTTCTTGAATGAGGCCAATCACTGTTGTATCATCTGCATACTTCAGTATTTTAACATATGGATCATTTGAGATACAGTCATTGGTATATAGGGAAAAGATAACTGGAGAAAGCACACAGCCTTGGGGGAGGCTATGCTAATTTAAAGGTATCAGATGTGATTCTGCCTAGCTTCACCTGCTGCTTCTTGTCTGTTAGGAAGTTTATGATCCACTTACAAGTGTGTTCAAGTACTGCTAGCTGGTTTAATTTAGTTAGAAGAATGTATGGAATGGTGGTATTGAATGCTGAACTGAAGTCTACAAATAGGACCCTTGCATAGGTATTTGGAGATTCAAGGTGTTGTAGGATGAAATGCAGAGCCATGTTAACAGCATCATCTGTGGATCTATTTGCTTGGTATGCAAACTGCATGGGATATAACAGGCTTTCCATGATGGTTTTTCAGGTGGCACAGCACTAACCTTTCAAAGCTTTTCATAACTACAGATGTTAGAGCAACTGGTCTGTAGTCATTCAGTTCCCTGATGAAGGGTTTCTTTGGCACTGCAATGATAATAGAGCATTTGAAGCAACAAGGAACATAGCACATCTCTTGTGATTAATTGAATTTATTGAAGATTTGGGTGAATTAGAATTCTGTGTTAGTCCAGTGTTCCATTGCTTTGATGTTCTAGTAATTTTTTTAATAAGAAAATGACATTTGTAATCACAACACTAAACAAACAAATAAGCAAGCAAGCAAAAGAGGAGGGATGGGGAAAAGAGCACACTTTTATTCACTTACAACATATAAAGCCCATGTCACACTGTACCAACGGATGGAAAGAGGATGTAAAACAGAGAAAAATGCTTGCCATCCGTTGGTTAACGCGATGCATCCGTTCTGTACTCACTGCGTGTGTGATTCATACGTTCTATCCGTCCAGCATCCGTCTACTGAGGTTTCATCCGCTCAAAAAGGTTTGAGCTGAACAAAACCTTTTGAGCGGATGAACTTTCCGCAGTGTCCGCTCTACATCTGCGACACATACGGGGAACAAATGTTCTACATCTGTTACACATTCGCTGTATCCACTCGGCATCCGCTGCACATCTGCACAACTCGCATCCGCTCCAGCAGAAAATGGAAAGAGGGAGGAAGTGAAACGGATGTGGAACGTCCGTGCAGCGTTAGTAGCAAGGACATAGAAAGGATGAAAGTGGATGCAGCTCGCATACAAAGCATTAAAACAGAAAAAACCATTTGCATAGGGGACGTATCTCGGATATTTAGCATGTCTGCAGGATGCCTAGAGGATGCAAAAGGACACCGAGCAGAAAACCTATACTTCTGATAAAAAGGGGGAGGAACTCACCTGGATCTCACTTTCAGTCCAGTAGCCCTGTGGTGCAGACCTCTTCAGCTTTGTTCTTGCTCTTGCTCTTCCACAGCATCCAGTCATCTCCACCATGGATCGTCACACACTCCTTTTGGTAGCCACCATCATTCTACAACAGTGCGAAGCCATCTACATGCTCTTTCACCTGTTCTACGTGAAGAAAAGGAGGTGGCCAAGAAGTGTCTGGGTCTGAAGATGGATTGCCAAAAGAACAGAATACGGACTGTATAACAAGCTGATGGTGAAGCTGAGGAATGAAGACACTCATGCATTCCAGAACTTCATGAGGATGCCACCAGCCATGTTTGACGAAGTTGTGGAGCGGCTGAGACACCCACACCATTGGAGCCATAGACGGGAAGCATGTGGCCTGCAAAGCTCCAGCCAACTCAGGGTCCAATTATTTCAACTACAAGGGCTTCTTCAGCATCATCCTCTTTGCCATGGTCGATGCTGACTACAAGTTTATGTACATCGATGCTTCAGGTAACGGGTCAGCTTCAGATGGTCAGGTATACAATGCCAGTAATCTCAAGGAGGGGCTGGAAGGCAACCTCATCATGGTCTTCCCAGATCCAGACCCCCTGCCCAACGACACACAAGATGTGCCCTACTTCATCATGGGGGATGATGCCTTCTCCCTCAGAACCTACCTCATGAAGCCCTACACTTCCAGATGCCTCACCTGTGAAGAGAGGATCTTCAACTACAGGCTGTCCAGGGCAAGATGGGTGGTGGAGAATGCCTTTGGCATCCTGGTCAACAGGTTCCAGGTACTTCTCACCACCATGCAGCATCGCCCAGAGACTGTGAGGAACATTGTGGAAGCTTGCTGCATCCTGCACAATCTCATACGCACCCACTACCCAGTGTTGCAGAATAGGCTCGTGGACTGCCAACAAGGCAATGGGGACATGGAGCCTGGTGAATGGAGGAAAGGAGTAAACCTGATCGACACTCAGGATGTGCCAGGCCCCAACAGAGCTTCACGTGAAGGGAAGAAGCTTGACCATGGCCTGGCCAGATTTCTTGAGGTGCAGCTTCCCGTACCAGGTGTGCATGTGCTTCCACCAGCCGAGGAGCACCTCCGAAGTGTAGCCCAGGCTCTCCGCCTTCTCTCTCCAAGCAGCCTGCTTCCTTTTGGTGTCTCGATAGAGCCTGTGTCCCTTCCGCCTGAGGTACTCGTTCTCCCTCAGCCATTCCAGCACCTCATCCTCATGTTCCTCTTCGATGGAGTATTGCCTCCTCTCCCATTCTCGTTCTTGCATATGCCTCTTCCTCCCTTTGGCAGGACCATCTGGGCCCTCATCAGAGGGGCTTCGAGGTTGTAGGGGCTGCTTCACCACACCACCACCACCAGCAGCAACAACAACAACAGTAGTAGCAAAAGCAGGACCAGCAGCACCAGCAGCACCAGCAGCACCAGGATCAGCAGCAGCAGAGTAAGCACCAGCAGCACCAGCAAGACCAGGATGACCAGGATCAGCAGCAGCAGAGTAAGCACCAGCAGGACCAGCAGGACCAGCAGGACCAGGAGCACCAGCAGGACCAGGAGCACCAGGAGCACCAGCAGGACCAGGAGCAGCACCAGCAGACTAAGCCCCAGCAGAAGCCCCAGCACCAGGAGCAGCACCAGCAGAGTAAGCACCAGCAGAAGCCCCAGCACCAGGAGCAGCGCCAGCAGAAGCTCCAGCACCAGAAGAGTCAGCCCGAGCAGCAGAAGCCCCAGCAGAAGCAGAGTCAGGGCCGGGGGTAGGATGGTGGCCCTGTCCCTCTTGCCAGGGCTGGTAGAAGATGGCACAGGCTTCCTCTTCTTCCCCATGGTTGTTGGCTGTAGATGTGTCTGGCAGCAGGTCTTTGCTCTGAATGGTGACCTGCTTGCGAGCTGCTTCCCTTTATATCTACGGGGCTGATGCAATGCATCCTCCCCGTATGCGCAGTGAATGCTTTGCATCCACTAGGCATCCGCTAGGCATCCGCTAGGCTTCCACTCAGCATCCGCTTCATCCGCTCGGCATCCGCTCGGCATCCGCTTGGCATCCGTTCCTTCCATTGCGTGTCCACTTCGCTGTGCTCCCCTGGAAGCCCCACGGATGTGCCATCCGCTTCCATCCACTTCCATTCGCTAGGCTTCCATGGAGCATCTGATTTCCATCCTGGCTACATCCTCCCCCCGTCTGTTCCTTTCCGTTGTTGTCTGCTCTGCTTATGCAAATTCGGGGCACTTTTGAGAGCGGATAACAACGGATGGAACATTTTCTCGTCCGCTGTGTCCTTTTTGCATACGTTTTGCATCCGTCGGCCTATGTGACAGGCCCTTTAGTATTTTTCTATATGGGCAGATTTTCATCATCATGTAAGCTTCTGTAAATTGTTTTATTGTAGCAGATATAATTGCAATAAAGTAAACAAACAAACTTGGGAAAGATCACAGCAAAGCAATGAGCCTAGTATCCATCAGTGGGATTAATTTCCTTCACAAGTTCTCCTGTAATTCCCTATATTTATATAGAAGGATGCAACAGCATGCCACTTGTAAGTAATCTTCAACTGGCATGATTTTAAAGCTGCATTAATTTCATTATGTGAATGATTACACAATGAGTTTCCTTGATAAAAGCTTTGGGGCAGGGATGGTCAAACATCTACTACAATAGCCACAGAAAACAACACCCCTCCCCCTCAAAAGCATTTGATAACTTATCATTACATTCACATGGTCTTTAATTGGGCCCTTTGGGCCCTATTTCCTAATTATAAGAGGGCACACAGAAAAGACATAGTACCAAATGAAAATACATATAAAATGAATATGAGTTTAAATGGGCTGCGCTGGCTCCATAAAAGCTGTAAAACTTGATAGCAAAGAAATGCAGCTATTGTCAACATTGCTTGCTAATAAAAAAGCTTTCTTGGTACTATTAACAGAAAAAAAGAGAAAGATATTGTTTTGAGGATGAAAGTCATCCAAAATCTGTAAACATCCAAACTTTAACTGCAAAGACTCAATAACTGTTACAACATTAAGGCTGTCATGAAATCTGAAAGGTACTTCAAAATAAAAACATATGTGGCAAATATAAATATAAGCTAATAGACCAGAGATAGAAAACACATACGTACACACAAACACACACACACACACA
>BLBF01000020.1:23707214-23731344 GCA_015471245.1 Laticauda colubrina | reverse complement strand
AAACTCAGAAAAAAAGATGACTTTAAAGTATGAAAATGCTTCTTAAAATAAAATGCTTTTAAAACTTGAAACATTAATTAATTAAAATTGCATAAGCTTTAATGACCTTGTTTATAAGTTTAGCTTTGGGCAAGCTTTTTATCTCACATAATTGAAATGGTGGTTTATTACTTTGATTATGCACACGTTAAAAACTGAAGGCTTTCTCTTGTCACATTTTCTCCAAGCTTTTGAGGATAAGGGACTGTATTATAATGCACTGCAGAGTTTTTATGAGATTGGCACTCATTTCACTTCAAACAATGTTTTTTCCACACAAAGTAGCTATATAAATCTTAATTTGTATGGTGAATGGGTTTGAAAAATAACAGTAAGATTGTCTTTAAAATCTGTCCTTTTAATAGGACATTGGCCACAATGGCCACAATAATACACAATGCCTTATGGTCAGCTAGGCTTAGGTTCTTGATTAGAACTGGGCATTTTATGTTCCCCTGTGCCAATTTGGCCCTTTGGCTATCTCTGTCCATCCCACATGAGATCAACTGGAAATTAGAAATTTTTATGTCTTGGACAAGAAAGAGCCAGTTATGAATGTATCTGATGACGCTGTCTGACACACATTTTTCTTTCTCATCAAGTACTAATTTATGATCTATTTTATCAAATGCCTTACTGAAATCCAAATAAATTATATCCACAGCATTCCTCTGCATTCCACTAATTTTGTCATTTTGTCAAAAAATGCAATAAGATTAATCTGGCATGATCTGTTTTTGATAAACCCATGTTGTCTTTTGGTTATGACTTTGTTTGCCTCTAGGTGTTTGCTAATTCATTTCTTTATTGTCTTTTCCAGAATCTTCCCAGGTATTGAGGTCAAGCTGATAGGTCTGAGTTTCCTGGATCTATTTTTCCCCTTTTTTGAAGATGGGAACTACATCAACTCTTTTCCAGTTTTTTGGTAGTTCCCTGATCCTCCAGGATCTTTGAAAGATATAGTTCAGTGGTTCTGAGATCATTTCTGCCAGTTCCTTCAAAATCTTTTTTTTTTTTTTGGACTATTTTAACTTGTGTTCCTAATCTGTTTTTATTTCACTGTTTTTTGATAGTTGGGTTGTTTTTTCCCCTTTGTGTAAAGACAAGTTAAACAGTTCTGCCTGCTCCCTGTTGCTTGCCACCTTCTTTGCCACTTTCTACCACTAATGGACCAATTGTTTCCTTGACTTTCTTTCTTTTTTTTTTACATGTTAAAAGATGCTTGTTTTGTTATTTTTGACTTTTGTCACAAGCCTTAGTTCATTTTGAGCCTTAGCTTTCCTCTCTTCATATTTGCAGGCTCGGGCTGTTTGCTGATATTATGTCTTACTAATGTGCCCTCATTTCACTTTTTATACATCCTTTTTGTCTTTCAATTTATCAGAGAGTTCTTTATGCAGCCATGCTAGTTTCTTTTGAGAGGTATTATTTTTCTTCTTAATTGGTATTGTCCTAGACTGGGCTTTTATAACATGACTGTTCATAATTTTTTGTTACTGTAAAGAAAAATGCTATTTTAACCAAATCTGAAGAACCTCAAAGTACTAAGGTTAAGGTCCTGTCACACTGCAAAAACGGATGCAAAGAGGAAGCAAAATGGAAAGAAAATCTTGCCATCCGTTCTAAAACGCGATGTACTCACTGCCTCCGTTTGGCTTCCTCTCAATCCGTCCAGCATCCGTTTATTGACATTTCATCCGCTCCAAAAGTTTTAGGCTGCCTAAAACTTTTGCACGGAAAATGTATCCAGTTCGTCCATTCTGCATCCGCTACGCATCTGCTACGCATCCGCTACGCATCCGTTCTGCATCCGTTACGCATCCGCTATATCCGCTAGGCATCCGCTGCGCATCCGTGCAACTCACATCCGCCCGGACGCAGGGAGGAAGCAGAATGGACGTGGAACGGATGCAGAACGGATGCAGAACGGAAACAAAGCGTTTAAAACGGAAAAAACGTTCTCAGAGGGGACCTATCTCGGATATTAAGGATGCATAGAGGATGCCTAGAGGATACCTAGAGGATGCCTAGAGGATGCAAAGGGACACCTATACTACCTATAAAAAGGGGGAGCAATTCGCCTGCTTCGCACTTTCAGACCAGCAGCCCAGTGGTGCAGACCTCTGCAGCCTTCCTCTTCCTCTTCCTCTTCCACAGCATCCAGTCACCTCCAGCATGGATTGCGACAAAATCCTTTTGGCAGCCAACATCCTTCTGCATCACTGCGAAACCATCAACAGTCTCTGTGAACTCTACTATTGCAAGAAAAGGAGGCACCCAAAAAAAGTCTGGGTCCAAAGATGGTTAGCCAGAAGAGCACAGTACCAACTTTACGACAAGCTGATGGTGGAGCTCAGGAGCGAAGACACTCGGGCATTCCAGAACTTCATGAATATGCCTCCAGCCATGTTTGACGAACTTCTGCAGTGCCTGACACCCAGGCTGAGCAAGACAAAAACCAACTTCCCGCCCAGCCTGGAACCTGGGCTCAGGGTGGCACTCACTCTGCACCACCTGGCCTCAGGGACCCCCTACAGGAGCATGCAGTACGGCTGGAGGGTGCCACCCAGCACCATCAGCATTGTGGTCAGAGAAGTGGTGTGGGCCATCCTCGAAGAATACAAGGAGGAGCTCCTCCAGTGCCCCACCACTGAAGAAGGATGGAAGAAAGTTGCAGAGCAGTGGTATCAGAAGTGGAACTTACCCCACACCGTTGGAGCCATCGATGGCAAGCACGTGGCCTGCAAGGTTCCAGCCAACTTGGGGTCCACTTATTTCAACTACAAGGGCTTCTTCAGCATCATCCTCTTCGCCATGGTCGATGCTGACTACAAGTTCATGTACATCGATGTTTCAGGCAACGGCTCATCTTCCAATGCCCAGGTATACAACGACAGTCACCTCAAGGAGGGGCTGGAAAGCAACCTCATGGTGGGCTTCCCAGATCCAGACCCGCTGCCCAACGACACACAAGATGTGCCCTACTTCATCATGGGGGATGACGCCTTCTCCCTCTTAACCTACCTCATGAAGCCCTACACCTCCAAAAACCTCACCCGTGAAGAGAGGATCTTCAACTACAGGCTGTCCAGGGCAAGGCGGGTGGTGGAGAACGCCTTTGGCATCCTGGCCGACAGGTTCCAGGTACTTCTCAACCCCATGCAGCATCGCCCACAGAGCATGAAGACGATCGTGGAAGTTTGCTGCAACCTGCACAATCTCATGCGCACCTGCTACCCAGTCTTGCAGAACAGGCTCGTGGACTTCCAGCAAGGCAATGGGGACATGGAGCCTGGGGAATGGAGGCAAGGGCGAAACCTAATCGACACTGAGGATGTGCAAGGGCCCAACAGAGCCTCACGTGAGGCGAAGAAGCAGCGCAACCTTCTGAAAGACTGGTGGAACTCCCCAGCTGGAGTGGTGGAGTGGCAAGACAGGATGGTAGATGCTTAATGGATGCTTCCTTCAGCCTGTCTCATCACACAGATGAGATTGGGCCATGTATGTTTGGTTGGCCTACAATGAACAGGGCGTTTAATAAAGAGTTGTGTTTATGTTCACATGTGTGGATCAATGCTTACATTGTAATTGATAAGGGCCATAGGGCTGGCAGCTGGGAGGGTGGACCATACAGTCCCACTATGCTTGCACTGGAGATTTATCTATCCCACAGCTATCTTTACCCAAAGGTATCCCTGCCCGTCCCACAGCTATCTTAACCCAAAGGTATCTCTGCCCATCCCACAGCTATCTTAACCCATCCCAAAGGTATCCCTGCCCGTCCCACAGCTATCTTAACCCATCCCAAAGGTATCCCTGCCCATCCCACAGCTATCTTAACCCAAAGGTATCCCTGCCCATCCCACAGCTATCTTCACCCATCCCAAAGGTATCCCTGCCCATCCTACAGCTATCTTAACCCAAAGGTATCCCTGCCCATCCCACAGCTATCTTAACCCATCCCAAAAGTATCCCTGCCCATCCCACAGCTATCTTAACCCAAAGGTATCCCTGCCCATCCCACAGCTATCTCAACCCATCCCACAAGCATGCAAAGGCTAAACAATTTCTAAAAGTTTCCACCCAGACTTTTTAGAAAAAAAATAATGAAGCAAGCGTGTGAAACAAAGAGAAACTTTATTAATAACAACCTGAAAAGTAAACATGAACCAAGTAAAGTGTCCAAATAAAGTCCACAAATATCCAGGCAGCCAGTTTCTGGTACTCCGCTTGGTCACTCGGAGGTGTGTGCCCAGTCTAATTTTAGGGTGCAGGTGCTCTGGAGGTGGGTGCTGCTGCTGTGCTGGTCTGAGGTGCTGATGGAGTGCCTGGCCCCGAGAGGACAACAGGGGACGGTGTGTTCAGAAAGGTGTCGGACAGCTGGCTCATCCCCGCGATACTGAGAGGTCCTTCCTCCATGCCATGGGGTGTCAGCCCCAATACCGAGGACAGATGTACTGAGCCCGGGCTTGGCTGTGGGATGGAGGAAGGAGTAATGTAGTGGGACTGCCTGCTGTGCAGCGAGCTGAGGAGTGGCGTGGCTGGCATCAATGTCGTCGGTGGCATCGTTGGCGTGGGTGGCATTGGTGGCCTCAGTGGAACAGCTGGCAACGGTGCTGCCCGATGACTCTGTGCCTGGCCTGGGAAGGGCTGCTGCCTGTGCTGCTGGCCCTCCGGGTAGCTGTAGCCCTGGTTGGTGAGGGGCTGTTGGAAGCCTTGGTATGGGAGGGACATCACCTGGGGTGGAGGAGCAGACCTGGACTGGGTGGTAGCAGGTGCCTCTGGATCTGGAGGGTTGTTAATCAGCGTGCAGATCCTCTCCTTCACCAGGTGGTACTGGGGATCCGGCATCTCCTTCAGGGTCTGGTTTAAATAAATGAGGAAGGGCTTGCGGTTGGAGCAGGAGGAGTCGATGGGGACTAGCTGAGAGAGGAGACCTATGCTGGTGCGGATGGTGTCTCTGATCTCCACCAGGACCTTGTCGCTCTCACCCTCCTGCGGTCTGGCTCTCTGCCTTCCTGTGGAGGTGGCGGTGTGGGTGGATGGGACTTTGGCAGCGGTGGACTCGATGTTACCTTTCTCCCACTGCACCAGGGAGTCCTCCTCGCTCTCCACCAAGCTTTCAACACCTGCCTGGGGGTTCTCCGCCGGGGAACGCTCCACCGAAACCTGCCTGGAGACAGGGACTGACTCTCGGCCGGAAGAGGACTGGGTCACAGCAGGCTGCCTGAGAGTGAGGGTAGACAGATGGGCTCCTGGTGCTGCTCGGTGGCAGATCTCACCCTCCAGGAAGCTGCACATGGCCATGACGTAGTTCTCTCTGTCCGTCAGCTTGACGGCGGCCTGGCCAGATTTTTTGCGGTGCAGCTTCCCGTACCAGGTGTGCATATGTTTTCACCAGCTGAGTAGCACCTCCGAAGTATAGCCCAGACTCTCCGCCCTCTCTCTCCAAGCAGCCTGCTTACGCTTGGTGTCCCTGTACAGCCGGTGTCCCTTCCGCCACAGATAGTCATTCTCTCTCAGTCACTCCAGCACCTCATCCTCATGCGCCTCCTCAATAAAGTACTGCCTCCTCTCCCGTTGACGCGAACGACTCTTCCTCCCTCTGGCAGGGCCATATGGGCCCTCATCAGAAGGACTTCGAGGTTGTAGGGGCTGCTCCTCCACACCAACAGCAGCAGCAGCAGCAGCAGAATCATCATCATCAGAAACATCACCAGCAGGATCATAATCAGCATCATCATCATCATCAGCAGCAGCAGCAGAATCACCAGCAGGATCAGAAGTAGAATCATCATCATCATCATCAGCAGCAGCAGCAAGACCAGGATGAGCAGCAGCAGAGTAAGCACCAGCAGCAGGACCAGCAAGACCAGGAGCACGAGCAGAACGAGCAGGACCAGCAAGACCAGGTGCACGAGCAGAATGAGCAGGACCAGCAGGACCAGGAGCAGCTTCAGCAGAGTGCACAGCAGCAGAAGCACCACCACTAGGAGCAGCTTCAGCAGAGTACGCAGCAGAAGCACCACTGCCAGGAGCAGCTACAGCAGAAGCTGCAGCAACAGAAGAGCGAGCCCAAGCAGCAGAAGCCCCAGCAGAAGCAGAGTCACGGACATGGGGTGGGAGGGTGGCCCTGTCCCTCTTGCCAGGGATGGCGGCAGGTTGCTGAGCCTTTTGCTTCTTCCCCATGGTTGTGGGGTTGCTGGCTGGCAGGAAGGCTGGCAGGAAGGCTTGCAGGCACCAAGGATGGCAGGAAGCCTGGCACCAAGGCTGGCAGGAAGCCTGGCAGGAAGCCTGGCAGGAAGCCTGTTCGGAAGGCTGGCAGGAAGGCTGGCAGGAAGGCTGGCAGGAAAGCAGGCACCAAGGCTGGCAGGCAGACTGGCTGGCAGTGAGGCTGGAAGGCAGGCTGGCAGCAATGCTGGCAGGGAGGCTGGAAGGCAGGCTGGCAGGGAGGCTGGCAGGGAGGCTGGAAGGCAGGCTGGCAAGGAGGCTGCCCAGGAGGCAGGAAGGCAGGCTGGCAGCACGGCTGGCAGGGAGGCTGGAATGCAGGCTGCCAGCAAGGCTGGAACGCAGGCTGGAAGGCAGGCTGGCAAGGAGGCTGCCCAGGAGGCTGGGAGGCAGGCTTGGAGGCAGGGCAGGCAAGGAACTCGAAGTGTCCAGCAGCAGGTCTTCCCTCAGAATGCTGGCCACGTGCAAGCTGCTCCCTTTATATCCGGGGGGCTTGCGCAATGCACCCCCCCGCATGCGTAATTAACGCGTGACATCCGTTCCGCTTACGCTGTGCATCCGCTAGGCTTCTGCTGTGCATCCGCTTCATCCGCTATGCATCCGCTGTGCATCCGTTTTTTCCGTTCTGCGTCCGCTCTCCTGAGACCCCCCCGAAGCCCTGCGAATGCGCCATCCATTCTGCATCCGCTGGGCTTCCATTCCGCATCCACTTTGCATCCTCCCTGCGTCCTCCCCGCGTCCATTTCATCCGCTCCAATTATGCAAATTTTTGCCCCTTTTGAGCGTGGATACAACGGAAGGAACATTTTTCCCTTCCGTTGTGACCTCTTTGCATCCGTTGGGCAGTGTGACACGGCCTTTAGCTATTAACATTGCTTATATTATAGCTATGTTCAATACAAGGTAACATGTGTACCCTATCCTCAATTACATACCCACAGATTTTAAAGATAGGGGTGAGGGAGGAAGGAAGAAGGGAAATGAAGCACTGTAGTCTAAGAGTAGCATTATATTTTTTATAACAATACTTTATTAAACAAATTTATTCAAATATAGTAAAATCAAACATTCCGCTTGTCGCAATTTAAGCAAAACAGTGTTCACTCAATCTGACATCTCTCAAATTATGTAAAATACTCATTCATGGTTCTAACTTTAAACACATAACACAAAATTTCATCTCATTGTATGTTACAAACCTAATTACATGTAATGTTACTAGTTTCTGTCATACCTTTTTATTTGACTTTGTTTTATTACTTTCATGTCTATCTTTTAGCCATTTCCAACAATTCCAAATCTCATAATATTCTGATTCTCTTTGTTTTTAAGTTCCAATGATAGCCTGTCCATTTCTGCACATTCCAAAACTTTTTTTATGATCATGAAGTCAGGGGGAGTATTTTTGCATTTCCAGTTTTGGACAAAGGTGAGCCTTGCCGCTTGTTAATATATGAAATATAATATATAGTATCTTTTTTACCAATTTTTTGTTTTAGAATTCCTAATAAAAATATTTCTGGTTTCCATTCAATTTTAACTTTAGTGATTTCTTCAAGCCAATTATTAATTTTCCTCCAATACTTTTTTGCTTTTTGGCAGGACCAAAAATCTGTACTATCATACCACATATGATAGTAGGTGCCCTGCTCATATTCACATTTCCAACAGCTTGCCAAGTTATTGGGAAACAATTTTGCAAGTCTCTTTGGTGCTAGGCGCCAGCAATAAAACATTTTGTATAAATTCTCCTTGTAGGTTGTAGATAGAGTTAATTTGTAATTTATTTTCCATAGGTTTTCCCAATCTTCCAAATTTATGCCATATCCAAAATTTTTGGCCCAAGATTATCATTGTTTCTTTGACAGTTTCTTCTTCCAGTTTATATATTAATAAATAATTGTACATTTTAGTAATCATTTTTCTATCTTGTCCCTGTAAAATTTTATCCAATTCCTGTTGCTCCAAATTTATCCCATACTGTTCTATATCCTTTTTGTAGACTGTATCTGTAAATATGGCCAATAACAATCTATTTGTATTCCTTGTGACAATAATTCCTGCTTAGATTTTAGATTCCCTTGTTCATCTAATAACTCTTTATAGCTCAATGTTTTGTTCAAATCTAAAACATTTGAGTGAATCATAGCTTCCGTGGTTGACATTCAGATTGGAATCTTTGTATAATGGTTTCATTTTAATTTTTCCTATACCCCTAGTAATGTATTTCTAATTTGATGCTTTTGAAAATATGAACAAGATTTATTTTTCCCTTCCCACATAAATGCATGCCAACCAATTTGTAGGTCATGTCCTTTTAATATCAACATTATTCCGTTCTTTAAATTTACCCAATCTTTGATCCATGTTGTTATTGTGGCCTGCTAATAAAGATCCCAATGTGGTAGTCTCAACCCTCCCTTATGCTTACTATCCTGCAGGGGTTTTATCATTTATCATTTAGATCATTATTTTTCATAAGATTACCTGCCTGTGTGCAAGAAAAAAAAAAGACATGACCATATTAATGGTATAACATCAATTTATTATTCCATTTTTAATTTTTTGAGCTGTGAAGAGTTCAGATTAATAAATCCATCACATATTTCTAGAAAGTATATCAAGCCTAAGAAGTTTTAACAATTGGAGAAAGCATTACTTGAAAGACTTTCAAAAGCACAAAAGCCAAAAGAATAAGTAAATGCAGAATTGAAGTCCACATGGTAAATGAAAGCTAAGTTATTATCTTTCATCTTAGTCCAATCTGTTTTTCCCTTGAAATTGTCATGACAAATTGAGAAAAGGACATGAGGGATTCACGAGAACAATTTACAGATAATCTGATTTCATCAGATTATTGAAGAAATTTTTTGAAGAATTTGTCAAAAAGATGACTGCAACAGTATAGGATGGAAATGGAAGAAAAAGCAAATCGAAGAAAAATTTAATTAATTAAAAATATCTGAAAGGATTAAAAATATCTGAAAGAAGTTAAGAAACCTGAAGAATCTGTAGGGCAACTGGCTGCAGAATGAAAATAAAATGCTGACAATCAAGAAGTTTTCAAAAATAAAACAGAGTTTATAAATAGAGAGATAGAGGAGAATTTGGACAATTTTGAACGAGAGTAAAATAACATTGTTTAAAATTTAGAGCAATTCTAGAAATACATGGAGAAGATATCAAATAGTCTTAAGTCTTGTTCAGATTTCCTGGATAGGGATAAAATTAACACCAATGCAGAGATGGATAAGGTCTATAGGATCAATACAAGTTTTGCAAAATCATGAAAAGGGGTGTCCTTGTGTACTTTTTCCAGAAAGAAGACAAGAGTACAAGTTTTACAGAGGCATTTTATTAGGTTGAGGTCTTATAATACATTGTCTTAAGGAAATTTCAAATGAAACACTATGGAACATAAAAGTGTGTGTGCGTGTGTGTGCGTGTGTGTGTGCGTGTGTGTGCGTGTGTGTGTGTGTGTGTAGTGACAGGCAAGCTTAAACAAAAAAAAAATCAGTTTAGATGAGATAAGTTGGAAGGAATTATTATTACTTTGAAAGAATAGAAATTTAGGCTGGAAACAAATTTAGAAAAGAACTGAAATACCATAAAATGAGAACCCATATTGTTGGGGGCAATATGCTGATTCTGTAAACTGCTTAGAGAGGGCTGTAAAGCACTATGAAGTGATATATAAGTTTATGTGCTATTTTATTCATGAAGATCAATGCAGAGTTTTGATTTCTTTTTTTACCTAAAAGACAACTATGAGATATTTGAAATGTTTCAAATATTCTGGAATACTTGGAGCAACATAAAAAAAAAAAAAAAAACAAGCTGAATTGATAATCTTAGACCCAGCAAAGGACTTTGACAATTTGAACTGAACATTCCTGATTCAAGTTTTGGAAGGTACAATTTTTGGAGATAATTTATTATATGGGTAAGTTTAATTTATACTTCCCAGAAAGCACAAATAATGGTTAATGAAAATTAACAAACCCTTGTGATATTCAAAAAGGGAAAAGACAAGGATGTCCACTGTGTCTACTTTTATTCAGTTTGGTTCTTGAGATACTGAATGGAGACATAAAGCAAGATAAGAGAATTATGAGAGTTAAGATTTTTTTTTTAAAAAAAAAAAACTTATAATTTAAGGCCATTTGCAGAACATTTGATATTTTTAGAAGAACCACTAGAGAGAGGACAAACATTAATGGACAAAAATTAAAGGACTTTTGTATATAAGCAGAGAAAAATTAAAATTGTTATTGTTGAGGATAATTTTTTTATAAGAATTGTCTTTTAATAAAAATTAATGTTTTGTCATAAATGATGATTTTGTTTTGTTGATGGATGCATCATTTAAATAAAGGGAAAAAAATCTTCTGACTGATGTTGCAGTGATATTGGATGTAAAGAGTGGGTCTCTGCTCTCCCACACTGAGTTCTCTTTGTTGGAGGGTGTTAGGGATAACATTGTTCACCCTAACTGGTTTAGGTGAAATAATAACCATGAATCGTAGTTAATGTATGCAGCTTTAACTGTAAAATAGCTATTGTGGGTGTGGTTATGAAAACGATATAAAAGTAGCAAGGCTACAGCTTTCTCTCTCTCTCTCTGGCTTTGATGATCCCTGATTACTGCTTGGAAGCAAGACTGCATTGCTCGAACGGGAGAGACAACAACGGACTGATTTATGTAAACTGACAATAGGATATTCTACATGGACTTTGCTAACTGAATATCCCTGAATGGACTGACTACATGGTAAATGAATATTGGACTGTTTTTGACTATGCTATAAACTTATACTGGAATAAAATATATTCTTGATAGCACAAGCGTATCTGTTATTTTTACTGTATGTTAATAAACATACAAGCTTAGCTCACTCATTTATCTGTGTGCCTATCTGACTAACGCTGCACATTCTGTTTAGCTTGCCTACCTAACCCTGGTTGGGGAACCCAGGCTTAACAGAGGGCACCAAAAGGAGCTAAAGCCACCCTGTAGGGGTGGTGAAAAAAAAGAGGTGCCTGCAGTTCAGGGAGAGCAGCAACTCTCCTGATGGACTCAGGGCTTGTTCCCTCTCCTTTGACGAAGAGAAGAGGCAGCCATCATAGCTACCATGAAGCTGGGACAGTTGAGGCAACAAAGAAATGTGGAGGAGCTGTGCAGATGAACAGTGACTGGAGCTGGGTAAGAAGACTCTGTTTTTATTTAGACACTCACTTTAAAGAAAAAAGAAAGAGGAAAATCCAGGAAAAGAGACTCTTAGCATTAATTTTTAAAACGGTAAAAAATCATAGAGAGGAAAATCATAGACCCCAAAAAAAAGAAACTAAGGGGAGAAAACCAAAAGACCTTTTAAAACATAGAAAATTGGACTTTTAAATTGGACAGGCATTGTTTTGGAAAGGCATTATAAAATGCTGGACTATCTACTTGAATCTATTTGAATAGTTGACTTTGATTCCATAAACTGAACTTAATTTAGATAAATTAAATTTATAAGACTTGAAACAATGCTGAAACCTAAGCTGATGGTGCCATCTACTGGAAAATGAAATATATAGAACCCTACAAATTTAGAAAAACATTTGGATGAGAGAAATAAACAACATTCACCTGAAGGACTTTAATGACACATACTGTTCTATAACTTGTTATTTTATGATTACTAGAAACACTATTATGGCAACAAGGAAGACTTTAAAGTAAAGCAAAGTGATTTTTGATTTACAGAAGTTTCCTGGACTAATTAAATGGAATTGATTAATAATCCTGAGATGCAAAGAACTATGATTATTGAACTTTCTAAGGACTAACATTGGACTGGAATATATAGTTTTTGGACTTGAGTAAAAGCAGGAGTTATTAAATTAAGACAAGATGCTCCATCAAGGGGAAAGAAGTTTCAAGAGATTTCAAGAGAAATGGCATTGATGTTTCAAATCATTAGGTGTACTATGGAAAAGAATCACAGAGACATAAAGTACCTAATGCAAGGCATATATGGGAAAATAGAAAATATGCTACAACTGATGAATTAAGATCAAAGAGTCCAGGAAAGAGAGGAGAAAACAGAAAGAATGGAAGAGAAGATAGAGCAGACAAACAAGCAAACAAAGCAAGAAGATGGGAAGGAAAAGACGATAAAGCCAGTAATGACTAATGATATAAATCATGGATAAAGGACTTAAAGAGATTTCAAAATGTCCTAATTGTTCTAATTAAAATAAATTGGAAGTCTGCTTTCAAAATGATCAGAGTGAATTTATTTTCAAGTTAACATGTACTGTTCCATTTTAGACATAAAACATAAAATACTTATGAATATGAAATGTGATTACTCAAAAGAACAGGTATTTTATATTCATGTATATTTTTATGCATTTTATGTTAAAGTAAAGTACATGAATGGAGTAAAATACTCCATTCCAAGAAACTGGCAAAAAATTAGTAAATTTCATGTCAAAAGCTTTGTAGCCCAGACCAACAATTAGGAGATATTTATACATATTCTGCTGAATATAAAGCACTTTTATTTTAAACAAATATATACATATCCCTATTAGATAGGTTAATTGGAACAATCATCTCTAATTTTAATGTGTTGCTATGTTGTTCATCATCATCATCACTATTATTTTCATCTCTTGTCTACTTTACCAGGAGATATCTCCTTGACATTTTTTCCAGGGGGAAAAAGTTGTGAAAGCCTAACCTAGCTGACATTTAATTCGACTCATGATTGTCATTTATTTTTTAATAATATTTACTGTTCACTAAGGTGGAAGAAATCAATACACATCTGGGATCAAGAAATAAGCAGAAAGTAGAAGGTTCTCAACAGTCAGATTCTTGGAAAATAAATGTATTGAACTGATTTTTTTTTCATTATTTAAGTAATCTTAAATACTCCATTGAACTTGTGGTGAAGTTGGACATGTTCTATTGTTTTCTTTTCTTTTTTCTTTTCCTTTCTTTTCTAAAGTCTGAAGCTCCTTTAGGGATTTTAAGAAGAGATTTAAATGCTGTATTTCAATGATACTTGTATCTTTATATTAGAGACCATGGTTGATTAAAAGTGAGGAAAACTGATGAGTTTTTTTAAATTAAAACTTGCAGGCTCTTTTGAACAGTTAATTCTTAACCTTATCATGAAGGGAGGTTGAACATGTTTGCAAGTGTATAACTGACAGAAAGTAACAAGATGCTGCCTACATTGAAGTTGACCTTCTAATGGATCCTATCTAGCTGACAATAGCAACTGAAATGGGAAGACAAGCTACAGATATGAATGAGAAATCTGAAGTTGTCACCATTTAAAATTGTTCAGATATCTTGATCTGGCCTTAGAACAGGGGTGTACAGCTCTTTTGGGCCCTTGGTCTGAATTTCCATTTGAGTGACATTGAGTTTCATTTCTAATTTCATGAGGATAAAATGAACTCAGTATAATTAATGTAACTATTCCCATCAAGGTAATAATTCCTTCTGTTATACAGCAGTCCTTGGTTACTAACCACAAACTATGACTGTTCAAAGTTATGACAGTGTTGAAAAATGAGGTTTATAGCTGGTCCTTGAAGTTGCAACTGTGGCAACACTCCTGTAAATTATGTAATTTTCATTCGCAATCTTACAGCTGGCTTCTGATAGGGAAAGTCAGTGGGGGAAGTCACAAGTCAGTCAAGCCCTTGGTTAAACACATTCTCATTTTCCTTTGTGATTGTTTATAATTGTTAGCATGCAACTCTACCCTGATACTTCCAGTGCCAGATTACTCAATTCTTGAATAATTTCCCCTTCTTCTAGGAACTCCCTCCAAAATCTTATGAATTGGAAATTTATTTATTTTTAATGAGAGTACTTAAAATATATTATTAAAGTATGTTTTTTAAAGAAACCAGGAGGATGGAAAATGCATGCATGTACCAGATATCCGTGTTTACTGAATGTCCAGAATGTTGCTGAGTATATGAAATGAAATTGCTGTTCACTTTTTATGATAGTTTTCTGTACTTGTTTCAAAAGAAGTAAAAGCAAAACAATGCATTGCTGGAGAAAAACATACTGCAAAGCATGTAATGGAATAACATAAATGCAGAGCCTGTGGGCAATCTGTGCTAGATAATAATGTTTTGCCATGTTCATTCTCCTGTTCGCTTCAGCAAGATTTTCTACACTGAGGAAACCATCACTGCAGAATCTTAAAGGAGACATGGATCTAGTCTTCAGTAAATTCATCTCAAAAGGATACATTTGGGAAAATATTTTTTTATCTCTAGATATTTCCAAGTATCTAATGTAGTTGTGGAGTAAGTTTATTGTATATTGTAATAGTATCCTATCACATCCATAATGATAAGCTCACATATCACTCTTATCAAGGAAGACTAGCCAATCAAGCCTTTACTGAAATCTCAGACTGTTAAAACTACTAAATAATCTATTCAAAAGATTGTCACTTTTCAGAAGTGGTTTGCCATGGGTTCCTAATGTTAAAAGTGACTGGTTCTATGTAGGGTGGACTTCAAAAAGTTGTTGGGTGGGCATGCCCAGGGTGGGCATGGCCTAGTCAGCCTCCTACACCACAGTGGAGGGTATTTTTGCCCTCCCGGAGGCTTGAGGAGAAGCCTCCTGAGTCCTCCTCGTGCTCAGGAGGCTTGAGGAAAGCCTCTGGGAGGGAAAAAACACCCTCCCTGGGCTCAGGAGCTTCTCTGGAAGCCAGAAACAGGCCCATATCTGGCTTTCCTGAACTTCCATGAGGTCCATTTTTTACCCTCCCTGAGTCTTTGCACATGCCTATACTTACCTGCATCTAAAACAAGCCACATGGGGACTCCTGGGAGGGATGGGGTGGGCAGGGCCAGACAGGGGTGGGATTTGGGGTTTTTCCAAACTGCATAGAATCTTAGCTAAGGGCTGAACCACTGCGAACCCTTAGCAGCCCATCCCTGGTTCTAGGTCATTCAGATGGCTTTGTGCCTAAGGCAGGACTAGAAAGCACAGACTTCTGGTTTCTAGCCACTTGTACAAATTTGCCCGCCAATACTTTAATATGTTCTACTAAAACTAACCATATTTATGTTCATTTCAACATCAGTTTTTTATGTTACTTAATATAAATAAATGAGCAGGTTACAAAAAAAAAAGATACCAAATATTTCTTATAGGTTACAATTACGGTACATAGAATTTATTAATAACAGAATATCTTTTTTTCTTAAAATCAGTTGAAATACTTTGAAAGCATATTGCTAGGCTGGAGTGAAAATGTGCCACCAGTATTGATTCTTATCAGATTTATTTGTGTTGTATATTTCCAAACTTAATATGAACTCCAAATCTCCTTACAATTCTCCCCTCTTTTCCATGCCAAAACTTTTTATAGATTCCAGGTTTTAAAGAAAGAAAGGAAAGAGCATAAAACTCAGTGAATGTAAATATTTTTTTAATCACTTCCAACAAAAATGATTAAAATATTTCATTTATTCATATTGATATTATTCATTTCAATTCACATTGCAATAAATATGCCATTATTTAAATTTAATTTTTTTCTGAATATTATTCTTGTTTGTATGAAATAAAAGCAAACTAGATATTTGCTAAAGCCTAATTCTTTATCTCCTGGAACTTGCACTGCAATACAGATTCAGTTGCCTACTTGGAACAATGCATGTTTTCAAGAAAAGGTTGTCAAGTTGTCAACCTTGCCAAGAAAACTGCAGAGACTTGAACAGAAGGGGAAAAAATCAACAACAACTAAGTACTAAATCATAGCAGATCACAGCACAGAGCCAGCTTTCGTGATCTTAAAAAACCAAGAAGACTTTGACAGAAATGCAGACTGAACCAGCTTTTAAAACCATACTGTTTTTGGTTAAAGAGAGCAGTGGCAATCAATTTCCTTATTGTTCTCAAGAAAACAACACAGCTATAACCGAAAAATAATTAGAAGTTGAGCTCTACTGAAGGAAAACTTTAATTAAGACAAGAAATATTCTTACCAATTATTATCCCCATTGTTACCCAGGTGATGAAGTATTAATGCAACTAACATTCATTATTCACCTCCTAGCAAAAAGAAGATGGATCCAGAACTTGCAATAATTTCCCTTTCTCTTCATCTGTAGTATGATGTCATTTTTATCCATATTCTGGCAGGGTGGTCTTATGGAGATGTTAAAGGGCTCAGGACTTTATGTGGGCTACTTAGCACCAATTTAGTTCAAGCTGTGCTATATTATGATATGCAGTCATCTCCAGCTGCAATGCATTAGCCGTTCAGAATCTAGTTTATGGAGGTTACATAATTTTTTTTTCAGGTCAGACAAAAACAAAACAAAACATCACATCTTATTGTTGACAGTAAAATAAATACCAATCAGTAGCCCTAAAAGAAGCCTTTAGCAGGACTTATGAAAACCCTTTAAACTGATGTAAAGAGTTAGATGGTTGTTATTTTCTATCTAATTGAAATATCAACTAAATGTATAATGTATCTTTTATCCCTTGATTGGTTTTTTTAATATTTGAAATTTCTTGACAAAACAATTAATTAATCAGTGGAAAAAAGAGGAAAAAGAAACAAGAAGACAAAAGAAGTCTGGAGATATATAGCACTTAGCAATAGTACTTAAACTTATGCAGTGCTTTGCAATGCTTTACAGATCTCTCTAAGTGGTTTACAGAGTCAGCATATTGCTCCCAACAATCTGGATCCTCATTTTACTGACCTCAGAAGGCTGGAAGGCTCAGACAGTCTTGAGCCTGGTAAGATTTGAACTGCTAATTTGTAGGCAGCTGACAGTTAGCAGAAGTAGCCTATAGTATTACACTCTAACCACTGTACCACCATGGCTCATATATATTTATCTCCACACTTTTGTCTTTCCTCTTGTTTCTTTTTTCCTCTTTTTTCATTCTAAACTTTGGTACCTGTTATTTTTTTTATTCTATATTCAAAAGTGTCATAAAATTTATTTGAAAAAGGCTCAACTCCTTATAGTTCAATTCAGGAAAGACATGGATTTCAAGAAACACGAAAGTTTAATGTTTGAAAGTCTGCCATGGATAGACTGCTATATCAGAAATTTTACATGAGTTAATTGATTTTGAACCAAGTATATTGAAGAACTCAAAACACAAGCCAAAATTAACAAATAGATTTTTCATTATTTTGTGAAAAAATATACAGACATTCATTTTTAATGAAACTAGCATCTTGCATATAATCTCTATTTGCATTCCATTGAACAATAAATTATGTATTACTAATAGATATGTATAGCATGCAATTGCAAGACATTTATATTTTGCAGACTATAAATACCATGTTTCTCCAACAATACACCCCCCCCATAGGAAGAGCCAGCATGTTTTCTAGGCATAAAATGAAATTAAGCTCCTACCACCAAATTTAGGCCTAGTTAAAAAAATGCAAAATTGGGGGGGTTAAGGCGGAGGGAACTTACCATTAGGAGTGCCCTGCGGGCAACTACACCTCGCCATCAGCCATTCCTAACAGCTGATAATGGCAAAGCACGGAGGGCTCCCTACCCCCATCAAGTGCCTTTACTGCAGACCGGGGTCAGCAGGTGGGCGGTGTTGGCATGGATGTCCGCTGGCAGCATTTCAGCTGCTTCTCAGGCCTACGTAGCTTCCACGGTTCCCGCCGGTGCTGGCGCCTTTCTCGCCAGTGTTGTCTCCAACAACAGCATCTGAGTCGCTCCTACTTTTCCCCTGTCCCCATAATAACAGGAAAAAAAAAAAAACCTTTTGAGGTACCTGGGAGCACCACATGCTGCGTTTTGGTTTAACCCTGAGCGGCTGAGTGGGCGTGAGAAGAGCCGAGCGAGCGTCTCTGCTGCTGCTACCCTTGGTACTCCAGCCTTGGTCTCTGAAAGTTTCCAAAAGTCCTGCTGCGCAGTCTGTTCCTGCATTCCAAGCATGCCCAGGCCGTGCTGCAGCTGTCCCTCTCTTGTCAGCACCATCTCCAACAACAGCAGCAGCAGCATTGGGAACCATGGAAGTTACAGAGGTAGCTACCCCACCTGAGAAGCGGCTGAAACGCTCCCACAGTTCCCACCACTGCTCTGCTATTGGAGATGGCACTGGCAAGAGAGGGCAGCTGCAGCTCAGCCTGGGAGCACTTGGAATACAGGAATGGGTTGCGCACTGGGACTTTTGGAAACTTCCAGAGCCTGAGGCTGGAGCACCAAGGGTAAAAGCAGCAGAGATGCTCACTTGGCTCTTCTCATGCTCACCCAGCCGTTCGGGGTTAAACCAAAATGCAGCATGCAATGCTCCCAGGTACCTCAAAAAGTTTTTTTTTCCTGTTGTTATGGGGATGGGGGAAAAGCGGGAGTGACTCAGATGCTGTTGTTGGAGACAGCACTGGTGAGAGAGGCGCCAGCACTGGCAGGAACCGTGGAAGCTATGGAGGCCTGAGAAGCAGCTGAAATGCTGCGGGCAGACATCCCCGCCACCTGCCCACTGACCCAGGTCTACAGCAAAGACGCTTGGCGGGAGTAGGGAGCCCTCTGCGCTCCACCATGATTGGCTGCTAGGAATGGCTGGTGGTGAGGCAGAGCTGCCCGTGGGGCACCCTAGGTGAGGGTGTGCAGTGGGGGAATATATTAATTCACACCCCAAAAAGACATCGTAGTCATTTCTTTGGGGCTCAAAAAAAAAAAAAAAAAAGACCTGGCCTTATTATATGAGAAACATGGTATACGTGCAATTACTTTGGGAAGTATGGACTTTTTTTTAAGCCCAGCAAGTCCAGCTGCTAGATATATATTATATATAATCAAAATGGCAATCAAAAAAAGGCAAGAAGAAAAAAGGAAAACAAAATTCTCAAAATTTAAATAATCTTTTTGCCCCATAATGCCCTAATTTCATTTTTTTTTCTAAACAGTAGGATAAGTCACAGAAATGAGGATTCATAATATCTAGAGGTGGTGTTCAGCAGGTTCTGACCAGTTCTGGAGATCAGGTAGTGGAAATTTTGAGTCGTGCAGAGAACTGACGAATACCACCTCTGACTGGAGATTTTACAGTATCATTTCCCTGACATACCCAGCAAGCCACGCCCATAGAACCAGTAGTAAAAAAAAATTGAATCCCATCACTGTTTCAATCCAATTCATTGCCTTTTTTCTAGGATGACTGAAAGATATGAAAAAAGACTGAAGGCTAAAAATATATGAAGAATGATTATGAAGAAACTAGACAATGGGTATGTCTAGTTTAATGAAAAGAAGCAATGGATGGAAACTAATCAAGGAGAGACCCAACCAAGAATTAAAGAGAAATTTTGTGACAAAATGATTAATCAGTAGAACAACTTGTTTCCAGAAGTTATGGAGGTTTTTAAGAAGATATTGGACAACTATTTATCTGAAATGGTGTAGGGTTTCGTGTTTGAACAAGGGATTAGATTAGAAGATGTCCAAGGTCCCTTCCAACTCTGTTATCCTGTTAATGAGAGCCAACAGTGAAAATCAGTTTTAGCTTGGACTGGAATTTTAACCAATAGGAAACTTTTAACCATGCAAACTTTTAGAAAAGTCCATAATTTATATTTATAATTTATATCAATTTATCTAATTTATAGTAATAAGTTATAGACTGCCTTTCTCAAGATTTGTTACTGTGGACACAGTACTTCAATATTAAAAACAATATTTAAAAAAAATGCTGTACAAGAAAGATATTAAAAAAAAAACCCAAGCATTACATAACTAAGACAGGTATAGTCCTTATTCTTGCCATAGAATGGGTTTATCTACTATTTGGTCCAATCCCCTGAAGACAAGCCAGCTCTTCATCACTCAGAATCCTTTCAAGCCCCAAAATTGATTGGAAAGCTAACAGAAATGCCAGTGGTACTATAGCTAGGGATCCTATATCTCCACAATTACAAATCTACAAAACTTTAAACAGTTGGTTAATCACTTTAATCTTAAAAATATTTATAGTAGTAAGAAAATAGAGTGAGTGATGATGTTGAAGCTGAGAATCAACTGGCAAGAACTCTTGACATAAGCAAGCAATAGATGTGGGAAGGAGTTCATTAGTAGCTTATCTCATAAATAGCAACTACATGCAGGTTGCAGTAAGCCCAGGAGAAAAATGTTCACATATTCAGAGACACTTCATCTTAATGAACTCATTAATGCAAAAAATCTGGTGGCTGCTATCACAGTTTCCAAGATTTTATATCTTGCCCCATTTGGAATTTCTTATTGAACTCTATAGGATTTTTGGATCTTTGACTGGGCCCAGCAGTACAAACCTTGACGCATAGTTCCCTCTTCTGCTTCTAGCAAAATATGGAATAGCTTTAGCAATCTTGTAGATCTGATCATTAACAGCTCTGAATTGTTTTACACCAATAGCAGAAGCTATCCCCAAATATTTAATCAGACTGAACCTGCTTACTACAGGTGCCATTAATCTTTGTAGGGCTCTTAATAAAGATAATCTCCTTTGTTTTAATATAATTGTTAATGCATAAAGATAAAGCGTTTCCAGATAAAGATTTCCAGGGCTCCATTTTACCCCTGCTTATATGGTGGACAGGGAATAACCACTTTGTTTACATACTGAGGGATTAAAACAGATTTATTTAGTAGATTTTGTCAAATCTGATTTCGTAGATTTTGTCAAATCTGATTCCTGATTAAGGAATTGATGGTTTATGTTTTTGTCATGTAATGTTGTTCATATTTTAAAAAAGAAGGATTCAAAATTAACATAAGGGAAAAGAAGAAAAGGGGGAAAGGAACAAAACCAAATGCAGGAAAAAAAAAAAGAACATATAAAGAAAAAAAATCTTCTGATTTTTATTACAGCAGTTATAAGTAATATTTGCCTCTGAATCTATGGTATAACAGGACTTCTCCCCCCTAGAATTTGTTTTTCTGAGAATCAACACCATAAACACAAGTCCGTTTTTTTCCTATTCATCAAAAAAGAGATTACCATTTCGCAATAAATGTAGCTATTGTCTTTTCTCTGATCAATGAAGTAAATTTGTGTTCCATCTCAGTGTTTCATCAACTTCACCATCTAACAGATTTAACAGATAATCAGAGTTGGAAGGGACCTTGGAGGTCATCTAGTCCAACCCCCACCCAAGCGGGAGACCCTATACCATTTCTGACAAATGGCCGTCCAATCTCTTCTTGAAAGTTTAAAGTGATGGAACTCCCACAACTTCCGAGGGCAAGCTGTTCCATTGTTCTGATTGTTCTCACTGTCAGAAAGTTTCTCCTTATTTCCAGGTTAAATCTCTCCTTGTTCAGTTTCCATCCATTATTCTTTGTCTGGCCTATAGGCGCTTTAGAAAATAGCTTGACCTCTTCCTCCCTGTGACAGCCCCTCAAATATTGGAAGACTTCTATCATGTCTCCCCTGGTCCTTCTCTTCACTAGACTAGCCAAGTCCAGTTCCTGCAACCGTTCATTGTATGTTTTAGCTTCCAGTCCCCTAATCATCCTGGTTGCTCTTCTCTGTACTTTTTCTACAGTCTCAACATCATTTTTATAATGTGGTGACCAAAACTGGATGCAGTACTCTAGGTGTGGTCTTACTAAGGCTATATAGAGTGGTATCAGCACTTCCCTTGATCTTGATTGTATCCCTCTGTTAATACAATTTAGGATTGCATTAGCTTTTTTGGATGTTGCTGCATAGTGCTGGCTCAAATTTAGCTGGTTTTCCACTAAGACTCCAAGATCCCTCTCACAGTTACTTCTATTGAGTCTGGTTCCACCCAGTCTATATGTATACTTTTGGTTTTTCTTGACTAAGTGTAGGACTTTTATTTTCTCTATATTGAATTTCATTTTGTTAGATATGGCCCAGTGTTCTAGTCTGTCAAGATCCATCTGGATCTTGAACCTATCTTCTTGGGTGTTAGCTATTCCTGCCAGCTTAGTATCATCTGCAAATTTGGTAAGTTCCCCTTCTATTCCCTCATCTAAGTCATTAATGAAGATATTGAAGAGTACTGGGCCTAAGACAGAACCTTGTGGCACCCAATTGCTTACTTCCGTCCATGTAGACTTGGACCTATTAAAGACTACTCATTGAGTATGGTTAGCCAGCCAGTTATGAATCCATCTAGTGGTGGTGCTATCTATTCCACTTTTTTCTATCTTACTAAGAAATAAGTTGTATATCTAAATATATTATGTCCACAGTATTTTGCTGGTCTACTAATTTAGTCACTGTGTTGAAGAATGAAATAAGATTGGTTTGGCATGATCTGTTTTTCACAAACCCGTGCTGACTGCTAGTTATTACTTTACTTGTTTCTAGATGTTGGCAGATCTGTTTTTTTTAATTATCTTTTCCAGTATCTTCCTGGGTATCCTGGTGGATTAGGCTGATTGGTCTATAGTTCCTGGGTCTGTTTTTTTTCCTTTTTTGAAGATGCGAACCACATCAGCTCTTTTTTAGTCCTCTGGTAGTTCCCCAGTGCTCCATGGTTTTTTGAAAGATATGGTGCAGTGGTTCTGAGATGACCTCTGCCAGCTCCTTTAAAACTCTGGGATGTAATCCATCAGGCCCCGGTGATTTGTTTTCATCAAGATCAAACAGGTGTTCTCTTTCTATTTTTTTTTCTTATTTTAACTTTTATTTCTGGTCTGTCTTTTATAGTTATGTTTTTGGTGGGTTGAGCTATAGTTTCTTTTTGCGTGAAGACGGATGCAAAGAATGAGTTAAGCAGTTCTGCTTTCTCTCTGTTGCCTGTTACTTCCTTGCCGTCTTCTCTCTTTAGTCTCTCTTTAGTCACTTTACTCACCGACTGTTTCCTTGATTTTTTTCTTGTTGTTTATATGTTGGAAGAAACTTTTATTATCTTTGACTTTTGCTGCAAGTCTTTGTTCGTCCTGAGCCTTTGCTATCCTGACTTTATCTTTGTAGATTCTGGCTATCTGCTGATATTATGTCTCAGTTGTATATCCTTCTTTCCATTTTTTGTACTTGTCCTTTTTTTCTTTCAATTTGCCAGAGAGATCTTTGTGCAGCCATGCTGGTTTCTTGTTGGATTTCTTGTTTTTCTTTTTCAGTGATATTGTGCTGGTCTGGGCTTCTATGATCATACTTTTCAGAGTTTCCCAAGATTCTTGAGTTATTTTCCCCTTTAGGATTTTCATCCATGGAATCTTTCCCAAGTTCTCTCTGAGTTTATTGAAATCAGCTCTTTTAAAATCCAAGACTCATTATGTTCTGTTACTCATGTTTGTGTTATGTTGAATTATAGTACCACATGGTCACTCTCACTCAAGGTTCCTACAGTTTCAACTCCCTCTATCACTTCTTCTCTGTTTGTAAGAATTAAGTACAGTATGGCTGTCCCTTTACTTTCACCCTCTATCTTTTGGACAACAAAGTTGTCCGATAGGTTGGTTTGGAACTTACTTGATTTCTCACTTGGTGCAGAATTGGTTTTCCAATTGATATCAGGATAATTAAACTCTCCCATTACTTGTTGTGTGTTTCCTGCATATGTTTGTTAGTTGGCTGGCAGAAAGGACATCTATATTTTCTGCTTGATTGGGTGGCCGATAATATAGTATAATATAATTAGTATATGTATTTGAATCCAAAGCTTTCTGGATTTTTTTACACGTCTTTCAGGAATAATAAAAATGTCCTTATTTGTTTTTCATATTTCCAAAATAAATTTGATAAATTTATTTATTTATTTAATTTGATAAATAATGCATAAAATCTTTATGCATTATTGAGAAGTTCTCTAGTGACATATTCCAACCATACATTATTTTATTTTATTTTATTTTATTTTATTTTATTTTATTTTATTTT
>BLBF01000020.1:23671068-23691511 GCA_015471245.1 Laticauda colubrina | reverse complement strand
TACAATTATCACATTTGGGACAATCAGACCATATGTCACTGCTTTTAGCACCAGCTTACATACCTCTTAGGAGACGGGCTCTGCCTATAATAAAGAGAGTGAAATCTTGGCCAAAAGATGCTTCCCAACAACTTCAGGATTGTTTTGAGAACACAAATTGGGACATCTTTTACTCCTCTGACCTAGAGGTGCACACTGTAACTGTTCTGTGGTATATCAAACACTGCACAGACACTATCACTGTGGATAAACATATTAGGATCTATCCCAATCAGAAACCCTGGATGACCAAGGAAGTCCAGCGCCTCTTGCATGACACGACCAAGGCCTTTAGGTCCGGTGATGAGGCAAGGTACAGTGTTGGAAGAGCTTCTCTGAAGAAAGGTATTTGGAAGGCCAAGACTGATTATAAGAGGAAGATTGAGGATAATTTTTATAGCAATAACATGAGGCAGGTGTAGCGAGTGATTCAACAAATTACAAACCATCAACCAATCAATGTCATCCCTGCTGAGGGGGACATTTCATTGGCAGAGGAACTGAATCATTTCTTTGCTCACTTTGAAGTGGAAACATCAGAGACAGATAAAACACAACTACCAGCCAATTGTAGCCCCCACCTCATTGTGGAGGAACAGGAGGTGAGGAGCATTCTGAGAGCTATGGACCCTAGAAAGGCTGCCGGTCTTGACAATATTTCTGGCCGAGTGCTTAATGATTGTGCTGATCAGTTGGCTGGAGTCTTTATCAGGATCTTCAATCAGTATTTATCCCAGTCCACTATTCCATCTTGTTTGAAGGTTTCCACCATTGTTCCGCTGTCAATGATTACAGCCCACTCACTCCTATCATCATAAAGTGCTTTGAGAAACTGGTCTTCCCGCACATCATTTCTGGTCTTCTGCATACATTTGATAAACACTAGTTTGCATACAGAAAAAATAGATCTACAGAGGACACTATAGCCATCACTCTTCACACTGCTCTGGCTTCTCTAGAAAAGCTGGGGGGAGGGGTATGTGAGGATGCTTTTTGTGGATTTTAGTTCTGTGTTTAACACAATTCTTCCACATAGACTAATGTCTAAACTTCTGGACCTTGGGCTTTCTAATTCAATCTGCCTTTGGATTATGGATTTCCTGTCTGGCCGCTCACAGAGGGTCAGATTAGGTAATCATACCTCTTCATCCCTTATTCTTCACACTGGTACACCACAGGGTTGTGTGTTGAGTCCCTTACTCTATACTCTTTATGTACATAACTGCATTCCCACTCATGTTAGCAATACTATTGCTAAATTTGCAGATGATACAACCGTGGTGGGGCTTATCTCTGGGGGGTATGTGTCTGCCTACCGAGATGAGGTGGACCAATGGCTTTCAAGGTGTGGAGACAATAACTTGGTCCTCAACCCCAATAAGACCAAGGAGCTTATAGTAGATTATAGAAGGAACAAATCATACATCCAGCCCTTGCTTATCAATGGAGACCAAGTGGAGCAAGTGGCCAGTTTTAAGTTTCTGGGTGTTACCCTAAAAGAGGACCTGACCTGGGGTGCCCACATTGCAGCCCTGGTCAGAAGGGCTCAGCAAAGATTATACTACCTGAGGCTTCTCAGAAAATAACATCTGAATGAGAAACTGCTGGTGACCTTCTACCGCTGCACAATAGAGAGCATTTCAACACTGCACCTCTGTATGGTTTGCCAATTGCACAGTGGCAGATAGGAAAGCACTCCAGAGGGTTAATGTCATTGCCCAGAAGATCACTGGTTGCCCTCTCCCCTCTTTGGAAGAGCTTTATAGCTCCCACTGCCTTAAGAAAGTTCAAAACATTCTCAAAGATCCATCTCAACCTGGGAACCCTTTGTTTGAACTATTACCATCTGGCAGACAGTACAGAATAATAAAAACAAGGACAAATAGGCTGAAAAATAGCTTCTATCCCAGGGCAGTAGCTCTTTTGAATTCTGCTGTATAGTGCAGTGTTGGTGTGATGTTGGAGGGTGAAGGATGTGTGTTTGTATTTATTTTCATGATCATGGTCATGATGTCCACTGAAGATGGTGTTTTATTTTGTTGTACGAGGTGCAATAACAATAAAGTAAAGTAAACTAAACTAAACACACATTTTGCACTCCAGATTGTGTAGTTTTGCAATTCTGCTGGTTAGATTATAAATCTTTGCCAGTTTATAGCCAGATAGAATATAGTTGCTGTTATCTAAGATCTTTTGCTCTAAATATGGCTTATTATAAATATTATCATAAATTATAGGAACCAGGAAAAAAAACCAAACATGTCGGTCTAGGATGTCAAATCTGTGATGGAGGAGGCAAAGAAAGATGCAAACTATTTACAAGATCAAGACAAAAGACAAGGCCAAAAAAAGTTTGAATGGATCCTGTTGTGAAAACAACTTCTTTCCCTTGTGCCAATAAAACAAGACATTCAAAAACTGGGTAACAGTTGATTTTAAGTCTATGTCTGTCAGATGGAGGACGTTAGGATAAAAAGGAGCCCATGTTCTCTTTTTGCTGACTTTTTGTAAGCTCAGCCTATAGAGGCTGAGAAGCAAAATAATTAAATTTCAATATGAGTTAATGAATGCCTTGGATTGCAGATGTTTCAGTATATGGATTCCCATTTCCTTTATATGTCAGCAACAAGAACAATAATGTTTTCCGGGAATTAGAATTTACTGTTCATCTGCATCCACACTAACATCCACAATTAAATGATCTGCAATCAAAACCTAAAAATAAAAATAAATGCAAAAATTCATGGAGCCATGCTGCTACTTAAGCCCATGTCACACTGAACCAATGGATCCAAAGAGGATGTAAAACAGACAAAAAACCTTGCCATCCGTTGGTTAACGCGATGTATCCATTCTGTACTCACTGCCTCCATTTTTCATCCTCTCTATCCGTCCAGCATCCGTTTATGGATGTTTCATCCACTCCAAAAGTTTTGGGCTGCCTAAAACTTTTGCGTGGAAAAAGTATCCAGTTCGTCTGTTCTGCATCCGCTACGCATCCGCTATGCATCCGCTACGCATCCGCTACGCATCCGTTATGCATCCACTATGCATCCGCTATATCCGCTAGGCATCCGCTGCAAATCCGCGGAACTTGCATCCACCCGGACACAGGGAGGAAGTGGAACGGATGCAGAACAGATGCAGAATGGATGCAGAACGGATGCAGCATGGAAACAAAGCGTTTAAAGTGGAAAAAACGTTTGCAGAGGGGATCTATCTCGGATATTAAGGATGTCTAGAGGATGCCTAGAGGATGCCTAGAGGATGCAAAGGGACACCTACACTGCCTATAAAAAGGGGGAGCAACTCATCTGCATCTCACTTTCAGACCAGCAGCCCACCTGTGCAGACCTCTGCAGCCTTCATCTGACTCTGACTCTTCCACAGCATCCAGTCATGTCCACTGTGGATCCACAGTCCTTTTGGCAGCCACCAACCTTCTGCAACAGTACAAAGCCATCTACAGGCTCTGTGAACTCTACTATGGGAAGAAAAAGAGGCGGCCAAGAAGCGCCTGGGTCCGAAAATGGATTGGGAGAAGAGCAGAGTACGGACTGTACAACAAGCTGATGGTGGAGCTCAGGAACGAAGACACTCGGGCATTCCAGAATTTCATGAGGATGCCTCCAGCCATGTTTGACAAAGTTGTGCAGCGCCTGACACCCAGGTTGACCAAGGCAAACACCAACTTCCACCCTAGCCTGGAACCTGGGCTCAAGGTGGCACTCACTCTGTGCCACCTGGCCTCAGGGACCACCTACAAAAGCATGCAGTACGGCTGGAGGATGCCACACAACACCATCAGCATTGTGGTCAGAGAAGTGGTGCAGGCCATCATCGAAGAATATGTGGAGGTGCTCCTCCAGTGCCCCTCCACTGAAGAAGGATGGAACATTTTTCTCGTCCGTTGTGTCCGTTTTGCATACGTTGGCCAGTGTGACATGGCCTTTAATTGCATTTGTGCATGCTGACAGACAAGCAGGATTTCTTTTCCATGCCTTTACACAAACTACTTTTTTTTTTAAACAAATTTTATTAATTTTACAACTAAACAACAACAACACAACAACACATACACACATGAAAAGCAAAAAGAAAAGACAAAAGGGGTAGGAAGAAGGAAACAGAAAAACAGAAAAAAATTAAAAACATTCTTATTTTCGACAGGTTGTGAGATCTTTTCTTCCCTTAATTTTACTATATCTGCATACTTTGTCTGTAAAAATTTGTACATCACTCATATAAATTTATCTTATTCTAACTATCCTATAATATAAAAATTATCTTTGTTCTAACCACTTATACCAATAATTCCAACTATTGTAATATATTGAAGTTTCTTTGTTTTTTAAAGCTAAAGTTAATCTATCCATTTGGCTGCTGTTAGTATATATATTGTAATGTATTTTTTTTGTTTTTTTGATATTTGCTTATCAAAAATCCCTAACAGAAAGGACTCTGGTTTATACTCGATCTGTTCTTTTGTAATATATTTCAGCCAATTTCTAATTATCTTCCAGTATTTTGGGGCTTCTATACATGACCACCACATGTGAAAAAAGGTTCCATCTTTCTTTTTACATTTCTAGCATTTTGGACTCATTTTAGGGCACATTTTCGCCAATCTCGAAGGGGGGAGATGCCATCTATAAAACAATTTATATGTGTTTTCTTTGTATGCTGCCAATTTTGTAATCTTATTATTTCTTCCCCAGACTTTTTCCCATTCTATTAGGGTGATGTTACGTCATACATTCCTACTCCAGGCTATCATATTCCCTTTTACTGTTTCTTCTTCTAACTCTACTTCTGGTAAACAATTATAAAATTTAGTAATATTCTTTTTTCCTGGTCCCAATAAAATTTTATCTAGTTGTTGGGGTTTATTGCTAATTCCAAATTCTTTCCTATCCTGTTTATATCTACTATGAATTTGTAGGTAGACCCACTGATCTATTTTAAATCCCCGCTCTTGGAGTTCTTGACGTGATTTCAAATTTCCTTGTATATCCAATAAATCTTTGTATTTAATCATTCTAGAAATATCCAAATTGTTTGGGTGAATCATTGCCTCCATTGTTGATAGCCAGATCGGTACTTTTAAGTAGTGTTTTTTGCGTTTTTTTTTTTCAATTAATTAATAATGAATCTCAAATTAAGTGTCTGTGGAAATATTTCTGATTAACTTTTCTTACATCCCATAAAAAGGTGTGCCACCCCCTTTGTAAATTATGGCCTTCTAAGAATAAAATTCTCTTATTATTTAAATTCACCCAATCTTTTAACCATACTAGAGTGGCAGCTATATAATACAATTCCCAATTTGGAAGTGCCAACCTTCCCCTGCTCTTCATATCCTGCATTGCTTTTAAATTTATTCTAGGTTTTTTCCCTTGCCACAAACTAGTTTAATAAGTTATTACATTTGAAAATGTAAATGTGCTCCTCTCAAGTTAATGTTCAAAAAGAACTTTTGTTTAATTTATGATCTGAATATCCTTCCCAATTCAAATATTCTGCTTCAAATACATTTTCCCAGTGAAATTCATACATCACACACATATGAACATATAGTGGGAAAGGAAGACTGTAAGTATGCTGAACAACTTTTTTTTTCACTTTGTGAGTTTTTAATGAAGCCCACAGCAAAACATCAATAAAACATATTACTCTGTGTTCAGAATTCACTGGGATGTGTGCTGTTTCCACAACCCCCAATTTGTAGAGCAACAGAACACAGCTTTTTTTTTTTTTTTTTTTAAAAAGGCTTTTCTATCACTTAGAGCACATCAACACTTTACTTTTTAGTGCAAATCTTTTGTTGTTACTTTTCATTGGTTTAATTATGTTTCTATTTGTAAGTATAAATCACTTCAAGCATTTTAAAAGGGAGTTTACATTAAATAGTTTAAGAAATATTTGAAACATTTTCCTGTAATTGACAGGAATAGCTTCGAATAGCTTTGTTCTTTCTTTTGTCGGTAGATTCATTAAAAATCACTATTTTTTATTTTGTCATTTCTTTTATCATAAACTTATTATTCAAATCCTTCTGTTTTGATTAGAAATATTTCAACCAACAGATTAAGTATCAGTTAAATGTGCTGAAACAAGAATTGCATAAATATTAACCCATGGGAACAAAGGGGAATAGGATGACATATCCTGAGACGAATATATAATATTCACTTTTTTTCTTTTTTTTCTTTCCTTCCACCAACATTTTAAGCCACATTGTGCTTTTTCTTTGCTCTTTTGGCTAGGATCTTATCTGGTTTATTGCAAAATCCCAGTCCATCAGCACTTCCCCCCTCTGTGCAAAATCCTAGCTTACTCTAGAAGGAATGACATTAAGCCTCAATATTGCAAAACTGGTTAGATTTGGTTTCCCAGCATTATCACTAAGGGCAACCAACTAGTCTGGGCTTTGCTGGTAAGCAGAAGATTCATGTACAAATTACCAAGGAAACTGGATAATGAGCATTTTCTCCTTGTGCTGCACTCTGGAGGCAGTGATCTTCTTCCTGGGAAAGTACAGCAGTGCAATCAGGTAGTCAATCCATCCACAAATCACCATAGCAACCAAAAGATACTTTTGGCCTTTCACCCGAAACAGCATAAAGAAAGTGTCCTATGAAACACTCCAAGGGGGGGGGGGAATGGGTTGGTTGCTTTGACAATAGAAGAATGCCCTTTCCTTGTCACCTTACAGGTGATCTTCAGATGTGTTGAAAGGAGGTAAAAGGTCTTGCTTTCTGGGCCTTACTTGTTACTCACACTAGTTGGGAGAACTAGAAAGACAATATAAGGGTCATTCGTCTGCACCTAGCAGGCCAGCAAGTATGAGCTATCTATGATCAACCATAGTACTGCCCAGATCTTGCCCCTATGTCAATTGTAGAAATTGGTGAGCAGTAGCACTTTCTTCACTGTGGTCCATTTTGGGTTAGAAATGATGCTTGTTGGGGAGACACTTCTTTTTTATTTATTGAAATATTTCTCTCTCTCTCTCTCTCTCTTTTTTTTTTTTTTTTAGTCAAGCTAATGGTAAGCACACTGTAATGACAACTTAGAAACAGTGCAACAAAATAAAGCGTAGCACCAATGGTTGGCCTTTTGACAACAATCAAAATCTACTGAGCAAAGCAAAATGTCCTTTCAGGGTAGTTAAGTATTCTACAGTGAAAGAATACAGCCATTATCTATTTACAGCTTGCAATTGAAAGAAAAATAGTGAAATATCTCAAATATTTGTGGGCCAATCCTGAATGATAAATAACCTTCGGTATTAGAATTCATATTTTTTCCAGCCCTGCTACAGTATTTAATTGGTTCCTCTAAAAAAGATAGAGGAAAAGAATAGCTCTGCAGATCTGTTTTAGCTAAATCTTCAAGATTTCTAAACTGTCATTTATTGTGATTTAATGCTCAATCTGTGATATTCTCTTCTTTTCCAATAATATCTGATATCTTTCTCTTATGCAATTTCAGGTTGTCATATGTTCCACTGCTATACATCTTAAAAGGATAAACAAACAAATGCTGTCATTTTCCCAAGATCTCAATAAGGCACTCAGGGATGAGTCGGCTAGTTTCTGCATAGCACCATCTCTAGGCGAGATCTTGGATTGCATTTTAGTCAGGGAAAAAAAAAAACAGTGGCAGATTTAAACTGGGATTTCACAGAAGAAGTTAAACAATGCTACTAAAGTGGCACAATTGCTTTTGGCCAGTAGCTTAGGATGCCTCTAGCATTTTTGCTCTTCTTGAAAAAGTTTGTATCCCTAAATCTTAACTGAAAATAGACAGATTTTAATAGCATGGTTTTTTAAAACTTGCTGGAGTAATGGAAACAAAAGACTGTAAGAGGTGAAATGTTCCCACTTACACAAATCCAATACAACTCCTAAAAATTGGGTTAAAATCACAAAATTAGGCAGCAAAAATTGATAGCTTATTTTGGCAGCAAAATTGTACTGCGGAACACTGAAAGCTTGGTTTTCAGTTAAAAATAGGGGAATAAGACCATTGATTAAATAAAACCTCTATATCCCCCCCAAACTCCACTACACATGGACACAAACACACATACACACACCAAGAGAGAAATGGCTGAAATTGAATAATATCTTTTCAGTTGTGCTTTTTCCTGTTGGTGTCACTGAGTGGACAATCTCCTATGGTCTGTGAGCTGGTCAGAAAAATGAATTGCCATTGCAGGTTGATAAAGCTCATCCAATTTGAAGTACCAGGATGAAGAAGCTCAACCTATAGAGTTACATTTTGGGTATGTTTTCCTGCTTTCCCCTTTCAACCTCACAATATTATCCTAAATGCTACCAGGATCCCTCATTTGTTATTCTATTCCTAATAGAGTATTTAAAAACAAGTATGACAGGGAAATGTTTGACTACCAGGTGGGTCTATGACAATGATCAGTAGCCTGGTAGCCTGTTTTCAGGATGTAAAATCAGCATAGAAGAAAGACAGAAAGGAAAATTTCAACTCAATGCAAGAAACCAGCACAGTACTAAGAAGA
Organism: Laticauda colubrina; assembly: GCA_015471245.1. Taxonomy (NCBI): domain Eukaryota; kingdom Metazoa; phylum Chordata; class Lepidosauria; order Squamata; family Elapidae; genus Laticauda; species Laticauda colubrina. The sequence continues at coordinate 23,682,930 of BLBF01000020.1, read as the reverse complement.
GTTTACTAAAGGGTCATATTACTATAATCTAAGATTATACCAACTCATCCTTGACTTCAGTCCCATGCAAGTTGCAGACCATGGGCTTCAGCTTACAACTTAGTTTCACATCACTTTCTTGTTCATATCCTTCAATTTTATTTATCAAACTCTTCTAAAAATTCTAGAAGAATCTATTTTTAACAGTATGATCTCTTTTAAAAAAACTTTCAATACAAAAGCACATGTTTTCCTGCTTCCTGCTTACTGGGAATTGTACAGAAGCAAGGATACCCCCTAGAGATGTGTTAAAATTTCAAGCAGATGGGATATAGGAAAGCGCATGCAGAAGCATATGACAACAAGAAAGAAGGACCAGAGATGAACAGATGGGTAGGAAAGTGGAAATATACTAAAATATATTCCTCTTAAAGGTAAAAAGAAACAAGCTATGAAAATAATTTGTCATTGTCCATTTAGAAATTTACCAGCCCGTGTAATTGGAATGTAGCGAACTACCCCAAATTGTGCAAAAGCCATCATTTGGGTGAATAGAACAAATTATTATCACTATAGAATCAAATAAAAAGTATCTGATTGAAGGAGAGAGAGTATCTGATTGAAGGAGAAAACAGCACCGTTAATATTTCAAATATGAATGCAATATAACAAAATTTCTCAACTGAAGAATTTGAGGAATGTTTCCAGTTCTTTTCTTTTTTTCAAATTTTATTAGATTTTTATTTTTAAATAAATATCAATATCACTACATGAACAGTATGGCTTCTGGGTATAATTCATTTTGATACAAACACCAATAATGATATTCATAATGGTTGTTATATTAATCAAACATATATAAACCTATATTAATATACATGGCTTTTAAAAATAGTTATTCAATATTATATTCTATTTTAATGCCAGTGATGTTATAAGCATACATGATAATGCAATCTTTGAACCTCTAATCTTTTCCATCAAATTATTACTTATAATCTATTGTATAAAGATTATATCTGCTAATAATCCACCTATTTCTTATTTCTAGCTCTATTCTAACTTCTAGTCAGGTCACTCTAGCTAGTCCTAATATAAATGCACATGTTTATATAAGGCATAGCTCTTCATTATTTGATTGTTCAAAGTCACAATATGCCTTTCAACTATCAATCTTCCTCTTATTTAAACATACATTATAATACCCTCTTTCAACCTCCAATCTTTCTATCTTACTATTGCTTCATATAAAGCATATTTTTATTTCTAACTCAATTCAAATTTCCAATCAGCCATCATTATATTAGAAAAAAGAATATATGTCTCTGTGTCTCTGTGTGTCTCTGTGTGTGTCTGTGGGTCTCTCTCTGTGTATTAATTGAGGAATTAAGAATAATAGTAATTCCTTTCTATTCATCATCTCTCGTTCATTTTAATATTTCAATTCTTATTTGTTTTTTGGGTTGCCTCCAATACTCCTTTGTTGGATCTTTATCTCTATCAACATCTGTATCTTTACCATTGAGACTGAATATTTTTCCCATCTCTATCCTCTTAAGCTGCCAGAGTATCCACCCAAACCCTGCCTCCCTTTCAAAAATATCTTCCAGGTTATTCAATTCCCATTTTAGATCTCTTAAAGTTCTTTTCCCTTATTTTATTTCATCAGCCATTATTGTCTTTATCGTTTTCTTCCCATCTTCCTGCTTTATTTTCTGTTTTGTCTGTTCAGTCTTTCTTCTGTTCCTTCTGATACCTGCTTTCTTTCCTGTACTCTTTGTTCTTAATTCATCATCAGTTGTAACATATTTTCCATTTTTACCATATATGCCTTGCATTAGGTACTTTATCTCTCTGTGATTCTTTTCCATAATTCCCCTAATGCTTTAGAACATCAACACAATTTCTCTTGAAATCTCCCCCTTTCTCCCTGATGGAACATCTTGTCTTACTTTAATAAGGCCGCTCTTACTCAAGTCCAAAAACAATATATTCCAGTCCAATGATAGTACTCAGAAAATTCAATAATCATCGTTCTTTACATCTCATCTTATTAATCAATTCCATTTAAACAATTCAGGAAGTTTCCGCAAATCAAAAATCACTTTGCTTTACTTAAAAGTCTTCCATAATAGAGTCTCCAGTGATCTTAAAGTAACTAGTTATAGAATAGTCAATGTCACCACAGTCCTCCAGTTGAATGTTATTTATTTTCCTCATCAAATCACAAAAATATTTGTAAGGGTCTGGTATATCCCATTCATCAGAAGATGGCATCCTCAGCTTAGGTTTCAGCATTGTTTCAAATCTTAATGATTTAATTAATCCACATTTAGTTCAATTTATGGGAGCAAAAGTCAAATAAATTCAAGTGGATAATCCAATATTTTACTGTACAATGCCTTTTCAAAACAGTGCCTACCCAATTTAAGAGTCTAATTTTCTATGTTTTAAAAGGTCTTTAGCTTCTCTCAACTTAGTTCCTCTTTTGGGTCTAGGATTTTTCTTTCTATGGTTGTTAGCCACTTTAAAAGTTCTAAGGCATCTCTTTTTCTGGATTTTCATTTCTTTTTTTCTTTAAAGTTAGGGTCTAAATAAAAAATAATCTTCTCACCCAGCTCCAGGCACTATTCATCTACACCATTCCTGCACATTTCTTAGTTTAGTTGCCTGTCCCAGCTTCATGGCAGCCATGATGTCTGCCTCTTCTCCTCATCAAGAGAGAGGGAAAAAGGCCTGAGTCCAGTAGGAGAATTGCTACTCTCTGCAAACTTCAGGGAACTCCTCTTTTCTTCACATACAAGGTGGACTTTACCTCCTTTTGGGGTCCTCCAACAGGGAGAACTTGGTATGGGACCAGGAAGACCCATTCCTCACATCCGACAGCACCACTACATCAGCTGGAAGTCCTGGAATGTTTCCAGTTCTTAAAAGTGATTTTGTGTTTCAAATATGTGAGCACTTAACAATAATAATAGTGGTGGAAAACAGAGACTTTGACAACATTGTTTCCATGGATTTGGTCTCACTCAGAATTATTTTATACTGGACATCTTCATTTTCATTAGAACATTACAAGCTGTCCCTGTGGCTACACTTATATACTGACACGTCAAGTATGAATTGCCAGTATATAAAGCTAACAGTGTGTAACAGCCATTCTTATTACTGCAAAGGACATAAATATTCTGAACAATCATAGAAATTACTGCTGGCTGCTTTTATTGCAACAGGGTTAACTTGACATTTCTCTTTATTTATTTATGGATTTCATTGATAGGAGTGAAAGGTATCTCAACACTCCTTTCAAATGGCATTTGCACAGACATTATAGCTAGACCACATAACTTCCCCAAAACTCACATAGGTTTTATAATGAGCTTAATGATGGGCAGTTTACACTAAGCCAGGAAAGCAATAAAATTGCTTGGAGGCTCATTTTCTTTACAAGGCAAGGAGGGTGATGTTCAGTATAAATAGGCTGTAAGCTTCTGAAGCTGTTTCAGATTCCTGAGCTTGTTTTATACAGAAATCAGATTCTTCAGATTCTTGTTTTATACAGAAATTATCAGTAATTATAAATTTTGTTCCACCCACTAGACTGGTTGACTGATTGAGCCTCCTAATCAATTTAAGTTATAACTTAACTTAATTTTTTTAATTGATTCTGACACCAATCATGGCAAAGTCAGCTTGAAAATTAGACTGGGCATGGAAGAGATTGCAAAAGGGTCTCTTGCCATAATTACTATAACTATGCAGTCACAATTCTTGCTTTCTAGGTAAAGGCTTTTCTCCAATAATAGTGAAAATAGGGATAGACAAATCTAACCATCAGGTTCTACATCAGTGAGGTAATCTTGGTTCCCCTTTATTCAAAAATCAGCTGATTCAGTAAAAGGCTCACAAACATGATTAGAAAAATGTATTTTACTGCATGTGAAAATTAAGCTACATACAAGATTGATTGGCCTACTGCAGTATACATAAACAAGACATATCTTGTGCATTTATTTGGATAGCCTTGGAAATATCTAATCTATGTTGACATAACATTCTCCCTAGCCTGAAAATCAGTGGAATCTTCCTTGCAATTCGTTCATTACATTGTTTGGATCTCTGATTAATCCATAGAAAAAGAAAGAGCAAAGTGTCAAATTATTTATCTCAGTCATGTTTTTTACCCAAATTTTCCAAACTTTAAGATGCATGGAGTTGAATTTGGACTTCAAGCTCTACAAAAATTTAAGATGTATGGACTTCAAGTTGGTCAATACCTCTTACAGTTGTCCAGTGAAAAACCTGATCTAAATAACCTGAAATCCAGAACTATCAGAGATATTGTCTGAGACCATCAAGTCATTTTTAAATTAAGTGGGCATGATGCCATACCTGCAATTCCAGAGCCAAACATGTGAAATGTATTCCATGTTAGATTTTCCTGATACTCTTTAGAGAGTATATTTAACAATACTTCTAAGATTAAGGGGAAGGACTGCAAATAAATGCTTCCATATTTAATCCCTTAATTTTTTGTCTAATATGGCTGTGAAAGATTTTATTCTGAAGCTGTGAGGAAACACCACCAGTGATTGCCAATTCTTCTAGGCTAGAAACTCAGAAACATGTGACTCTGAATAGAGAAATTTGTTATATTCCCTTTCTAGAAGACAAGCTATTGTTCTTATTCAGTTCCTTAGAAGTTGTCAGGAAAGAAATCCATATTTCAGAAATATTATGAAAATTACCATATCATCATTCATTAGACCTTTGCTAGAGGGAACTAAAAAATTACTACTTAGTAATGAACTAAAGACTACAAATAAAGGAGAATATTTAATTTGACTTATTAACACAGAATGGAACAAAATAATTTAACCCTGGATGCATTTGAGGATACTTGTGAGCTATGGATCCAGGAGTTAATCTTAAAGGAATTTGCCATTATAGCTAAATAGCTTTTAATAAATGTTGTGAAAGAGGACCATGTTTTGCCAGATGGGAAGGTGAATCTGAAAGTGGATCTGAAAATGTCAGTCTGTGAGAATTATATGGAAAAAGATGCCCCATTGGATATATAAATGAAACCAGCTGAAGTCTTAATAACTGGAAAGGATGGACAGTACAAGTTTCAAACCAAAAGAGTGACTTGGATAATTTTCTTATATTGGATTTACTAAAAAAAATCTGTTTAAATTTTGAAGGATTTTTTGAGAAGGGACAAAAAAGAAAATAAGTTTTGAGATTATTTGAAGGGATTAAATATCAAGATTGTAAAAAGTAAAAGGAAGTAATGTAATTTAGATTTATTTGATTAAGGTTAAAATAGATAAATTGATATTTCTAGTAATGGATTTTGTTGACCAGGATAACCTTATAACAGGTTATAAGGATCTGTTTGTAAATGTGAGATGAAATATGGAGATAAAGAGATTTTCTTGTTGAACTTTAAAGGTAAAGGTTTCCCTCGCACATACGTGATGGTTATTTCTGGCTCTAAGGGGCAGTGCTCATCTCCGTTACAAAGCCAAAGAGCCAATGTTGTCTGAAGACATCTTCGTGGTCATGTGGCCAATATGACTAAATGCCAAAGGCACATGGAATGCTGTTACCTTCCCACCAAAATGGTCCCTATTTTTCTATTTGCATTTTTACATGCTTTCGAATTGCTAGATTAGCAGAAGCTGGGACAAGTAATGGGACCTCACTCCATTATGCGGTTCTAGGAATTCGAACTGCTGAACTGCTGACCTTTTTGATTGACAAGCCCAGCATCTTAGCCATTGACCCACCAGTAATACTTTGTTTTCACCTGTTGTGATGAATTACTTTTTTAGAAATTACTTTTTTATATATTTATTTCTATTTCTTTGTCATATCTTTACTTTTTCTGTTCTTTCTGTTCTTTCTTTTTTTTTTATTCTCTTATTTTTTTACTTTGTATTAATTTCTGCTTAACTACAGTATGAGGCTTTTGTAATGGGATTTTATTATTAAAAATAAATTTTTAAAAATCCCTGATGACTTTTTCCTTGTTCAAAAAATTAAAAGTATTTACAAAAGCTGATAATTGCTTTTGTTACCATTTCATATACCCTATTAAAGACTTGTATCTCTCTGTGTAAGATCAAATGAATGGGTATCTCCTAAATTATGATGCTACTTTCAGAACCTTTTAGTATTCATGAAATCATTCAAAACTGTTGGCTCTCTAATTTTCAATTCTTGGAAAGGACTTGGAATAATAAAATTAAGGTTCAAAAAGGCTTTGGCACTGGGTCTTCTGCTATCAAAAAGCAAGGAAAACCATTTATTGAGGGCAAAAAGCTAGCTTTTGTTTCATCCACATTCCACTGTGAATGCATGAATATAACCGTAAGCTCTTATGATACATACTGTGAAGCTACTGTACGTAGTGTAGACTTTAGGCTTAAAAAATGTTGCCTGTTGAGCTGTCATCTTTGTTCAATAAAAAAGAGATTAAAAATTATTAAGGACTTCTCTGTAGTTTTTAGACTCAAACATCATATAAGCCTTTATTCAGTGCACCTATACAAAAGAGTGTTGTTGATTCATGCCTGTAACCAATTTCAGAACATAAAGCTATAAAACTAAAAACAAACAAGACCACAAAGAAAGTTAGCAGCAAGTGATATTAAAAGATAATTTCCTATGGATAATAGGCAATTTCATGTAAATAATATGTATGTTTTCAGAATCAGATTCCAAATATAAAAGGATGAGACTTAATAGTCCTTGAAAACCCCACTTTTTAGAGGAGCCATCAAATCTGCTAATTTACTGCCTAGAAATCTGTAATTTAAAATGGTGATTTTTATTATCAAGAAGTCACATAATATAAAGATATATATTTTCTATTTTCACACATAATTGTATGGAACATATTCTACAAAACTTGCTAGGGTGTGCAAATAATTTAGATGGATGCTTTAAATTTATGTTTGTGTGTAAATTGGGGCATATGTGTGTGTGTGTGTATGTGTGTATGTGTATTTAATTGATCCAAATAAACTATTTTCAGGACATGTTGAATAGCAGCAAATAGTCCATTAATTAAAAACCATTACTTAAAGCAGTAGTCCCCAATCTTTTTTGTAGCAGGGACCAGTTTCACGCAGAAACACTTTTTCAAGGACTGGCAAAATCAATTCTTCCCCAATAGTAAAGGGCTTCTTTACTATTTCTTTACTAAAAACATATATATATATATATATATATATATATATATATATATATATATATATATATATATATATATATATTTTAATCACGATTATTCATTCTTTGTGGCCCGGTACAAAATGATCCACGGCCCAATACTGGTCCAGGGCCTGGTGGTTGGGGACCCCTGACTTTAAGCATAAAAGTACCATGTCTTCTAGAAAGTTCAGGAGAGATGTGTCTATGAAGATTCTCAGTCATCCAGATCATGGTTGTCCTTGTGATGACCCAGGGCGTGACACAAAGGCAATACAGTCAGATAATCAATAAGAATCCCTTTATTATGTCCAAATTTGCTGCAATGTCCAGGTTACCTTCTGGTTGGAGAAAAAATCTCCCAGGAACAGCCTTTGACTGCAGAAAATTACATCCAAAACATGGTTAACACAAACTGTAACTTATAGTCCAATCAAGCCAAACTGAAGTAATTCCAGACTTGAAGGCATGGCAAAACTCACATGGTTGGGAAGACACCAGGAACACAGATAAGCAACAACTACACAAGATAAAGTCACATTTGTTCCCAGCAGTCTGCCACATGCAGCTTGCCTTTCTTATAAACTGTCCTCCCAGTTGTAGCTAATGAAGGGAATCAGGGTCCTTTCCTCCCATAGGCCACGCAACCCATGTTGCTCTCTTGACTGTTCCTCCCTGTGTGCCCTAGGATGAAGAGGGGGTGGGCCTGGGTCTTCCTCTGAACTCCCTCTCCCTTGTTCTATCTCTTCCCTGCTCTGCTCAGCCAGACTTTGCCCTTCCCCAGCCTCCTCCGCAGCCAATGGAGCCACATTCCCATTCCTTGTTAGCTGTTTGGCTTCCTCCTTGATTCAGACCCTGGCAGGGGCATAACAATCCTGAAGGTGCTTTCTTTCAAAAGGCAACTGAACTTTCTTGTTTGTTTCAAGTCAAAGGAGAGAAGACACAGTGCCTCAAAATGACAAGTGGAGAAACAAAGCAATCAGTTCACAAACACATTGTACAATATAGAAGAAAAAAGATCCAGCAGTCCATCTACATTTAAAAGACAAATTACATTTTTCTGAAGACAGCAAAATCCACATTCTGGAGAGGTCAGAGACCATCTACATTAACATTGAATAGCTCTCTCAATGGGGGGGGGGGGTTTGACACCTTCTGTATCTCCTGTTTACAACACAGTCCTTTCAGCAGTTCCACAAAAGTTCCACATCCATCTGTTCAGATGATCCTGAGGGCACAGAAAAACCTCCAAGTAGTCTCAATGGCTCTCAGAAAGAGTGCCAATGACCAGATGGCTGCAAGGAATTTAAAAAGTTATTCCATTTCCTACCATTCAGTCAGAACTTAAGAAACTTCTTGGATGACAAACAAAACATTTTCAAGGAAAAACAAGAATATTTGGAAATATATTCTGATTCCTGAAGTATTCTTCTAAATAATTCACATAGTTCTAGGATTTGCATAATCTCATAAACATGGACATGTACATGTGCAGGGATCATACATACATCTTTTTGCCAGCCACTGAATTCATCAAACCTGAAGGCTTTTGAAGTTTAGAGTCACTTCATGCAACCTTGAGGGTTTTTTTACTTCTGAATGTGAACTTAATTTAAGCCCTCTTCAAATGTTCTTATGAACATTTGAAAGTAGCGAAGGATCTCAGACTCTGAAAACTGTATAAGTTCAAAAGTTCTCTTCATATGGAGCACTGAATAAATGAACTGTTTTGAGTTGAAATATATACATCACAACCTTTATTGCACTAAGTGGCCAAATTTGTACATAATTTTTATTAATACCCCTTTGAAACAGAGCCAAACTCACCACCACATTCATGAAGAAAGTTATATTTGAATCCAAGTGAATGTAAGAAGGTGACTCAGTTTTATCATGAAGGGTGGAACATGCACACATTCATTGAGGACACTAGGAGTTGAAGTCTGCATGCCACATCATATCACATCACATCATATACATATTACATACATACATACATACATACATACAGTCCCACTCATTCAGAGGTACATGTAAAGATGTCTCCAATTCAGGCCTATTTAAAGCTAATGGTGATCACACTTGGGTTGGCATTTCCCAAGGCATTAGATAGTAATAAGACTGGTCTTCTGAAGTTGACAACTGTTATGGAACACAATGAGATTTTTTATTTTCCAGAAGGCTTTCCACTGCCTTTGGGGAACCTGATAAACTACAATTAGGTTTACAGGAATGGTAATTTCTCCAATTGTTTTACTTTTTACCAAAGCTCTTAATAAACCCACAAGCTAAACATTTCAGGAAGAAGTAGGATGGAATCATTATTGGCCAATAGAGCCAAGCAGTATTTCAGCTCACCCTTTAGAGATTTTCAGTCTGTTTATAATGAGTCCAGGCATTCTTCCCTTACATCCCAGGGGTAGAGAAAAGCTTTATTGCACTGTGCATGTGCTCTAAATCAAGACTTTCAACACGAGCTGGGTTTATTTTTTCATTCGACAGATATTCTTCTTTTACCCTCTTTAATAAATCTCCCATTACAGTGTGAAACAGATCAAAAGTACTTCCCACATCTATTGGTGCCACTTGCTTTGATTCATTTCCTTGAAAATTTCTTTATAAATTGCAGTGACCACCCGACATTACTAGCTGGTTATGATTTATATTACAGCATCTTCCCTTTAGCCATTTCCTTTTGCTTTATTAAGCTGTTTCTGGTGAAGACATTTTGGGGAATGAACAAAAATGGCAGGGTTTTTTTTTTAATTTTTATGTTTTGAATCAACAGGAAAAAGTCTCTGACTGCATAAATGTACCCTCAAAAAAAGGTGTTTTCCTGTTGATTCAAAACATTTAAAAAAGAAGAAAAAAAAACCAGCTGTTCATTCCTTGAACTATCTTCACCTGAAATAGAAAACAAAAAGACCCCCCAAAACACCTCTGCTACACTTAGATGAAAAATTATTATATCCGGTGTATTGCCTCATTATTCCCAAGCTCTATTTTCTTTTTTAGCAATTGCCATTAAAAAAACAGGGGTTATATCAGAGGCACCTAGTTCATTTAGTCCAAGCCTCCGATTTAGGACAATGGATACAAAATAATGCCTTGTGCAAATACTATATATCTTAGATTGTTAAGAAGAACGTTCCCAGTATTCTAGTTCCTGAATTGCCAAGGGATTCATGGAGGTACATACAGCTATTCCTCGACTTATAACAGTGTTTTTAGTGACCATTCAAAAGTTACGGCAGCCCTGAACAAAGTGACTTTATGACCATTTTTTACACTTAAGGTTCTTGCAGCAGTCCTCCAAATTTGGATGCTTGACAACTGGTTCACATTTATGATGGTTGCAGTGTCCTGGAGTTATGTGATCCCCTTGTTCAACCGTCAAAGTCACTGGGGAAGTCAGATTCATTTAACAACCGTGTTACCAACTTAACCAACTGCAGTGGTTCATTGAGCAAATGTGACAATAAAAGTCATAAAATGGGGAAGAACTCACTTAACCACTTAGCAGAATACATTTTGAGCTCAATTGTTGACAACAATGTGTCTGTGTTGGCTAAGTATTTTGTACATACTTGATGTATACTTTTGAGTTTTGAACACTCTTTTGAAATTCACTTGTCATGAGATCTCAGCAATAAACTGAGCATCAATGCACTTGGAATTGTTGCCAACCCCTTTAGATTACAATCCCAAACATTCCCTCCATAGAACCTGTTCTATATGTAAAGTGGGTGACTCCAAATCTGAAAACCTGATTGGTCAAATAAACTAAGCATTGGATTGGTTCACTAGGAACCAATCCAAAGAGCTTCTGAAAGGCGGCAAATTTAAGCAACTGCCATTGGCTACAAGCAGGCAAGCCAGCCTGTATAAAAGGCTGGCCTCGGCTTCAGCCAAGTGTTCCTATTTACTGACTAGTTAAAGAATAAAGTATTTGTTGTTGGAACCCGGTCTACCTCGTGTGTTTTCCGAACAAAACACTGGCGATGAGGATGGGATTGTCCTTAATGAAAAAACCTGCACGTGGTGATAAGAAGTCCAGATGACAACCAAGATGCCTGGAAACAACGCAACGCCCGCACCCTTCAATCCCAACGAAGAGGATTGGGATTCCTATGCAGATCGCTTCCAAATGTATTTGGAGAGCAATGAAATGGAAGACATTTCAGAGCAACACAAGAGAGCTGTGTTCCTGACTCACTGCGGGCCAACGGTTTTCAAGATGGCAAAGGCCCTTGCGAAGCCCGGAGACGTTAAACAACTAACGTGGCCAGAATTGCAAAGAATCCTCAAAGCACACTATGCTCCGATGGTGTCAAACTTAATAAAGCGACACGAATTTTGCCGCAGAGACCAGAGAGAGGGAGAGACCGTCGCCGATTTCATTGCTGCCCTTAGACAACTAGGGGATGAGTGTGATTTTTTGAACATTGACGAAGCAATGAGGGATCGCATGGTGTTGGGTCTGAGAGACTCGACCACACAGAGTAAATTACTCAACAAGCCCAACATCACCGTAACCGAAGCCATCGTAGAAGCCACAGCCACTGAAGCCGCGAAAAAATCTGCCATAGCCATGAAAAAGATGAACACACACAGCAAAGAAACACCAACCAAAGACAGAAAGCAGCCTGCCACCACAACCCACTA
>BLBF01000020.1:23570966-23641068 GCA_015471245.1 Laticauda colubrina | reverse complement strand
TCAACTTCAATGGCACTAAAACCCTAGCCACTATAGAAAACCCCAACTACAGAATCATCAGAGAAGCCATAGAGATTGAAAAAAGACCTGACAGCATGAATAGAAGAGATTATTCCACCAGACTGTCAATCATTTGGAAGCCTGCACTCTCAAATAGAAAGATCTCCATGCCACAAGCCAGGCAAACACCTGGGCAAAAACAGACTCCCTCTGATAGCTCCAACCCAAACACCCCCCCAGCAGGCACCCAGGTGAAACCCAGCTTGCTAATGAATAGCAGCTTGCTAATGAAGAGCAGCCGTCCCTTCACACGGAGCCAAGCTGCACTGAAAGCCTCCAACACAAAAACAGAGTGTTGCCAGCCAATCAAAGCCACAAAACAGACAGAAGAAACCAGAAACACCAATCAATCAAACTCCAAGTCCAATGAACACAGATCCAGGCTCCCAGCCAATCAGAATGGACCAGCCTCAAATTTGAAACCAGGAACTAACTCTATACAGAAGCCTGAGGATGGCAGATGAGATTCTGCTGAAACGTTGCTACAACTTTAACAGAACTACAATGACGTGGGATAATACCCAAAGGAAGCTAAACAGCACACATGTAAGTATATTTATATATATATGTATATATATATATATATATAAGATGTAGTGATCTTTTTTCCATTAGCCTCTCGTATTTTAACAGCTTGGGTAATGTGTTGTGTTATGGGCTTGCGAGTTCTTTTATTGTGGTATCCTGGGTCCTGCGTTGTAATCTCCTGCGTCATTTGTGTTTTGATCTCCTGAGCGGGTGGCTGTGATGTAACATTCTGCGTTTTAGTCTGGCTTCGAGTTTGGGGTCTGTTAAAACACGAGAGGCTGGTGGAAAAAAGTTCAGTACAAAACAAACGCCCCAGGAGATTACAGCACAAGATCCATGGTGCCCAGCACAACTGACAGGCGGGCCCTCCTTCCTGGCGGCAGAGGTCTCACCAAGGCATCGAGCGCCTCCCCACCGGACCCTCCACTCACCCTGCCAGGACCGTACCGGAACCGTGCGGGCTGGGCAAAGCCAGGAAAGTGAGCCATGGTTGCATGCCTCCTCTTGCCCCTCGTTCCCAAATCTCACCTGGGCAAGCAGCGCTTTGCTTGCTCTGCAAATCTGTGGATTCCTCACCTCTTCAGCAAGCAGAAGGAACCAGCTGCAGCCTCCTCCTCCTCAACCACAGCGCAGACGTTGATCTTGCAGGGAGAGAGAGAGAGAGAGAGAGTGGGAGAGATCACCTCAGGCAAGCGCCTTCCCTTGGAAGGCGGCAATGGGAGTGCATGAAGCCAAATGTCTCCTCAGGGCTCCGGTTGCAGGGAGGAGCCCTGACTGGCCACACATGGTTGTGCCAAATGCCGCAGTGTTCCTCTAATGCCACGGCAGTAAGCGAGAAGGGAAAGCAACGGTGGTGGAATGTCTCCCGAACCCCAAGCTGTCGCCGCCCACCCACTCGAGGATGCAAGGGGGGGAACTCAGTATATATTCTTGTATGTATATATATTCTTTTGGAATAAAATATCAATGTGTTCTGTCTGATTTTACAGAATCATAATATTTTAAAATTGGAAGCAATCAGAAAGATCATCTACTAGATTTCTCTGCAATGTACAGGAAAGCCATTTTTAATCACAAGATATTATTGTCCAATCTATTCTTAAAAACTTTCTGAGATGGAGATATTTGTTGTTGCACTGATCTTATTGTCAGAAACTTTTCCCTTATATTTATTGAAGCTAGGTAACTCCAAATTATATTGATTATTTCTGGAAGTTGTTTCTTTGCCCAAACTATCCCGTATTTTTCAAACTATAAGACACACTCCCCTCCCCAAAAAAGTGGGTTAAAATGTCCGTGGGTCTTATGGAGCAAATGTTGCTGAATCCCTGCCCACTCACTGCCCCCGATCCTTTGCCTCCCAGCAATTTGCCTCCTTGTGGCAAATAGCAAACAGCCTGGTCAGCTTCAACACAGCCTGATTTAGCATGAGCAGCTGATTGATGTGTTGGATCGGCCTCCCAGAATACCATTGATCAGCTGTTCCAGGCTGTGGGGATTGCCACTGCCGATACCCACCTCCACCAATTGCCACCTCTGCACACCCAATTTTCGGCTTCCACATGCCCCATTATAGGCCTCTGTGAGTCCTGTTCTCAGCCTCCACGCACCATATTTTCAGCCTTTGTGCTTTCTGTTTTCAGTCTGTTCCAGGCAGCAGGGATGCCATCACCAGCCACCATTGAATGCTGCCCCTGATCACTGAATGGCAAGTGTGGCAATAGGTGGTGGTAAACAGGCCAATAATGGGAAACATGGAGGGCAAAAATGGGATATGTGGAGGCCAAAAATGGGATGCATGGAGGCCAAAAATGGGATGCATGGAGGCCAAAAAATGGAGCATGCAGAGGCCGAAAATGGGATGTGTGGAAATTGTGATCAGTGGCGGTGGCGATAGGCATGGCAATCCTTTTTGCTGTTTGCTGTAAGGAGGCAAATTGCTGGGAGACAGAGGCAGATTTTTTTTCTTGTTTCCCCCCCCCAAATCTAGGTGTGTCTTATAGTCTGGAGTGTCTTATAGTCTGGAGCGTCTTATAGTGCAAAAAATACAGTAGTCAATGATCATCTTCTTTATAGTTTCCCTTGAAGTGCTTCAACATAGCTATCCTTTCCCCATTAAGTCTTCCTCTTAAAACTGATGTTTGATCAACTTGACAAATTCCTTGTGTGTCCAATCACACTTGGCCAATAAAGAATTATTTTGTTTTCATAAGGCATCACGGTATCATCTTCTTTGCCTTTCTCTGAACCCCTTTCAATCTAACAATATCTTCTTCGAAATGGTGTGTCCAGAGTCATACCAAATATTTTGTATGTGTCATGATATGATTTTGATATGATGCTTTTTCTAATGTGCCAGAAGAAGGCATCTTTTTGACAAGTTAAATTACATTGCTTCTCAAAGATAGTGCTTCCGAGCAATACATCTCTCTTGAATCTACATTTTTTCTCTAAATATATTATATTAAAGGACATCTTGGTCCTCTCAGATCAGTCATCCAACCTACCCAGATTAAATTACAATCTTGCTCTGTTATCTTAACCCTGGTCAGATTGCCCAATTTTGTGTCATCTTCAGATTTGATAAACAAGCCATCACTGTCATCATTAATAAAAAAAATGTTGAATAATGCTTGCCCCCAGAACTAACATAATTCTGAAATGTTGCAAAAGTTTTATAAGGCTTGAGAGCTGCATTCTATTTCTTTCAAATGATGAGAAAAGCCTGCACTGTAGAAAAATATCAGAGTTGGAAAACTGATTTTTGCTCCTCTCAGTTTTTCTAAACCATCATATGACATATGGTCAAATCCCTAGATCTAATCCAGAAAATAAATGGCTGCATTTTTATTTTTACAAAAAACAAAACAGACTGAATATTAGCATGTACAGACACTGACCCCAATAAAGGAAATAAAATTGGACACACAAACCTTACTCTGTCCATCTCTACTCTTTGCAATTCTGTCAAATAATTCCTATAGTTACTAATAAGGACCGGTCCCACTGGCCGACGGATGCAAAACATATACATAAAGGACACAGTGGACCAGCTAAATTTCAGGGATGGCTCCATCTGGTGTCATCCACTCCAAAAAGTGGCAAAAATTTGCATAAACAGATCGGAAAAGAACAGAAAAAAACGGACGTGGGTAGTATGTAGCGGGGATGTTAAATGGATGTTCATAGGAAGCCTAGCAGATGAAAGCAGATGGAAGGGGATGACACCTCTGAAGGGGTTATGGGGGACAATTGCGAAGCGGACACATAGCAGATGAAGCAGATGCATCACGTATGCCTAAAGGAAAGAAAGGGGATGCCGCATGCATGTATATCGGATGCAAACCGTTCACTGTGCATCCTTTCTATTTCCATGTTACTAACGATGTATAGACGTTCCATGTACCTTTTCTTTCCTCCCTCTTTCTGTTTTCAGCTGCAGCAGATGTGGGTTGCAAGGAAGCCCAGAGGATGAAGAGAGGACACAGCGGACGTTTAACGGATGATAACGGACATAGAACGTTTGTTGCTCGTATGTCACGGATTTACATCGTACATGGCAGAAAGTTCATCCATTCACAAAGTTTTGTGCAGCTCAAAACTTCTTGCACAGATGAAATCGCAGTGGATGGATGCTCAACGGATAGAGCATATGAAACACGTATGCAATGAGTACACAACAGATACATAGCGTTTTCCAACGAATGGCAAGTTTTTTTTAACGTTTTACATCCTCTTTGCATTCATAAGTGCAATGGGACCAGGCCCTCCACTACAGCAGAAACATCATTTTGGTATAAATATTTGAGAGGTGATTTGCTTGTTTGATCACCTATTTTTCTCAAGATCTAGTAGAACATAATTAATGAAGCTGTGAAGCATTAATCCAGAAACCTGTGACAGACTTGCTTTCAATTTAGCTATTTCCCAGCTGGCAATTGCCACCTACAATGTCTTATTACTATAACCAGGGTTTCCTTAATAGCTCTCAATAAACAAAAACAGTACTATGACAGTAATTAATCAAGATTTTAAAAAATGTACATTGTGTTTTATTTATACCATTGTGTAATGAAATCAGGATTCTGAGGCTGGTTCTTATCTCCTGTCATCGTAAATGTCTTATTATTTCAGAGACAAGCTGTCTGATCTCTGCTTACTTTCAGTACATAAATATACATGCTCAGCTTATTAGATATATTTAATATGACTTTAATGAAACAATACAATGCCTTTCACTTTCTCACTAAGAGCACATTAGCATATACAAAAGATATGATTTACTGAAAGTTATTTCTTTTTGAAACATATTTATTCAAAGAGAAAGTTAAGCAATTACTTAACTATATCTTTAGATCAATAGAAATAATATTAAAATATTTTTTCATAATTACTGCTGTATTAACATTCTCCTTTGTTATTTATTTATTTGTTTATTTGTTTGTTTATTTCACCCTAGGTAGTAAAAAAAAAAACCCAAAACACAATATACAAAAAGTAAAAACAATAAACCTCAGCCCCTAGTTACAACAAGCAATCAAACAAGCCACTTGATGGGTTACCTAGGCCGATTGGAAAAATCAGATCATCAGAACCTTATGAAAGAGTGTTAAAATTTCAAAGCAGAGGCCTGTCTAATCTCACAGGGACAATGTTCCAAAGGGAGGGAGCATTTTTCTAGCATGAGAAAGATTGGGGTTTTTTTACTCAAAATATTTTTCCAACAAATCTTTGTTTTCAAGAACATATTTGAGCAGTAATATAGAATCAACCATACTTTACAAATTTCAAGATATAGACATATTTACTGTAATAAGTTGTATGATCTACAGACTGCAATATTCTATATTGAAGATTTGAAAGGACTGGACTGAAACTAATTTCTGTAATCATGAAATCGCATAAATGTTAAATAGCATACATCTTGGCTGTTGAGGCTGTCAGTGAATGAAGAAAAGAAAGAAATAGACTATTCACAAGGTCACCATACAAAGTTTGAATGACTACTGTAAGGAAAACAGTCCTCTCTCCCTCTCACACTCCTCCCCAAGATACTCAAAAAACACAAACAATATTTAATTTTAAGGCTATGCCTGCAAGACAGAATACATGAGGATAAAAAGAAAGGTGTATTCTCCTTTTTCCAGATCTCTGGTAACCTTGTCCTTAAGGCAATATTTGATAGTCCATTCATAAATGTATGACTATACTCAATTTATAAAGCCAAGCTGACACAATAATCAAAAGGAAAGACCTAATAGTCAGTGATCCAATTCAGAAACAGGAAGTGTCAAACACCCAGTTTAAAAGGATAAATCATCACTAGAAAAAAAAAAGTGTGCCTGGTATAATGTATCCATTAATTGCCTTCCTGCAGAATATCATCCTCCAGAAACAAATCAGACAAGAAGAAGATCACTGCTGGAAGAAACAAGAATGCCAGGACCATTTGAAAAAACTGACACCTTGCTTCTCAGGAGTGAAATGGAAGGAACATTGAAAGTTTGAGAAACAAAGATAATGTCCAATTGGACACACAGCTGGACCCAGAATACTTATGCAGTTTGTTAAGAAATCTAATATTTTATCCACTGAGGAAAATTTTAAGCTATGAGATCAGAGGTAGTATTCAGCAGGTTCTGACCAGGGGTGGGATTCTACCAGTTCTTAACATTCTAAGCAGTTTGGAGAACCAGTTGTTAGAAGAAATTATTGGCCTAATCCTGTAAGAAAGGCAGGAAGGAAACATTCTGGTGTTGCTTACAGAAACTACCTCTCCATAAGCCCTTATTACATTCTTGGAAAGACTAGACTTCCTGTCTCTGGAACTTCTCTGGAGTTTTTTTCCCCTCCTTGGCTGGTACTTGGCTTGTGTGGAGTGACCATTTAAAGTTACAATGGCATTGAAAAAGTGGCTTATGACCATTTTTCACACTTATGACTGTTGCAGCATCCCCACAGTCATGAAAGGCCAGATGAGGAGATGTGTGCCTCGATGTGACATTGAGTTGGCCATGCCCAGCCAATAACATGACCACCAAGCCATGTACACTCAGTCACATGACCACAAGCCACAGCCACCACCTAAGCTACACCCACAGAACTGGTTGTTAACAATTTTGAATCCAACCCCTGGTTCTGACCAGTTCTGGAAAACCAGTAGTGGAAATTTTGAGTAGTTCAGAGAACTAGCAAATACCATCTCTGACTGGAGATTTTACATTATCCTTCCCCTGCCACAGCCACCAGGCCACGCCCACAGAACCGTAGTAACAAAATTTGAATCCCACCACTATATGAGATGACCTAGGGGTTTGTTGAGTTTGAGGACATGCCATTTTCTGTTACGGCATTGGTGATTCCTGCTTTGACTTATATGGTCTCATTTGGACCAACACCTTCAGATTCTAATGGAGCTTCTGATAACATAACTCTATCTTGATTGTCCAGAGATAGGATCATACTAAATAAATGTGGAAGATACCACCTGATCTCTGGGGACTCTGAATAAAAGCCCTTTAAGTCCAGACATACTAAAGCATAGCAGATTTTTTAAAAACTTCAATTCACAACAGTTTCATTTCTGCCTACCAATAATTTCCTACTTGTTTATCAAATTATAAATAAAAATCACTTGTTTTCACTAGTGTTATTTTGAGTGATGCAGCTTAAACCCTTAATCTTAAAATAGCTTTTCTTTGACATTTCAAACAATTATGAAAGGGGAAAAAAATATTTTCCTGAGAACATGATGTGTTTTATCATTTGAGTTTCATTTTCATCTGGATCTGGGTTATGATGACCTTTTGACAAAGGTTTTGGGTGTTTCATAATAATTTGTTTGTGGATATTGGAAAGAGAGGCCTTTTTGTTAAGGAGACTGATATTTGCCTTCCTAATACTCCAGGTTAGCATTTTGGAGATTATTTTTGTGATGGCTCTAGCATAGCTCTTCTTGACTGCTTGTTAGCAACAAACACTTGCTGTTTGCCATATTTCATTGATTTATGCTATAAGCATCATAATACCGGTAGTTTTTTTTTCCAATATAGCTTTTGTTCCTCATTGCTTATAATACCTTGCACTGTACATATGAAAACACCATCATATATTTTTTTCTATGCTAGCCTCTACCATCTAATATAGGAATTCTCAATCTTAAAATATGGTCCCCAAATTCCATCATCTCCAAGTCAACATTTTGGGCGGATAGGGAGCAATACTGAGAACCACTGAATTTTAATCCCATGTGTTAAACATTATTTCAATATAAAAAGTCATACTTGATCCACAGGAATAAATCAGTACATGATATAGGTTGTCTAGGTATTTTAAAATTCCTCTGGATTTGAAGGTTGCACTGTTGTTTCTGTAAATCATTTCAGACTTTAGAATTATTATGATTTTTGTCAAACTCCATGATTACATATTCATCACAACTCTCATTTAATTTCATTCTTATCCACTGCTGCCTTCTTTCCATTTCTATGTTATTAGTATGTATGTGGCCATGGATAAAATATTGCAAAAACATACACAATTAGGATTCTGGTTTAATGTAGATATAGTTCCACAGTGAAACAAAATTCAAAAGCACACAGATGCAATCATCTATATAGTTGCAGCAACCTTGGTCCCTCTCACACTCCCTCTCCATCCCTCCTTCCCTTTCTCCCTCCCCCCTCTTTCTCTGTGTGTCTGTGTGTCTGTGAATGTATAATGTAATGGAAGAGAGAAAAAAAAAGAAATGTATGGGTTGAAAGATTGATGCATGCTAGCTGAGGAATGGTAGTTGAAGTCCACATATCTTAAAATTGCCAAGATTGAAAATACTGCATTAAATAAACCCAAGATGGTTATATGAACAAAGAGTACAGTTTCATGATCTTATACCTTGAACAAAGACATAAAAAGGTGACTTCTCAGTTGATACATATGAATTTACATTATTAATTTTCTTTATGAGGCATATTAATTTTCAGTTTTTTGGAATGCATTAAAAATTGTTCACAAATCCATATTGTGTTCTTCATGTAGAACTTTCAATTTCTATCAAGATTACAATCTGCTGTTTTTGATACTTTTACTTCGGTCCTCAGATGTATAATTATTATTGCATAATCCTAAATAGATATATTGAGAAATTTGCCTGTTATTTTCAGATATAGAAATAGAGTAATTTTAAAAAATCAATTTATGTATTTAAAATATATAAATAAAATTTCATTTGAAGGGATTTGGTGTTTCTTTTTATTCTTTTGCTGTGGGGGTCTTGATTTTACCACAATACCTATTCCAATTGTAAGAGTGTGAATTATGGCACTGTGATATACTTTTTTTCTCAAAGTATTTATTTCATGGAAACTAAGTTCTTTTTTTTTTTTCAGTGCTGCATTTTGAAATACTATTTTTGCAGTCTTTAGGTGCAGCATGTGTATGTGGCAGAGTTTTCTTATCATCCTGAATTGTCAAACTTCAATCTAATATGTGAATTCCAGTATAGTTACACAACCTGGGAAGTTGTTCGCTGAAAACTGCTTACCATTTTTATGCTGCGGTTGACTTAAAGGTTAAGTGACCTCTTAGAAGAATGCAGAAAGCTTATGAATTAGAGAGTAGTATAGATCTCAGGTGGCATTTATTCACCACAAGAAATAGCTGCTAATGAGCTCCCCAGCTAGTGAAAGCTAGATGTAAAATATGTAAAACTTGGAATGTCGATGGTTTTATTTTTTTTTAAGGCATGTAAGTGGGGCTCATTAGATAAATTATAATAGATCAAAACCCAAAGAAGGGGCAAAATGAAGTGTCAAAACCTAGAGTCTCCAATCAGAGTATTTTATGCAGGCTTTTTATAATGTAATCTTAGACTAGTTATTTAGTGATATAATTTGCAAATAGAAGATTACTTCTTCTGAAAAGCATTCTGCATTAATATTACCTTAAAAGCAAGCCTGCCACAAGCATTCTATGTGGGAATGAATGGAAGCTAATTATGTGGAATTTCTCAAATGTAGCAAACTACTTGAGTTTTTTTCTCTGTTGGCCATAACAAGGTTATTGAGTCTAAATGCTGTTATCCATCTTTTAAATGTTTGTGTATATGTACATCTATAAGAGAGAGAAGGTGGGACAGAATGTATATGTGTGTAAGCTTTGAAACTGCTAATAGATGTGTTGAAAAAATAGCATAAAATACAAGGATTTTGGGATGTTGAAGGTCATACAACTAAAGCATTTGTAGGCTCAAATGTTTCTGCAGTTGAGGAATTGCAGTCCTTTAGGGACAGGAAATCAAACTTGTAATCTTAACATCATTTACAGTAAAGCAAGGTGCAGGCTCTGAGGTCCTATATGTTTTCCCTTGTCTTGAATGCAAATCCTAAAATGTTCTAAAAGTTGAACTCCTGTTGAAGTCTCTAATGGGATAATAAGGAAAACATTTTCAAGCCATGGGAACTAATTGTATTAATTTAATGTAATTATTTTGATTAATACCTATTCTTCTACTGTAGCTCCCTCAGGGCCTGAAAATGTTAGACCTCCTGGCAATATAACTAGCAAAGAAAAATTATATAACCTTCAAGATTTATTTATTTATTTTTTTTGGGGGGGGATATTCCTGTGTCTCTCCTTAGAATGATCAGAAGTGATTTTTATGGTTTCAATACCTCCAAATGAGCAATAGAACCCAGAAGGAATTATAAAAAGCAAAAGGGTAAGATCAGAGATTTGACTGAATTGGAATTGTGACAGTACAATAACACAAAATACAGAACACCTGCTATGGTTTATATATAAGTTGCTACTGAAATGTGATTTGGAGACCCACAAAGAGAAAGATTGGATGATCAAATAGATGTGAACATAAGTATGCCAATCAATACATACAATGGGAATATCAATAGAAGAGAAATATTAAAGTCGCTATGAATAATACACTAAAATAAAATTGATGCAAAATGTTCCTCCACTAGTGCAACATCCCAGTAATGACAACTAAAATGGACAACACACATTTAGAAAGTTATTGGAACTAAAAATCAAATTGGAACATTTTACCGTATCCAGTGGTTCTATTATTCTAGAAGATGATCTCTTGTAAAATGAAGCAAATGCTCTTTTATTTCTTGGCCAGTTGCATTTTTTTGTATTATGGTACTTAATCATATATACATGCACTTAAAAAATACATTGAATCTGTTTTATATAGGATCAATGGTGCTAGGATATATATTATGCTTTTTTGGAATAAAAAATATATGTGAACTTCAGAACTGCATTTTTCCTGTATTAGAAGAATAGTGGGTAACACTGTATGAATACAGATCAGTGTCAAACCATACATAAAAAACAATTAGTTCCAGTTTAGTTACATTAGTTCCAGATTAATTTGGAAACCATTTATGGAATGCAATTGTACATATAGCATGTTCCACATCTGAACTATAAATAACCATTTAAAGGTGCTGAAATAATTAATTAGAATTGTTTACTTTTATAGATAGACCCCTCATCTAATAAAAATGGGATTTTAATAGTAATGAAATATAACACTACAGGAATATTTAAAATGACACCTTTGTGAATTTTTTGTTGTATTTGTTCTAATTCAAGTTGATATATAAAAGAAGCGGAATATTTATACCAATGAAATAGTTTCTACTTTTGAAATCTTATATTATACTTTAAGCTTTTTCATGTTATGTTTCAATTTTGTAATTTATATGTATTTTTACTCCCTCTCTCCCTCTCTCTCTTTCTCTGTCTTTCTCTCTCATGCAAAATCTCATTTCCAAAAATAAGACGAATGTTCAGATTATAAACAAAATGAATTAAGGATGTTGTAGAATTCTCATATATCCAAATCTAATTTTACCAGGTTGAAAGTAATACTGAGTCTTCTTGAGTCTAAATGCTGTTATAAGGGCCCTCTTTCAAGGTTTCTAGCAAGAAAAAGCATGCATATAAGTTCTTCATTGGGTAAATATAATTCTCCATTATTATGTGCAAGCTTGTGAACTGGGACAGATATGGCTGCAGGATAGGACACATTATTCCTGTCCTTACTTTTTCCTTAACTAATGTGCCTTTTAAGAAATCTTGCAGCCAACTTTTCCAACTTCAACTAAAGCAAATAAATCTTCCATGGAAATTGTATTTCATAGATGGTATGTCTAATATTCCTTTACATCAATGAATGTAGATTATAGACATACAGTGTATTCCTAATTGTATATCCATTACATACACCCATTCTACATAAAAGCTTACCCTATTTGCAAAAAACTGATCCTTTTACTCAGGATACCAAAAAGGACCTTTAGATAAAAGCTTATCTAAATATGTGTTGCATGCATAACATTCTTTATTCTTTATTATTATTTATTGGATTTATATTGCCGCCTATTTGTCTATAATGACTCAACTAGGCTTATGCCCTATTTTTGTTTCTTACATCGTATTTATTTGCATCTTTGGAAAAAATATAGCACACTGTATGCTAGTTACTATGATAAAACTCAGAATTCCACAGTTTATTTGCATTTCATTGATATTCAGAGCAGTAAGGACTGAAGTAGATGTGTCCATCTGCGTTTTGTGATTTTATTTTATTGAGAGATTATTTCATCAATGCAATACGATTCAGGATTGTTGGTTAGATCATTTTAATCCTTAATACAGATGCGTAGTTTGAAGCCCAAGAATTATTTCATTGATTTTCACTTTTGTTGAGTATATTCATTTATGAAGTCGTGGGGAAATATATGTTTGTTTGTTTGTTTATAAAGTTCTGGGCTGTGGGTATACAAAAAAAACAGACGTAGCTTTAAAAAAAAAACCCACAAAAATAGCACAGGACAATTTCATTAATAATGGCCAAATCAATAGATTATCACTATTCAGTATAAATTATACTCTGAAAACACCAACATATCTTTCTAGGAATTCAACTCTGTACTTCAAAAGAGCACTGCATCTTCTGAGATAAGTATTATGTGGGTTTAATGGACACCTTAGGAAACACATTTTAAAGCAGCAAGCAGAAAATGACACATTAATGAAACAGAAATTCTCCTTTCCAATTACTTGTTTTGGAACCAGTAACATGAGTACTGGGTCTGTGTGAACACTTTAAAAGACTAGGTCTTTGTGAACACTCAAAATAGACTTCAGGTAGATCAAAGCCCCAATAGAAGCATCCTTTGAGATTGATCCATAAAATGTCACAGTGCTCTGTTTTACACCTGCAGAGTAGACCAGAAACATCAATTCATCCATCAAAGTTCAAGTTCCACTGCTAGACAAAGAACATCAGCCCTACGTGAGTCAGCAGGTCAAAGCTAAAAAGCAAGAGATGAAATGTCTCAGGATAAAGCATCTCATTCTTCACAGAGCCATAATAACTGAAGATATATCTTACAATTTTAAGACTATGTTCTGCAAACAGGGCTGGATTATTGGCCTTTTTCAAAACCAAAGACACTCTTTTGGTGTGGAGGACCTTCCACCTCTTTCTCAAAGTGGTAGTTCCTGCTTTGTTTTAACCTCCAGTTAGATGCCCTAGTAAAGTTCACAGAATCACTTCCGTTTTGTCCAGATACATTAGTGAAACCCTGCCCTACTTAGAAATGTCTTGTAATGATTAATCCCTCTCCTCCTTCCCCAGCAAAGCTTCTGATCTCAAGAGAAAATTCAGTGACCTTACTGAGGAAATGCAAGGAGGTATGTTGCTGCAAACTTCACTATAATAAAACTAAGAAATGAAAGTAAATGACTAACAGGGAAACTATCCAGGGAAAAGTTATTTTCATGGATACTGACTTGGCAAGTTCTTTGAATCTCAGAATGCCTCCACTTGACAGATGCAATATTAAACCACCTGTAACCTTATATTTACCATGCCTAGTGGGATGATGACAAGAGGATGCATTCAAATTTGCAGGCCTGAGATAAGCAAGTAGCATAATGAAACTTGGAAGGGAAAGGAAAGGAAAATGAAAAAAAGTAGAAAGGGAAAGAAAAAAAAAGAAAGAAGGAAGGAAGGATGGAAGGAAGGAAGGAAGGAAGAAGGAATCCTCTTTTAAGTAAATAAAACTTTTAATCTACATTTCTACATTTAATCTACATTTCTACATTTAATCTACATTTTAATCTACTACTGGCTATCCGGGCCTGTAAACTATTATATATCATAAGGGACAGAGGTGGTATTCAGCAAGTTCTGAACGGTCCTGGAGAACTGGTAGTGGAATTTTGAGCAGTTCAGAGAACCGACAAATATCACCCCTGACTGGCCCCACCCCATCTATTCTCTGCCTCTCGAGTCCCGAGTCTTTTGTTGCCCTTCCCAGGAGAACAGAGCTGGAAAGCAGGTTAGTGGGGTGGGGAGGGAATGGGGATTTTACAGTATCCTTCCCCTGCCACACCACCAAGCCATGCCCACCAAACCACACCCACAGAAACAGTAGTAAAAATTTTTGAATCCCACCACTGACAGGGGAAAAAAATGAAACAATCAAACCCCAAAACAAAATACCTCGAGGCTACAAATTTGCTTTCTGTGAGATGATTTTTTTATATAAAATTGCAGAATAATTAGGAAAGAGACAGGAATGAATACATCAGGTAGAAACCCATAACTGTAACCAATGTCTGTGGCTCTCTAAAGTGAATGATTTTCCTATCAGCAGAGGATGGCAGTCCCTGGAAAACTGTATGACTAAAATTCTCTTTTTCTCACTGTCAAACCCAATAGTCAGACTGAATCAGCCATTTCAGGCAAAAGAGCTTGAGAAGAGTATTCCTGAAATAGCTCTTGATAATTAACCATTGCGGGAGTTATTTCTAGTGTTAGGAACAAATCCTCGGAGTCACCTTCTGCTTTATGAGCACCTGACATAAGTAAATAGCATACTTCATGTCCTGCTCAAATGGCAATTCAAATTGAAAATAGTTTGGGAAGTTTTGCTCCTGGAGGCCAATCCAAAATTGTTTACTCCCCGAACTATTTTCAATGTGAATTGCCATCTGAGCAGGACATGGCATGTGCTGTATGTGGGTGACAGATTTTGAGAAAGTGGATTTTTGGGGTTATGAAATAATCTAGTCTTATATGCTATTCACAGAATTTTACTGATATTTTTAAAAATGTTTCTCATCTCTCTCTCCCAACCAGTCATATTCTGATTTGGCTGCATATTTGTTGTTTATTTTTTATTCCAATATGCTTTTCCAGAAAGCAAAGTATTGATAGAGGAGAATATAAATAGATAAAGGTTGAAATGATGGATTCTTAATGTCTCTGGGCATGATTGCTTTCTTGTAGATGTTTCATTCCCCAAACTTGGTAACATCATCAGTGCTAGTAGACCAAAACACCTCCCACCACCAATCAACATGGAAATGAGCAAAGATAAACACCAAAATTAACATCAGACCAACAATCAAGAAGCAAACAATACCCAATAAAAAAACTGCCAAACAAGCTAACAAAAAAAAAAGCTCAACCAAAGACTTTCCAAGATCAAATCCCACCAACTCTGAAAGGGCAAGTCAGCAGAATATAAAACCCATGTCACACTGGCCAACGGATGCAAAACGGACACAACGGATGAGAAAAATGTTCCATCCGTTGTTATCCGCTCTCAAAAGGGGCAAAAATTTGCATAACCGGAGCGGATAACACGGATGCAGGGAGGACACGGGGAGGACGCATGGCAGATGCAAAGTGGATGCGGAACGGAAGCCCAGCGGATGGAAGCGGATGTCGCAACTGCAGGGCTTCCGGGGGACCTCAGCGAAGTGGACACGGAATGGATACAGCAGATGCAGAGCGGATGCACAGCGGATGAAGTGGATGCACAGCGGATGCACAGCGGATGAAGCGGATGCAGAGCGGAAGCCTAGCGGATGCATAGCGGAAGCGGAACGGATGTCGTGCGTTAATTGCGCATGCGGGGGAGAAGTATTACGTAAGGCCCCCGGATATAAAGGGAAGCAACTCGCACGTGGCCAGCATTCCGAGTAAAGACCTGCTGCTGGACACTTCGAGTTCCTTGCCTGCCCTGCCAGCCTGCCTTCCAGCCAGACTTGTTGCCTGCCTGCCTGCCTGCCTGCCTTCCTGCCAGGCTTTCTGCCAGGATTCCTGCCAGGATTCCTGCCAGCCTTGGTGCCTGCCAGCCTCCCTGCCAGCCAGCAACCCCACAACCATGGGGAGGAAGAGAAAGCCTCAGCAACATGCCGCCATCCCTGGAAAGAGGGACAGGGCCAACATCCCACCCCCTGCCCCTGACTCTGCTGGTGCTGGGGCTTCTGCTGAAGCTGCTCCAGGCGGTGGTGCTTCTGCTGGTGCTGGGGCTTCTGCTGTTGCTTACTCTGTTGAAGCTGCTCCTGGTCCTGCTTGACCTGCTTGACCTGCTCATGCTCCTGGACTTGCTCGTCCTGCTCGTGCTCCTGGTCTTGCTCGTCCTGCTCATGTTCCTGGTTCTGCTCATGCTCCTGGACTTGCTGGTCCTGCTGGTGCTTATTCTACTGCTGCTGATCCTGGTCCTGGTGTTCCTGCTGCTGCTGATGATGATGATGATGATGATCCTGCTGGTGAAGATGATGATGCTGATTATGATCCTGCTGGTGAGGATGATGACAATGATGATGAAGATGATGATCCTGCTGCTGCTGCTGCTGGTGTGGAGGAGCAGCCCCTACTACCTGGGAGCCCCTCTGATGAGGGCCCATCTGGTCCTGCCAAAGGGAGGAAGAGGTGTATGCAACAATGGGAGAGGAGGCAATACTCCATTGCAGAGATGCACGAGGATGAGGTGCTGGAGTGGCTGAGAGAGAACGACTATCTGTGGTGGAAGGGACACCGGCTGTACAGGGACACCAAGCGGAAGCAGGCTGCTTGGAGAGAGAGGGAAGAGAGTATGGGTTACACTTCGGAGGTGCTCCTCGGCTGGTGGTAGCACATGCACACCTGGTACGGGAAGCTGCACCTGAAGAAATCTGGCCAGGCCACTGTGAAGCTGACAGACAGAGACACCTACGTCATGGCCAGGTGCAGCTTCCTAGAGGGTGAGATCTGCCACCGAGGAGCACCAGCAGCCCCTCTCACTACCCTCTCTCTCCGGCAGCCTGCTACCACCCAGTCCTCTTCCGGCCGAGAGTCAGTCCCTGTCTCCAGGCAGGTTTCTGTAGAGCATGCCATGGCGGAGAACCCACGGACAGGTGTGGTAAGCGTGGTGGAGTGCGTAGAGGACTCCCTGGTGCGGTGGGAGAAAGGAGACATTGAGTCCACCACAGTCCTAGCCGCATCCACCACCCCCCAGCTCCGCCTCCGCAGAAAGGCTGAGAGCCGGACAGCTGGAGCGGCAGAGCCACAATGTCCTGCTGGAGATCAGGGACACCATCTGCACGAGCATATATCTCCTCTCTCAGCTGGTCCACACCGACTCCTCATCCTCCAACCGCAAGCCCTTTCTCACCTATGTCAACCAGACCCTCAAGGAAATGGCGGATCCACAGTACCAGCAGGTGAAGGACCGGATCACCAAGCTGCTTCACAACCCTCCAGACCCAGAGGAACCTGCTCCGACCCACTCCAGGCCTGCTCCTCCACCCCAGGTGATGTCCCTCCCATTCCAAACCTTCCCACAGGCCCTCACCTACCAGGGCTACGGCTACCAGGAGGTTCAGCAGCATAGGAAGCAGTCCTTCCCAGTCCAGGCACAGAGCCATCGGGCGACACCGTTGCCACCTGTTTCACTGATGCCACCGAT
The DNA here is from genome assembly GCA_015471245.1 of Laticauda colubrina. Classification (NCBI taxonomy): domain Eukaryota; kingdom Metazoa; phylum Chordata; class Lepidosauria; order Squamata; family Elapidae; genus Laticauda; species Laticauda colubrina. The sequence continues at coordinate 23,623,702 of BLBF01000020.1, read as the reverse complement.
GCCACCCACGCCAATGATGCCACCGATGACAGCAATGCCACCCATGCCAATGATGCCACCCACGACAGCGATGCCACCCACGACAGCGATGCCACCCACGCCAGTCCTCACCCAGCTGCAGAGCAGACAGTCCCACTACACTACTCCTTCCTCCACCCCACAGCCAAGCCCGGCCTCAGTACATCTGTCATCAGTACTGGGGCTGACACCCCATGGCATGGAGGAAGGACTTCTCAGCATCGCGGGGCTGAGCCAACTGTCTGAGACCTTTCTCAACACACCGTCCCCTGTTGTCCTCTCGAGGCCAGGCACTCCAGCACCACCCACCACCACAGCACCTGGACCCTTCAACCCTGAGACTGGGCACACCTCCGAGTGATCAAGAAGAGTGCCAGAGACTGGCTAGCTGACTACCTGTGGACTTTATTTGGACACTTGACTTGGGTCAATTTTTTTTTACAGCTTGTTGTTCAATAAAGTTTATCTTTGAATCACACACTTGCTTCATTGCTTTTTTTTAATAAAGTCTTGCTGGAAACTTTTAGAATTGGCTTAAGCCTTTGCAAGCTTGTGGGATGGGTTAAGATAGTAGTGGGGTGGGCAGGGATACCTGTGGAATGAGCAGGGATACCTGTGGGATGGGTAATACCTGTGGGATAGATAAACCTCCAGTGCAAGCATAGTGGGAATGTATGGTCCACCTTCCCAGGTGCCACACCTATGGCCCTTTATTATCAATAATAATGTAATCAATCATTCACACATGTCAGCACAAACACAACTCTTTATTAAATGCCCTGTTCATTGTAGGCCCACCCAACATACATGGCCCAATCTCATCCGTGTGATGAGACAGGCTGAAGGAAGCATCCATAAAGCATCTACCATCCTGTCTTGCCACTCCACGGCTCCAGCTGGGGAGTTGCACCAGTGTTTTAGGAGGTTGCGCTGCTTCTTCCCTTCCCGTGAGGCTCTGTTGTGGCCTTGCACATCCTGAGTGTTGATCAGGTTTCGCCCTTGCCTCCATTCCCCAGGCTCCATGTCCCCATTGCCTTGTTGAGGGTCCACGAGCCTGTTCTGCAAGACTGGGTAGCAGGTGTGCATGAGATTGTGCAGGATGCAGCAAGCTTCCACGATCCTCCTCACGGTCTCTGGGCGATGCTGCATGGTGGTGAGAAGTACCTGGAACCTGTTGGCCAGGATGCCAAAGGCGTTCTCCACCACCTGCCTTGCCCTGGACAGCCTGTAGTTGAAGATCCTCTCTTCACGGGTCAGGAGTCTGGAAGTGTATGGCTTCATGAGGTAGGTTCTGAGGGAGAAGGCATCATCCCCCACGATGAAGTAGGGCACATCTTGTGTGTCATTGGGCAGGGGGTCTGGATCTGGGAAGCCCACGATGAGGTTGCCTTCCAGCCCCTCCTTGAGGTGACTGGCATTGTATACCTAGGTATCTGAAGATGAGCCGTAGTCTGAAGCATCGATGTACATGAACTTGTAGTCAGCATCAACCATAGCGAAGAGGATGATGCTGAAGAAGCCCTTGTAGTTGAAATAAGTGGACCCTGACTTGGCTGGAGCTTTTCAGGCCACGTGCTTACCATCTATGGCTCCAACGGTGTATGGGAAGATCCACCTCTGATACCACTGCTCTGCAACTTTCTTCCATCCTTCTTCAGTGGAGGGGGACTGGAGGAGCTCCTCCTTGTGTTCTTCAATGATGGCCTGCACAACTTCTCTGACCACAATGCTGATGGTGTTGTGTGGCACCCTCCAGCCATACTGCATGCTTTTGTAGGTGGTCCCTGAGGCCAGGTGGCGCAGAGTGAGTGCCACCTTGAGCCCAGGTTCCAGGCTGGGGCGGAAGTTGGTGTTTGCCTTGGTCAACCTCGGTGTCAGGCGTTGCACAACTTCATCAAACATGGCTGGAGGCATCCTCATGAAGTTCTGGAACGCCCGAGTGTCTTCGTTCCTGAGCTCCACCATCAGCTTGTTGTACAGTCCGTTCTCTGCTCTTCTCCCGATCCATCTTCGGACCCAGACGCTTCTTGGCTGCCTCTTTTTCTTCCTGTAGTAGAGTTCACAGAGCCTGTAGATAGCTTCATACTGTTGCAGAAGGATGGTGGCTGCCAAAAGGACTGTGGTACGATCCACAGTGGACATGACTGGATGCTGTGGAAGAGCAAGAGTCAGATGAAGGCTGCAGAGGTCTGCACAGGTGGGCTGATGGTCTGAAAGTGAGATGCAGACGAGTTGCTCCCCCTTTTTATAGGCAGTGTAGGTGTCCCTTTGCATCCTCTAGGCATCCTCTAGGCATCCTCTAGACATCCTTAATATCCGAGATAGATCCCCTCTGCGAACATTTTTTCTGCTTTAAACGCTTTGTTTCCGTGCTGCATCCATTCTGCATCCGTTCTGCATCTGTTCCGTGTCCGTTCTGCTTCCTCCCTGCATCCGGGAGGATGCGAGTTCCGCGGATTCGCAGCAGATACCTAGCGGATATAGCAGATGCGTAGCAGATGCAGAATGGATGAACTGGATACATTTTCCGCGCAAAAGTTTTAGGCAGCCCAAAACTTTTGGAGCAGATGAAACGTCCATAAACGGATGCTGGACGGATAGAGAGGATGAAAAACGGAGGCAGTGAGTACAGAATGGATACATCGCGTTAACCAACGGATGGCAAGGTTTTTTGTCCGTTTTACATCCTCTTTGCATCCGTTGGTTCAGTGTGACATGGGCTTAAATTGAGAGGAAACCCAGTTACCTAGTTTGGATAATGAAACATCTAAAAGAAAACAACCAAGCTCAGTGATCACCGAGGACCGTTCAGAAAGTAAAGTTTGCTTGACATATTTCAAAGTTTAGTTTCCTGAAAAGTCTTATTCTTGTGTCAGTTCCAGGAAGCTAAGCTAAGCTAAGCTAAACTAAGCTAAATTAAACAAAACTAAACTAAAACTTAAGCCTATGTCCCACTGCACCAACGGACGCAAAGAGGATGTAAAATGGACAAAAAAGCTTGCCATCCATTAGAAAACGCGATGCATCCATTGTGTACTCACTGCGTACGTGTTTCATATGCTCTATCTGTCAAACATCCATCTACTGCTATTTCATCCGCTCAAAAATTTTTAGCTGCACAAAACTTTTTGAGCGGATGAACTTTCCAGCGCGTATGATGTACATCCACGACACATACGGGCAACAAATGTTCTATGTCCGTTGTCATCCGTTACACGTTCACTGTATCCTCTCGGCATCCTCTGGGCATCCTCTCAACTCACATACACTCCAGCTGAAAACGGAAAGAGGGAGGAAGCAAAAGGTACACGGAACGTCCACACAGCATTAGTAGCACGGAAATAGAAAGGATGTAAGCGGATGCATCTCATATATAAAGCATTAAAATGGACAAAACATTTGTTTATGGGACGTATCTTGGATATTTAAGATGTCTGGAGTATGCCAAGAGTATGTGGAAGGACACCTAGTGGAAAACCGATATTTCCTATAAAAAGGGGGAGGAAATCATCTGGATCTCAGTATGAGTCTAGCAGCCGTGGTGTACAGACCTCTTCATCCTTGGTCTTGCTCTTCCACATCATCCATTGATCTCCACCATGGATCATCACACACTCCTTATGGTAGCTGCCATCATTCAACACCAAAACCAAGCCCTCTTCAGACTGTTTCACCTTTTCTATGCAAGGAGAAGAAGGAGATATCAAAGAGCTGTGTGGGTCTGCCGATGGATCAGGAGAAGAGTGGAGTTTGGACTGTATGACAAGCTGATGGTGGAGCTGAGGAATTAAGACACTCATGCATTCCAGCACTTCATGAGGATGCCAACAGCCATGTTTGACAAACTTGTTGAACATCTGAGACTCAGGTTGACCAAGCCGAGCACCAACATCCATCACAGCCTGGACCCTGTACTGAAGGTGGCACTGACTCTGCGCCACCTGGCCTCTGGAACAACATACAGAAACATGCAGTATGCCTGGAGAGTGCCACACAACACCATCAGCAAAGTGGTCAGAGAAGTGGTGCAGGCCATCATCAAAGAATACGTGGAGGAGCTCCTCAAGTGCCCCACCACTGAAGAAGACTGGAGAAAAGTTGCAGAACAGTGGTATCAGAGGTGGAACTTTCCCCACACCGTTGGAGCCATAGATGGCAAGCACGTGGCCTGCAAAACTCCAGCCAACTCAGGGTCCAATTATTACAACTGCAAGAGCTTCTTCAGTATCATCCTCTTTGCCATGGTTGATGCTGACTACAAGTTCATGTACATCGATGCTCCAGGCAACGGGTCAGCTTCAGATAGCCAGGTATACAACGCCAGTGACCTCAAGGATGCAACCTCATCATGGGTTTTCCAGATCCAGACCCCCTACCCAATGACACACAAGATGTGCCCTACTTCATCGTGGGTGATGACGCCTTCTCCCTCACAACCTACCTCATGAGCCCTACACTTCAAGATACCTCACCCGTGAAGAGAGGATCTTCAACTACAGGCTGTCCAGGGCAAGACGGGTGGTGGAGAACGACTTTGGCATCCTGTCCAACACGTTTCAGGAACTTCCCACCACCATGCAGCATGACCCAGAGACTGTGGGGAGCATCGTGGAAGCTTGCTGCATCCTGCACAATCTCATGTGCACCCACTACCCAGTGTTGCAGAACAGGCTTGTTGACCATCAACAAGGGAATGGGGACATGGAGCCTGGTGAATGGAGGCAAGGACGTAACCTGATAGATACTGTGGATGTACAAGGCCCCAACAGAGCTTCATGTGAAGGGAAGAAGCAGCGCAACCTCCTGAAACACTGGTGCAATTCCCCAGCTGGAGCAGTGTAGTGGCAAGACAGGATGGTCAATTCTTAATGGATGCTTCCTTCAGCCTGTCTCATAACACTGATGATTGTGCCATGTATGTTGAGTGGCCCTACAATGAATAGGGCATTAATAAAGAGCTTTGTTTATTTCGAAATGTGTTGATCAATGAATAAATTGTTATTGATAAAAAAGGGCCATATGTGTGGCAGCTGGGAGGGTGGACCATACAGTCCCACTATGCTTGCACTGGAGGTTTATCAATCCCACAGCTATCCTTACCTATCCCACAGCTATCCTTACCTATCCCACAACCATCCTTACCCATCCCACAACTATCCTTACCCATCCCACAACTATCCTTACCTATCCCACAAGCATGCAAAGGCTAAACCATTTTTTCAAAGTTTTCACCAACACTTTATTAAGTAAAAAAACTAAACGAAGTGTGTGAAGCAAAGATAACCTTTATTAATAACTGTCTTAAGTAAACTGCATGACTTTATTAAAAAAGCAAAATGAACCAAGTAAAGTGTCTTAAGCAAAGATAAAGTGAACAGGTAACAACTCACTCTGGCACTATTCTCAGTCACTCTGAGGCATGTCCGTGGTCTCAGCTGTTGAGTGGCCAGGGACTGTGGAGGTGGCTGTGGCTGGAGTGCTGGTCTGAGGCGCCATTGGGATTCTTGGCCCCAAGAGTACAACAGGGGATGGTGTTTTCAGGAAATTCTAAGAGAACTGTCTCAGTCCCATGAGGTTGAGAGGCCCTTCACCTGGGATGTCAGGCACAATACTGATGACAGATTTTTTGTTTATGGGCTTGGCTGTGGGGTTGAGGAAGGAGGAGTGTATTTGGGGCTGTCTGGTCTGCATTTGGGTAAGGTGAGGCGTCTGTGGCGTGCGATGTACCTGGGCCTTGACTGGGAAGGGCTGCCTCTGCTGTGGGAAGTCTTGTTACTCGTACCCTTGGTAGGTGATGGGCTGTTGAAAGCCATGGAAGGGCTGTGACATCGGCTGGGGTGGAGGAGCAATCCTGGAGTGGGTCTGAGCAGGTTCAGCTGGGCCTGGAGGATGGTGCAGCAGTGCTGTTATCTTCTCCTTCATTACCTGGTACTGGGCCTTGGGCAGGTCCATGAGGGTCTGGCTCACGTAGGTGATGAAGGGCTTGCGGTTCGATGATGGTATGTCGCTGTGGACCAGCTGAGAGAGAACATCTGTGCTGGTTTTGATTGTGTACCTGATCTCCAAGAGGACAGTGTGGCTCTGGCCCTCCAGTCTGCCTCTCTGCCTGCTTTCTGTGGAGGTGGAGCTGGGGGTGGGGGTGGGTTGGTCTCTGGCTGCTGCTTCTTCTTGCTCCATTTGAGACAGGGGATCCTGCATGTCCTCCGGCATGGGGAGTGCAGCTGTCTGGGGGGCCTCTGTTGTGGGGCCCTCCAAAGACACCTGCCTGGACACGGTAGCTGTCTCCTGGCTGGAAGAGGACTGGCTGTCTGTGGGCTGTCTGAGGGAGAGGGTTGACAGAGGGGCTGCTCCTCGGTGGCGGATCTCACCCTCCAGGAAGCTGCACTTGGCCATGATGTACATCTCCCGGTCAGTGAGCTTGACAGCGGCCTGGCCAGATTTCTTGAGGTGTAGCTTGCCATACCAGGTGTGAATGTGGTTCCACCATCCAAGGGGTCAGTCTGAAGTGTAGCCCAGGCTCTCTGCCTTGTCTCTCCAAGCTTCCTGCTTCCTCTTGGTGTCACGATAAAGTCTGTGGCCCTTTCTCCACAGGTACTCGTTCTCCCTCAGCCATTCCAGCACCGCCTCCTCATGCTCCTCGGAAATGGAGTACTGTTTCCTCTCTCCCTTCTCCTTCCCTTGCCTCTTCCCCCCTCTGGTAGGGGCTTCAGGGCCTTCAGCAGCAGGGCTTTGAGGGCCTTGGGCCTGGTCCACCACAGCAGCAGCAGTAGCAGCAGCAGCAGCACCAGCAGTAGCACCAGCAGCAGCAGGAGAAGCATCAGCAGCAGCAACACCACTAGCAGCAGCAGCAGGAGAAGCACCACCAGCAGCAACACCACCACCACCACCACCAGCAGCAGAAGCACCAGCAGCTTCAGAGTCAGTGCCAGGGGGTGGGATGCTGGTTCTGTCCTTCTTGCCAGGGCTGGCAGGAGTAGGCCCAGGCTTCCTCTTCTTCCCTGACTGACGAACCATGGTGTTCTTTCAAGATATCTCTGGCAGCAGGTCTTTCCTCTGAATGGTGACTGCTTGCGAGCTGCATCCTTTTATATCCGTGGAGCTGACGCAATTCATCCTCCCCACATGCGCAGTGAATGCTTTGCATCCACTATAGATCTGCTATGCATCCGCTTTGCTTCCTATAGGCGTCTGTGATGCATCCGCGTCATCCTCTACGCATCCGCTCCTTCCGCTATGTGTCCGCTTCGCTATTCTCCCCCGGAAGCCCTGCGGATGTGTCATCCACTTCCATCTGCTGTCATCCGCTAGGCTTCCTATGAACATCCGCTTACCATCCTCGCTACGTACTACCCCCATCCATTCCTTTCCGTTCTTTTCCATTCTGTTTATGCAAATTTTCACCACTTTTGAGAGTGGATAACAACAGATGCAGCCACCCCCGAAATTTTGCTCGTACGCTGTGTCCTTTTTGCATATGTTTTGCATCCGTCGGCCAGTGTGACCTAGCATTAAAGCTTTGAAATAGTTATCTCCCTTTTCCCCAGTTAAATAATATTTACTCCCATATATTAAGGGGATGTGGTGGCTCAGTGGCTAAGATGCTGAGCTTTTCGATCAGAAAGATTGGCAGTTTTGTGGTTCAAATCCCTTGCACTGCATAATGGAATGCTAGGGATTTGTTCTAGCTTCTGCTAACCTAGCAGTTCGAAAGCCATGTAAAAATGCAAATAGAAAAATTGGGACCACTTTGATGGGAAGGTAACAGCATTCTGTGCACATTCAGCATTTAGTCATGCCAGCCACATGACCGTGTAGACAGACGTCTTTGGACAGTGCTGGCTCTTTGGCTTTGTAATGGAAATGAATACCGCCCCCTAGAGCCAGAAACAACTGGTACGTATGTGTGAGGGGAACCTTTACCTTTACCGTATATTAAACCCTGAAAGGAAGATTAGTTAGTGAACTGGTCAGTTGCAATTATAATTCTTTCTAATATTAACAAGTTATACATGTGGTGTGATCTAGTTGGAGCTTCCAGGGCATTTCTTGTTCTCCTTCTTTCATTCTACTAAGGACTTTGTGATACTTGAGCAAAAATCCCTCCAACTTTCAACACTGTTCAGTCATTAAAATTCGTTTATTGCACTTTGCTTAATGAGGTAGCCCAAAGAAGTATTATATAAATATACATGTATCCACAGAGATTCATAAGTAGGTCAGAATGCTGCTTCCAAATTTACTACTAATTAATTAGGTGAAAATGGGGAGGAGGATTCCCTTCCCTGACAAAATCTATCATACTGAAAATGTCACATTTCACTGGCAGTATTTGCTGTGCTTAATTATTAAGGAACACTTGAAAGCCATTAATTTATACTCTACAACATTACTACACAGTATGTGTTGATTTTTAATTCCTAAGTGTGATTTCTATACTGTCCAGTCATGGTCAAATATTTCATTAGTTTAGCAATGGCCATATCTCAACATAATTAGCTGAACACAGATTTAATAGATCAACTCATTTCTCAAATAATTATATTAAGTTTAATTTGATTTCTTTAGGCAGGAAAAATGAAGAGCCATGTTTTCAAGTGTTCTAATAACAAACTAATGCTTGAGATGGACAGACCAAAGCCTATTTGAATGATTAACATTAGTCAGTTGATCTTCCCATAAACAGATGATGAGGGTAGCTGCTATTGCTTTCCAGCAACATGTATTAGAACAAGGGTTTTCAAATTTGGCAAGTTTAAGACTTGTGGACTTCAACTGCCAGAATTCCTGAGCTAACATGACTGGAAAAGGAATTCTGGGAGTTGAAGTCCACAAGTCTTAAAGCTGTCAAGTTTGAAGACCCTTGTATTAGAAGATCATGAATTATCCAACCAAATTTAGAGAATTTAACTAGATTATCAGATCTTTTGTATCACACATTCAGATTAGTCTCAGCAGATAATAAATTAGGACTTCCAGGAACCTGCATCTGATGTCCCAGTGATGAAGCAGGAGAAATCTGAGGACTGACTTTGAGTAAATGCCCTTTAATCTTCAATATGCACCTATAACCCAGAAGCCTTCCAAAGATAGAACTGAAATTTGGAACATTGTGGATATTTCAGTGCTGCTGTGCTGTACTGGTCACATGACTGTTGTTGAGGTAATTCCCCATTAGGAGAATGAGTGCATACAGGGAGATGTATAGAGAGTAGTGTTTGAATAATACACACACAATACACAGATACACTGTACAGTAAATGTAGGTTTTTACTTCCAGAAAGGTTTAAGCAAAGTCCAAAATAGGCAGTCCAAAGTCATTCACAGGTTAAATCAGTCAGTTTTCAATCCAGGGAAAATCCAGTAACAAAGTCCAGTGTCAAAAAACAGTTCAATATCAGACTTACATTAAATCCAGTAATATCAGTCTATTAGGAAAAGTGGAGCAATGGCAATATTTTCCAACAGAAGGAAACAAAGATACACTCACACTCTCTTCTGAGACTCAGACTAAACAACCCAGGTTTCTGGCTCCATCTTATGTCCTTTTGAAAAACCACACCTAATTACAGTTTTGCATTTTCTTAAAGATACAGTTTTAGAATTTTTATCCTGGTTTATATATTTCTAACCCAAATACTTGTTAGGTGACTCATATTCCTAACATTCTCCCCTTTTGGATAAGAATATATACAACCTTACATTCTAAGTCCATAATCTTCACACCTAGCCTTATGCTTTATAGAGCCATGGGCCTTTGTAAAATGATCTGCGATACAATGATCTGCTAATACATACAGTATTCTAGCTTAATCATCTTACTTTGCACACATTGTCTCACATTTAAATATTTTAAATCTGTGTGTTTCGTTCTTGTTTTAACAGCAATATTTGAAGCCATCTGTATTGCTGATAGGTTATCTTCATAAATAACAATAGGATCTTTTACATCAATTCCCATATCAATTAATAATTGCTTATACAAAACTAAATCTGTACATAAAACAAACATGAAAATTCAGTCTTCATTGTTGACAAACTTAGATGTTTCTGTCTGATAGATCAGTCAATGAGGAAAAATGGAGCAACGGCAATATTTTCCAACAGAAGAAAACAAAAATACACTCACACTCTCTTCTGAGACTCAGACTAAATAACCCAGGTTTCTGGCTCTATCTTATGGTCGTTTGAAAAACCACACCTAATTACAGTTTTGCATTTTCTTAAAGATACAGTTTTAGAATGTTTATCCTGGTTTATATATTTCTAACCCAAATACCTGTTAGGTGACTCATATTCCTAACAACTGTCATTCTCAACACTCTAAATGTAAATTTCCTGCAAGTCAGTGGTAAAGCCAGCAGGAAGTATGAACTTTACTGAGGTGATGATGGAACCATAGACTTCTGGGATTAAAATTTGACAAAGTTGTGGCCATTATTCATTTGCGATTGAAAGTTTGCAAAATCATTTCCAATGCTATTTGCCAGCTTCAATGGGAAAGCCGATGGGAAGCCGGAAGTCACTCCTACTGCTCTTCTGTGATCATATTATTTTCTGTTAAAGTAAGCAATATTTCTGAAATGATGACCCAATGGGTCATGGGTTGTCCAATGACATGTTAAGAATTGGCATTCTTCCATTTTGTACAGCTATCTTTATTTGTTTGATGATTGATTTTGTATCCTGCCTTTATTACTTTTGCAAATAACTCAAGGTGGCGAACATATCCAACATACCTTCATTCTTCTATTTTCTTCACAACAACAACCCTGTAAGGTGATTTGGGCTGAGAGAAAGTGATTGTCCTAACTGGCTTTCCAGGATAAGACAGGACTAGAATTCACAGTCTTTCAGGTTCTGGCCTAGTGTTTTCAGCACTAGACCACTCTCTAAATTAACTGACAATTAAATGACTATAAATTCTATTCATAATTTAGCTTAGGAAATGTAAATGAAACCATTTGTATTTCTAAACAGATTTTCCCCAATGTAAGTTTATGTCCATCCTTGGTCAAATGTGTATGTATTTTGGGAAACATTTTCCCCATATGAACATGTATATTTGTAAACACTCTCACATAAAATCTTTCACAATTTTGTCTTTTCCCTTTATTAATTGTTATACTTTTATTATTACAGTTGCGATACATATCACCAAATTCTGAAGAAATATTACTTGGGGCATTTTGGGGGCATATGAGATTATCCAGAAATATGGAAAATCGCAAAGAGAGGGAACTGGTATTTTCTCCATTACTCTGCTCTGGGCATTTTTAAAACACAAAAGATCTCCTGTCTCATTCCTAGCCTTACTTTATTTAAAATGCAGCAGAAAAGAGCTCCAAAGTGGACAAAGAACTTACAATCATTTGGGAGTATACAGTATTTAAGGATAGGCCTAAAGAGCATAGAATTGCATTGCATTGCATTGCATTGCATTGCATTGCATTGCATTGCATTGCATTGCATTGCATCAAATAGAAGGGAATAGAATAGAATAAATAGAGTTGGAAGAGACCTTGGAGGTATTTTAGTCCAACCCCCTGTTTAGGCAAGAAACCCTACAAGAATGAATGAGAATAGTCTATTTTTTGTCCTCCTTCTGTTCAGACTGTCAATTTTATAAAATAAATCCATATGTACACCACCTATGATGAGGTAGAGTGGCCAAATTTCATTTGAGTATTCTTTTTACACACACACAATTTTATTCACATTATTTTTTTAAAATTTTATTAAAAATATTTTTTACAATAATAAAAGACCAATGTACCATATGAACTTATGGGAAAGAAAAACAGTGAAGAAAGATATAAAACAAATAAGTGAGAAAAAAGTAAGTAAATAGAGAAACAAGCAAAGGAAAAACACATAAAAAGGCTTCTGATCTTCTTTGCAGCAGTTACAAATTAATTTATCATCCCTCTTTAAGATTATATGCATATTCTGCTCTTTCTAATGAACAAATTCATAAATCACCATTCATATTTACCTCATTTGCGGCAAAAAGTCCAAAAAGAATTTCCATTTCCTAATAAATGTACTTGTTCTTTTCTCCCTAATTAAGTCATTTTTTATGCCATTTCGAACTTTACTGAGACATTCTTGAATACTACGGGATTTCATGAACCCTAGGGATCATATTTTATTCTTTCTCTATGTCTTAGCAAATCCAACATCATAATATCCATTTGAAATTTCTCATCCCCTTAATTCCTTAATTCAGAATATCAGCCAAATTTATACACTTTAATTCATGAATATGGACTATGAAACAGAAGCATATTATTTGTAATTCTAGTGACATGTTTTTCCCCAAAACCAGGCTGACAGACCAACATACTGAATGCTGTATAAATAAATACTAAATGTTTTAAATTGCTTGTAGCTACAATTATAATTTAATCTTAGCACAGTGTTCCATAAATTCTGCCCTTGTGATTTGGAATTGGCTCAATCCATAATGGGCAAAAGAGACTTTACATTTATCAGTAAGTTAATGTCAGCAATTCTGAGGTTTTGATAATCCAATGAAAATGCAATGCAGGCTAATTAAGCAATAATGTACTGTGCTGAGCACATTTTAGCAGGATAAAGTCATGACTGACTAAGAGCAGAATCAAGGGATTCAATGCAAAAATGAAGAACAATTTTTTATCTAATTTGCATTAAAAAGAGTTTGCTAAAATGCCAAATAGATGAAGTGAATAAAACAAACAAGAATGCAATTTTGAAATAAAACTACTTGACTGAAAGTTTAAATAAACATTCTAACAGTATGAAACCAATATATTTGGGTTTCTAATTTTTGTAACAGTGTTTTATTCTCCCATTTTACATGAAACAAAATAGACCCAGGGGTAGGTGTCTAAGCCCACCTTGTTTTCCTAAGTATTGCAAAATATAAATGTGGGGTTGGTTTAATGTATGTGTGTCCTTGGAGCTTTTCATAATATAATTTGATCTTTTTGTTCCTTTTTTAACTGCAAATATTTCAAAGTGTTTTCATTCATTGGATGTAGTTGTAAAGAAAGCTATTGTAGCAGGGTTGGGATTCAATTTTTTAATAACTAGTTCTGTGGGCTTGGCTTAGTTGGTGGGCATGGCTTGGTGGGCATGTTATTGGCTGGGTGTGGCCAACTCAATATTACTCACATCGAGGCACACATTTCCTTGCCTGGCCTCTCATGACTGTGGGGATGCTGCAACAGTTGTAAGTGTGAAAAATGCTCATGTCATTTTTTTCAGTGCCATTGTAACTTTGAATGGTCACTCCATACAAGCAAAGAACCAGCAAAGGAGGGACAAATAACTCCAAAGGAGTTCAAGAGACAGGAAAGTCTAATCCTGCCAAGAATGTAATAAGGGTTAATGGAGAGGCAGTTTCTGTAAGCAACACCAGAATGTTTATTTCTTTCCTTTCTTGCAGGTTTAGGCCAGTAATTTCTTCTAACAACTGGTTCTCCCAACTGCTTAGAATGTTAACAACTAGTTCTAGCGAATAGATGCAAACTGGTAGAATCCCACCCTTAGGTGTATAGGACTGTATTGTAGCCTATAGTTACCTAGAAGTTACAGAAATTGATTTTAGGTGTTCTGACATTTCAGTTTCTATTGTCTAATAGTCATTAAAAAAAAAAAGGAGTGACATTAAAAGGAGATGACATTTTATCTCTAAGATTTAACATGAACACTTCTGGCCCCCCAAAAAACCCCACCCAGTAATGGTTATGGAAATCCTTGGTTAATGAATCTGGAATAGCCTTCTAATCATAAAACTTGAAACACATCTAGCCTATGGACTATTTGCCTATAGTCTAATCTTTGGAGCTATATAGTAATCTTTCTCCTTGTTCTGTTCTCAAATCTTATTCTAAGATTACAAGAAAGTTTATTGGCTTCTTTTCTGTTGTCATCACAATACATTGCAAATAATTGAAACTGTCCCTAGGTTGAACAGTAGAGAACACTTTGTTGTGATCATTGGTAGAAAATTTTTTTGCCTGGTTGAATAAATTTGCTCAGAGAGGGAAAAAGGCTGGGAAATGTCACTTTCGCATAGAGCTCTTAGTCATTGGGACATTTTATGCCAGCTTTCCAAACAATGTGTTTGTTACTTTATTTGCAGTTTATTGTGTCCCTTCTTAAACAAATTAGCCAAAGAGAGGAGAAATAGCATTCCATATTATATAAAAGCTAAAGGAGGCCTGTGTGGAAGGTACTGGTTTAAATTAACTGTGTGATCCATCATCATGTCCCATCTTTAGGAGAATAATGTCTTATGTGATGACTTATTGTCTGTTTGAAAAGAGAAGTGAATGGTACAGAAAAAAAAATTAATTCTGCTCTGCATTGAGTTTATTGTTTACTAATTGGCATGTCATTCACCATGAATTATGCAGCAAAAAGAAACGGCTTGAAATGATGGGAGTGAAAATCAAACAAAACCATTTGATCATTGGTTCAAGTTCACATAATTTTAATTGGGCTAAGATTCAGTATTTGTTTGATACAATTGTTTGTAGAATAATCACTGGTAATCCATATTGAAATTGCTTTCCTAATGTACATTATTCTTGTCTTTTTCAAAGCAAGGGCTTCATATAATTTATTCACATCCCTGTCATCTGGCAGTATTTTCAAAGTTCATTTTAATGTTGGTACCAGGTCAGCAATGCAATCTACAATTTGAACAATTTAGCTGAACATACTAGTGCCTCTCTCTTTGGAGGCAACATTCAGTCTGTGCTGATGCTTCTGGTTTGCATCCAACTTTCTAACATCCTCCCTCCCATCACTGGATGTAAAAAAAAAAGGAAAAAAGGACCTGGAAATAATGAGAAAGGGGGATGTTATAGGAGATTATTTATCTGATTATTGGATTAGATTGTTAAATAACTAGGTTAGAACAAAGCACATGGTTTAGCACATGCAGAAACTAGATATTGAAATCAAGCAGTTCGCCAAGAGCGTTTTTGAAATTGGAGAAAGGAATGAATTACCTTGCTGTCTGGTGTTCATAAAAAATAAACATGATGTACCTTATGCAAATTTCAACCACGATCAAATACATTGGGCTCCAAAACTCAGAACTGTCAGGCAATGTGGGCCTTATAAGTATAACCTTAATATGCAGTAAGGTATCAGTATTGAGATTTACAAAGCAGAAAGAAGGAAGCGTGATTAAAAAAAGAAGTTTGTCATAAAAATACACTGCAAGTGATAATAATGCATAAGCCTGAAAAAAGGGTGCTAGATAAGGATGCTAGGCCTTGGGCTAGAAAATGTCCAAGGTCTCTTCCAGCCCTATGATTCTATTAATTTTCTACCATGTCCAAGGATGAACAATATTTTTCAAAGTTGGACATTTTAAGATTTGTGAACCTCAACTACTAGAAAGCTGGGAAATTCTGAGACTTGAAATCCAGACATATTAAAGTTGCCAAGTTTGAAAAATACTGTTCACATGAAAACAATTATGGATGACAATTATGGAAGCCTACCTGGATGTTGAAACCTCTTCCCATGTTTTTCTTCTCAGTTACCCAACCTCACCAGATTTTGTTTTTTTTAGTCTCTATTCATTTCTGGTCCAAACAGTCTTCTCCCCTCACTTATCAGACACCGATAGTGTCTTTTCTTTCTCTTTCTTCTTGTCACCTTGGTTCCTCTGCTACAGAAATATAAGTAGCACCCTTAGATAAGTAGAAAGTGAAGCATATAAGTAGAAAGTGAAGCACCCTTGCAATTATTATTTTTAAATATGCATGCAACATTGAATTAGGAGGTCCTCTGGACTGCACAGAACCTGGGTCAGAAATCCAGTTCCAACAGAACCAGTACTGAGAACAACCATTGCTAGAAATAACAGATCCTTTCTTGAACCTACCTTTCCAGGCCATATTGGAGCAGATAAGAAGTTGCTCCAGTTGCCAACAATGCTGTTACTGCTACAACTCAAAGAAGCATGGAAAAATCACCTTGGGGGAAAATAACACTACTACTGCTGCTACTGTGAATAGGAAATCCCATTCTAAACAACCTGTGGAGAACTTCTCTTTCAACAAGTTTGGCAAAATACTCAGTTTGCTAACAGATTAGAGAATTCTCAGAGCTTTGTTTACCTAGGTCTCTTCTTTGTAGTAGGACCTGGGCAAACCATTAATCAATAAACACCTGATCCAATAAACCATGTTCTGAGAGAAATCGTGTAGAAGCTGGTAAAAGAAAAGACAGTCAAGAGACATGGGGCCAGTCAGCTAACTATTTATCTCATAAATGGCAATTTAGCCTATGTGAAGAGAATGTGAGAAAAATCACCTCAAAGCATTGAAAAGAGACTACACCTTAATTAACTCAATCACTGAGATATTTCAATTAGAGTTTTTAGAATTCTCTGCTTTTCCTGATTAGCAAGATACTTTACTGACATTTATTTATTTATTCCAGGTGAAATCAGTGTAGCCTTTACTTCTTTGATCTTGCTCTCTGGTGTAATGCTTGACCAAAGCATTTAAAATGTCAAGTATCCTACATTTGAGGTGGCCGCTTCATTTCACCAGGGATCTTCTGTGCATTTATGTGCATATGCAAAGAATCACTGAAGGCCTCTACATTGTTGTTTTGATATAACTTGGCCATAGTAGCTAAGTTATATTCAGCATATACATAAACCAATAGTACTTTAGTAAGTACTAGGTAGAAGCACTGCTTCATTTTAGCAGTTACCTTTGGATGTTTATTTATATGTTTATTTTTCTTGATACTTGGGACGGCTGATATGGATACATATTCATATACATCAATAATTTTAGGATAGTTTATAGAGCAGTAACACATTTTAATATGATTTAGATATCTATTTTTTTTACTTTTGTTTTTCTTTCCAATATGAAATGAAATAGAATAATATAAATTAAGCAAATTAAAAATATCAGAATGAACTTGATCAAGAATATCATAATTCTAAGTTTCTGGGGTATGTTCTCAGATATGTTTTGTTAGGGATAACATTGTTCACCCTAACTGGTTTAGGTGAAATAATAACTATGAATCATAGTTAGTGTTTGTTAGAGTGTATGCAGCTTTAACTGTGAAATAGCAATTAAAGGAGTGGTTAAGAAAACAATATAAAAGTAGCAAGACTACGGCTTGCTCACTCTCTCTCTGGCTTTGATGATCCCTGATTACTGCTTGGAATCAAGACTGCATTGCTCGAACGGGAGAGACAACAAAGGACTAATTATGTATGTGAACTGACATAGGATATTCTACATGGACTTTGCTAACTGAATACCCCTGATTGGACTGACTATATGGTAAATGTATATTGGACTGTTATTTGACTATGCCATAAACTTATACTGGAATAAAATATATTCTTGAAAGCACAAGCGTATCTGTTATTTTTACTGTATGTTAATAAACATACAAGCTTAGCTCACTCATTTATCTGTGTGCCTATCTGACTAACGCTGCACATTCTGTTTAGCTTGTCTACCTAACCCTGGTTGGGGACCCAGGCTTAACACTGGTTATGGGCTCAGAGGCTGCAAAGTCAGTTTAAATAGGATAAATACAGATTTATGTAAAAAGTGAGAGTTTGTGTTGTTATACATTACAGTAAACAGACAGCTGTGTTTTATTAATTATATTTTTATATCCATATAAGAAAACATGGCACAAGTCAATCTACAAAGTTTGTCCCTTATATCCAAGCTGGATGGAACAAACTATGTATCATGGTCTACAAAATGTAGTCTACTTCTACGAAGAGAAGGTCTGTGGAACATAATTGAAAATCCACCAAACGTAGAAGAATGGGATCCAAAGGATGAGGAAGACAGACTAAAGATAGAAGAATTTAAGCATAAAAATCAACAAGCCATTTGCATAATTGCATTAACCTTAACTGATCAACAGCTTATTTATATCCATGGAGAGAAAATGGCTTTTGGGTGTTGGAAGAAGCTGAAGAGAATTTATGTTCGAGATAATATTGGTGCACACATAAATCTAACACGGAAGCTTTTCAGGAGGCATCTCCAAACAAATGGTGATATGCTGAGTCATTTAAAAACTATGCAAAGCTTTTTCCAAGAATTACACGAGAAAGAGCTTATATTCTCTGAACAACATCAAGTTTATATAAGTCTATCTTCCCTTGATGAAAGTTATGATAACTACGTAACTTCACTTGAAATTTTGCAAAAGAAAAATTTAACTTTAACAGATATAACTGGCAGATTGATTGAAGAGGCCAGAAGAAGGCATGAAAGAGATGAATTAAGGAGGGAGCAACCTCAAAAAGAAGATAATGAATCTCCTACTGCATACGCAATTAAAAAGTGTTTTAATTGTGGAGGAAGAGGACATTTGGCAAGATTTTTTAAAAAGGCAAAGTGCCAGAACGCTGGCCAAAATACTAAAAATCATCAAAGACTACATAAAAATTTAGAGTTAGCCATGTATACTAACGGAGCTGTAAAAAATAATTTATGGGTGGTTGACAGTGGGGCATCCCATTGTATAACAAATGATAACAAAAATTTTATTAAAATGTCCCAGAGTACACAGCAGATATCGTTAGCCAATGGCTGGAAACTGAAAGCTAAAGGTCAAGGTATAGCATATTGTTCTTTTATAAAAGAGAATGTAAAAATGTTATATGTACCACAACTTAAGTTTAATTTAATATCAGTTAGAATTTTGGTTAAACTAGGATATGTAGTTACATTTAAGGGAGATAACTGCATTATTGAAAAAGAAGATAAGAGAATAACTGCATCTTTAAGAGATGGATTATATGTGTTAAATGATGATGGTTTAAAGGTGGCTAACACAATTTATGAAAATAAGAAACCTCGTGACGAATGTATTCACTTGTTACATCGAAGGCTAGGGCATTTAAATTTTAAAATGCTTAAGAAAACTGCTGAATTATCTAAGGGAATAAGTTTGAAATCTTGTAATAAGTATTTGCAATGTAATGCCTGTAATCAAAATAAGAGCAGGGTCATACCGGCTAATAGAGTTGATGGATTTACTACTAAAGAGCCTTTAGAAGTAGTATTTGCTGATTTAATAGGTCCGAAAAAACCAAGTGTAGGAGGAGCTCGCTACATACTAAGTATAATGGATCACTATTCTAGACATGGGTTTTGCTATTTAATGAAGAGCAAAACTGAAAAATATCAAAATCTATTTAATTGGCTAAAATTCGTTGAAAGAAAAACTAAAAAGAAATTAGTAACTCTCATCACAGATAATGGTACAGAATTTACAAATCATAAATTTAAAAACAGACTAAGACAGTTAGGTATTCAACATAAAATGTCTGCACCATATAGGCCACAACATAATGCCTTTATAGAGAGAAGAGGCCAAACATTACAATCAATGGCACGAACTATGTCTGATTCAGGATTACCTGACAATTTATGGGGAGAAGCAATAATGTGTGGTAATCATATATTAAATAATGTTGTTAATTCAACAACAGGTGAATTACCATTCACACTGTGGCATGGTACAAAACCTGATTTAAGTTACATGCACACATTTGGAGCACCAGCATGGGTGCATATCCCTACACAACTTAGATACAAAGGACAGCATAGAGCTAAAAGATTGATTTTTGTAGGATATACATCTAATCATCGATCTTATAGATTCTGGGAACCAGGTACATCTAGAGTTTACACCAGTGCTAGTGCAAAATTCCTAGAACATGTAGGATGGAATAGATTAGAGCAAGATTTAAATAATGAAGTATTTATTGAACCCTACAAAAGGCAGAAAGATCAGATTAGCTATAAGAAGAGTCCAATTAAAGAAGAAGTCCACGAAGAGAAAATAGGACCAGAACAAGAGGAAATAGTTGATCAGGAAGAGTTACATGATCAAGAACAATTAATAGAGGAAAGTCCACCTGTAAGTCCTATAATACCTAGACGTACTACACGTGTAACTAGACCACCTGATAGGTATCAAGCAAGTATAGTTTGCCAAGTAACTAAAGTTCCAACTAGTGTAGATGAACTTAGGATGTATCCTGCTAAGGATCAGGAGAATTGGCAAAAGGCAATAGAAAAAGAACTAAATTCATTAAAGGTAATGAAAGTGTATGAAGATGCCAAATTACCTCCAGGAGAAAAATCCATTGGGTGCAAATGGATATTTAAAGTAAAAACTGGAAATGATGGGACTGTTACCCATAAAGCTAGGTTAGTAGCTCAAGGATTTAATCAAACTGCATCTGATTATGATGAAGTTTTTGCGCCAAGCCTTAAAGCTACATCTTTAAGAGCAGCATTAGTGTGGGCAGCTAAGAAAAACTATGTCATTAACCATTTAGATGTAGAAACTGCTTATCTACATGCACCATTGCAGCACACTATATATCTAAGAAAACCAATTGGTATAAATGACAATAAAGTAAATAATAATGATTGTTGGAAACTCAAAAAGAGTCTTTACGGGTTAAAACAATCTGGGTTTGAGTGGAACCAATATATTGTGAAAGAGTTAAACAATATAGGTTTTAAATCTGGTTTAGCAGATCCGTGTGTATTTAAAAGAGAAAATAATGGAACGGTATCATTATTATTATTATTTACTGATGATATTGCTTTAATAACTAAAACTAATAATGAAGCTAATGAGATTATATCATTATTAGCCAAAAAGATAAAAATAAAGCATTTAGGTGAAATTAAAAGGTATCTAGGATTGACAATAAATAAAACAAATAATGGTTTTAAGATATCTCAAGAAGATAAAATTTGCCAATTAATTAAAACTTATAAGATGGAACTTTGTAAACCGGCAAAGACTCCAATGAGTCAGGAAGTTTGCCAAACTAATGATCAAAGTCCCAAATTTGATAAGTCCATATATCAATCTTTGATTGGTAGCTTATCATATATAAGTAATTGGTCAAGGCCAGATATAGCTTATAGTGTAAATCAGCTGGCACGTTTTAATTCAGATCCAAAAGAATGTCATTGGAAATCTTTAGAAAGAATATTGAGATATCTTAAGGGAACAATAAACCATGCATTATATGTAGAACCAAAGGGTGATTTGAGTCTTAGTGCTTATGCAGATGCAAGTTTTGCAACTGATATAAACACTAGAAAATCAACATCTGGGATGGCTATATTATTTGGTTAGACACTAATAGGATGGAGGTCAATCAGACAACAGCATATTAGTTTATCCACGATGGAAGCTGAATTTTCATGTCTATCATTATTATGCACTGACTTAATTTTCCACAAACAGTTATTGTTGGACATGAGTATAACTGTAAAAGATTCCATTATGGTGTATGAGGATAACCAAGCAGCTATAAAGTTAGCTACTAGTATTGCTGTAAAAACTAGATCAAAACATCCTGACTTAAGATATTTGAATGTAAGAGAATCAGTGAAAAATGGATTAATAAAATCGGAATACTGCATGTCAGAAGAAAACATTGCAGACCAATTTACAAAAGCTCAAGGAGCAACTAAGTTTAAAGAAAGTTGCGAAAAATATTTTCTAAAGATGTAAATGATTCATAGTTATTATGTAACCTAAAAGGGGAGAATGTTAGGGATAACATTGTTCACCCTAACTGGTTTAGGTGAAATAATAACTATGAATCATAGTTAGTGTTTGTTAGAGTGTATGCAGCTTTAACTGTGAAATAGCAATTAAAGGAGTGGTTAAGAAAACAATATAAAAGTAGCAAGACTACAACTTGCTCACTCTCTCTCTGGCTTTGATGATCCCTGATTACTGCTTGGAATCAAGACTGCATTGCTCGAACGGGAGAGACAACAAAGGACTGATTTTGTATGTGAACTGACATAGGATATTCTACATGGACTTTGCTAACTGAATACCCCTGATTGGACTGACTACATGGTAAATGAATATTGGACTGTTATTTGACTATGCCATAAACTTATACTGGAATAAAATATATTCTTGATAGCACAAGCGTATCTGTTATTTTTACTGTATGTTAATAAACATACAAGCTTAGCTCACTCATTTATCTGTGTGCCTATCTGACTAACGCTGCACATTCTGTTTAGCTTGTCTACCTAACCCTGGTTGGGGAACCCAGGCTTAACATGTTTAACAAGGTTTGAAATGTTCACAGAGTGTGGCAGGAATCTATTATTCTAGAAATATGTTTAATATAACTCTTAGGCTAGTTTTGTGTCCCTCCCGGGTTCACCTGCTATTAATTTTCCATGTGTTCTGAAAAATAAAAGTGTAAATATCAGCTCAGTTTCAACCCCAACATATGAGTAGTTCCATGATGCAGAATCCCTTGTTGAAATTCAATGCTTCACTAGCACCTGACACAGGAGAGGAAACCCAGAATCATATCTAAGAGTCCTTAGTGCATTTAATTGATGGATAAATAGGTTCTTATATTTGATCATTTGTTCTTGGATTTTCAATTCATTGTGATATTATTTCATTGTGGTGATTATGCATACTTATTATTCAACTTTGAGAAATACATACTGGATCTTTAATCTTGTGCTTGTGGGTTCATATATTTGTATATTGGTATATATGAAACTCTGTAGAGAAATCCTAAGGCACATAACTAACTGTGCAGATTTGCTCTGCCATTAAATCGATAAAATCAGATTGTATTTTGCCTCAGGTTAATAGACCTATGCTGAATAAGATATATGATTACAGGAATGATAATATTTCCCACTATTTTCGCACCCAACCTGTTAATGTTGACATTTGATAGTTAAAAAGATACATCAAAGTCAAATTATGGAGAAAAAAATGGGAAAGGAGGAGCAACAGATTCTATGAAGCTATCCCTCTGGGATCTGAAATCAAATGTTATCCAGAGAGAACTGAGAGGGAAATCAGAGTAATCTTAGCTGAGCTCATGTTACTATAGCCTGCCTAATTGATGTTTTTTTTTTTAATAAAGGTCTTTAAAATAACCATATCAATTTTATTGCCCCAAACTCACACATATTGCCCCCAACAATCTGGGTTCTTATTTTACCAATCTTGGAAAGATGGAAGGCTGAATCAACCTTGAATCCACTGGGATGAACTCCAGACTGGGGACAAAGTTAACCGGCAATACTGCATTCTAACCATTGCACTACCAGGGATCCTACTGGATGAATGGATGGATGGATGAATGGAGAGAGACATCTTGAGATAGAGATCTGGAATTAGATAGGGATAGGGATGGAGATGGGGTAGGAAGAGAGAGAGGGAGGAGGGAAAGAGAGAGAGAGAGAGAGAAAGAGAAGAAACATACAAGCTAGGCTGCCCAACCTAATGTCTTCAAGAAATTGGGTTACAATTCTTATATCCTTATTCATTATAAATACTGTAGTAAAAGAGTAGTGATGACTAACCTTTTTGGCACCAAGTGCCGAAAGTGCACATGCACAACTCCAAAATGCAATATATGCCCTGCCCCACACACGTGCCACACCCCTGTCAATGGGCCCCACCCCTGCATGCACCCCATCCCCATGCATGTGTGCATGTTCCCTGCAGACTTACGCATATCCTGTGTGCATGTGCCCTGTCCCCACGCATGTACACATCCCCCGTGCATGCATCTCACCCCCCTGTGCAGATGCTCCATCCTTGAACATGCATGCACATCCTCGTACATGTGCATCACTCCCACTCATGCACCCCACACCATGCACGCACAGCAGAGACCTTAAGACCAGCTGGCTGGTGAGAGGTGCCTGCATGGCAGATCTGAGCTGGGGCATTGGCTTGTGTGCCCACAGAGAAGGCTCTGCATGCCACATCTGGCACGTGTGCCATAATTTCACCATCACGGTTATAGAGTATGGAAGTTATGGTTCAGATTAATTAATTGTTGGATGCCATATTGAGAAAGGGTGTTTATGTGATCTCCTAACCATTTTCAGACTTTTTTTTTACCAGTACTTTTCACAATGAAACTATATTTTAGGCCAGCAGATTCATAAACAGTTTTCTTTTATTGGATCGGTGCCTAATCATTTTAGGTAGGATCAGCATTTTGGGTTCTCAAGCAGAGATACTTCATTTGATTTGATGTTCAATATTTCTAAATGGTGATTCCAGATCTGGATATGCTTGTGGTCACTGACTTGTCCTTCTCTGCTGTTATCCCATATTAGAGTCAAGGAGGATGCAGCTAAACTGAAACATTCAACTCATTTATTTTTCTTAAGTAGCATATCTCGTGAGAGGGAGACAAGCTCTGTTTTTCATATATAAAGGGCAACTAGTGTGACAGTGATTGTCCTCAATGTCCTTCTCCTCTGCATGCATACTGTGTATATGCATTTGGAGTAAGGAAAGACTCCTGTAGCATTCTTACTAAAGAGGTTTGTTAAATTTGGGAGTAGATAAAGATTTCAATTAAGGTAATATAGTTCCTCTTAGCATTCTCGACTTTCTGCTTTCTGTTGGTAAATGGATTTTCAAGGTGGGTAGCCAAAGGCAAAAGAACCAGGTGGCCTGCCAGGTGTGTCATGCCCTAGTGGATAATGATGATGATGATCATTATACCATCATTAACATTGTCATCATCATTGCCACATCTTAAGAAAAGTCTAATATTTCTTTGTTTTCTTTCTTTAGTAGACAAATTTATATGACCACCCATCTACCAAAAGTGACTCTTGGCAGTAAAGGAGAATAGAAACACAGCATAATTATTTTTTTCTACTATTAAAATGAAAAACAATGTTGAAGACCTGAAAAAAACTCACATCCATAAATCAGTCAGACCATGCCACTTCCATCAACATCCTGATTCAAGTGCTAGAGAAAAAAAGTCAACGTTTTAATCTCTTTCCAAAAGGTGAACAGGTTCAGGGTCATCCATATCTCTGAGCCTTATAAGACAAGTGCCATGACACAGGAGGCTTGGTTCCATTCCAAAGCCCTGACAAGTGTCACTATTTTACAAATGAGTTTTAGAGTGTGTTCACCATGAAAATCTAGTGGGACAAGCAGTCCTGCCAGTAAGTGTGTCACCATGTCATGTATGACTTTGACCAGCTCCTTATAGACTACACAGAAGTCCTCCCTAGAGCAGGCCTGCCATCAGTTCATACCCTACTGATGAAAGTCTAGACATGTTGCAAGGATGTCAGGCCACCACATCCCCAAACAGCTCCTCTATGGTGAGCTGTCCCCCCCCAAAAAAAAGGGATTGCATAGGGAACAAAGGAAGCAATACAAAGACATTCTGAAAGCGTCTCTCAAGCCCCTGGATATTGACACCACCTCCTGGGAAACCCTGGCACATGATCAATCGACTTGGCACACATTGATTCATCAAGGCTGCCAGACATTTATTTTATTTTATTTATTTGATTTGTCAATTGTTTACAAGGTAATACATAAAAGTATAAACATGAGAAAGAATACAGGAAATAGGTATGAATAAATGGGGACAATAGGATAGGGACGGTAGGCACGATGGTGCACTTATACACACCCCTTCCAGACCTCTCAGGAATGGGGTGAGGTCAGTAGTGGTTAGTTTGAAGTTAATGGAGTGGTGGTTAGAGGATGTAACAACAGAGTCAGGTAGTACATTCCAGGCATTGACCACTCTGTTGCTGAAGTTGTACTTTCTGCAATCAAGTATGAAGCAGTTTAACTGGACCAGGGTTTAATATAGCGCTCCCTATTTTTACTGTTTGTTGCCTGTTTGACAGGAATGCAGTAATCCACTCATGGAGGGATCTGGAAATGCTGTAAGAGTTTAGTTTTAATATTAGTTTGTTGTATACCACTAAATCAAAGGCTTTGAAGAAGTCGATGTAAATTGTGTCTATAGCTTTACCTTGGTCAAGTAGAGTAGTCCATATGTTTTTGCAGTGTAGGAGTTGTACATTGCAGGACAATTTTTTCCTGAAACCAAATTGTTTTTTGGAGAGTAGGTTGTTTCACTCTACGTGGAGAGTGATGAATTGGTTAATGATTGATTCCATGACTTTGCACATGACAACACAGTGAGCTTGGTCTGTAGTTTTCAACCAGGCTGGGGTAACTTTTTTTGAAGAAAGGGATGACCATAGCTAAGGACCATAGGTTTGGTAAGGAGCTGGTTCTGAATGATATATCATATATAATGCTTAGGGTTTCCGTTATGGCAGAGGAGAGTTTTTTTAAGAAGTATGCACATAATCCATCGGGGCCAATAGATAGGGATGGTTTTGGTTTCGTAGTGCCTTTTCTCCATTATCTTCTGTAAAGTCAGTATGTAGTAGGTCATTACAGTTAGTTGTGGTACAACTAGGAAATGTGGGGCATGAACCACTGCTGCTTACAAAGACTGAACTGAAGAATTTGTTGAAGAGATTGGCCTTAACAGCTTCATCATGCAGTCTTTCCCATTTGGTCTTTTTAGGGGTTGGATGGTTCTTGATTCTTTAAGTTTGGTGTTAACAAAATTATAGAAGGTGCAGGTGGATTTTGTACATAGGAGGTTTTCCTCTTGCTTGGTGTCGTAATTTGTGCATTCTGCCTTTATCTGTTGGCATAGAGTGTTGTATTGGTCTTTAAAGTTTGCTATGTAGCTAATTTTGTTTTTACGCCATAGCAATCTTTTTTTGATTGAAGTTTTCTTATTGTTATGGGTTTTTGTTTTTGTTTTTGTGGGTTACTAATGGTACATATACTTTAATGACTCTTTCAAGTTCAAACAAGAATGCATTATAATACTTCTGTAGTATTATAGCTGGAGAAGAGAATGTGCCAATCAAGAGATGATAGGTCAGCATCTATGAGATCATAGTCACCAGCCACCTGCAGACACACCGTGGACACCCACAACTCGTGAGATGTCAAGGTCCTCTTTTGAAAACAATGGACGTACATCATCATCATTGTCTACTTGGAGCCAATGTAGTTCCAAGAAGTGGTATTATGTATTGTGTCTACTATTATCAATGCCACTGCATTCAGGGTCTCAGGCAGAGATAGTCCATATGATCTGATATCTAATCTTTCCAGATATGGATATTCTTGTGGTCACAGAGTTGTCCTTCTCTGCCATTAGGTCAGCCTCATGGGAAGCATGTTGCAAAAGTCCAACTGGGTATGAGGGACTCTAACCAATGCCTCCCAGTCCAGGAATGGGTGCAACTGGCTCAAAAGATATAGTTGTGTGGAAAAAATGGCCAAGGCTGACCTCTGTTCTTCATGCAAGAGCCATGAATCCAGGAGAATTCTGCTTAGGGAAGTATAACTTCAAAGTTAAAGATGTCAAAGTGTTAGATATAAGGGATCCAATAACTCATAGCTGGACAGGACTGAGCTGAAAATAGTTTTTCCCACCCAGACCCATGAAGCCTTCCATTCCTGAGAAAGTTGCTTCTCTTCATCACTTGCATGGCTGAGGGTAGATTGTACAATAGTGATACTTGATTATGTACCAACAGATGATTTCACCCAGTGATTTCATTTAAATGCTACATAGGAGCAAGAAAAGTATTCAGCCTTGAAGCACCCCATAAATCAGAGGCCTAGGGCTAGATCTCCCCTTCCATACCAACACTGATTCAAATCCACTTTAGAGGATTTATGCCTCCAACTTTTAATTCCCTTAGCAAGCCTGAAACATGATCAATGTTACTGGAAGTTGCTGAATGATGGCTTCCAGGGGAGGTATGGTGAATTGAACACAGCTGTATGAAAGTGAATCTAAAAACCATTGCAAAGATCAAGCAACAGGTGAGTAGACTGGTTCCTTGGACCTTCTCCAGATAAAGAGAGGATAGGAAATGGTCCACATGTGCTTCAGCTGTTTGCTCTCCCCCAAGGAGACCACAGAACATCAATTTTCCAAAGGTTTGAACACCAGGAGACAACAGCTTTAGCCATTTTGCTCACAGCTACCTACTAATAAAAATAATAGTTTGTAAGTTGGTAAATTTCATTTTCTAGTTGTCAGCCATATTGGGTAAACAAGAGAAGAAACATGATGAGGTGAGCTTAATCTATATTATTGTATGCCTATACAATATAACAAAATCTTGCAAGTCTGAAAGTACAAACTTCCCACCCTCCACTTTTAATTGCCTGCTCCATTAGGGCAAGTCCTTCCTTAGTTTCTTTCTCTGACCATTAAATGACTGAGGGCTCCTGGCCCTTTTGTTTTCTAGGCAGTATTTATTTTCCTCTTTCCTCAAGGTCACCCTTACTTCTCAACTACTTCTAAACTATCAGAGAGATTCAGAATGGCAAGTTTGAAAATGCTGGATGAATCTGCTTTTAATTCTGAAATTAAGAAATCTTTAATTGTAAACTTAAGAATGTAAAGAATCTAAAACAAACAGTAAATACATTTTATATACCTATAAACAGACCAAGGATCCAGATAAAATTGGAAGACTGAAACTTTTACAATAAGATTATGGAAATTAATTATAAAATACAAAGAGCTTATCATGGGAAACAGATCCTGTTTTGGCTTTTATAACACCCAGCATAGGTTTAAAAAAATGATTTCAAAAGCTGGACATTAGAGGGAACTAAAAATTTTAGGTAAAAGAGAGTTGTGCCTGCAAGTTACATATATGACAAAATACTAAAGGAGACTTTTGAAAAATGGAATCAGAAAATAGTAGTTACAATATTAACAATATCAGTAATGATGCATGCTTCTATGGATAGACTGTGTCCAAAAGATTGAAGAAATGCCAGATTTAGAAAAAAATATATCTGAAGAGATAGGGATGGTATTGAAAATGGATTTACAACTGACAGGCCAAGAAAATGATTCATAAAAGGAAGTTTCAATGGCTGGAATATTAAAATGAAATACCAATTACCTTTTTTCTTGCATTTTTTAAAGTACTGTCTGTTTTCTTTTTTCTTCTTTGAGTTTAGTATGTGTTAAATTTTACTATTATTATTATTAACATGTTTAATAAAATTATATAAGCACAGATATATAAGATAATTATTGCTAAGAAATCAAAGAAGGCCACGTTAAGTATATCACCCCAATTATGGGCACTCCAGAGACCATCCACATGTTTTTCAAGGATATGCAAATAAGCATTTTACATCATTGCCCTTACTTGCTGAGAATATTTACCTGGACATTCACTATTTTAGAAGTTTGAGGTATTGTCAAGGTATAAGGGATCCTGACATGAAATATATTTAGGTGTTTTTCAAATCTTCTTTATTGGCCTACAATGATAACCTTCATGGAATCCTTTAATTGATTGGAAGTAAACATTAGACAAAGTCATAATGCCTGGTTTACCAACTACAAGGGGTATCTTATTTTATCTACCAAAATGTTGTGAATCAAATCTTTATTAGCAAGAATTGTGTTGTATTTATATTTCCATGCCTTACTTGATTTATATCAATGAGCAAACCTGCATTTTATTCCAGGAAAATCACAGTCACCGGTTGATATAATCTGCCACCACTGGCTGAGATATCATCAGTATGCAAATGACAACTGGTTGTGTATCCCTCTCAGATAATTGCAACTTACATTATATGGGGCTATCCTTGAAGAATATCCAGAAGCTTCAACTGGTGCAGAACACTGTCATGTTAGAGATTCTGGGTATAGCCAAGAACTGTGCAAACAACACTTCTGCTGGTTTCTGGTTTGTTTCTGGATCCAATATAAAGCCTTTCCTGGCATGGGACCAGGTTGCCTGAGAAACAATCTTGTCCAGGGGTAGGATACGACAGGGTTAATTACCAGTTTGGGATTTACAAGGTTTGGTGATTTATGATGAGCTTCCCTGCACATTGCGAGCGTGTGCCTGTAAATCATCATCAGCATGCTGCGTGCAGAGAAGCAGCCTTTGGAACAGCCCTATCTTCCTGCTTTTTTAACTGCAGCTGTTCCTCGTTTGGGAACTGAAGTTGAAAAATCAGGAAATAAAGATCAGGTAAGAGCCCAGGTGGGTGGGTGGGCAAAAACATCAGCAGACATAGAACCAGTTCTATGTCTGCTGCTCTTCAGAGCTACCGGTTCTACAGAGGTGTACAGAACCGGTAGAAACCCACCCCTGATCTTGTCCCATTACAACAATCCATCCTATCCAATTATGCAGAGATGGTATGTTAGTGTGTTAGGTATGTTAGACTTCAGTGGTTAAATGATTTCAATTCTCCTGATCTTCCAAAAAAGTGTAAAGAACTGGCTTTGCCAACTGACAGGAGAACCAAACCTTGGGTGTGATTAGTGCTCTGAGCATGGTTCCTATGGTTTTTCAATTTATCTTTTATCCTTGCTTCTATTTGTCATTCAGTTTTAATTCTGTTTTAACCAGGGATGGGATCAAAAATTTTTAACAACCAGTTCTGTAGGCATGGCTTAGTTGGTGGGTATGGCTTGGTGGTCATACGACTGGCTGGGTGTGGCCAACTCAACATCACTCACATTGAGGCATACATCTCCTCGCCTGGCCCCTCATGACTGTGGTGATGCTGCAACAGTCATAAATGTGAAAAATGGTCATAAGTCACTTTTTTCAGTGCCATTGTAACTTTGAATGGTCACTCCACACAAGTAAAATACCAGCAAAGGAGAAAAAAAAATCTTCAGAGAAGTTCCAGAGACAGGAAGTCTAGTCCTGCCAAGAATGTAATAAGGGTTAACGGAGAGGCAGTTTCTGTAAGCAACACCAGAATGTTTCCTTCCTGCCTTCCTTACAGGATTAGGCCAGTAATTTCTTCTTACAACTGGTTCTCCCAACTGCTTAGAATGTTAACAACTGGTTCTAGAGAATAAGTGTGAACTGGTAGAATCCCACCCCTGATTTAACTATCTTTTATGTGATTTTATAATTTCTTACCTATAAACCACCCAGAGTAACTTAGAGAGTGAGATGGGAGGTGCCAAAATTTGACAAATGAAATAAATAAATAAACACATCCTATTATTTAGCTGTAATATTTCCTCTTGCTAAACATCAAGCATGTAAGGAAAGTATGTCTAGTTGTATTACAATGCTTGTTTGTGTTTAAGGACATTTAATCACAAAGAAGAACTAGAAAAATGTCTTGGTGTTATTAGTATATCCATGCTTGGAAAACAATATGTTATTGACCAATATAAAATGGGCCTGGATCTAGAGATAAAGCAGTTTATGTTCCATAGATTAAATTAACTTTCTCCATTGAACATGGATGGGTTGTTTAATTAGATTGCATCATCCTTTTCAATTAGGTTTGCAGGGATGGGAGGCATTGCATTAGCTGCTGGAAGATTTTGATCTCTGCAATTTTGAAATACAAAATGACACTTTCTTAAGCATTAAAAATACTTTAAAATTGGGTATCCAAGATACTTTTTATTTGTGAAATTACAATACTAAATTTGGATGGAATTATTGACAGCTATGCTAATGCTTCAGAGCTGTTTTTGAAATGATGTTGTTGTTTTGATTGTAATTACTCTAATATTATTAAAAGTAGAAGAGTTAAAAACAGCAAATTAAGCAGTTTAAAACAATTTGACTCTGTTAGCAATGACTTAAAATGTAAGTGGAGATCTAGAAGTTTTTAATTTCTTTGCCAAAGAAATTTTTCTTTGCTTTTACTCTTTTAAAATAAATTGGCTAAACAATAATTATGCCTATTATTGTTATCATTATTATTATTAATCACAATCACCCAGATGTTCAGACTGGGTTTGGCACTTTTGTCTACCTATGGAGTCCTTACCAAGGGCCTTGGATAGGCAAATCTGAATGTTTGGTGGTGTTACAGATATCATCACAGGATGGAAGCTGTTCCAAGTAAACCTGCCTTCTGCAATTGAGTGATGGCAGATTTGTCAATGCCTATGATGTACAAGTGATGCTCCAGTTGTGTTGGGACTGCACTCAAAATGCCTGTTACTACTCTTGCTTTCCTTTGCCATAGTGATTCTATTTCTATTTGTAGGTCTTTGTACTTTGTTATCTTCTCCAGTTCTTTCTTTTCTATACTACTGTTTCCAGTCACTGCCACATCCACTATCTGGAATTTTTGTCTTTCCTATTGACCATTGTTGTTATTTTTATTGTTTTTATCATTATTAATTCTGTTTCAGCACAAGAGAAGGAATCAAAGGCTCATGGTGCTTATAATCTATGATTTTAGCCAAATGTGTTTGGTTATGTTGGTCTTTTGATCTAGATAATTTCTCTGACAATTATTCAACCTTCATGCCAAATGTAATATAGAATAACTTTTAAATATTGATTTGCTCAATATTTGCACAAAGTATTTCTTAAAATTGAAATATGTATTAGAACACACAGTATTCTCTGTATGTTTTTGGCATTTTGCCTTTTCTAAAGTCAAAAAATCTGATTTCACATATTGTAGTTAGTTTAGCCTGGGCATGTTGTTTCAAACATTAATTTGAACCATGTGTTCCTCCTTAGTTTGCTTTGTTGAGCAAAATACAGGGCAAACACTGTCTTTTTTCCTAGAGTTATTTGATGGTTATTTCCAGGGTTAGGGTTAGGGTTATAACTGTATTGGCCAGTAGAATAAAAAGTTCTAGCAAAGTAAACATTAAGAAGAGAGACATAGACAAAGGTGCATCTTTAACAAAGTACAAACCATCTAAGTGATAACTTTCACCCTGTAATTTAGTGCAGAGTAAGGTGAACAGTCTTGTCTCTTCACTTCCTTTACCTGTATCTGTCATCTGACATTGGCAAAACCAGTGTGTAAGAATAAAGGTGAATGGAAAATAAAGAAGAAGAAAGAGCTATTTCAGATAATATCAAGGACTTAAGCATGGGATTAAAACTCTATTGAAGCTTCAGAATTTTGATTAAGTTGCCAGATGTACAATGACTTGAGATGAAGTTGATTATTGTAGGAAGTGAAAATCTAGACATGGGATGTTTGGGAACTTCACTTTATTATGATTAAATAATACTCTCTCTTCTCTTAGAATCATTCAGATTAATAAGGTATGATTCTTTGTTGGATTGCTCCTGAATCAGGAAGGGACTCAAGAATCAGGAGTGCAATTTATTTGAACAGAAATCAGAAGGGATGCAATTTTCATCTTGCCATTATATTTTTCTGTAGAGAATAAAATAAAATAAAATGTCTTAACTCAGAACAGTCTACTTCATGTACAGATTGAATAGGGACATCTCTAATTCCCCACTAAAGTGATTTCAGAATTTACTTTCCATAGATAATTTACTTTCCAAAATATGCAACTCCTCTCTTCTTTTGGAAGGAGTTATCATCTGAACAACTGAGCAAATTCTGTTTGGAATTGCTTCCCTTTTCCTTAGAGTCTAAATGAGCATTTGTGGTATCTATTATCTAAACCTCTGCAAATGATGAATTTAATTGTGTTCAAGGTCATACTTGGAATATTGCATCCAGTGTCGGTTGCCATGATATTAAAAAAAAAGATGTTGAGACTTTAGAAAGAGTTTAATTCATCAATGCAGAACTAATTAATCAATGGAATGACTTGCCTCCAAATGTAGGGCTTCAAGAGATTGGACAACCATTGTCTAAAATGGTATAGGGCAAAGATGTCAAACTCACTGAGTCACATTGCCATCACATGATGTTTCATGATGTTTTTCCCATTCATGGAGCTGGGGTGGGCATGGCCTGCATGTGACACATCTGGCCCATGCGTCAATAGTTTGACACCCTTAGTATAGTGTTTCCTGCTTAAAAAAGGATTGGACTAGAAGACTTCCAAAGTCCTTTCCAACTCTGTTATTCTGTTTAATAAAACTGGTGATCATTTCAACTTCTATAGCTGACTAATTACTCATTCTCACTTTATTATACATATTTATGTATTTTTTGTACACAATATTAGTCACAGTCCCACGTATCTATAAATACCTTTCCTTTTCCTCTCCTTGACTTTTCTAGTTTACCATCAGTAAACTCTGAAAGCAAAACAATGAATAAAAAGCTGCTATGGTCATATACCTCTAGATATTGTGTGAACTGGGCACTGAACAATAGATTATGTAGTAGACAGTTGGCAAGGATTCTTAAATGAAGTGCAAGGAAAGGTAATATAATCTGGACACACAATAGTGTTTTATCTATAAATAAAATGGTGCTTCTCAATAAAATCCTTGACTTCAGCTACTGTTTGAAAAATAATTAAATAAAGCAAAATAAGGAAGAACACATAGTTCAAATTAATGTTTAAAACAACATGTCCAGGATGATCTAACTACAGTATGTGGTATCAGATCTTTTTGACCTTGAAAAAGACAAGATGCCATGTGCATATAGAGAATGCTTCATCTTCTAGGTAATATATATTTTAATTTTAGGAAATAATTTGAGGTTTCGTCTGACTTGATGGTCTTCTGGTTCTATTAACACTGGATTGGAAGAATAATACTCAGTATTTTTGCAGTTGTTTACTAACTTCATGCTGCAAGGCAGCTCTTAAAACTGGGATTACAGTTCTCAGAAGTCTCTGCAGGTATCAATTCTTCACAGTAGAAAAAAAAGAATATTGTAGATCTGAATGCACTTACAATTAGGTAGTAATTGTATGCACACTTTATTTTATCTAACTGATATCTAAGATTGCTAAGTTATATGTTTCATCTAGAAGAATTCCATCATGTATATTTCTGTTTTATTTTGTTGCCAGACTGTGAAAAATGACCAAAGGCAAAGATAGAGAATATGTAACACTGATATATATGCTTTGGAAATAATTCAAAAACAGAGCTTCAGAATGTATAGAAGTACTAACACAGCAGAAATGTTTGCATGCATGTGGGTGGGAGGTTAATTATCATTTTTATTTCCCTATCCCTGAGCTTCCTGTTTTTCCTGTGCATTTTTAAAAATAATAAATACAGCAATACATCATTTCGTCACTTGGCCAATCAATTGTAGTAGAGGCTATCAATTGTTTGGGAACTAGAAGTGAATGTTTTCTACTTCAGCTGCCTGAAAAAAAAAACACAATGAAATTGCATTGATTTCTCTTTTTTTAGAGAGAGGGAGAAAAAAACTCAGGGAAAACAAGGAAGCTTGGGGAAAATAGTAATTAAAACAAACAAACCAAAAACCTGCTGGGTTTCAAACCAGTAACTTTCTGTTTACAAAACAACAACAACAACAACAACAACAACAACAACAACAACAACAACAATAATAATAATAATAATAATAATAATAATAATGTCACTGTGTTCTTAATGCAGAGTTTATAGAAAGCAGCAATTTGCCTGAAGGGGCATTCCCGGCTCTGTGAAATAGCTAATGAATGGTTGGGGTTCACCAGTCACAGATGAAAGTTTGATATCTGATATGGACAGAAGAGTTTGAGAGGAAAAAAACATTGAAAAGTGCATTTTGGAAGTAGAGAAGAAAATTAAGTCCTTGACAGCAAGTGAGGGATTAATAGAGATTGAATTCATTTATTTTTATTTTCCAGTTATTATGACTCATCTCTTCTGGTGTTGGTCAGACAGTGGGGATAATAAGCCCCATGCTAACCAATTATGGTCTAATCAATTACTATTACTATTAATCCTGCCATCCTTCCTTTCACCCATCTCCTCCCACTTACGATTGTATGATTGTAAGTTAGTTGCTTGTATGTTGACTGTTTCCTAGTATGATTTGTTTGCTTATTGTACCCTATGACTATTATTAAGTGTTGTACCGTATGTTTCTTGACTCTTGATTAAGTGTTGACTCTTCTTGACTCTTATTATTAAGTGTTGTACCGTACCTTTCTTGTATGTACATTGAAAGCATATTCACCAAGACAGATTCCTTGTGTGTCCAATCACACTTGGCCAATAAAGAATTCTATTCTATTCTGTTCTGTTCTGTTCTGTTCTCTTCTCTTCTCTTCTCTTCTCTTCTCTTCTCTTCTTTTCTCTTCTCTTCTCTTCTCTTCTATTCTATTCTATTCTATTCTATTCTATTCTAACCAATCACAATCTGACTTGAAGACAGATCTATTATTGATTGAATGCAATGACTTCCATTCTCATCCTGTTATATTAGCTAAAAAATGAAATAAGCCCTACTGACATTTTGGCACAGCTTCCATAGTGCCACCTTTCACAATACAGACATTTTCTGGATGCTCAGGGAGAGACCTTTAGTTCAGGAGATCCATAATTAGAATAAAGCAGGTTCAAGACTTGAACATCTCTTCCAAATGACTTTATTACTTTTTGTGAGTGAAACATTCCTTTAATTTTATTCATACTCAAAAATGAAGTAGTCTGCTGGACTTTATTATTTCTTTTAACATTTGATCTCGAGTGAGGAAATTATTTTGCATGGTGTTGTGTTGTGACTCAGAGGTTTGAGCCTGCTTTGTCAGAGGTCAAGGACTTGGTCAGTGAGGAAGAGGAGGATTTGACTTTGATGTTTGAGACTGCTTTGCTGGAAGACACAGACTTGGACAATGAGGAAGGGGAGGATTTGGCTCTGAGGTTTGAGCCTGCTTTGTTAGAGGATTTGGAACTGACTTCCTCCCCAGGATTTTCCTCCTTGGCAGGATCTTCCTCCCTGATTGTACTTCAGGTGTCGGCAGATAATCAGGAGAGCATATCAGAGCCTCTAACTGAGGATAAAGTTGAGGAATGTTGGTTTGATGCGAGGCAAAGACGCAGGCAAAAGTGTGAGTTGCAACACGAAAAGAAAGGACAAATCAGAGACTGAGATGAGAGACTGACACGCCCGACAAGGAATAAAAGTGGGTGTGTTAGCTCTGGGTTCTTGTTCGGGACAACTTTTTAACTAGTGAGAGAGACTTCACTGGATTCTGTGTGTGTCGACAGCTTTTGATTTATGTTCCTGCTTTCTTATCAAACTTGGCAGACAGCTTGCGTGAGACTGCCAAGAACATTATCAGCTCAAGTAATTTAACCCGGTAATCCCTGGACTTGCTTGCTTATTTGTGTTTTCAGTTTGAAATTTGGACTTTTTACTTTGTTGATACCAGTGAGAAATAACATTTTTGTCCTGAACCTAAACAAAAGCCATCTTTTGACCAAGATGGATCAACAGCAGCAACAGCAGCAGCAGCAGCAACAGCTTAACCAGCTGCAAGAAGATCATAAAGTTTTGCAGCAGCAAGTTTACCAGCTGCTTAATCAACTCATTCTGTTGCAGTCTCGTACTGCTCCTCCTGGCCCCTCCCTGTAGGAAATGCCTGGTAGCTGTGCCGGATAAGTTCTCTGGGCAGCCTGAAATGTTCCCGGCTTTTATGGGACAATGTAAATTATTTATGGATCTGCGGCCAGAGGATTTTCCTGATGACCGGGCTCGGGTGGGGTTTGTTATAAGCCTTCTTTCTGCTAGGTAGGCCACTCCTTTATTAGTGCAAGACATTCCATTACTAAATGACTAGCAGGGGTTTTGGCATCACCTGAGACTGATGTACGAGGACCCCATATGGGCTCAGACAGCAGCCAGATGCCTAGAGGAACTTCGCCAGGGGAAATGCCCCTTGCAGGAATTCATTTCAGAATTTCAGCTGCTCTGTTTGGACTCTGCCTGGAATGATGCGGCTTTGATGGACACTTTCCAGGATGGCCTGTTGGAGGAATTACAGGACGAATTGGTGCACGTGGAGCCAGCCTCGACCCTCAACGCTCTGGTGGTGCAATGCTTGCACATTGATGCCCGTCTTCAACGGCACAAGACTAGATGCCCAGTTCCAGAGCAGCCATCCAACTCAATACAACAATGTTCTGTACAACCAGTGCCCCGGATCTCCCATAGTGCTGTGGCCATGGATGAGGAGCCAATGGAGTTGGGTGTGGTTTGTCCTCATTTGACGGCCCAAGAACGCACCTGGAGACTTCAGGGAGGCTTATGCCTGTATTGTGGGGGACCTGGTCACATTGCAAATTTTTGTTCTATTAAATGAAGGGGGACACGCAAGTCAATGCCCGAATCTAATCTTGCTCAGTCGGGAAACGGGGCAGGCCCAGCCTTGGGGAAACCCTAGGTCGGGCACGTATCAACCAACTGTCCGACGTAGCAGAGGTGAACTCTGGACCTCCTAGACATTTACTTTTAGACACTCGGGTTTTCTTGCCGTCCCAGTCAGAGGGGATTCCTGCAATTGCATTGGTGGACTCGGGGGCCACGACTAATTTTATGGACCAGGCCTTTGCAACACATTTTGACATTCACTTGGTTGCGGTGGAGCTTCCAATAAAGGTGGAAATGATTGATGGGTGGGAACTTCGGGCCGGGCCCATTCGTTTCGCTACCCAGCCATTGCGCCTAGTCATTGGGGACTATGAGGAGGTGATTAGTTTTTACATCACAGCAGATCTCCATCTCCCTTTGGTCCTCGGAATGGCCTGGCTATGGTTACTCGATCCTCGGGTGGCATGGGCACAGAACACCATTTCGTTCCCGAGTCTCCAATGCGTGGACCATTTACGACACACCTGTGCTGGCCAGGACATTGCCGCCCCCGCTGTCTCCATACCTCCTGAACTATCCGATTTCTCTGATGTATTTAGTGAGAAGGAGGTGGATTGGTTACCATCGCATCGACCCTATGACTGTCTCGTGGACCTTCTGCCTGATGCCCCACTACCCAAGGGATGCCTTTATGTCTGAGCCCGAATTGGCTGCCTTTCATGATTTCTTGGAAAAGAATTTGGCCTGGGGGTTTATCCAGCCGTCATCGTCCCCTCTTTCTGCTCCCATTCTTTTCATTAAAAAGAAGACGGGAGATTTGCGCTTGTGTTGCGATTACTGCCGGTTGAATGCCATTACGGTGAGGAATAGTTATCCCTTGCTGCTCATTCCAGAGTTGATGGAGCGGTTACGGGAGGCTACTGTCTTCACCAAGCTCGATCTCTGAGAGGCCTACAACCTGGTGCAGATGCAAGAGGGGGACGAATGGAAGACGGCATTTGGCACCCGATACGGCCATTTTGAATACACCATGATGCCATTTGGGTTGACCAACGCCCCTGTGGTCTTCCAGCACCTGATGAACGACGTGTTCCAGGACATGCTCGATCAGTTTGTGGTGGTGTACCTGGTGGACATTTTGATTTATTCCAGGTCCAGGGACAACCATATTCAACAAGTTTGGCAGGTATTGCAGCATCTTCAGGAGCATCAACTCTATGTGAAGCAGGAGAAATGCCTTTTCTTGCAGACTTCCGTAGAGTTCTTGGGGCACAACATCTATCCTGAAGGCATTGCCATGGACCTGCATAAAATGGAGGCTTTGTGTACTTGGGAACCCCCTCGTCGAGTTAAAGACATTCAACCTCTTGGTGTTCTCTAATTATTACTGGACCTTCATCCCAGGTTTTGCCAAGCTGATGGATCCCGTCACCCAGCTCCTTAGAAAGAAGGTCCCATTCCAGTGGGGGTCCCTGAAGCAACAGGCCTTTGAGGCTCTCAAGAAGGCCTTCATTGCAGAACCTATCCTGAGGCATCCTCAGGACGCATTGTCCGTTTGTGGTGGAGATGGATGCATCCAACGTGGCTATTGGGGCTGTGTTGTTGCAAACCCCAACAGATGGCACACCTCTTTTTCCCTGCGCGTACTATTCTCAGAAACTCACTACTTCTGAGCGCAATTATACTATCTGGGAAAAAGAGTTGCTGGCTATCAAAGCTTTGTTTGAGACCTGGTGACATCTTGAGGGGGCCCAGCACAAGGTGGAGGTTCGGACGGATCATCATAATTTGGAACATTTGTCCGCTGCGAGGAAGTTGAACCAGCGACAGATCCAATGGTCGTTATTCTTTGCCAGGTTTAACTTTTCTGTGACTTATATCCCCAGTGGTCAAAATCGGAGAGCAGATGCCTTGTCCGGTAAACCAGAGTACCTTTGTCCCGAGGACACCCTTCCTCCACGTATGGTGCTGCCACCGGAATCTTTGGCTGTTATCCAGGAACCAGTGGATTTGAGGGCTCAGATACGAGAGGTGCAGTGCTTAGATGCTTGGTCACAGCAGATAATGGGGGAAATAGGACCTAACTCCACATGGACTTTGGAGGAGGGCTTACTACGACATCGAGGCTATTTGTACGTGCCAACAAGAACACTTAGAGCCCTTATTATGGCTCAATGTCATGACAACCCTGCTGCCAGCCATTTTGGGTTTTTTAAGACCCTTCATCTTGTCACATGGACTTTTTGGTGGCCTCGAGTCCGGCATGATGTCTATGCCTATGTTGCATCCTGTGTACCATGCCGACAAGCGAAAGCCGCGACGGGTGCACCTCCTGGTCTCCTTCAACCACTACCGACTCCGGACAGACCATGGGGGGCAATTTCCATGGACATTTTAACACATTTGCCCTCATTGTCTGGATATAAGATGGTGCTCGTGGTGGTTGATATGCTGACCAAGATGGCTCATTTTATCCCTTGTCGGAGATTACCGTTTGTGGTGGACTCCCATGGAAAGAATGAGACACAGAGGCTGGTGTACTCGGGATGGGAGTCTAAAGCAAATTCTAGTGCCCCCTTTTATTGAGAAATTCGTACATAGTAAGCATACACATTGTGGATTACAATAATTAGATATAGCACACAAAACTGTTTACAATTGTCTGAGCTGCTTCATTTTTTCTGGTGTTTGTTTTTAATTTCCTTGCTTATCTCAGTGACCCTTAGGCAGACATGTATGTATAAGGTCTTAGACTAATCATTACCCAATACTGAAGTCAAAGTTTTATTCCCACAACCGTTGGCTCGTACTACTGCCCAGTTATTTTTACAACAAGGGTTCCGTCTGCATGGTCTACCAGACAGGGTGGTTTCGGATCACGGTGTCCAGTTTACCACTCAATTTTGGAAGAGCCTCAGGACCGCGCTGCAGGTACAGGTGTGCTTGCCATCAGCACACCATCCTGAGATTGATGGCAGGATGGAGAAGGTGATTGGCATCCTTGCCCAATATTTAAGGTGTTTTGTCAACCACCAACAGAACGATTGGGTGACTTATCTCCCTTTAGCGGAGTTTGCTTTCAACAACTCCCAGCACACCTCCACTCACATGACACCTTTTTACGCAAATGTGGGTTTCCATCCAAGGTTTTTCCCATTGTCGCTCTTGATTCCCTGGTTCCTGAAATGCGGGACTTCTTGTCAGAACTACATTTGGTTCACCAATTGATTTCACAGCAATTAGAAAGGGCTAAGGAGGACTATAAAAGTTTCGCAGATTATTCACACTGGGCGACGCCTCCGCTAGCTGTGGGAGACAGGGTGTGGTTATCCACGAAGCATCTACAGGTTGATCGTCCAATCAAAAAGTTGGACCATCGCTTCATCAATCCCTTCCCTATCGAGGCGGTCATCAATCCCATTGCTTATCGGCTCACCCTACCGCTCTCTATGCGCATTCATCCTCTCTTCCACCATTCCCTTCTGGTTCCTGATGCCCCTTCGTGTGCTCTCCATTCTCCCGATGCTATGGATGTTCCTCCATCTGTACCCGACGATGATCCCGCTGCTGATGACATGGTGGTCAGCATTCGGGATTCTCGTTGGTTGAAAGGACATTTTCAATACTTCGTTGAGAGGCTGGGGGATGGACCGGATGCTCTTTCCTGGGTGGATGCTTCCACGGTCCACGCCCCGTACCTTATCTGGAGATTCCATGCACAGTTCCCATTGAAACCTCATCTTGATCGTCAAACTCAGGGGAAGGGCCCTGCGGTGAGGGATAGTGTTGTGACTCAGAGGTTTGAGCCTGCTTTGTCAGAGGTCGAGGACTTGGTCAGTGAGGAAGAGGAGGATTTGGCTCTGAGGTTTGAGCCTGCTTTGTTAGAGGATTTGGAATTGACTTCCTCCCCAGGACTTTCCTCGTCGGCAGGATCTTCCTCCCTGATTGTACCTCAGATGTCAACAGATAATCAGGAGAGCATATCAGAGCCTCTAACTGAGGATAAAGTTGAGGAATGTTGGTTTGATGCGAGGCAAAGACGCAGGCAAAAGTGTGAGTTGCAACGCGAAAAGAAAGGACAAATCAGAGACTGAGATGAGAGACTGACACGCCCGACAAGGAATAAAAGTGGGTGTGTTAGCTCTGGGTTCTTGTTCGGGACAACTTTTTAACTAGTGAGAGAGACTTCACTGGATTCTGTGTGTGTCGACAGCTTTTGATTTATGTTCCTGCTTTCTTATCAAACTTGGCAGACAGCTTGCGTGAGACTGCCAAGAACATTATCAGCTCAAGTAATTTATCCCTGGACTTGCTTGCTTATTTGTGTTTTCAGTTTGAAATTTGGACTTTTCACTTGTTGATACCAGTGAGACATAACAATGTTGTATGGTTAGTATCAGTACTAACCACTTGGAATAATGCAAATTTTGATGCAGTATCAACTGAAATAAATGAATGCATTGTTGATAGACATATGAAAATCTTCTCCAATTTGAACTGGAGAAACAAGATTGACAAGAAAATACCACTTCCTAAGATTTCAAGATAAGAAAATATGAAATGTTTTAACATGAGACTTGTTTCACCAATAGTTAACTAATAGAACAGAGGTTAGAACCTAAAAAGATAAGATTTTTTTAAAATAATAATACTAATTGTATTATTATTTTGTGATTGATACTGAAATGTCTGTTATTATTACTATTATGATTAAAGTAGCATCTCTATTTAAAACAGTTATTAAGAGAGAGATTAAAAATGTATCATATGAAAATACCACTACCTGAGATTCCGAGATAAGAAATTATGAAACCTAATGCTTCTGGTAACTCTGTATAACAAATGCT
Source organism: Laticauda colubrina (assembly GCA_015471245.1). Classification (NCBI taxonomy): domain Eukaryota; kingdom Metazoa; phylum Chordata; class Lepidosauria; order Squamata; family Elapidae; genus Laticauda; species Laticauda colubrina. Next base: position 23,580,926 of record BLBF01000020.1, on the reverse strand, counting down.
TGTTGGAAATTTAAAGTGTGGGCATTTTCAAGGAAAACCTCAAAACAGCAATGTGAAAAAATGCAGGAAAAAAAATACAGCTCTTCCCCCTGTGATACAACAGTGCTCAAGAATACATTTTAATTCATGATATAGCATTTGTATTAGATTAGCCAGTTCTAATTGTTATCATTATTCTTTCTTTTACGATCTGTAGAACTAAAAGCTCATTCTTGATCAGATTTCTTTCTTAAGAAATGACTCCTAAGTGAGTTCTTGTAACTCTATGAATTGTCCACAAGCCATAAAAGCAGACTGGTGTTTAATTGTAGTTATATTTAATTGAATCTGTGAGCTGCACAGATAAAATTAACTAGGGGTATTCGGAGGTAACTTCATATTCCAAATATGAGAAAATTAAACTGAATGTACATGAAATGTTTCCGGTTGAGTATTGAAGGAGCATTAAAAATGAATCCCTATTGATCTACATTGAAAGAAATGAACCTGATGTTCCATCAATGGAACAAATTACACAGCCACAGAGGACAGATATTACAATTATATTTATAACAATTTATCCATACACAATATGTATTTTAATACATTATTTATAGACAATATTCTCCTAATTAGTGAGTTAAGTAATTTGGTTTTAGTTTCTCGGTGAAAAAATCTCCAGAGTTTGTACAATAAAAAAGGCAGTCTTCTATTTTACGTACAAAATTGCAGGGGAACATCCTGAAGACTTTCCTAGGAAAGACAGACTTCTAGCAGTTGTTTATATTCAACTGAAAAGAAAAATAAAAAATGTGGACTTGCATTTGGTTTTTAGAACCAGGTTAATTTTATTTCAGGTTTCAAATTACCTCAGTTAAAATACATTGTTTAAAATTATTAAGAAGGTATATGAACAAGTTAGGCATGCACTGGCTCTATGTGTGGCATGAGATAAGTTTGTGACACTTGGCAAATCCCCCAATTTAATTTTAGCCACAATTGTTGTAGAAGCAGTTATAGGATAAGGACTGAAGCAGAAAAGTGGAGGAAGTTATTTTTTTCAACATGATGGAAGTGAAGTTGTGCCATTGTGTTACCAGATCCTGTCTCTTTTGGATTCATAGTAATTTGTCAGCCATCACCATTTTGCTTTTCATCATACTGCTTGACTGGAGAATCAGTGGATCAATAATCCCCAGAGATACAATATATGTAGTCACATTCCAGGTTAGAAACTTGAGTGGTGTTGACTTGAGCATCCAGTGGTCGCACTGCTAACCAGAGGCTGGTTGGTTGAACATTGCCAAGACATTAGCTTCACCTTGGCCAATGAATGGGATGGCTGAGATCAAAGCTTCTGTTGTGAAAATGAAAGGACAGTGCTGTCAAATCCTTGCTATCTGATTTCTGCCATCTATTGGGATGTCAAGACTCTCTTCTCTCCATGAGGGGTCAGGGGAGCTTATAGTTCAAGGAGGGAGTCTGAAAGAATCAGTACATAATGGGCAGCAAAATAGGAACCATTTGCAGGCAAAGGTCCCTGCATAGTATCTTGCAAAACCTATTCACCAATGAAGGGAGAGATGGGAGATCATTACCCTTTTAAACGAAGTGGCTCATGGAATGAAGGAGCAGTTGCAGGTGTATCTCCAATCTGTGTTGAAGAGTTTATTTGGAATTTATGCTACATCTAACTTTTCTGCTTGGAAATAAGTTGAGTATTTCAGGTATTAGGGTCACTTCCACCCTCCATTTGTGTGTTGATGAGGACATTAGACCAATATGGTGACAGCTTTCTATGGGTGCTAATTCAAGAGGAAGCAGTGATGTGTGGTAGTTTGGGAAGTGAGCAGCAGTAAAGCGTATAGAAGTGGGTGCTGGACTTTCATATCACAGTCAGCACTGAGGAGGACTGAGTCTGAATGAGATGTCAAATAGTTACTGTGATAACTGCTTTTGGAGCACAGTAATTCTGTGCTCACTTTATTTCACTTGCTCACTCATTGAGGGCTGAGTTTCTTGGCATGGCTGGAAAGTTTATGGAAGATGGAACACACAATATTATAGCTCTTATCTGCAGAGTCATAGCCACCTGTCACTCTTCCACTGAGGTCAGAGACTCATTTTTAAAGACTCTGAGAGTTTAAAAGTGACATGTACCATGACAATCTGTTCATTTGTGCAAGTCTGGCAGGGAGAGATGGCTGTTGAAAGTTAGAAATGTATGCTTAATATTTCTTAGGCTGAATAGGTAGTGGAAATCTTTCAGATCAATTGACCTAGTCTGACAGTTTAGGAGTTGAGAGCGGGAAACCATGATCATCTTGCACAACTCCATTTGTGTGCATGCTGATGGATTTCTAGGAAGAGTAGCTTTCTCTGAATTACACAGCAATAATTGGCTGCACTGACTTTTTCCGGATGGCCTGTTGATGTCATAGGACAGATGGCCGATGTGTTCACATGCCAGCTTCTGTTAGAGATTTGATCTCCTGAGTTCCATGGAATAGAGATAAGTCAAAGGCTCTTTAGAAGCTATCCACCTTGGCAGCATTATGATTTATGTACTTCAGTATAGGAATCAGAGTTTCTATTGGCAATGGGAAGACATAGTGAAAATGTTATGTGGTTGTGGGGGTATGAAGGGAGCTCTGTTTCTGGGTTTTATCTTCATTATTACCCTGCTCCAGAGTATGGCTCAAGCTCAGTCTTTTGAGGGTCAGGGAAATAGCCTGCCTTATTGCAATGGATTCTGTGTTGCAATGGATTTTGAAGAGGGAGAGCTTGAAGTCATAAATCTGTTATTCACAGTTCATGCTGTCTTGCAGTGAGAAAATAGGAGTTGATTCTCATTTTTTCTTTATATTTTACTGGATTTATGGACCCCAATGCCATTAGTGGGATTGGTACAGATCATTTTCTTACTCCTCTATGGCATGCTTAAATTGATACATATGTCATTTATAAGAGAAAGAGGGAGAGTCACAGAAAAAGAGAGAAAGAGAGGGGGAGGAGAGAGGAAGGGGGGAGGGAGGGAGAGAGAAAATGGTGTACACTGCAATGATTACATTTTTCAATCTGACCTGTTTAACCTCCATATAAATGACAGTGTAACCAAAAAATTCTACTAAAGATAAATTCTGTTTTTAAACCACTTGTTGAAATGTGATAGTTAAAAAAAAAGTCAGGATAAAAAAAATTAAACAATTAACAATAGGATTATAAGTTTTTACTCTCCAGCCAATGAAATGCTATCTCAAGACATTTCTTTTTTCCATGTAATATATTTGCATAAAGCTAACATTCAGTAGGATTAATCAACATAAATAATGTTTTATCTCAGTACAGCTTCTACTTAGAATCTATTATTATAGTTTTATGTCTATAATAACATGGCTTTTTAAAAACTTTGTTGTTAGATACTTGGGTTAAGCTTCTCAATCATCATGATAAGAATTTTTCTTTATTTAATAAGAGTTGTACACATAATTTATTATAATACTTACATGGAAAATAGTTGGAGGCTATGTTTTCTGTTATAATTTTTCATGAATGGATTGAATATAATCATGTGTCATTTTCAATTGTTCCAAAAAAGACTGTACAAAATAAATAGGATTGTTATAACTGAATTCTTAATATTTCTTTTGTTTTTTCACTAAGACTTTCTTTAGTATCTCAGTTTCTTTGTTTTTTTTAACAAAAACTGGAATAACATGCCTATGAATTTTGAAGGAAGTTGATTCCTTATTCCTTGAACATATTCAGGATAATTTTTCTTGATCTTCTGAAGCAAAGAAAAGCCTTTGAAAAAAAGATTGGTTTTAACACTAGTTTAGGCTTTGATTTTTTTTCTTTGCTACAAAAATAAGTCAGCTTCTACAATTTTTCCCTCAGTTATTTCATTCTGTCATGGACTTCCCAACTGGTCTGTACAAAGTCTAAAAGTTTCATTAGCCTAATTTTTTCTCTCCAAAAGTTGTGTTTCACTGGGAAAGTAATTTCAGGAAAAATGAATAATTGTAATTTAGGAGTTCCAAATCCAAAAATAAATTGACTAGTATGCCAATTTGTAGGTCCTGAATAGAAACCTGAAGAATAATATTTGTCATACATTACATATGACTTGGCTTCTGTTATGCAAAAAAAAAAAAAAAAGTTACAGCCTTTACAATTTAATTCATTGGCATTTTCTTCTCTCTTTCTGAGTTACACAACTTTTGATCATTTTCTTGATGGCCTTGATTATTTAAGTCAGAGCTCTTTCTAAGTCTGTCACCAGGTGCATCTTTTACATGTGCAAGGAAATGAAGGTGTAGCTTTAGTTTTAAGATATGACAGAAAGTATGGAACTGTATCATTTAGGTTGTTCGTTGTGTATATGAAAGTAGGAAGTAATAACTGGAAGTTACTTGTGAGTGAATTAATATGGAACAAACAGAGAGTAGTTTCAGAGAAAAACAGCAAGATGAAACTTTCTGAATAAATATGATCCAAAAGAAGAATTATTTTGTTACATGATGTGAATGAATAGGTTGGAATTCCATCTAGGCACCTACAGATTTTCTGTCAGGATAAACATTTCAAAATTGATCTATCTGAACATGTGCTGGCTATATCTCTCTTATAGGAGGGGAAAGGAGGCAAATCAAAAAATGTTGTTCAAAATAGTGTCTTATGTTATTTTTTTCCTTCTTAAACTTCTTAACTTCTTTCATAATATTGTATCATTTTGATTATTCCTTGACATTGTTACTGTTTTTACCATGGATATTTTAATCATATGTATTATTTTATTATGGTTAATCTTAAACAGTGAACTATCTAATTAGCATACAAACAATGGCATGACAAAGTAGCAACAGCAGTATAGTGGACGATCTAAAATACCCTTTGCTTGCAAGTAAGAACTGGTGGAACTACAAAATAGACAAAATTAGACAAAATGGTAGAAAATTAAGAAAATTAAGTGCTCTGGAATTTTAGAATTCAAACAGATGAGCACATACCATACAATATCCCACACTTAACAACTGTCTATAAGAAAGACAAAAAATTCTGGATAATGGATGTGACAGTACACTAAATCAGCAGAAAAGGAGAGAAAGTACTAGAGACAAATATAATATAAAATATAGGTACTTGCATATATAACATAATATAATAAAGACTCATAAAATATAAAGACCTTCAAAAAGAAGTAGAACAACTATGGGAAAGGAAAACAAAGGGAGTATCAATAGTAATAGGTGCCTTGGTGCAATCCTGAAACATTTGGAGTTCCACCTGGAAGGAAGGAAAGGAGTCCTTGCAGATTTTACTTCACTAGTCATTGAGTCAGCATTCCAATGAAACTCCCCATCTCATTCAGCACTCAGAAACTGTTCTGACCCATGCCTTTTTCCAGAAATCAAATGTAATCCAAAGGGAACAGAAACCTTGTAATGCCTTTACAAAATAATTATCTGTGATAAGCACAAGCCTTGCCAAACTGTGCAAGCTTTCCCAAAAGATAACAGACAAAAAAAAATTTGCAATATAAAAATCTTCAAATACAAACTCAGGATACTGGAATGCCCACGAGGCTGGAGTTTCAAAATGACTTTGCCTTCTGCAAAGTATGTTTGTCTCACAGCTGGCTTATATCTTCTTGAAGGAGGGGCCATTACCTTGCAGCCTTACCTTATGTCTTAGGATGTTGAGGCTGTTTAGTCATAGAAAGAGAATGAATGAGGATCAAGTCACAAAACAAATATGACAAAAATAGGTTAAAAAGATTGAAAATGTTGTACTTGAATAGAACTAATAAGATCCTGAAAGGGAGAGAGGTGAGAATTTTAAAGAGCAAAAGCTAATGGATGAAGTGGTGCATGAATGAGATGGAAGCAAATTTGGTTGTTAGCATACAAAGGTATATAATGAATAGCATTGCTGCAAGCTAAATTTCACTGTTTCTTTTCTTTTTATCTCATGCCTTTAATTTCTTTGGCTTATTATTTCTTTTTCTTTTCTTTACTTTGCATAATCTTGCCTGCCACAAAAAGGAATATTGATACAGTATACCGTAAATATAATTTATAAGGTACTGAACTCGAAACTGGGAAATGGTTAGGAAATACAGGTAGTCCTTGACTTCCAACAGTTGATTTAGTGACCATTCAAAGTTACAAAGGCACTGAAAAAAGTGACTTATCATCATTTTTTACAGTTACGACCTTTGCACCATTTCCATGCTCACATGATAAAAATTTAGATGCTTGGCCACTGGTTCATACTTATGACCATTGCATCATCTTGGGGAGTCATGTGATTACCCTTTGTGGCCTTCTGACAAGTAAAGACCCTGGGGAAGCCAGATTCACTTAACAACAGGTTACTAACTTTTCAACTGCAGTGATTCACTTAACAATTGTGGCAAGAAATGTCATAAAATGGGGCAAAAATCACTAAATAAATGTCTCACTTAGCAACATAAATTTTGGGCCCAATTGTGGTCATAAGTAAAGGCTAATCTGTAGGTGTTGGGAACATTATGTACAGTTGCTTTGAACTGTTCAAAATAAAGGCAGGATATAAATCTAATAATAGTATCAACACCGAAGTACCACACTAAAAAATCTAGGAAGGTATTCAGAAAATTTGTCCCGTGACAAAAATTTTATCTCTCTATCACAAAAGGCCACACTGCTTGGATCCACATGTACATTACACCAATACTTGAGAACATCACAGGTTCTTTGGAGGAACTTGATACATATGAAGGTCAGCTGTAACTTCACATTGTTGTGAATAGATTGTTAAGCTTCAAAAGACATCTTGCTATTGCCAATATTATCATGTGTCAACTTGCCAATAAACTATGGGGGGAAGGGAGGGAGAAATAGAACATGGGCCAGATATCAAGATGTCTGTGTGAAAACCAAGGACATTTCAGCAGGTCTTTACAAAAGCCATAAAGACTTTCTCACAATAATATCTGGAGACTGCTTGTGAACTTTACTTATGGAGCTTAGCGTGGTAAAGATCTAGATCTGATTTTGCCTTCAACCATGCCAAAGTGATGTACTCAATAAAGTTTTGCGTAAAGAGATTGAATCATCCCAAGTGATGCTTGCTTTGGTTAGGTTCATCAGTCAGAACCATGACATAGAGAGTAATAATATAATACTTCCCCAGAGGTTTCATAATTTTCCTGTTGCTATGTTAAAAAAAAGTAATTCAGCCAAAACTTTTAAAGGAACTATTCCAGAGATAGTATTCAGCCAGTTTGGACTGGTTCTGGTGGACCGGTATCAAAAATTTTGACTGCTTCAGAGAACCGGCAAATACCACCTCTGGCTGGGCCCATCCAACTGCTTCTGCTCTTACCTCTCCTATATTCTGTTGTTTATTAGGTCACTGACTCGCCAGATAGCAGATTGCCAGGCCTCAATTAAGCTAAAAAAACAGCATAGCTCACCAGCATTGATGAAGAGGACAGTCTCTGAGCCCTGTGCATGTGCACATAAATTGTTTGTTTAGCACTTGCATGCATTAGCCGCGCCTACATAGTTCACCAGCATTGATACAGAGGGCAGTGTTTGAGCCCTGCGCACGTGCGCATAAAGTGAATTTTCTGAACTAATAGGAAATTTTTTTGAAACCCACCACAGAACTATTCCCAAAGTTTTTCAAACACTTCCTGTAGCCCCAAAGCCACAAATTACATAGCCTTGAGTTATACACTTACTCAGGAGTAAACCACCTTGAATCCAATATGACCCAGAATCACATGTCTGTATGGACATTAACAGTGTTGTGTTGCATGATATATGACTCAATGATACATTCAGAAGTCCTTCATAATTACTTTTTGACTTTTTATTATCTCCAAAGAAGAATGAATGGCCATTTTGTCCCTAATATTGGTTCATATTCTCCTGGATGGAAATTAAAATTATTTGGATTTGATCTGATTTGATGGATGGGAATAAGCAAAGGTAATATGTGTCTTTAGCATTTTATTACCAAGATATTGCATCTCAATGAAAGGAAACCTCAAAGTAATATTTTACACCCATGGCTATAACATCTTTCGCATTAACATATATTGAGAGAAGGTAACTTTCATTCCCAGTAACATTCTCTATTCCTCACCAGCAATTTTTCTGTGACAAAATATTATAGTATCCTGGGATAAGAAACACATCCTTATCACAGTTGCCCTCATTTGTCTCTGCTTTCAATTATTGGTAACTTTTAGCACTGTTTATGACTGTTCATGTTCCAACTTTGGAGGCAAGGACTCTGAAAGGTCACCCATCCTCATGCGTACCTTGGGGAACACATTACACCAACCATACAAAAAGGAGTTTGTTTCCTTTTCACATATTTGTTTGCCTTCTTGTTTTAGCCCATCCATATTTGCATACACCATTTAAACGGACACCCAAGGGCAGTTTCCTTCCTATTTTTAGTTATACTCCCTGGCTGGCTTTGTGTCATTGATCAAAGGTTTGGTTTTGGTGTATTTCAGCTCCAGGACTTCAAAACACCACGCGGAACAGCCGATGGCCACTTGCTTCAAAACACACCTGAGGCATGTATTAATGGAGCAATAAAATATGGCTTGCTCTCCCTTAACGCTATCGTCCCATTCCATATGAATTACATCTTCCCCAGACTTTGCCATGGGCAATCCAGTTTCATCTTCATGTCTGATTTGAGATTTCATCCCCTCCCCTCTTAGTCTTTCAGATAGCTAACCGGCAAGTGTACTTTTTCATGTTCATTAATGCATCTCTCTACTTTCTCTTTTTTTGGCATCTACATGATTGCATGGATCAGGGACAGTTTGTTAAATATTCTTTTTGCCTGGTATAGTTTAATCAATAATTTGCTTCTGAGTTTGTCCTGACACTTCTGAAATTATGAAGGCTAAATAGTCTGATCTAATTACATTTCAAATTCAAGCTATTCTCCTGTGAATTTAGTCACAAAAAAACAATAAACAAAGCAGATTATTAGAATGATGACATTTCCTCTCTTCTTGTAATTGATAACCTGTGTTAGATTTATACACAGCATTTATAATTTCACAGAACATCTGATCACTGACCATTGATTCACAAACACTCATAAGGATAATTCAGGTGATTTGATTTTATCATCTTTAACTTTCTGTTTTACTATTTGTAAACTTACATACATGGTTGAAGTTGGTTTTATGACTTTTATGGCAAGTTGTATTGTACACACTTTATATAGTTCTTATACTCTATAAAAACCCCAATAATACATTTTAGAACAGATCACTATAAGACATCTTCCATTCTGAGAGTGAGGGGGATTGCAGCAAGAGAGAAATGTGATAAATAAATATATAAATGTCTTTGGTAAGGATGAAAATTATGCATCCTTAGAAAAAAGCAAATAAATAAAGACCCTGTCACACTGGCCGACTGATGCAAAACGTTTCTAAAAATGACACAGCGGATGAGAAAAATGTTCCATCCATTTTTATCCGCTCTCAAAAGTGCCCCGAATTTGCATAACCAGAGTAGACAACACGGAAAGGAATGGATGGGGGGAGGACGCAGGGCAGATGGAAAGCGGATGCTCCATGGAAGCCAAGCGGATGGAAGCGGATGAGAGCAGATGGCACATCCGCAAGGCTTCTGGGGGACCACAGCAAAGTGGACACGGAACGGATACAGCGGATGCAGAGCGGAAACCTAGCGGATGAAGCACATGCACAGGGGAAGCCTAGCGGATGAAGCGGATGCAGAGCGGAAGCCTAGCGGATGCCTAGCAGATGCCTAGCAGATGCCTAGCATTCAATGCGCATGCGGGGAGGATGCATTGCGTCAGCTCCGTGGATATAAAGGGAGACAGCTCCCAAGCAGGTCAACATTCAGAGGAAAGACCTGCTTCCAGACACATCGACTGCCTGCAAGCCTGCCAGCCTGCCAGCCTGCCAGCCTGCCAGCCTGCCAGCCTGCC
>BLBF01000020.1:23554677-23570956 GCA_015471245.1 Laticauda colubrina | reverse complement strand
GCCTGCCAGCCTGCCAGCCTGCCAGCCTGCCAGCCTGCCAGCCTGCCTGCCTGCCTGCCTACCTGCCAGCCTGCCTACAAGCCTGCCTGCCAGCCAGCAACCCCACAACCATGGGGAAGAAGAGAAAGCCTCAGCCATCTGCTGCCAGCCCTGGCAAGAGGGACAGGGTCACCCTCCCACCCCCTGGCCCTCACTCTGCATCTGCTGGGGCTTCTGCAGCATGGGCTCGCTCTTCTGGGGCTGGGGCTTCTGCTGCTTCTGCTTCTGGAGGAGCTGATGATGCTGCTTATGGCAGTGGTGCTTCTGCTCGTGCTTACTCTGCTGATGCTGCTTCTGGCGATGGTGCTTCTGCTGGTGCTTACTCTGCTGAAGCTGCTTCTGGCGGTGGTGTCTCTGCTGGTGCTTACTCTGCTGAAGCTGCTCCTCATCCTGCTGGTCCTGCTTGTGCTCCTGGTCCTGCTCATGCTCCTGGTCCTGCTGGTCCTGCTCGTGCTCCTGGTCCTGCTGGTGCTGCTGGTGCTTACTCTGCTACTGCTGATCCTGGTCCTGCTGGTGCTGCTGGTGCTGCTGGTGATTCTGCTGGTCCTGCTGGTTCTGCTGCTGCTGGTGGTGTGGAGGAGCAGCCCCTACAACCTGGAAGCCCCTCTGATGAGGGTCCATGTGGTCCTGCCAAAGGGAGGAGGGGCAGATGCGAGAACGGGAGAGGAGGCAATACAACATCGAGGAAGAACATGAGGAGGAGGTGGTCGAATGGCTGAGAGAGAATGACTATCTATGGCGTAAGGGACACAGGCTCTATAGGGACACCAAATGGAAGCAGGCTGCTTGGAGAAAGAAGGCGGAGAGCCTGGGCTGCACTTCGGAGGTGCTCCTCGGCTGGTGGAAGCACATGCACACCTGGTATGGGAAGCTGCACCTCAAGATATCTGGCCAGGCCGCGGTCAAGCTAATGGACAGAGAGATCTATGTCATAGCCAAGTGCAGCTTCCTGGAGGGTGGGATCCGCCACCGAGGAGCAGCCCCTCTCACAACCCTCTCTCTTAGGCAGCCTGCTGAAAGCCAGTCCTCTTCTGGCCGAGAGTCAGCTCCTGTCTCCAGGCAGGTGTCTGTGGAGCGCGCCAAGATGGAGAACCCGCCGACAGCTGTTCTAACCATGGCGGAGCACGTGGAGGACTCCCTGGTGCAGTGGGAGAAAGTTGAAACATCACAGTCCAACCCGCATCCACCCCCAGCTCCACCTCCACAGAAAGGCAGAGAGCCAGACAGGAGGGACAGAGCCACACTGTCATGCTGGAGATAAGAGACACCATCAGGAGCAGCATAGATATCCTCTCTCAGCTGGTACACACCGACTCCTCATCCTCCAACAGCAAGCGCTTCCTCACCTATGTGAACCAGACTCTCATGGACATGGCGGAACCCCAGTACCAGGTGGTGAAGGACAGGATCACCAATGTGCTTCACAAACCTCCAGATCTAGATGAACCTGCTCCCACCCAGTCCAGGTCTGCTCCTCCATCCCAGGTGATGTCCCTCCCATTCCAAGGCTTTCCACAGCCCCTCACCTACCAGGGCTACGGCTACCAGGAGGTCCAGCAGCACAGGCAGTAGCCCTTCCCAGTCCAGGCAAAGGTTCATCGGACGTTGCCACCGGTTCCACTGATGCCCCCAATGCCACCCACGCCACTGCTGCCACCCACGCCACCGATGCCACCCACGCCACCGATGCCACCCACGCCACCGATGCCACCCACGCCAGTCCTCACCCAGCTGCAGACCAGAAAGCCCCACTACACAGCTCCTTCCTCCAGCCCACAGCCAAGCCCGGCCTCAGTACATCTGTCGTCGGTATTGGGGCTGACACCCCATGGCATGGAGGAAGGAGCTCTCAACATCACGGGGCTGAGCCAGCTGTCTTAGAGCTTCCTCAACACACTGTTCCCTGTTGTCCTCTCGGGGCCAGGCACCCCAGTGGAGCTTCAGACCAGCACTCCAGCAGCAGCCACCTCCACAGCACCTGGACCCTTCACCCCTAAGACTATGGGCACGCCTCCGAGTGACTGAGAAGAGTGCCAGGGACTGGGTGGCAACCTGTAGACTTAATTTGGACACTTGACTTGGGTCATTTTTCTTTTACAGCTTGTTATTAATAAAGATTATCTTTGCTTCACACACTTGCTTCATTTATTTTTGTAAATAAAGTTTTGGTGGAAACTTTTAGAAAAGGTTTAAGCCCTTGCATGCTTGTGGGATGGGTAAGGATAGCAGTGGGATGGGCAGGGATACCTGTGGGATGGGTAATAGCTGTGGCATGGGTTAAGATAGCAGTGGGATGGGCAGGGATACCTTAGGGATGGGTTAAGATAGCTGTGGGATTGATAAACCCCCAGTGCAAGCATAGTAGGACTGTATGGTCCACCCTCCCAGCTGCCACACATATGGCCCTTTATTATCAATAATAATGTAATCAATCATCCACACATGTCAACATAAACACAACTCTTTATTAAATGCCCTGTTCATTGTAGGGCCAACATGCATGGCACAATCTCATCAGTGTGATGAGACAGGCTGAAGGAAGCATCCATTAATCATCTATCATCCTGTCTTGCCACCCCACTGCTCCAGCTGGGGAGTTCCACCAGTGTCTCAGGAGGTTGCGCTGCTTCTTCCCCTCATGTGAAGCTCTGTTGGGGCCTTGCACATCCTCAGTGTCTATCAGGTTTCACCCTTGCCTCCATTCCCCAGGCTCCATGTCTCCATTGCCTTGTTGGAGGTCCACGAGCCTGTTCTGCAAGACTGGGTAGCGGGTGCGCATGAGATTGTGCAGGATGCAGCAAGCTTACATGATCCTCCTCACGGTCTCTGGGTGATGCTGCATGGTGGTGAGAAGTACCTGGAACCTGTTGGCCAGGATGCCAAAGGTGTTCTCCACCACCCGCCTTGCCCTGGACAGCCTGTAGTTGAAGATCCTCTCTTCACGGGTGAGGAGTCTGGAAGTGTAGGGCTTCATGAGGTAGGGTCTGAGGGAGAAGGCGTCATCCCCCACAATGAAGTAGGGCACATCTTGTGTGTCGTTCGGCAGGGGTTCTGGATCTGGGAAGCCCATGATGAGGTTGCGTTCCAGCCCCTCCTTGAGGTCACTGGCATTGTATACCTGGGCATCTGAAGCTGACCCGTTGCCTGAAGCATTAGATGTACATGAACTTGTAGTCAGCATCGACCATGGCGAAGAGGATGATGCTGAAGAAGCCCTTGTAGTTGAAATAAGTGGACCCCGACTTGGCTGGAGCTTTGCAGGCCACGTACTTCCCATCTATGGCTCCAACGGTGTGGGGGAAGTTTCACTTCTGATACCACTGCTCTGCAACTTTCTTCCATCCTTCTTCAGTGTAGGGGCACTGGAGGAGCTCCTCCAGGTATTCTTCAATGATGGCCTGCACCACGTCTCTGACATCAATGCTGATGGTGTTGTGTGGCACCCTCCAGCCATACTGCATGCTCCTATAGGTGGTCCCTGAGGCCAGGTGGTGCAGAGTCAGTGCCACCTTGAGCCCAGGGTCCAGGCTGGGGTGGAAGCTGGTGTTCTGCTTGGTCAACCTGGGTGTCAGCCGCTCCACAACTTCGTCAAACATGGCTGGAGGCATCCTCATGAAGTTCTGGAATGTACGAGGGTCTTCGTTCCTCAGCTCCACCATCAGCTTGTTGTACAGTCCGTACTCTGCTCTTCTCCCGATCCATCTTCGGACCCAGACACTTCTTGGACGCCTCCTTTTCTTCCCGTAGAACAGTTGAAAGAGCCTGTAGATGGCTTCGCACTGTTGCAGAATGATGGTGGCTACCAAAAGGAGTTTGTTATGATCAATGGTGGACATGATTGGATGCTGTGGAAGAGCAAGAGGCAGATGAAGGCTGCAGAGGTCTGCACAGCAGGGCTGCTGGTCTGAAAGTGAGATTCAGGTGAGTTGCTCCCCCTTTTTATAGGCAATATAGGTTTTCCAATATGTTTCCTTTTGCATCCTCTAGGCATCCTCTAGACATCCTTAATATCTGAGATAGGTCCCCTCTGTGAACTTTTTTTCCATTTTAAATGTTTTCTTTACGAGCTGCATCCGCTTTCATCCTTTGTCCATCTGTGCTACTAACGCTGCATGTCCGTTTCGTTTCCTCCCTGTGTCCGCTTTCTGCTGGAGTGGATTTGAGTTGCGCGAATGTGCAGCGGATGCCTAGCGGATGTAGCGGACGCGTAACATATGATGACGGATGCAGAATGGATGTTCCGCATATGCGTAGCGGATGCAGAACGGACACGTTGGATACATTTTCCGCTCAAAAAGTTTTGAGTAGCTCAAAACTTTTAGAGCGGATGGAACCTCAGTCAACGGATGCTGGACGGATAGAGAGGGAGAAAAACGGACGCAGTGAGTACAGAACGGATGCATCACATTAACCAATGGATGGCAAGTGTTTCTCTCCATTTTACATCCTCTTTCTATCCGTTGGCGCAGTGTGACATAGGTTTAAATTGTTGTCTGATTTGGGGGAGATGTGCCTAACCATCAAACAATTATTGTCATCAAACAATTATTCTTTTAGCATTCTTTTAGCTCTTACCTGCGCTTAGAATCGAAAGCGTGTTAATTATGTGCAGTATTAATTAGAAAAGCACAGACATAGTAAAGATGCATAAACACTGAATTAGTCGCCACGAAGAACCTATTCTATCACTCCAACTATTAAGGACTGTATATCTAGAATTGGAAGCCACATTATTCCCAAGAAGGCAATTCCTCTGAAAGGTTGGGAGATTTCATGGTAAGCAAGCTGCTTGACTAGGTTTCTGGAAGAGGTTCTTTCAGGATTTCAATCTTTGCCTATTTTCACTCTATATCCCAACATGTCTTTCTTGCATTACTGAATTATTGAAATTTATTTGCGCCCCCCCCAAAAATATTCACAATTCTCGTGTTTATAGAAATACTGATTTTTGAGGTTATAACTATAAGAGCAAATTAACACAATAAAATAATGAAATTGTGGATAAAAATGTTTTAGTAATCTGTAAATAGTCTTAAGCCTCAGCATCTTTACTTTTCAGACAGTAAGGCAAACCTGAAGCCTAAGAGTCATATGTAGTTCCTCCAAAAGTTGTCACCAATGTACAATGCTTAATATAAAAATGAAAATATTAATTGAAGTTGGAATAATAATACAGGTAGTCCTTGATTTGCAATGGTTCATTTAGTTACAACAGCACTGAAAAAACTGACTTATGGCCATTTTTCACACCTACGACTGTTGCAGCATCCCTATGGTCATGTGATCAAACTTCAGATGCTTGGCAACTGAATCATGTTTATGATGGTTGCAATGTTCTGTGTCCATCTGATAAGCAAAGTCAATTGGGAAGCCAGATTCACTTAACAACCAAGTTACTAACTAACAACTGCAGTGGTTCACTTAACAACTGGGATGTAAAGTGGGGCAAACTCACTGAACAACTGTCTTGCTTAGCAGCAGAGATACTGGGCTCAATCGAGAGTTATCTGTATTAACTTCAGTTAATTGATTGGATTAATTTACACATGAATTGAAATCTAAGTTGTACAGCACATGTTACTTTTAAGATCAATCTCTTAAAAGCATCTTAGCAATGATTCTGAAAATTGCACTAAAATCTGGCCCGTAAGACACCATCCATGTACTAGCCCAAATTCTTATGCTTTATGGAATATTGAAAAAAACAAATTTGGGCACAAGACTGCATAACTACTGCAACTTCCTATTTATCATGACCTAGACCTAAAAGTTACTATTCAAGAGCAATTCCAGGTCTCTAACAGTAGATCTCAGCATTTTCATTAGCCTTATATATTATAAGCTAAATATAACTTTACATAGACAAAAAATGTCTAGTATAAAACAATGTGATTTTTTTTTTGCACTGTAGTCTTTCTGAGATCTGGAGATTGTATCAAGAAACAGGATGAACAAATCATTAATAACATTTTATATATTAGCAGAAATGCCCAATTAGATAAAATCCTATTTTTGCCTTATAAGAATCACATACCCTCATAGCATGTCTAATCTTATGAAGATAAGTCCAAGGCAAGAGACTACTCCAGCATTCACTGTGCCTGGAAATTGACTATCATATTTCTATTTATCCATAATCCAGCTTCAATTATTTTTTCCAACTTTCAAATGTTGACGTGTTTAAAAAACTGTTCTTTAAAGTAACCTGTGTTTAAGAGAACTTCTGCTTCAAGAAAAGATAAAGCTGTGGAACTGCTGATACATTAATAGTTAAAAAGAGTCTTTATGCACCCAACTCATGAAAAGGCTATTCAATATATTATGTTGTAATAAAATATATTTATATAGGGTTTTCCAAATTGCCTTGGTAATTATTCAAACCTGCTTACATGTTTACTCTGCTGTAGAGAAATATTATGTTCTGTCTCCTGAATGTGTACTTCTTAAATGTCCTCATGACTGCAAAATGTAAAGATTATTGAAAGGAATAAAGGATCATATAATTTAAGGTACTTGATGATTTATAGCATAGTTATATTTCCAATCACTAGCTAAATGAGCCTTGAAACTGACTAAAGTTTCTCTTTATTTGGTTTGTCAGAAATATTTACAGTTTCCCCTGAAGATGTTTCTGAGCAACATTCTGATATTTTACCATTCTTCCTGGATTATTATTTGATCTTAATTATACTTGATTAGCTCTCTAATTTCAGGGATGTTTTTAATTAGTTTAACTCCTTTAGATGGTATTTCTCATTAAAAAGTTACTTTCAAGCAGTACTGAAACAATTAAAATGCTGGCAGTTCAAGTTGATTGTAAATGACATAAAAGAGGCCTCATGAACTAGCCTTGTTTCAACTTCATCTTTTCGGTTGTTTTTCCATGCTAGATATGCATATGTGGATTCTCTGTACAGATCTATAACTCAAGAACTCTTTCTCATGCTTTCCCAGTTCAAGCACAGCCATGAGAATAGAACTTGACCAACTACCTGGCCAATGACACCTCTTCTTCATAGGTTCCTTCAGAATAAGTATGCACTTTCAAATACCTTGATCCCAAATCTTTAATCTCTATCCATACCAACACCAAACAGCACCAGTTCAATTGGATCAACACAAAAATCATCGGCCCCACTACCACCAGCCAGGCTCATGAGTTCATTGAAGCCTGGCACTCCACAAGCAATTCCATCAGCAGACACATTGACCTACAACTAGCCTACAAACCTTTCAGAATCCAAATCAACCACACAGCCAACCAGAAACAGCACCAATTCTCAACTAACCCATGCAAGCCCCACCCCCAACTAGCACTCCCAATGATGTAACCTCCCCATCACAAGACCCATCACAAGACTGTCACTGATAGCTCACACCTGACCCATCACAAAATATGTTAAAAGACCTTCACTGGTGACCTGAACCATCACAAGACCAATTAAAAGACCCTCACTTGACACACCCACATTGAAGTCCTTAGAAGACCACTGACACTGACATCTCTTAAACTGTGCTGAAGATGTTACCTAATCTGGAAACAAAGTGTTCAGAAACCAACTCACAAGCTTGGAGAATGAATCTTCATCCTCACCTGACACCCAAGCTACAGATATTTGCCACTATTGTATCCTTAAAGGTAAAGGTAAAGGTTCTCCTTGCACATACATGCTAGTTGTCCCCAACTCCAGGGGGCGCCGCTCATCTCGATTTCAAAGCTGAAGAGCCAGCACTGTCCAAAGACATCTGGGATCATGTGACCGGCATGACTAAATGCTGAAGGTACATGGAACACTGTTACCTTCCCACCAAAGTGGTACCTATTTTTCTATTTGAATTTTTACATGCTTTCGAACTAATAGATTGGCAGAAGCTGGGACATTATTCTTACATTAAGGATACTGGGACATTATCCTTACATTAAGGATATTGGGGCATTATCCTTACATTATCCCAAATTCTGTGGTGCTTAGTTTCAGGCATATAGCAGTAGTACTTAACAATAGCATTTAGACTTAGATGCTGCTACATATGCTGGAATGCAACCTCATCATGGGTTTTCCAGATCGAGACCCCCTACCCAATGACACACAAGATGTGCCCTACCTCATCGTGGGTGATGACGCCTTCTCCCTCAGAACCTACCTCATGAAGCCCTACATCTCCAGACTCCTCACCCGTGAAGAGAGGATCTTCAACTACAGGCTGTCCAGGGCAAGACAGGTGGTGTAGAACGCCTTTGGCATCCTGGCCAACAGGTTCCAGATATTTCTCACCACCATGCAGCATGACCCAGAGACTGTGAGGAGCATCGTGGAAGCTTGCTGCATCCTGCACAAAATGTTTATTTAAAAATATGTTGATCAATAAATAAATTGTTGTTGATAATAAAGGTCCATATGTGTAGCAGTGGGATGGTGGACCACACAGTCCCACTATGCTTGCACTGGAGATTTATCTATCCCACAGCTATCCTAATCTATCCCACAAGCATGCAAAGGCTTAACCATTTTTTCAAAGTTTTCAGCCACACTTTATTAAGTAAAAAAAAATGAACCAAGTAAACTGCCTTAAGCAAAGATAACCTTTATTAACTTTCTTAAGTAAACTTTATGACTTTATTAAATAAGCAAAATGAACCAAGTAAACTGTATTAAGTGACTTAAACAAAGATAAACTTTCTTAGGTAAATTTATGACTGTATTAAATAAGCAAAATGAACCAAGTAAACTGAATTAAGTGTCTTAAGCAAAGATAATCTTTATTAACTTTCTTAACTTTATGACTTTATTAAAAAAGCAAAATGAGCCAAGTAAAGTGTCTTAAGCAAAGATAAACTTAACAAGTACAACTCAGTTTCTGACACTATTCTCAGTCACTCTGAGTCATGTCCCTGGTCTCAGCTGTTAAGCAGACAGGGACTGTGGAGGTGGCTGTGGCTTGAGTGCTGGTCTGAGGCACCATTGGGGTGCTCAGCCCCAAGGGTACAACAGGTGGTGGTGTGTTCAGGAAGCTATCCGAGAGCTGACTCAGTCCCATGAGGTTGAGAGGCCCTTCATCAAGGACTTGAGATGTCAGGCCCAATACTGATGACAGATTGTCTGTTGACGGGCTTGGCTGTGGGGTGGAGGAAGGGTTGGGAGGAGTGTAGTGGGGCTGTCTGGTCTGCAGCTGGGTGAGGAGTGGCATCTATGGCATCCAATGAACCTGGGCCTAGACTGGGAAGTTCTGCTTCTGCTGTGGGAAGTCCTGGTAGTCATAGCCTTGGTAGGTGAGGGGCTGTTGAAAGCCGTGGAAGGGCTGTGACATCGCCTGGGGTGGAGGAGCAGACCTGGACTGGGTAGGAGCAGCTTCAGCTGGGCCTTGAGGGTTGTGCAGAAGTGGTGATCTTCTGCTTCATCACCTGGTTCTGGGCCTTGGGCAGGTCCCTCAGGGTCTGGTTCATGTAGATGATGAAGGTGTTCTGGCCCAAGGATCCTCTGTCCAAGTGGACCAGCTGAGAGAGAAGTTCTATGCTGGTCTCCATTGTGTCCCTGATCTACAACAGCACACTGTGGTCCTGGCCCTCCAGTCTGCCTTTCTGCCTGCATCCTCTGGAGCTGGGGGTGGGGGTGGGTTGGCCTCTGGTGGCTGCTGCTTCTTCCTCCATTTGTGACAGCAGGGGGTCATCCTCCATGGGATCCTCCAAGTTTGCCAGCATGGGGAGTGCAGCTGTCGGGGGGTCTCTGCTGTGGGGCCCTCTGAAGATACCTGCCTGGACAGGGTAGCTGGCTCCTGGCTGGAAGAGGACTGGCTGTCTGTGGGCTGTCTGTGGGAGAGGGGTCTCAGAGGGGCTGCTCCTCGGTGGCAGATCTCACCCTCCAGAAAACTGCACTTCGTCATGACGTACATCTCCCGGTCAGTGAGCTTGACAGTGGCCTGCCTGAATTTCTTGAGGTGTAGCTTGCCATAACAGGTGTGCATGTGCTTCCACCATCCAAGGAGTACTTCTGCAGTGTATCCCAGGCTCTCTACTTTGTCTCTCCAAGCTGCCTGCTTCTTCTTGGTGTCCCGATACAGTCTGTGGCCCTTTCTCCAGAGGTACTCGTTCTCCCTCAGCCATTCCAGCACCTCATCCTCATGCTCCTTGGAAACGGTGTACTGTTTCCTCTCTCCCTTCTCCTTCCCTTGCCTCTTCCTCCCTCTGGCAGGGGCTTCAGCAGGGGCTTCAGGGGCTTCAGCATCAGGGCCTTCAGGAGATTGTTCAGGCCTTCAGTGGCTTGAGCAGCAGGGCCTTCAGCAGCAGGGGTTTGAGGGGCTTGGGGGCCTTGGGGCTGGTCCACCACAGCAGCAGCAGCTTCAGAGTCAGTGCCAGTGGGTGGGATGCTGGTTCTGGCCTTCTTTACCTTGCCAGGACTTGAACAAGTAGGTACAGACTTCCTCTTCTTGCCTGACTGACAAACCATGGTTTTCTTGCAAGATGTATCTTGCAAGATGCAGCACGTATTTCCCCTGTATGCTGACTCCATGCGTGCTGCATCCTTTTATATCGCGGAGCTGACGCAATTCATACTCCCCACATGCCCAGTGAATGCTTTGCATCTGATATACATCCGCGTGGCATCCCCTTTGTTTCCTATAGGTGTCCGTGATGCATCTGCTTCATCGCTACGCATCTGCCCCTTCCGCTATACGGCTGCTTCAAAATTCTCCCCTGGAACCCCTTCAGAGGTGTCATCCGCTTCCATCCACTAGGCTTCCTATGAACATCCATTTAACGTCCCCGCTACATCCTACCCACGTCCATTCTTTTCCGTTCTTTTGCATTCTGTTTATGCAAACTTTTGCCGCTTTTTGGAGTGGATGAGAACAGATGGAGCCACCCCCGAAATTTTGCTCGTCCGCTGTGTCCTTTATGCATACGTTTTGTGTCTGTCAGCCATTGGGACTGGGCCATTAAGCGATAATGTCATACTCTTAAAAAAAAGAATGGAAAAAATAGCTTAGAGAAATCTAAGAGAAATTTTAAAAAGCTAGAGAAATTTTAAAAAACTATTTTTAAAAAATATTATAATCATTGTTATTGTTATTTTCTAGTTCTCTCTACTCCTTCAAATTTGAGTTTTAGTTGGTTTTAGTTTTTTACTTGTGATAGTTTAATGCTTAGCTTGAAAGAAATTAAAAAGAAAGTGAAACATAGAAAATTATGTTTGCAAATTCTCTTTCCAGAAACTTCTGTTGCATATATTCAGTTAGATGCCCATGTAGAATGATTCATGACAATTCTCAAAAATAATGTTTGATGTTTAGGAATTAATTTAATCTGGACTGTATCATTTCATACAATTTGCATTTATATTTTGCTTTATACTGCAGTTGATTTTTTAAAAATGAATATTAACATATTTTGATATGTTTTGACATTGTATATAATGATATAAAAGTATCATATTACAACTCTAGACGGATTTTCCTTACATTTATATGTTTTTATTGGGAAACACAATGAAATGAAAAGAAAATGAGCCCAAAATGTAATCGTAGTAGTGAATTATATTTTGAAAAATATTGAAGCTTGTTGAAGAATGGAAAAGCTTGTGTATGGCAACAACTAAGAAGATAATATTATTCTTGTGGGAAGATTTATGATTGCTTGAAGTCTTGGGATGAAAAAAGGCCTATCCTTTCCACATATGAATCAAGTTTCCACAAACAATATGATTTTGTGTATTCCAGAAATAATTTGTTGCTTAAGATTTGATATCATTGTCTAACTCTTCTAAAATGCATTTCCTTTGGTTCTCTTGTGTTTTTATTTATTTATTTTGTTTTTATTCTTGTGGTTACACTGGGTTATTATTTTGCTACAAATGAAAAAGAACTAAAATATGAGAGAGAGGAAGGGGAGAGGGAGAGATTCATAATGTTACTTAGACAGTTATCAACCCAGATCAGTTCAACAGGTAACTTTTAAAATTAAAATATGGATTAAAAATAAACTTAATATTTAGATGGCACATCTGACAAAACACAAAGTAATAAATACCTGTGATTTCACTGAGCTATTTAAAAAGATAATGAACAATTGCTAAGGAACATCACTGTTAAAGAGTGAATATTTATTTACCTTGATGATAATGTATTGTGCTTATCATTCTTACGGTTCTGGCAAAATTTTATTTAAAAGGACGATAATGTTTTCTAGTTAAAGAATAGGAACAGCATTGTTTTTGTAAAGAATTGTTTTTCTGGAATCTAACCTTTATTGTTGTTCAGCTTGAACATAAAATAGAAATGAAACATTTTAGCTTCAAAACACCTCTAATATTCTGATATTCTTTGGATAAGAAATTGCACAAATTTTGCAAGTAGAATCCAGATTAATCTACTTGATCAGTTCAGGCAAGATTTGTCTTGCCAACATAATAAGAATCTCTATAAAAGAGAGTGAGACAAATCATTCACAGGTACATATTGTAAAAGCCAAGTACACCAAGCTTCAAAGTAATCATTCAGCTAATTAATACTGACTGCAACACAATATTCTACAGAAGTGTTTATCACAGTACATTAATATCAAATGATCCCATCAGAATTAATATCCTTCCATGAAATATGAACAGAATATAACTCTATCCATAATATTATTTCTCATATTTCTATCATATTTTGAGATTAAATAAAACATTATATGATGAAAAAACAAATATCAAAAAGAAAAAAAGAAAAAGTGATTTACATTCCTTATTTCTCTGTTATCATTACAAATGATTCATCCTAGTCCTTGAGAGTTCATCGAAATGAATACATGTGAATAGTCTCAAATATCATTTTCATAATAGTTGACTGTGCACCATGCCTCAGATTTACAATTCTATATCTATGTAATTACATTGAAATATATCACAAGCTGTTTATACATTCTGATTTCACATCAACATGGTTTTTATTTATTTTATTTTATTTTTATTTATTGAATTTATATTGCCTCCTATTCACACAAAGCAACTCAAGGTGGCTTACAGAATATAAAACTTCATTTAAAACAATAAAACCAATAAAATAATCAAATAAATTAATATAATAAAATCACCCCCCTCCCACCCACCCTGCCCTGGCAACAGCAGATCACATGAGCCATTTAATGGGTTCCATCCGGGTCTGGGGTTTCTCCTGTTCCATTGGCAGAACCAGGTCTTCAACATCTTTAGAAGAGTGTTAGAGTGGTGGCCATTCTCATATCTGGGGTAATGAAATTCAAGAGAGAGGGAGCCACCACGGAGATGGCCCTTCTTCTGAATCTTACTAGGTGTATTTCTTTAGGGAGATACACCTAGCATTCCCTGCCTCCCAGCTTTGATGGGTCAGATAGATGTGATCAGCAAGAGACAGTTCCTCAGATAAACTGGTTCCAAGCCATGAAGGGTTTTAAAGGTGACAACCAGCACCTTGAATTGCACCTGTAAGCAAATCGGCAGCCAATGCAGCTCCTGCAGGAGAGGTGATACATGTGGACACTGGGGTCTGCACAAAACCATGCAGGCCACTGTATTTTGCACCAACTGGAGCATCTGAGTTTCTGGATGCTCTTCAAGGACAGCCCATGTAGAGGTGTTGCAATAGTCAAGATGGAAAATGTGTGTGCAAAATGTAAAATCACCGAACCAGTAGTTACACCAGTCAAATCCACCCCTGATACAGGCACAATGATCCCCTCTTTTCCCAAGGTTGTCCAGCTCTAACCTATTTAATCATTGCCCTAGCCTTTTGGAAGGAGCATTTGTGTATGAGTATATGGCCCCTGACATTTTTACTACATTTACAGATCATGCCAAAATAATGGGAAGTTATCCTTATTTACTTCTTGCTTTTGGTACTTTGGCCTAAGGCCAAACACAAAACAGAAATGAATGAATGTAATATAGAAAATGGTCAGTGGTTCCCAATAACTTTTTTTTTAGTTGAAAGCAGATACTGCTGAATCTCTCTTATTTCTAAGATATGCTACATATTTTCACTTAATTTTTATATTCATGCAGTTTGTTTTTTCATGTGTGTGTGTATGTGTCTGTACAATATGGAAAGCTGTAAATAGCTTTGCACTGTTTCTTGTGGAAGCAACAGTCGTGATATATAGAGAAATGCATGTCATTAAAGGAACACAGTTGCCATGTGATTCTGAAAAAGATTGTGCTATGAAAACAAGGACCACCTTCAGACATTCAGTATTCCCAAAGCATCTTTTGAAGGTCTGGAGCACTGCTTAGACTTCATATCCAAATTAGTCTGGGAATTGTTCAACTTTCATCCATTCATAACTGTTACTCATGTTACCCAAGGATTCATATTGTAAAATCCATTAGTTGGGTTTTTGGGAACCAATTGTTCTTTTAGTCTAATGTCCGAAGCCAGTGCCTGTAATAGCAAGTCAACATGTGTTATTGATCATCATTTCTGAGTCTATCTGATTTCCTGAAATCTTTTTTTAAATGTCTTCGAGACTTTTCCAGCTGTTTCTCAGTAGTAATTTGTATTTAGAATATGAAGAAAAAGATTGAATGACTTCATGGTTGGATACTTTGGCAAAACCATATGGTTTGTGGCAATCTGACAATCGATGAAATAAGTATGAAGATCAGGTTCCCATCATGTTCCATTAAAGTGCTGATTGCTAGCATATAGGATCTAATTTTCCATTGTAAGTTGGAGAAGAATAGGGAAGAATGCAGTTGTCACACATCTGAAATCTATGTATCTTTCTTCCCATGAAATGTTTTACATAATTAAAATTGTGCTTGGATGACTCTGCTGAAAATTTTGAGGTTCTTCTCAGCTTCATCTCAGTGGGATCATCTAGTTTATCATTCATTTTTTTAAAAGAAATTAAAAGGTAAGTCAATGCACTGACTCCTTTCTCATTTTGTTTCGGTAACACCTTTACTGAAAGCCTGAATCCAGCTTTTGAGAAATGCCGTTACTACTACTGGATTCTAAGAAGAAGCCCAGATCAAAAGGATAAATCTAGTTCTTTCTACTTCCCTGCCCCTATTTTGTCTTCATAGAGAAAGATCAAGTTTTCTTTTGTCTTTTTACACAATGCAATAATTCCACTTACAAATATACATTATTCCTTCACAAGGAATTGCAATTTTCACATGTACCATTCAGTCAGACTCAATGCTATACATTATTAACTCTCCTTTTATCAAGCTGGCTTAAATTATATTGCACTCAGATAGGATTTTGGTCAGTGTCAGTTAGAATATATTTTATGCCTTTTTAAATCCATTGCTATTTGTTACCAACCACAATAAAAAAAGAACATTACATGTACCAGCTGCTGCTTTAGCTTCTTAGGAAACACTATCTCCAGAATGAATCTACAGTAATCAGTTGTGTTTCTCTAAGAGGCAAGCTGCTGTAATCTCAATTCTTTTATTTCTCCCATTTAAGGAAGAGAACATTTTTCTGTATAGCTGCAGCTGAATACAAAAGTAAAGACTTCACAAATAAAGGCTCACAAACACAACCTAGCAGGCTCCATATATATTGTCCAGGAAGAGCAAAAGCAACTCATTCATCATTCAGAAAACATGTAGGAATTTAAGTAGTCGTGTGCTGTGCTGGGAACATCACCCATTAATTAAATGCCACTAAAGATCTTCAAAAGGACTTGACCATCTTAGAAAATAAATTAAGATTCTGAGTGTACATGATGAGCAGGTCAGATACTCAACTGATTTGTTAATAAAAATAAAGTGTTTCATTCTTAAGTTCAGTATTTGTACTAATATGGTTGTAATGTCTGTTTCAAGGTTGCTTTCTGAGTGAGATTATAAATATACTAGAAATCTGCTGTTATAAAACAGCAGATTATAAATCTGTTGTTGCTATTTTTGCTATGGAACTCTAACATTCATCATTCAAAGCTTCTACAATTTAGCCAGATTGTTAAGAGGCCATAAGGATCGTGAGGAATTAAAAGAAAAAAAGATGGACTGGCATAATCCATTTAGTAAATAGCCATTAGCTGCCTTGTGGCTGCAGAGAAGCAATTTGCAGTCTTGGAGAAAAGTTAGCTTTCTGAGCTGAGAAAATTAGGAAAAAAAGATCTGAAGGCCAGAATATAAGAGATTGCACTCTGGAGTAGACAGAAGAGAAACGAAGGAAGGAAGGAAGGAAGGAAGGAAGGAAGGAAGAAAACTTCAAGTAGGAGAAAGAAAGAAAGAAAGAAAGAAAGAAAGAAAGAAAGAAAGAAAGA
>BLBF01000020.1:23519001-23554667 GCA_015471245.1 Laticauda colubrina | reverse complement strand
AAAGAAAGAAAGAAAGAAAGAAAGAAAGAAAGAAAGAAAGAAAGAAGAAATGGAATGGATTGGAGACAAAGGTGTTTTTGTCATGTGTTTTAGCAACAAAATCTTCAGAATTTTTCCACCATGATCAGAATAATGAAAACAAAATAGTGCTATTTCAACACAAGTGCCACTCCTTTTTGCATGGGAGATCTGCCATGATGACATATAGATAGATAGATAGATAGATAGATAGATAGATAGATAGATAGATAGATAGATAGATAGATAGAAAAGTGATGAGGTTTCATCATTCTAACCACCCTTGTTACTTGTCTTTTTGACTAGGATAGATTTTAATAAAATCTAGTTTCAATTAGCAAGAATCCCACCTAAATTTGATTGCCAATGCTAGTACATAAAGTTTAAGGGTAAGATTGGAATGCTATCTAGTTAGTAGGAATGATAATTACAAAGAAAAATTACATTATTTCAATTTATAATTGGAAAATAGAACCTTGTTCCATAATAAAATATTAAATAAACACTGGCATTTATTTCAGTTGGGAAAATCAGTGTCACACCATTGACATATCAACAGCTAGTTCCACTTTGTCATCATTAATTTTCAAGCTTGAAGTTAAAAGAATATAAAAAGTAAAAAAAAATATTAATGCATTAAATTTATCCATATGCTTCCTAAAACCAAGTTCAGGTTGTCCATAAAGGGTGTTGTTTTAAAAAAGTCAATATGGCAGCTGCAACTAGATGAATGAAACTCCACCCATTTTTATATGTATCTCACACAAAAGAAGTGGCTTTTAGATAATTTACTTGTCGCTACATTCTTAACATTGCCTATGCCATACAGTTTAATACATGTAATGAAAGGGGAAAATAAGATTGTAATGATGTATTCAATCTATAAGACAGTCAAGTCATATAACAGTCAATAATAAAATATAGGCATCTACTATCCTGTAAAAAATAACTAAAAGTATCACTAATAAATATACTAATGCTTTAAACAAGCAAGCTGAATTGTTATATTTTCATATAATTTTATTTTTCTATGGATTGTGGTGGAAATTTAAAAAGTTAGAATTCAATCTTGGAAAATTTCAGTGTAATTTATTTGAACAGGATTCTCTGAATTAATGTTCAGATTGGGATGTCACCAGGAGTGGTATTCATCAGGTTCTGACCAGTTCTGGAGGACCAATAGCAGAAATTTTGAGTAGTTTGGAGAACCAGCAAATACTGCCTCTTACTGAGATTTTAGTTTCCTTACAGCATCCCCTGTCACACCCACCAAGCCATGCCCACAGAACCGGTAGGAAAAACAAAATTGAATCCCACCACTGAATGTCACCCAATGTTTGGGTATAGATTTCAGTTCAAATATCAAATAAAATAAATGTTTTTTTTCAACAAATTATATACTCATGTTGAACTGTATCCACTCTAACTGGATGTACAATTTATAGATTTTGCCATATTGTGCACACAACAATAAAAGAAACTGAAAGAAACATCTTTCAGGAAAAAAAATATTTTTCTGAGAATCATTCTCAAAAACTTAATAAGTAAAAAAAAAAAAATTAAGGAATTGAATTTGTCCCTTTTCAAATGATGGAAATACCACCCAGTAAGTGGGATGAAATTATTTGACCAAATGTGCATATCATGGTAAATAAATATCTGGTTGACACCATGATTAGCAAATGATATGTATATATAGGTTCCTTAAACTATTTAACTCTTTGCCATCAAAAGAATAGATTAATCTATTTTTGATACTGCATGCCTGTTGTTTATAATAATATGTGGAACATAATACATAACAATTGTTGATACAAAACCAGGGAATATGAAGTAGATATATCTTTTGTAGCATTTCTGTTTTATTTTACAAATGCTTTCATCTTTTGTTCTGAAGTATTTCATCAAAATCTAAAGGCTGAACAGATAACAATTGTCATGAGCCTTTTTTTGAAAAAAAAAAAAAATGATTATATGGCAAGAAGGGAATGGTAATTATCAGTGTCTGCATTATACACCTCTCATGGCAATGGCTGCAATTGAACAATAGGACCTGCCTCTTGATTTATTTAAAGTATGAACATCATCTTTTTCTCTTTCTCTCTCTCCCTATACACATACACAAATACACAAATATGTGTGCGCACACACATGCATACACATACGCACTTCAAATAAAATACCTGAATATACATCCATATATGTCTTTGTAATTTGCACTAATAAATTATCCCTCCCTTCTCAAGCAGTAGGTGTAAATTTTGAATTGGAATTTGAAGACTCATGGCTTCCAAACCAGCAGGAGTTTAGGCTTGATTGCTTGAGAAGACATATGTGCAATTGATAGTGAAGAATAAGAGGTGTTGGTAGTGGTAGGAAACTCATGTCAAGAGACTCTAAATGAATCATTTAACCATAACATTTAGCATCCCACACCTTGGGACAAAGTAACTGTTAACAGTTTGAAGCAATTAACAAATATTCCAATGGGATGGTTTCTTTCATCACCCACCAATACTTTCCCTCTGTCTGAATAAATTAACGCAAAGAAAATATCTTGTTTTCAATAATACTAGGGTTGATTATATTCATGCCATCATTCTGAATTCATTATCAAAGTTAATGTGTGTTAAGGTAACAAGCTGTTCTGAAATTGTACACATATTCATTGCACAAACTGATTAGTTCTTTGGTAGATCACATTACCTTTAAGAGTCTGACTTCTAGCAAGGAAAGACTAGGTAAAACCAATAACAACTAGTTAACAGATCTTACTCAAGCAAAAGTTCATTTTCCCCCCTGTCTCTTCTATTCTCAGTAGGAGAATATTGTTTCTGGAAGAGCAGAAAGCATTTGATTTTGAAAATGGTGGGAGAGCAGATCTTTGGAGCTTACTGCCTAGCTTGATAAAAACAATCCGGAAGTAGAAATCATGAGTGTATCTATTTCATGAAAAATATTAAATGATGTTCTCTTTTTCCTCCTCCCTCGTCTTTTCTTTTTTTTAAGCTTTAACAGACATACAAAATGTCTGTTTCTATGAGACATTTTGAAAAAGTTCAGGCATCATCACAGCAGCTGCCTTACTTGTCATTGTAGCTTTATTTTCAACCATTATACATTTGCACAAAATGAGCAAAATAACTCACATTAATTCTTCCTTCAGGAGCCAGATTAATATCACTTGACTGAGAAGCCTCTTCTCTTCCTTCATATTTTCTCATAGTATGGTCTGAAGGATACTGCAAGTGTCAAGCAGATCAAAAGGTCTATTAGCCAGGGTGACATCAATTTATTAAACTTGGAAATAAAACTATTGCCCAGATTTACTTATTATACATACGCTACAATTTGACTTTGCAAGTAAATGAGTAAATACACAATTTCTGACTAAGTATGATTTAGCATGGCATCTTGTGAGTGTAAATAGATAATTGTCAATATATTTTAAGGGATGGAAAAGCAGAACACAATGAAAATAGATATTCTACTGCATTAAAAGTGTTCAGGTTATTGTCAAGTACAATAAGCAAACAACATATATGGCAGAACTCAATTCACTGAATTTATGTTGCATAACAACTGTGATATGCTCCAGATGTTGTTGAAGTTCTAGCCTGCTTTGACAGCCATTGGAGAGTGATAGGAATTGCTCTTCAATATCTGAAGAACCACAGACTCTCTAGACTTTCGGTATACAATTCCCCTAGTCTTTCTGGTTCTGTCTTCTATTATGAAAATATATAAATATTATGGTAGTTGCTAGATGATTTGCTTTCTTTAAGTAGCTTGTCCATGACAGTAAAAATAAGTAGTTGAATAATCAGCCCTTATGACAGCCTGTATGTATTTGAAATATTTCTTTATTCCACTGAAGCATATATTGCAGTGAAAAGTAAGTATATTTTACAGGAAATCAAATGCCTCTTTGTGAGCCCAAGCAGAGCTTGATTTGGCTTTGTTAGATTTTAATCAGCAATGCAGAAACAGGGAGAGATATTAAGTGAGGCAGTAGATTGTATTTTAGGTCAGGCTTCTGAGTTGCATAGCTCTCTTGAAGTTCTTGGGCGTGATGATATAGAAAGCTCTAAAAATTTGAAAATCAAATCCTAAGGTAGTCACCCTTGGATACAAGAGTATGGATATATAAAAGGTAGCTGAATATTAGATACATTTTAATTGATCTTTCAGCCATCAACTGATAAATAGTTATATGTTCAGGTCAAAGGTCGCCTCTTCAGATGACACACCCCTGAGCTCTTTAGGATTAAAAAAAAATGTTTTCTTGATACTATTATACACTGAATTGATCGGTCAAAACCCATTAGTGCCATTTTTTCCCAACAAAATGAGCACTCATTTGGGCATGTTGTTTTAAATATTTGATTTCCAAACATACTAAATAAGCTTTTATATGCAGTGGATTTCTATATTAAGGGCTTTCTTTCAAATATTAGTTTGAATGCTTAACACATTGCCAATATTTCCAATAGCTCCCCAACTGAATTGGACATCTTTGAAACTTACTGGAAAATAATAGGGCTAGAGATACAGTTGAGTGACAGGATATTAGTGACCACAATGAAGCACCATTAAACCAAGGACACAAGTATTATTTTTTGATGCTGACTCTCACAAAGACAGATAGGTGGAATATTCTTGTAGTAATAGTTCTGTTGACTATAAAACCCAGAATTATTGAAATGGTCAATAATATATGAATAAATTAGTATTCAGGAAGTTTCAGATGGTTAATCCCATGATAGAACCTATAGAAGGCTTATTCTTTTAAAGGACACATATATCCTGGTGTCCATGTAGAACAAATTTTGCTTTTTTTGTTCCATAAATGGAATCATATTTTGAAAGAATGACATAAACAAATTCAGGATGCTTAATATACATGCCAAATAATTTATTGACATAAAATGTTTATGTGGCCCTGGCTACCTGAGTGCGTATGTGCGCACACACACACAAAAAAAACCTTTGTAAATACAACAGTGATATGCAGACCAACATGAGAGAAACTCTGTGGGAGTTTTGTGTCATAAAAATTCCTGAACTGAGAAAAAATTAGACAGTGGACATACAGAAACATAACTTAATGTAGTTTGAACTACAGGTAGCTTTCAATATGGAGTCCAACATTTCTGTTGTTAAGTGAAATGTTGGTTAAGTGAGTTTTGCTCCATATTCTATGACTTTTCTTTCCACAGTTGTTAAGTGAATCACTGTAGTTGATAAGTTAATAACATGTTAAATGAATCTGGCTTCACCAATGACTTTGTTTGTGGGAAGGTCACAAGAGGAGATCCCATGACCTTGAGACACAGCAATAGTCATAAATACAAACCAGTTGCCAAGTATCTGAATTTTGATCAAATCATTATGGGGAAGCTGCAAAGTTCGTAACTGTGAAAAAGAGTCATAACTAACTTTTTTCAGTGCTGTTGTAACTTTGAATGATCACTAAAAGAACTGTTGTAAATTGAGGACTACCTGTACATGTCATATAATTTCAACTCAATCCCATGTCACACTGCACCAACGGATGGAAAGAGGATGTAAAAAGAAGAAAAACGCCTGCCATCCATTGGTTAATGCGATGCATCCGTTCCATACTCACTGTGTGCATGATTCACAAATTCTATCTGTCCAGCATCCGTCTACTGAGATTTCATCCACTCAAAAAGTTTTGAGCTACACAAAACTTTTTGAGCGGATGAACTTTCCAAAGCATCCATTCTACATCCGCGACACATATGGGGAACAAACGTTCTACATCTGTTACGCGTCCGCTGTATCTGCTCGGCATCCGCTCTGCATCCGCGCAACTCGCATCCGCTCCAGCAAAAAAGGGAAAGAGGGAGGAAGCGAAACGGACACAGAACGTCCACGCAGCGTTAGTAGCACGGACATAGAAAGGATATAAGCGGATGCAGCTCGCATATAAAGCATTAAAACGGAAAAAACGTTCGTATAGGGGACATATCTCGGATATTTAGGATGTCTGCAGGATGTCTAGAGGATGCAGAAGGACACCTAGCGGAAAACTGATATTTCCTATAAAAAGAGGGAGTAAATCACCTGGATCTCACTTTCAGTCCAGCAGCCCTGGTATGCAGACATCTTCAGCCTTGCTCTTGCTCTTGCTCTTCCACAGCATCCAGTCATCTCCACCATGGATCGTCGCACACTCCTTTTGGTAGCCGCCATCATACTACAACAGTGCGAAGCCCTCTTCAAGCTCTTTCACCTGTTCTACGCAAGAAAAGGAGGCATCCAAAAAGTGTGTGGGTCCGAAGATGGATCACGAGAAGAGCCGAGTATGGACTGTATGACAAACTGATGGTGGAGCTGAGGAACGAAGACACTCATGCATTCCAGCACTTCATGAGGATGCCACCAGCCATGTTTGACGAAGTTGTGGAGCGGCTGAGACCCAGGTTAACAAAGGGAAACACCAACTTCCAGCCCAGCCTGGAACCTGGACTGAAGGTGGCACTGACTCTGCGCTACCTGGCCTCCGGGACCACGTACAGGACATGCAGTACGCCTAGAGGGTGCCACACAACACCATCAGCATTGTGGTCAGAGAAGTGGTGCACGCCATCATCGAAGAATACCTGGAGGAGCTCCTCCAGTGCCCCACCACTGAAGAAGGCTGGAAGAAAGTTGCAGAGCAGTGGTATCAGAAGTGGAAATTCCCCCACACCGTTGGAGCTATAGATGGGAAGCACGTGGTCTGCAAAGCTCCAGCCAACTCAGGGTCCACTTATCACAACTACAAGGGCTTCGTCAGGATCATCCTCTTTGCCATGATTGATGCTGACTACAAGTTCATGTACATCGATGCTTCAGGCAACGGGTCAGCTTCAGATGCCCAGGTATACAACGCCAGTGACCTCAAGGAGGGGCTGGAATGCAACCTCATCATGGGCTTCCCAGATCCAGACCCCCTGCCCAACGACACACAAGATGTGCCCTACTTCATTGTGGGGAATGACACCTTCTCCCTCAGAACCTACCTCATGAAGCCCTACACTTCCAGATGCCTCACCCGTGAAGAGAGGATCTTCAACTACAGGCTGTTCAGGGCAAGACGGGTGGTTGAGAACGCCTTTGGCATCCTGGCCAACAGGTTCTAGGTACTTCTCACCACCATGCAGCATCACCCAGAGACCGTGAGGAACATCGTGGAAGCTTGCTGCATCCTGCACAATCTCATGTGCACCCGCTACCCAGTGTTGCAGAATAGGCTTGTGGACCACCAACAAGGCAATGGGGATATGGAGCCTGGTGAATGGAGGCAAGGACTAAACCTGATAGACACTGTGGATGTGCCAGGCCCCAACAGAGCTCCACGTGAAGGGAAGAAGCAGTGCAACTTCCTGAAACACTGGTGCAACTCCCCAGCTGGAGCAGTCGAGTGGCAAGACAGGATGGTAGATGCTTAATGGATGCTTCCTTGAGCCTGTCTCATCACACTGATGAGATTGTGCCATGTATGTTGAGTGGCAATGAACAGGGCATTTAATAAAGAGTTGTGTTTATGTTGACATGTGTTGATGAATGATTAAATTATTATTGATAATAAAGGGCCATAGGTGTGGCACCTTGGAGGGTTGACCATACAGTCCCACTATGCTTGCACTGGAGGCTTATCTATCCCACAGCTATTACCCATCCCACAGCTATTACCCATCCCACAGATATCCCTGCCAATCCCACTGCTATCCTTACCCATCCCACAGCTATTACCCATTCCACAGGTATCACTGCCCATCCCACTGCTATCCTTATCCATCCCACAAGCATGCAAAGGCTTAAACCATTTTGAAAATTTCCACCAAAGCTTTATTTACCAAAAGAAATGAACCAAGTGTGTGAAGCAAAGATAACCTTGATTAATAACAAACTGTAGGACTTTATTAAAAAAGCAAATTGAACCAAGAAAAGTGTCCCAAGCAAAGGTTAAGTCAACCGGTAGCAACCCAGTCTCTGGCACTCTTCTCAGTCACTCTGAGGCATGCCCATGTTCTCAGGGGTGAAGGGTCCAGGGGCTGTGGAGGTGGCAGTGGCTGGAGTGCTGGTCTGAGGCGCCATTGGGGTGCCTGGCCCCAAGAGGACAACAGGGGATGGTGTGTGCAGGAAGCTCTCAGAGAGCTGGCTCAGTCCCGTGATGTTGAGAGGCCCTTCCTCCATGACATGGAATGTCAGTCCCAAGACCGATGACAGATGTTCTGAGGCCAGGCTTGGCTGTGGGGTGGAGGAAGGAGGAGTGTAGTGGGGCTGTCTGGTCTGTAGCTGAGCGAGGTGAGGCATCTGTGGCATTGGTGGCATCTGTGGTGTCTGTGGCATCGATGGTATTAGTGGCATCGGTGGCACCTGTGGTGTGCGATGTACCTGTGCCTGGACTGGGAAGGGCTGCCTCTGCTGCTGGAACTCCTGGTAGCCATAGCCTTGGTAGGTGAGGGCCTGTTGAAAGCCTTGGAAGGGCTGTGACCTCACCAGGGGTGGAGGAGCAGACCTGGAGTGGGTCAGAGCAGGTTCAGCTGGGCCTGGAGGGTTTTGCAGAAGACCTGTGATCCTCTCCTTGATCACCTGGTACTGGGCTTCGGGCATTTCCATGAGGGTCTGGTTCATGTAGGTAAGGAAGGGTTTTCTGTTAGAGGATAGTATGTCAAAGTGTACCAGTTGAGAGAGGAAATCTACGCTGCTCTTGATGGTGTCCCTGATCACCAAGAGGACAGTGTGGCTCTGTCTCTCCGGTCTGCCTCTCTGCCTGCTTTCTGTGGAGGTGGAGCTGGGGGTGGGGGTGGGTTGGTCTCTGGTGGCAGCGGCCTCTTCTTGCTCCAACTGCATCAGGGGGTCCTCCATGTGCTCCCCCACGGGGAGTGCAGCTATCGGGGGGGTCTCCAAAGATACCTGCCTGGACACAGGATCTGACTCTTGGCCAGAAGAGGACTGGCTCTCTGTGGGCTGCCTGAGAGAGAGGGTTGACAGAGGGGCTGCTCCTCGGTGGCATATCTCACCCTCCAAGAAGCTGCACTTGGCCATCACGTAGGTCTCCCGGTGAGCTTGACCACAGTCTGGCCAGACTTCTTCAGGTGCAGCTTCCCGTACCAGGTGTGCATGTGCTTCCACCACCCCAGGAGGACATCCAAAGTGTAGCCCAGGCTCTCCGCCTTCTCTCTCCAAGCCGCCTGCTTCCTTTTGGTGTCTCAATAGAGCCTGTGTCCCTTCCTCCAGAGGTACTCGTTCTCCCTCAGCCATTTGAGCACCTCCTCCTCATGTTCCTCTGCAATGGAGTATTGTCTCCTCTCCCCCTTTTCTCACGAATGCCTCTTCCTCCCTCTGGCAGGGCCTTCTGGGCCCTCATCAGCAGGGCTTTGAGGTTCTAGGGGCTGGTCCACCACACCACCACCACCACCAGCAGCAGCAGCACCAGCAGCACCAGCAGCACCAGCAGCACCAGCAACACCAGCAGCACCAGCAGCACCAGTAGAGTCAGCACCAGCAGAAGCACCAGCACCAGGAGCAGCACCAGCAGAGTCAGCACCAGCAGATGCACCAGCACCAGCAGAGTCAGCATCAGCAGCAGAAGCAGCAGCAGCTCCAGCAGCAGAAGCCCCAGCAGAAGCAGAGTCAGCGCCAGGGGGTGGGATGGTGGTCCTGTCCTTCTTGCCAGGGCTGGGAGCAAATGGCACAGGCTTCCTCTTCTTCCCCATGGGTGTTGGCTGAAGATGTGTCTGGCTGAAAATGTGTCTGGCAGCAGGTCTTTCCTCTGAATGGTGACCTGCTTACGGGCTGCTTCCTTTTATATCCGCGGGGCTGAGCAATGCATCCTCCCCACATGCACAGTGAATGCTTTGCATCCGCTAGGCATCTGCTAGGCATCTGCTAGGCATCTGCTAGGCATCCACTAGGCGTCCGTGAAGCATCCGCTGTATCCGCTCGGCATCCGCTCTGCATCCGCTCCTTCCGCTGCGCGTCCGCTTCGCTGTTCTCCCCCGAAAGCCCTGCTGATGTGTCATCCGCTTTCATCCGCTTCCATCTGCTAGGCTTCCGTTGAGCATCCGCTTAACATCCTTGCTACATCCTCCCCACGTCCGTTCCTTTCCGTTGTTGTCCGCTCTGTTTATACAAAGTTGGGGCACTTTTGGGAGCAGATAACAACAGATGGAAAATTTGCTCGTCCGCTGTGTCCTTTTTACATACGTTTTGCATCCGTCGGCCGATGTGACCTAGCCTTAACTTATCACCATTAAGTTTCCAAGTCATAAATACACTCATGTCTTTGCGTATTTTAGATTTTGTAAAAAAAGAGGAAAAAAATAAAAAGAAAATCTTCCTAAAACAACCTTGAAAAATGTGACTTTATCATTTAAACTTGAGGTTTGTAACTTAAATGAGATGGAATTTATATTAATCTGTGCTTCTGAGGACTTCCCTTAGGAGTTGTTTTATAAGAATCAAAATAAGTCTGGGCAGGCAAGGTAGAAAACTCACATTTATTTGAAAGAGGTTTACACATAACAAAAGTAACCTAATGGTGAATCAAGTTCTGGTAAGACATTAATAAGTGTAGCATTCAGGGCCACAAGTTTTACAGTTCACAGTTTGCATCCCTCATGCATTGATGGTAATCTTTAAAAGACAGATCGAAACAATGGGGTGAGTGCTCTGATGTTTATTAAATCACAAACAAATCATATCAAAGTTTCCTAAAATTGAATGAGTTCTGGTTTTGCCTTTTCATCTTCTGAAGAACATAGCCCATTTGGTTCAATCAATGGATTGATACATGCCTGATTTGTAAGTCCCTTTTTTGCCATCTTGCTTAGAGCTTTCAGATGCATTTATTTGGGGTCCCTTCTGTCTTGCTGTGCATCAGAGCAAACTATTATTTTATTGTTCATCATGATGAATAATTTACCATGCACACATACTTTAGATATAAATCTTATTAGGTCCCCTGGACCAAG
The DNA here is from genome assembly GCA_015471245.1 of Laticauda colubrina. Classification (NCBI taxonomy): domain Eukaryota; kingdom Metazoa; phylum Chordata; class Lepidosauria; order Squamata; family Elapidae; genus Laticauda; species Laticauda colubrina. Next base: position 23,543,658 of record BLBF01000020.1, on the reverse strand, counting down.
TTGCTTGCCTTTTTTTTTTCTTTACATCTTAGACCTTTATAGCAAACACTGTACCTCATATTCTAAAAAGCTGGAAAAAATGTAATATAAAAATTTGATAAATTGCTTTCTGTCTGTGAATGAGAAAACAGACTTGTAAAATGTGAAATGAACCATTCTGCCAACACAGAATTTGAGCTTCAAATGTAAACACTTGAGTTAATGGCTAGGGTATCTCAAAGTCTTAGAAGCTGTGGTGCCCAGGGAGGGTGAAACTGAGGTTATGGAGGCTCTTTAATATTTTACATTGAACATCCTTACAGACCATAATTAGACAGATTACCTGTTATGCATGGTGTAATGTGCTGAACAGTTTTAAGCTGGCTTGTCCTCAAGGCAAATGGAAGGCAAAGTCAGAAAGAATTACACTCAACACAAATAACACTCGATGTTCTATTAATGGTTTGGGAAGAAAGGGAAAAAAAAACCTTCCCAGCCAATACTGTATTTAATTTTTAACTCAATTGACTACAAAAGAGTTTGTTAAATATTTACTGATCATTTGAATTTATCTACCTGATTTGTTCCACTCCTGCTTAAAAAAAATAAAAGTTACAAACCAGTGACAAGATTATAAATTGTTGGAAGAAACCACAACAAAACCTCTGTTGAGGTTGCTTGAACTTAAATGTGAACTCTGGAGCTATGCTTTATTATTCTTTGTGTCTTAACGTATCAGAGCCTTGGCTCAGAACAGAGATTTATGTGAAAGGATGAACATATTAAAATAGCTTGCACTTGCTACAGATCTCATTCATGAATAGGAAGGAAGAGTTTGTCAGTCTCTGGAAGGAAAGAAGATGTATCTAAGGGCAATTGCTGAAACTCAGAATATTGGATTCCACTAGAAGCATTGCTTGTCCACTAGGATGGGAAAAAAATTCTTATCACCAAGGCTAGAAAACCTAATAATCAATGCTATAGTTTTTTCTTCAATAAGCAGTCCAGATGAAGAGTATTTCATAAATAAATAAATTAACAAACAAACCAAATTTGGGCCTTTCTTTGTTATGGAATTACATGACTGCTACTTTCTAGTTTGATTAAACCTTGATTTTTTTTCTAAAATCAGGGAGGAAAAAGGAGAAGGTACTATAGTAGAGTAAGAGAAGACTATGCCAATGATAGATGCAAAGTTTACTTGTGCTTCTATAATCTTTAGTAGGGGAAGAGGTAGACAGTCTTTGGGCTTCATGTGCTCCTGAGACCCTATTTCTATGGTAGTTAGAGTGGCCCCTCTCTAAACAGTAAGTTTAGAGTAAGTTTGTAAGTTATGGGAGTAAGTTTTAAAATCTGACCTTGCCCTCCAGTGATTTGATTGCCACATGGATGTTACCTTTGTGACATTCAGATTTTGAAAAACTTGTATCTGGATATATAACATTTGCCCCACTGAGAAGACTTCTAGGCATCCTGGAAAATATGCCTTTCATATTGTTGTCATCCAATTCATCTAATGTCCATTTTAATTGTTGTTCTTACGTTGACATGTATATTCAGTTTTTCCTTAATTCTAAATTGTTTTTTTTTCTTCTTCTTTCTTTGTTGTTTAATAGTCTACATAGAAAATATGGTTCCAATCTTAATTTAAAAGGTATAATTTCTTCCTACAACCTGTGAATTCTAAATGCCAGTAAATTAGTATTTTTATTAGTTGTTTAATTAGTTAGAAAGTAATATTTATTTAAGTGATCTTTTTGAAAATCGTATTAAGTGCCTCTCCTTTGAGAATGATTTTGTTAATTTTTTTTAAAAAACCTCATAAAATAAAATTTTTCAATAAACTTCAGGAAAACATATATTAAACTGTTGTTTGATTCTGAAATGCTTTTCAATACAGTGAAAACCAAATAAAATTATTGCCTTAAGAATATATATTACTTAACAAAGTAACGATAAATGTTTCATCTGATCTTTCCAAACAATGTGATAATTTGGTCTTATTACACTCTAGTAGTTAATATCAATATATTTTTCAATTGCTAATGTTCTCTATGACGATATACTTTTTAAGACAACACGTTGGTATTCTATGTGGCAAACAATATATATTATTCTATCTAAATATTAAAGTGTAATGTTTCTTGTACTATATGATAATTAATGAACAGTTTAGTCAATCAACCACCTATGAAGAAAGGTCACTGGGTCAAGCGATCCCAAATGGTGTTTTATGAAAACAAGTAGAAAAGCATTTTAGGGGTGAGAGGTTTAAGAACATAAACCAGATGTACTTATTTGAAATTGTCCATTTAGAGGTTGTTGTTTTTTTTAACATAACTTTCTGCTGAAAGTAAGCTTTTGCAGACTTGGGTTCATTTTACTAAAATCTTAAGCCCCTGTCACACTGCACCAACGGATGCAAAGAGGATGTAAAACAGAGAAAAACACTTGCCATCCGTTGGTTAACGCGATGCTTCCATTCTGTACTCACTGCCTCCGTCTTTGCTTCCTCTCTATCCGTCCAGCATCCGTCTATTGACATTTCATCTGCTCAGAAGGTTTTGAGCTGCTCAAAACTTTTGAGCGGAAAATGTATCCAATGCATCCGTTCTGCTTCCTCTAGGCATACGGGGGACATCTGTTCTGCATCCATTACGCATCTGCTATATCCGCTAGGCATCCACTGCGCATCCGCGCAACTCAAATCCGTTCCAGCGGTAAACGGACACAGGGAGAAAGCGGAACGGATGCGCAGCATTCGTAGCACGGACAGAGAAAGGATGAAAGTGGATGCAGCTATGCATCCGCGTCATCTGCTACGCATCCGTTCTGCATCCGCTCTGCATCCTCTACGCATCCGCTCTGCATCCTCTACGCATCCACTCTGCATCTGCTCTGTATCCTCTACGCATCCTCTACGCATCCTCTACGCATCCTCTACGCATCCTCTACGCATCCTCTACGCATCCTCTACGCATCCTCTATGCATCCGCTTTCCATCCGCTCTGCGTCCTCCCCACGTCCGTTCCTTTCTGTGTTATCTGCTCTAGTTATGCAAACTTTTGCCTCTTTTGAGAGCGGATAACAACGGATGGAACATTTTTCTCATCCGCTGTGTCCTTTTTACAAACGTTTTGCATCCGTTGGGCAGTGTGACAGGTCCTTTAATAGCTAAGATATCCCTATCCCTAACCCTAACCCTAACCCTAATCCTAACCCTAACCCTAACCCTTCCTTCCTTCCTTCTTTTTTATCTTCCCTTCCTTTCCCTTCCCCTTGTATTTATCTCACATTTTCACCAATTTAGTGAGATAAATTTAAGTGTGCATCCATTTTTTTCCTCATGTAGCATTTTAATGTCATAAAATATTGTAACTAATTTACTTACTTATAAAGAAAAATCCACTGATTTGCTGTCTCTTATTCTAACAGATTGTGTAGCATAAATCTAGGTCATTGCTTCCTGTCAGAACAAAGGATTTTTAAAAATGCACTTTTCTAAAAGCTGATGCCTTGTCAAGCTTCAGTGGTCACATTATACATAAGTAATGCTGTTATTGTATCTTCAGAAACTGTACGCTAGCAAGAATCAGTTACTTGATCAGAACTTGTTTATGGTAACAAGACACACAGATGGAAAGACAGATTGTGAAGATGGGCAATACTATTGGCTATTCAAATTAAGTATAAGTAAACATTTATTACTGGTAAAGGGCAGGTGCTTTGTAGCCCCTTGAATAAGTTCCTGGTACTAATCTTTAGGCTTTAGAATAAGAAAAAATCCCTACAGAATGACAGATTGAATGCTGGCCTGCTTTAGGATCTGGGTATGTACATTTTATAATAAATTCAATTTATTTTTCATCAAATCTTTTTTTTTAGTTTTCTATTGAGAACGTTATTATTGATTTGTCAGTTATGTGCCATTGTAGCTTACTTGTAATGATCACAAAGACAGACCTTTTACAGGATGACCTATTCCCAATGTGACCTTTCAGGTGCTCCAAACAGATGCACCCATTGCCACTATAATCAAGTCAATTCACCTTGCTACAGGTCATCCACTTCTCTTTCCTTCCACTTTTCCCATCATTATAGAAAGAAAGCTGATCTTCACATAATGTGTCTATAATAAAATATAGACATACAGAATTTAAGTTGTACCTCTAGAGAAAACTCTGAATTGATTTGTTCTACAATCTTGCTGTTATTTTCTATGCATGATATTGTTAGAATTCTTCTTCAACTCTGAGATCTAAAAGTGTCCATATGTTTTTGTTCTGCTTCTTCAAAGTTCAAGAATTGCTTCCACAGAGCATCAGAGTAAACCATTGCCTGCATATTTCTTAACTTTGTTGATATAGACTAGGGGTGTCAAACTCGATTTCATTGAGGGCCATATCAGGGTTGTGTTTGACCTCACGGGGTGAGCAAGTGGGGCATGGCCAAGGTGGGCATGACTAGGGTGGGCATTGCCAGCTCAATCATTCATTTTGGGGACACCTGTGGTGGCCAAGTGCTAAGCAGGACTTCCCTCAGACCCTCCCTCCCTCTCATTATAATCTCCTTCCTTCTTTCCTTCCATCCTTCCTTTCCTTCCCTCTTCATTCTCCTTCCTTCTTACTTCTCTTCTTTCCTTATTTTCCTTCCTTGCTCCTTTCTCATCTTTCCTTATTTTTCTTTGTCTTTGCTATTTTCCTTTCTCCTTTCCTGTCCCTTCTTGCATGCTCAAACATTTCTCCTTTTGTTTTGTTTTTAGTTTGTTTTGCTAGCCCTCTGCCAGGGAAAATGGAGCTGGGGGAGCTGCGTACCTCCTGAGCTCCATTTTTGCTGGCAGAGGCACCATGGGTCAGTCCTTTGGTGTTTCCAGGGTGGCCTCACAGGCCAGATCTAAACACCCAATGGGCTGGATCTGGCCCATGGGCCTTGAGTTTGACATCCCTCATCATGTTATCTGAATGTCTTTTGCAAGCAATAGCAATAGCACTTGAGAATAGAATAGAATAGAATAGAATAGAATAGAATAGAATAGAACAGAATATTATGTTGGAGCCATCACATTTATTTGCAGTTGTAGGTGACCTATCAAGGGCATAAGAAAAAACTTGTATATTTGGCTTGTCTGTCATCATTTTGAAATAATTATTTAAGATTCAAATATATCTTTCCTTATTTCTAGCCAGGTATAAGAAAATGTAAAAATAAAAATAATATCCAAATGCAGTTAGTTAGATAAATGAGAAGTGGAACAATTTTGTAATAACTTCTAATGGGTAGATTGATAAAGTGGTACTACAATAAAATGTATTCTGAAAATGATATATTGTGAAACTTTATTTTTTCTTCTTAATTTAGAAACTACCATTCAATTATTCTTTTCTGAAATTCAAGTAGATTCATAGAATTGTAGAACTGCAGACTCAGAGGAAACCATAAGAATTCTCTAGCTCATCCCTCTGTAATATGTAAGAAAACCACAATGATGATATCCAACTTCTTCCTAAAACCTTCAGAAACAGAAAAACCTTTTTACCTATTTTGTAGGTAAAAAATGAAAAACAAGAATTAGCTCTAAATAACATTTAGCTTTCCTTGGATAAGTTAAACCGATATTAATTCTGTATGCACAACTTTTGACTCATCAAATTTCATCAGTGCAGAGCTGAGTGAGAATTGAATTGATGCTTTTTACATTTCTAATTGCTCCTTTTGAGTAACTAGGGTCTTGACCAATATACTGTTTTTTTAATTACTATTTTATAGAAATTCATAATAAATCTTGAAAACATGACAATTAAATATAGCTCACTGTAGAAATGTATGAAAAGCAACTACTCTTAATTTTCATTTAATCTCCGTGTAGATTATATGAGTGATGAAATCCATAACCACCCACAAATCTTTTCAATTTTTAGTCAATAATATTGATGAAGGCATTTTGACATAAATGAAAAACAAGCAGAAACAGTGGAATTGTTAATGGAAGCTCTTCAAAGTTTAGCTGATGATGTTCTTTTGGTTCCTGCAGTGTATTGAGCAAAAAAAAACTTAATCTGTTATACTGGAGTCTTTAAGGTCTTTAAGCCATTAGCCACCCATTTATTTAGTACATTGTTATCAAGGGCCTATTTGGATTAGTAATCAGAGGCAACATAATTGACTACTGGAGAGAAAGCTGGTCTCCAGAAGACAGACTGGTAAGGATACTCTGGACTAATAAATTGGCATTAAGCCTAAAATAGCATATAAAATCAGAGCTAATAGAACACCTCATCTACACAGGTCTCTTAAGGGGTGATTGTAGAGCCCTGAGTAATGCCAGGGTCAGCTAGGAGTAACTATATTAAAAATTATAAGAGTCATTAAATCTAAAATTAGGGGAAGCAAAATTAGATATCATAGAATGAATGTATTATGAATGTAAAATAGTTACTGGCTTTTTTTTTTTTCAATATAAGGATATAATACTAGTTTTATAATACTAGTTTTACACACACACATATGCACACATACACACACACACCATTGTGAAGTTTGTTAGATACCGCAGTGGAAGAGATCACCCGGCGGGAACTGGCAGAGTTTCGACCACCCGCCTAGGTGACCGGACCTTGCATCGGTTAAGAAGAACCACACGGACACAATGAATCTTCTTGATGAGAGCGCCCAGAGGACTGGTCACATTCTCTTTTATTGAGTAGTTTTAGAGACAAGGATGTGTATTGGATTAGAGGCAAGGATGTGTATTGGAGTTTATTTGTCCCTGCCAGTTCCTTTTGCCTAATATGGAGTTGTTTATTGCCTTCAGTCTTTTTCAGGTATGATTCATTTTCTGCTACGTGACTATGCACAGGAGTACCTTTAGATACTGCAACATCTCGTCTGTTTTTATTTATTTATGATATTATTCTTACTAATGGCAAGCGGTACATCCTCCGACCCATCGCTCCCCATGTCCATAAGAGAGATCATATCTTCTTTCATGATATCAGGTTCCTCATAGTCACTATCAGAAAATTGTAACAAGGCTTGTTTTTCCATATTGCATGTAAGGCTATTGGTCTTTGTGTGAGTATCTGTAATGACTTCATTCATGCTATATAGTTGATTACGCAAAAAGTTAAATATTTTTGAAAGCATGCAAGGTCCAATAGTACACAGTAATATTAGCAATATGAGTGGTCCTATAAGTGCAGAAAGCAATGTAGTTAACCATGGTGATATTTGAAACATGCTTTGGAACCATCCCATCGACTGTTGCCATTCTATCTCTCTATTCTTCAGTCGTTCCCTTAATTTATTTAAGGAGTCTGTGACTACTCCAGATGAATCAGCATAGAAACAACAGTCCTCTCCTAAAGCTGCACATAAGCCTCCTTGTTTTAAAAATAACAGATCAAGGCCTCTTCTATTTTGTAGTGCAACTTCAGCTAGGGAAGTGAGTGATTCCTGCATAGCTGAGATGGAGACTTCTAAGGTTTTTAAGTCTTCATCTATTTCAGCCGATAGTCTACTTATTTGATTGGTATTATGAATGAGAGTGCCTATGTCTGTGCCAGCTCCTACTGTTCCCAAACCTAGCAAAACTGATAATGTAAGAGCAGTTACAATTTCCCTTTTGGCTCTAAGAAGCATCTCAGGTTCTAGAAGGGAGACAAATTCGGGATCCTTATATAATTCAATTTTTGGTAACAACATTACTTGTATGCAAAAGGCCTTTTGTTGTATAAGTACATCTCCGGATACACAGGTGGTAGCACCTGTGGAACATGCCCAAATAGAAGTGTTTATTGTCCTTTTAATCGATCATTAATGTTCCCTCCCATAGAAGTGTAGACCTGATTATATCCTTCTCCAATGCTGGTTCTTCCCTTTCCTAAGTAGATCTGGCATTTATAGTGAGTAGAACCATTATGACAATACTGGGAATAATTGGAGGGAATGTTACCTAAACAACATCCAACACTTATAACAGAGGTAACAGTAATGGTAGAGTTCTTCCATCTACATTGATGATCGGTGGTTTGGTTTGAAAAAGCCTCTGATGAGGCTACTGCCTCGTAAAAGGGTGGAGTGGAAGATATGCAGAGCCAACAGGGTTGATGAGTAAAATTGGAGGTGGCGTTCAAAAAGGCATATGATGAAGAGATTAAAGAGAGAATTGGATTAGTAGGATTGCTTAACGGTTGTAGAAAGGAAGATTTGATATTTGAATTAGGTCCTATAGGGTTAGTAGATGGTAGGGTCACATGTCTTTGGAAATAAAATACATTGCCATAATCATAACCCGAAGGATCATACATCCGTCCCCCCCATTTCATACCTTAGTCCCATAAGGGAGAGTCCTTGCCCTTTGATAGAAAAGTTATAGTGATGTTATTACACCGAGTGTTCCAGGAAGATGTCTCTCCAAAATCGCATTTTTTCCTGGTGGTAGATCTTCCGATGGAGATGTAGGTATCAGGCTTGTGTGGAGTCCATGACATATAGCCGGTCGTTTCACATCCCCAATTTTTACAGAATGTGTCCGCGACACCCCCACATTGATATTTATCATCTGCTGTTTGAGAGTGTCCAGGACAGAAGTAAAAATAGCAATTATATACATGTGAGGGATAGGGTTGGGGAGGCCGGGAAGCAGAATTAATAAAGTCTTTATAAGGAATAACATCATGAAGCATTTCAGCAAAATCAAACTGCAGCTGCGGGAAAAATAGGTCTAAACGAGTCATATTGCAAAGTTGAGTTAATAATTCACCCTGAGAGTCTTTGACTGTCCAGCATATTGATAAGGCGTGGTGTGGGTTGATTTTATGTGCCACCAAAAAACCAAACAGGGATAACAGTATCTGGTTGACAATCAGATGTGTCATTGCGTTTGTCGTGGGTAGATGGATGGAAAGGATGAACGCAGCGGGCTGGAATCCACAAAACTTTATCAGGCAATTGGATAGCGGCGTAGCCTCGACCCCATGTTATAAGCTCTGCTGGTCCTTTCCAAGCAGGATCTGGTAGATGCCTGTAATAAACAAGGGGTCTGGAAGTGGGAACAGGAGGTTTTGAAAAATGTGGAGATGCTGGGGTGAGAGGAGGGGTTCCAGTGAGGTTTAGAAAGTTCAACGTATATAGGCATACGTTGAGAATGTTTTGCAGTGCTGGTAGATTGGGGGGCCTCGGGTGGCCATTTGACCCCATACACCTCTGAAGAGCTAACTTCAGGGTTTGGTTAGCTCTTTCAACGAAAGCTTGCCCTTGACTATTAAATGGTATACCAAATTTGTGAACAATGGACCACTTATGGCAAAATTCCGCAAAGGTGGTGCTAATATAAGCTGGCCCATTGTCTGTTTTTAGCATGTGTGGACATCCCAGCACTGTAAAGGTTCGAATACAATGATTAATTACATGTTTGGTGGATTCACCTCTTTGTGGAGTTGCCATAATAAAACCCGAAAAGGTGTCCACCGATACATGCAAATATTTCCAAGGTGCAAATGGAATAAATTGAGTAACATCCATTTGCCAGGTTTCACATGCTTGAATCCCTCTGGGGTTGGTGCCTTGAGCTAAGCCTTTACTCTGCTTACTACAAGTAGGGCATTGTTGAATAATGGCTGTTGCTTCAGCCATTGTAATTCCAAATTGTTTTACAAGGGCTCTTTTGTTTTGATGGAAATATTCATGGCTCTGAGAAGCTGTGAGTGCAATAGGCATAGGTGCTTTAATAGTAATTGGGCATGCAATACACGCTTCATCGGCTCTTTGATTGCCTTCTGATAGGAACCCAGGTAGGTTTTGGTGACTTCGTATATGGGCTAGAAAGAGGGGGCATTTGCGTTTACTCAGCAGGACCTGTAGATCACTTAGTAAATCATACAGATCATGCGGAGTAGCAGGGGATATATATGCTTCAAAGATATTATTAACCAGCTGAGTAACATATAGACTATCAGAGATCACATTAATTGATTGGTGTGGGAACAGGGCAAGGGCCATATTGAATGCAGCCAATTCTGCCTTTTGTGCAGAGGTTTGTGGAAGAGTTAGCCTTTTATGCCAGGTGTTAAGATATGTCCATGTACATGCCCCATGGGTTTTGGACCCGTCTGTAAAAACCGTGAGAGCAGCAGGAATGGGGGTCGAGGTGATGGGACTACTGAAGGATATAGGGATGACTTTTATGAGTTGAAGCCTAGGATCAGAGGGGAGGTGACACGACGTATGTCCTACCCAATCAGCCAGGGCATCCTGTATGATGGCAGATGACTGATATAGTGGCTCCCATTGAGTTAATTTCATGGGAACATATAAGGTGTCTATGTCATATCCAATTAGAGTTTTTGCCCTGTGTCGTCCCTTTTGTATAAGCTGTGCAATTTGTATGTGGCGGGTAGAGATAGTGACACGAGGAGTATGGGGTAAATGTAACCATTCTATAATGTGCAGGGATTTCTTTGGCGAGGGTGGGATTTGTAATAATATACCCGTAGTGAGCATTGGAGTGTTAAGGAGAGCAAGGGATAGCGGGTGATTGTCACTTACTCGATCCACCCATAGATGAGTTAATGTCCTGTTAACTAATTGCAGGACATCCTTATGATCCTTGGAGAGAATTACTTTATCCGAAGGATGTTTTAGACCTATTAGAGCATTAAAGAGCAGAGAGAGCTGAGCAGTGGTAAAAGAGAGATATGGTCTGGCCCAGTTGAGAATGCCAAGATATTGCTGAAGCTGTACTAATGTGGGGTTAGAGGGTAATGACAATATAGGCAGCGCGGGAGTAGCAGCAGCCTGTAAAAGCTTATGACCTAAATATGTGAATGGATATTTGCGCTGTATTTTTTCAGGTGCTATGTAAAGTCCTGCTGCCTGTAATATAGTTGTCAACTGGGGTAGGCTCTCTTGTATAATGCCCTTCTCACCTGCAGTTGCTATTAGTATATCATCCATGTAATGATATACAAGATAGTTGGGATAAAGTGCTCTATAAGGTTGTAATGCCTCTTTAACATAGGCCTGGCACATAGTTGGTGAATTAAGCATGCCCTGGGGTAGCACTTTCCATTGATATCGTTGGGTGGGTTGAGAATTGTTTAATTCAGGTATAGTAAATGCAAATATTTGCCTGTCTTGTTTTTGAAGGGGGATGGAGAAGAAACAGTCTTTTAAATCTATGATCACTAGATCATAATCTGAAGGTATGAGATTGGGGTTAGGTAGTCCACATTGTAAAGCCCCCATTGGTTTTATAATAGCATTTATGGTGCGTAAATCCTGTAATAAGCGCCATTTGCCGGATTTTTTCTTTATCACAAAAACCGGTGTATTATAGGGGCTTGTGGACGGCTCAATACGTCCAGCAATTTTTTGAGCATGGATCAATTCTTTTAGGGCATTCAATTTTTCTAACGGGAGAGGCCATTGATCAACCCAGAAAGGAACAGAGGTAGTCAAAGATAGCGGTAGCGTATGAGGCTTAAGGAAGATCGTCAGGGAAAAGAAATGGTAGCTTGCAATTGTGATAGGAGATCCCGTCCCCACAGGTTAAAGGACAGTGGAAGCACATAGGGTTTTATGTGCGCAATAGTAGAAACCCCAGCAATAGAAGCAGACAACCAGTTAGAGCTGACCTGAGCGGCTTGAGCTCCTCCCACACCGTGAACTGCCGGCGAAGGGTCGAGCGGCCACTCAGGGGGCCATTCAGAGGCAGAAATAACAGAGGCGTCAGCACCCGTGTCAACGAGACCTGAAAAGGATCGGTTGTTGAGAATAACCGTGAGTAAAGGTTTCGAGGTCTGTACAGGTCATTGCAAAGCCATAAAGGAAAGGGAATCGGAGGAGTGCAAAAGAAGTATAAAGGTAGCTACAATCATGCCCTTTTTTAGAAAAAAGGGGCGATCTCCCATTACTGCCATGGACAAACAATTTATAGAATAAACATTGTAAAGAAAAGGAGCGGCTATTACTCCTTCTATTATCAGAGCGGAAGTGGGGATCAGCAAAGCAGGACAGTCAGGACAGGGTGTTGTGTAGTTATAGTGAGGGGAAGAGTAATGACTGCCCCTACGTCCTCATAAACTACATTTTCTGATAATTCAGCAGGGAATGCATTCCAATTTGCAACCTTATTGTCGGGGCTAGTTGCCAACCCCGCAACTAGTTTTCCGAAGCCTGTCCTTGTTGAGGATTGGATCGGCATTGGCTCGCCCAGTGATAGCCCTTATGGCACCTTGGACATATGGTTTTAGGCTTGGTGGTTTGGGCAAAGGTTTTTCTTTTTGGAGCATTTCCCCCTCCCCAAGCCCTGCATTGACTTTTAAAATGACCCGGTTTTCCACAATTATAACAGTTTCCTTGACGAGGCACAGTCATAGGGAAGGTGGAGGATAGCGCAGAAGCAAGGGCAGAAGCGTTAGAATGGGCACGATGTGCTTCCGTGCCAACATCCTGACAGGCTCTGATATAATCTGCCAGAGTTTGATGTGGTATTGATTGCAGCGGTTTTAGTACCACCTGACAGTCTGCGTTAGCGTTAGAGACTGCTAATTTTATTAGTAATTCAGCCTGTGCAAGCGGATTGTCAATTTGTCTGTTAATAGCATCAGACAGTCTGTCTATAAAGGTAGAGTAGGGCTCAGAAGGTCCCTGAAGAATCTTCGCAAAGGACAAAGTAGGTTGCGAAGAATCGGGTATGCGGCGGAAAGCATTTAAAGCAGCATTTTTCATTAAATTGTATCCTTGAATGCCAATTGTAATTTCTTGCTGAGGAGTAATTATAGTATTTTGGCATAATAAATGGTCTATTGTTACATTCGGTGGTAAACCAGCAGCCGCCGCGGCTTGGATGGCTATTCTATAATCATTATGCCATGAAGCCAATTGTGAGGAAGTGAGTAACATATTAGCCATAGCTTGCCATTCAGAAAATAAGATACGGTAATTATTTGCCATATTTTCCATAAGTGTACGGACATATGGTGACTGAAGACCGTATTTAACTGTGGCAGTTTTCAGTTCCTTCAATATGTCCCATTCCATTGGAACGTAATGAGGAAAGGGAGCGTTAGCCCCCGCCGGAGTGTGCAATACCATAGGAAAACAGGAAAGGTCTTCCGGCGAAACCTTCCCAGTTTGTATTGCCTTTTGAAAGGAATTCATGATAGGAGGTTCTGTAGAATTAGTTTTGTCAGGGGGTTTTAAGGGCTCGTCAAAGGAAGTTAGTGACGGTGTGTTAATCAATTGATAGGGGGGTGGACAATTTAAAGATGTTAGCGAAGGATACAGAGAAGAGGGGTTAGAAGAGGTATTAAGGGGAACAGAATTTGAAACAGTGTCAATTTTGGAAGACGATGTATCTTCAAGAGATTGTTCCGTTTGTGGATTAGTTGAAATTGGAAACATCGTTGTTATGGCAGTCATTAGGGCTTGCCACGTACACAAAATGTCTGGAGGAGCTCTGGGGGGATTACGGAGCCATTTGCCAATACGTGCCCATGTAGAAGACTTGAGAGTGCCTTCTTCAGGATAAGCGGGGTAATTTTTTGAAGGTAAAGGAGAAAATGAGAAATCTGTCTCTTCGATAGAGGATATATAGTTGTGCCGTTAACCTTTTGCAGGTTGTTAGCTTTCCCGACTATAGAGGAAAGTTCCTCCACATGTTTGGAGAGAACTTTGGATTTTGAGGAGCCCATACTTATGAAGCACTTGCCTTCCCGGTGCGTAGTATAGGAGTCGGGCGACGTATCCCTGGACAAGAATCACGTCGGGGTCACCAGTTGTGAAGTTTGTTAGATACCGCAGTGGAAGAGATCACCCGGCAGGAACTGGCAGAGTTTCGACCACCCGCCTAGGTGACCGGACCTCGCATCGGTTAAGAAGAACCACACGGACACAATGAATCTTCTTGATGAGAGCACCCAGAGGACTGGTCACGTTCTCTTTTATTGAGTAGTTTTAGAGACAAGGATGTGTATTGGAGTTTATTTGTTCCTGCCAGTTCCTTTTGCCTAATATGGAGTTGTTTATTGCCTTCAGTCTTTTTCAGGTATGATTCATTTTCTGCTACGTGACTATGCACAGGAGTACCTTTAGATACTGCAACACACCATGAATAATAGGACATTGATTTTGGTATGTGCATAAAAGTAATTAATGAAATGACGAGGCATTTAGCAAGTTTACATTTTCTTTTAGCTTTGCTAAATACTGAATATATGGATATTCCAGGGCAGCATGTGCCTATTTTTAAATGAATTTGGGACAAGCAAGTCATATTTTGTCATTCATTCTTAAACTTTTAAACTTCATTAAGTGAAACCTTTAACAATATTTAAAGGATAATGTACTGCTTCTTTATAAAAGCAAATGAATCTCATCAATGTTATACAAGCCAGACAGAGTATTTTGAAAGTTAAAAAACCTGGTAGGATATTTTTGGAGGGGTTTCATATTAATTGTGACATGCCTGAATCCCAAAGAACCCTAGAGAGCACACAATAACATACAACATGTGACACAACACACAAAACTCCACAACATGGAGAATTCATTAGAATTCATTTTAAGTCTATTTCAGCAAATGATCAGCAAATGAAGAAAATTCATGGGTTTATGTACTTTGCCAAAATTATATTATAATTTGTAAATTTGCTAGTCCCAAAGGTACTTTTTCAAAAGGCAATTGGACTTGCCTTTGATTTTCCTTAAAGGTGTTTCACTTCTCATTCAAGAAGCTTCTTCTGTTCTGAGAAGCAAAATATCTTCAAGAACAATATGAAATCCAGTTGTCTTTTGAAAAAGCATCTTTGGGACAACTATGACCTGAATGGCTGAGAATCTCCATAGACACCTACATTTACTACATTACATTGGAGTTTTTCTGGAGAATATATGGCAGCCATATTCAATTAGACAGTCATTTTGGTCAAAAGAATTTCAAAAAATTAGAAAAGCATTGAAGAATTGTTGTTTTTTTGTTATCAGATTTGATTTAAAGTATATAAAACCATGAAACTTACAAAGTTGCTATTGTTGGTTATCAGTTTTGTTACTGCAATATACTTTAAATACATTGAAACAATTCTCCAGAAAAAAAAATGAGAAATTCTACTGGATAAAACATTAGCAAAACAAAGAAAGCATTCTGTTAACATTCTACAAGGGAACATTTCCTTATTCAAAGCCAGTTAACTTTTATTATCTTTTTTAACAATGTTTTTCCTAATAGATCATTCAAGATGGAAATATTTAATATAATTAAAATGTTTGTATACCTTGTTAAAATTGCATATTCTTTCCCCCTTGCTAATCTTCCTTTTACTTTAATCAGTATTTAACAAGCTTTGTTGGACTGACTAGAAGAGGAATAAGGATTCTTCTTTTATCCTATCTTGCTTCCATTAGCAAGTGAATTTTATATTATCAAAATGAGATATTAGCCATTGCTTGTTTCTTCATTTTACTAAGGACTAAGATGTCACCTTGGTTGTACCCAAATCATCACAGTAATAGGAAGGACATAAATTTAATGCCAGCTTCATTTCAACAGGTGCATTTCCTGACTCTAATATTTTTTCCTGTCTTTTTTTTTTCTTCCTGATTTTTATTAGGGTGGTTTGATATGGGCTAATAATTATCTGGATTATCTCTAGAAGACATTTTTTTTTAAAATACAGAATATCCTAACTGTGTTTCTATCCAGTAAAATGGATTTTTGCAGCCCATATCTGTTTGTTTGTTTTTTTGTAAGATTTTTCTTGAATTTTTGCACAGGTTACCTATGAAATTTCTAAACTGTTCTATATTTGTGATTCAGCTAGTCTTATTATATTTATTTCCAGAAAGAAGAGGACTTGAATGACACTTGCTCCTTAAAGAATATCAGTCAGAATGTCCATTATGTCTGAAGACTCAGAACATCTACAATGCTTTAATGCTGTCTTTATGTACCATTATTAGTTCTACTCATTTTAGTCTTTGGGAAAGATCAAAATGATTGCCCAGTACAATGCTATGGACTACACAAATAATTTATAGCATAAATTATGATTCAAAAGCTTTTAACAATAACAATAGACTTATATCCCACTTTACTGTGCTTCACAGCCCTCTCTAAGCAATTTTACAGAATCAGCATATTGCCCCCAAAAATCTGAGTCCTCATTTTACTCACCTCGAAAGGATGGAAGGCTGAGTCAGCCTTGAGCGTGATGAGATTTGAACTGCCAAATTGCAGGCAGCCATCTTTTATTGAATACAACTTAGGAGAAGATCACAAACTAATATTTTACTATTCTGTTATAATATTCTAATGAGCCCTCGTGATGCACACAAACTCTGGTTATGTGTGAAGAATCTCTATGTACACACAACCCATGAGTTTTAATTGAAAATAATGTCATTTTCTGTATCAATAGTGTTTACTTCCAGATAAATATTTATAGAAATGTTATCGCTACACATATTGTGTATGTGCAGTTTTGTAGGTACACTTAAATGTAAAGAGTTGCTGTGAAGAACTCCTTCTAGAGATGAGGGTGCATTCTTAAGTACTGAAGTACTGCAAAATTATGCACTATTTTGCATATATTGAATATTGAATTAGATTCATTTATTTATTTTGTTAGATATGTATCCTGCCTTTATTACTTTATAAGTAATTCAAATAGTTAAGTACATAATAGTCCTCCTTCTTCCTATTTTCCCCACAACAACCATTTTGTTATCTGGTTTGGGCAGAGAGAGAATGACTGGCCCAAATCATTCAGCTTTCTTGCCTAGGGTGAAACTAGAATTTACAGTCTCCTGGTTTCTAGGCAAAGCACCTTAACCACTAGACAAAACTGTTTCCTTATAATTAATTAAAATAGTATTTAAATATATAAAAATTCTGGAAGACTTGACCAACAACACCCTAATAAATGAGAATTGTTTTAACTTAATGACAAATTTAGACTTCTGGCTGAAATTAGCATTCCTTCTTCTGTGTGAAGATGGAAGGAGAGAAAAGGTTCTTAGAACTCAGAAAGACAGGAAGTGAGGGATGGAAGAAAGGAAGTTTTTACCTTTAATGGAAATCACAGTTTGCTTGAGTTTTGCCTGTTCAATTTATTGTCCAGAGGAAATTCAGATCATGAGAAGCCACAGGATACTCAGAAGGGTGGGATTCTACCTGGTTGGACTGGTTCTATAGAACAGGTTGTTATGATTCTGCGCAGTTCAGAAAACCGGCAAATTGCACCACTGGTTGGCCCCTCCCCTACCACACACTCACTCCTTACCTGAAATGTGTACCATCCAACTTGCCTGCATTGTGCTTTCATCTAATTTTTGGTAAGTTTCCATTTTTCCTTTTTTTTCCTGACCATCATCTGTTCCAACTATCAGCTGTGCCAGGAGATTTAGATTAGCAGGAAATCATTGGATTTCTTCCTTTCTAGCTAATCTAAAAGCAGAGCTGAACCTTCTTTAGGAATGAAGCTTCTATTTTTCAGTGCAGACTCAGGTAACAGATTGAAGAAAGATAAACCTAAGAGTGAATCTGTGATTCTGTGAGCAACTCAATCTGCCTGCCTGCTTTGCCTGCTTTGGGGTAAAAGTTGCTCTTTTTTAATTAAAAAAAAATCAGTATTTACATACATGGTATGTTGTGAGTTAATTTTGTGAGTTTTCTTGCAAGCAAATTTTATGAGTTTGCTTGCAAGCAAATTTTATCTGACAGACTCAGGAAGCAGATTGCAGAAAGATAGATCTCTGAGTGAATTGTAATTCTGTGAACAACTCAATCAGACTGCCTATTTAGCCTGATTTTAGATAAAAGTTCCTCTTTTTTTATTAAAAATTCAATATTTACATACATGGTATGTTGTGAATTAATTTTGTGAGTTTGCTTGCTAGCAAATTTTAGGAGTTAGCTTGAAAACAAACTTTATGTGACAGACTCAGGTAGCAGATTGCAGAAAGATAGATCTCTGAGGATCTGTGATTCTGTGATCAACTCAATCGGCCTGCCTGCTTTGCCTGATTTTGTGTAAAAGTTGTTTTTTAATAAAAACTAAATATTTACATTAATATTTACATACAAGTCAAGCCCAGCCAGTCATGTGATCACCAAGCAATGCTCAGTCAGCAAGCCATGCCACCCAATCACATGACTACCAAGCAACACCCAAAAATTAGGCCATGCCCACAGAACCAGTTGTTAAGAAATTTGAATCCCATCCCCAGATACTCATGCACAATAAAACAGAAATTTAGAAAGTAAGAACAACTGAAAATAATTATTTTTAAAATATTGGGACATTTCTTAAACAAGCAAGAAAGAGGGAACATTATTAGATATTGAAAGCTTCATTGTATTTGTGCTCTTTCAATACTCATGTTACCCCTGTTATTATAGCTTCTTAATTTGAAGCACACAGATTTTTTAAGGTTCAAAAGAGAAATGGGTTGGTTTAATTCAAAATCTAAATTTCATTGCAAGTAGTCTAAAATATAAACTTAATTAAGATATTAAGTTAAATAGAATAGATATGTTTGCTTCCTATGAATTCATTAACGTTGTTTATCCCAATAAAAAAGGCAGTTAGCTGACAATTTTAAAAGAGGCACAGGAAGGAAGGAATGTACCAAATTTTCCATATAGACGTTGAATATCTAAGCTTCAGATGAATGCACAAAATACTGATGTCATCAATTTAATTTTGTACCATACAGTTATTGATGTGGGACAATGCAAAACTTGGTTTTATTTTGTTATTCATGTTCTTCTGCATGTTTTCTCTTCCATCTTCACACAGAAGAAATAGCATTCACATGTGAGCTCTAAGGCTGATTCAAAAAAGAAAGACAAAGAAAAGAGAATAAAATCAAACATTTAATAAAGGCCTTATACTTAAAAACATTGATGATAAAATGATTTGAGACTGTAACAGCACAGGATATCAAAGGGAGAAGATAAGAATTTTTTTCTTAAAAACAAACAATACAAAGTTTAAATTAAATATGAGATGAGCAACTAATGCGAAAAAATCCCACTACATTATGAGAACAAAAAAAAAAAAAAAAACCCTAAGAAAAAGATAAAGAATTTGGACAGATATATTCTGGGACAGAAACCAAAGGTTTAAGGTGAGAAAGTGGAAACACAAAAACAACACTGAATTAATCAAGATAAGACAAGATTAAACACTGAGCAAGCATTTTTTTAGTATAAGAAACAGATGTAAAATGATTAATTTTACAAATAGTGAAAGTCAAAGGAGGAAATCTGGCAGTAAAATCCATCTGCTGGGAAATAAAGAAGAATGAAAGATAGCAATGAAACTTTGGACATGATCGGTGAAGTGCAACTTACTGTAAATCCTTGTCAGAAACAGTAAGGGAAGTAGAAAAGTATGATTTAAAGGTGAGACAGTCTATTCAGTTTCATTATTAAATTGTAAGGCCCTGTCACACTGCCCAACGGATGCAAAATGGACACAATAGACGAGCAAAAAGTTCCATCCGTTGTTATCCACTCTCAAAAGGGGCTAAAATTTGCATAACCGGAGTGGATAACACGGACGCGGGGAGGACGCAGAGTGGATGGAAAGTGGATGCAGAACGGAAGCCCAGCGGATGGAAGTGGATGGGAGCGGATGGCACATCCGCTAGGCTTCCGGGGGGCCTCAGCAAAGTGGACGTGGAACGGAAAGAGCGGATGCACAGCGGATGCACAGCGGATGAAGCGGATGCAGAGCGGAAGCCTAGCGGATGCACAGCGGAAGCCTAACGGATGCCTGGTGTTAATTGCGCATGCGAGGAGGATGCATTGCGTAAGCCACGTGGATATAAAGGGAAGCAGCTCGCATGTGGCCAGCATTCGGAGGAAAGACCTGCTGCAGGATACATCGAGTCCTTGCCTGCCCTGCCTGCATGCCTGCCTGCAAGCCTTGCTGCAAGCCTTCCTGCCAGCCTGCCTCCAAGCCTCCTGGCCAGCCTCCCTGCCAGCCTTGCTGTCTGCCTGCCTGTCAGCCTTGCTGCCAGCCTGCCTTCCAGCCTCCCTGATAGCCAGTCTGCCTGCCAGCCTTGGTGCCTGCCTGCCTGCCAGGCTTCCTGCCAGGCTTCCTGCCAGGCTTCCTGCCAGGCTTCCTGCCAGCCTCCCTGCCAGCCAGCAACCCCACAACCATGGGGAAGAAGCGAAAGCCTCAGCAACCTGCCGCCATCCATGGCAAGAGGGACAGGGCCACCCTCCCACCCCTTGTCCCTGACTCTGCTTCTGCTGGGGCTTCTGCTGCTCGGGCTCGCTCTTCTGGTGCTGGAGCTTCTGCTGAAGCTGCTCCTGGTGGTGGTGCTTCTGCTGCTGCGTACTCTGCTGAAGCTGCTCCTGGCGGTGCTTCTGCTGCTGCGTACTCTGCTGAAGCTGCTCCTGGTTCTGCTGGTCCTGCTGGTCCTGCTGGTCCTGCTCGAGCTCCTGGACTTGCTCATACTGCTCATCCTGCTCGTGCTCCTGGTCTTGCTCGTGCTCCAGGTCCTGCTGCTGCTGCTGGTGCTGCTGCTGCTGGTACTGCTGGGGCTCCTGGTGCTTACTCTGCTGCTGCTGATCCTGGTCCTGCTGATCCTGCTGCTGCTGCTGATGATGATCCTGATGCTGCTGCTGCTGCTGCTGATGATGATTATGATCCTGCTGGTGTTGGTGCTGCTGGTGGTGTGGAGGAGCAGCCCCTACCACCTGGGAACCCCTCTGATGAGGGCCCATCTGGTTCTGCAAAAGGGAGGAAAAGGCATATGTGACAACGGGAGAGGAGGCAATACTTCATCGAGGAGGAACACGAGGATGAGGTGCTGGAGTGGCTGAGAGAGAATGACTATCTGTGGCAGAAGGGACACCGGCTGTACAGGGACACCAAAAGGAAGCAGGCTGCTTGGAGAGAGAGGGCGGAGAGTATGGGTTACACTTCGGAGGTGCTCCTCGGCTGGTGGAAGCACATGCACACCTGGTACGGGAAGCTGCAACTGAAGAAATCTGGCCAGGCCACGGTTAAGCTGATGGACAGAGAGACCTATGTCATGGCCAGGTGCAGCTTCCTGGAGGGTGAGATCTGCCACCGAGGAGCACCAGGAGCCCCTCTGTCTACCCTCTCTCTCCGGCAGCCTGCTGAGAGCCAGTCCTCTTCCGGCCAAGAGTCAGTCCCTGTCTCCAGGCAGGTTTCTGTGGAGTGTGCCACGGCAGAGAACCCGCGGACAGGTGTTGTAAATGTGGTGGAGCGCATGGAGGACTCCCTGGTGCGGTGGGAGAAAGGAGACATCGAGTCCACTACAGTCGTAGCTGCATCCACCACCCCCAGCTCCGCCCCCACAGAAAGGCAGAGAGCCAGACAGCAGGAGGGGCAGAGCCACACTGTCCTCCTGCAGATCAGGGACACCATCCGTACCAGTATAGATCTCCTCTCTCAGCTGGTCAGCACCGACTCCTCATCCTCCAACCGCAATCCCTTCCTCACCTATGTCAACCAGACCCTCAAGAACATGGAGGAACCCCAGTACCAGGTGCTGAAGGACTGGATCACCGAGCTGCTTCACAACCCTCCAGATGCAGAGGAACCTGCTCCCACCCAGTACAGGTTTGCTCCTCCACCCCAGGTGATGTCCCTCCCATTCCAAGGCTTCCCACAGCCCCTCACCTACCAGGGCTAGGGCTACCAGAAGATCCAGCAGCACAGGCAGCAGCCCTTCCCAGTCCAGGCACAGAGTCATCGGACGACACCGTTGCCACCGGTTCCACTGATGCCACCAATGCTACCCACGACAATGATGCCACCGAGAACAGCAATGCCACCCACGCCAGTCCTCACCCAACTGCAGACCAGACAGCCCCACTACACTACTCCTTCCTCCACCCCACAGCCAAGCCCGGCTTCAGTACATCTCTCATCAGTATTGGGGCTGACACCCCATGGCATGGAGGAAGGACATCTCAGCATCGCGGGTCTGAGCCAGCTGTCTGAAAGCTTCCTCAACACACCGTCCCCTGCTGTCCTCTCAGGGCCAAGCACCCCAATGACGATACAGACCAGCATTCCAGCACCACCCACCTCCACAGCACCTGGACCCTTCACCCCTGAGACTGGGCACACCTCCGAGTGACCAATAAGAGTGCCAGAGACTGGGTAGCTGGCTACCTGTGGACTTTATTTGGACACTTGACTTGGGTCATTTTTGTTTTACAACTTGTTCAATAAAGTTTATCTTTGATTCACACATTTGCTTCATTTCTTTTTTTTAATAAAGTCTTGCTGGAAACTTTTAGAATTGGTTTAAGCCTTTGCATGCTTGTGGGATGGGTTATGATAGCAGGGGGTGGGCAGAGATACCTTTGGGATGGGTTAAGATAGCTGTGGGATAGATAAACCTCCAGTGCAAGCATAGTGGGATTGTAGGGTCCACACTCCCAAGTGCCACACCTTTGGCCCTTCATTAGTAAGCATTGATCCACACATTTGAACATAAACACAACTCTTTATTAAATGCCCTGTTCATTGTAGACCCACCCAAGATACATGGCCCAATCTCATCCATGTGATGAGACAGGCTGAAGGAAGCACCCATTAATCATCTATCATCCTGTCTTGCCACTCCACTGCTCCAGCTGGGGAGTTGCACCAGTGTTTCAGGAGGTTGCGCTGCTTCTTCGCTTCACGTGAGGCTCTGTTGGGGCGTTGCACATCCACAGTGTCTATCAGGTTTTGCCCTTGCCTCCATTCCCCAGGCTCCATGTCCCCATTGCCTTGTTGGAGGTCCACGAGCCTGTTCTGCAAGACTGGGTAGCAGATGCACATGAGATTGTGCAGGATGCAGCAAGCTTCCACGATCTTCCTCACAGTCTCTGGGTGATGCTGCATGGTGGTGAGAAGTACCTGGAACCTGTTGGCCAGGATGCCAAAGGCGTCTCCACCACCCGCCTTGCCCTGGACAGCCTTTAGTTGAAGATCCTCTCTTCACGGGTGAGGAGTCTGGAAGTGTAGGGCTTCATGAGGTAGGTTCTGAGGGAGAAGGCATCATCCCCCACGATGAAGTAGGGCACATCTTGCGTGTCATTGGGCAGGGGGTCTGGATCTGGGAGCCCATGATGAGGTTGCCTTCCAGCCCCTCCTTGAGGTCACTGGCGTTGTATACCTGGGCATCTGAGGATGAGCCGCTGCCTGAAGCATCGATGTACATGAACTTGCAGTCAGCATTGACCATGGCAAAGAGGATGATGCTGAAGAAGCCCTTGTAGTTGAAATAAGTGGACCCAACTTGGCTGGACTTTGCAGGCCACATGCTTGCTATCGATGGCTCCAATGGTGTGTGGCAAGTTCCACTTCTGATACCACTGCTCTGCAACTTTTTTTCATCCTTCATCAATGGAGGGGCACTGGAGGAGCTCCTGCAGGTATTCTTCGATAATGGCCTGCACCACTTCTCTGACCACAATGCTGATGGTGTTGTGTGGCACCTTCCAGCCATACTGCATGCTGCTGTAGGTGGTCCCTGAGGCCAGGTGGCACAGAGTGCCACCTTGAGCCGAGGTTCCAGGCTGGGCCAGAAGTTGGTGTTTGCCTTGGTCAACCTGAGTGTCAGGCGCCGTACAACTTCGTCAAACATGGCTGGAAGCATCCTCATGAAGTTCTGGAATGCCCGAGTGTCTTTGTTCCTGAGCTCCACCATCAGCTTGTTGTACAGTCCATACTCTGCTCTTCTGCCGATCCATCTTCGGACCCAGATGCTTCTTGGCCACCTCCTTTTCTTCCCGTAGTAGAGTTCACAGAGCCTGTAGATGGCTTCGCACTATTGCAGAAGGATGGTGGCTGCCAAAAGGACTGGGTTATGATCCACGGTGGACATCACTGGATGTTGTGGAAGAACAAGAGTCAGATGAAGGCGGCAGAGGTCTGCACAGCTAGGCTGCTAGTCTGAAACTGAGATGCAGGTGAGTTGCTCCCCCTTTTTATAGGCAGTATAGGTGTCCCTTTGCATCCTCTAGGCATCCTCTAGGCATCCTCTAGGCATCTTCTAGGCATCCTTAATATCCGAGATAGGTCCCCTCTGCGAAAGTTTTTTCTGTTTTAAACGCTTTGTTTCCATGCTGCATCCGTTCTGCATCCGTTCTGCGTCCGTTCCGCTTCCTCCCTGCGTCCGAGTGGATGCGAGTTGTGCGGATGACCTGACAGCATGAATAGAAGAGATGATTCCACCAGACTGTCAATCATTTGGAAGCCTGCACTCTCAAATAGAAAGATGTCCATGCCACAAGCCAGGCAAACACCTGGGCAAAAACAGACTCTCTCTGAAAGCTCCAACCTAACCCCCCCACCATGCACCCAGGTGAAACCCAGCTTGCTAATAAAGAGCAGCCGTCCCTTCACACGCAGCCAAGCTGCACTGAAAGCCTCCAACACAAGAACAGACTTGCCAGCCAATCAAAGCCACAAAACAGACAGAAGAAACCAGGAACACCAATCAATCAAACTCCAAGTCCAATGAAATAGGTCCAGGCTCCCAGCCAATCAGAATGAACCAGCCTCAAATTTAAAAACCAGGAGCTGTAAGACCCACATCCATACAGAAGCCTGATGATGGCAGATGAGATTCTGCTGAAACGTTGCTTCAACTTTAACAGAACTACAATGACGTGGGATAATACCCGAAGGAAGC
>BLBF01000020.1:23502185-23518028 GCA_015471245.1 Laticauda colubrina | reverse complement strand
ATATATATATATATATATATATATATATATATTTATATAAATATATAAATATATAAATATATATATAAAAGATATATATATATCTTTTGAGGGTTATTTTCTCAATTTTCTCCTTTCAGTCTCCTGTTGCATCAAGGAATATTTTCATACAGTGGAATCTGAGTGTCACAAAAGCAATTGTGATCTTAAAAATAAATTATCCCATTATATGTAATGGAGAAACTATTCCCTCTATGCAAGCAGGACCACCTTGGTAAGGTTTTCGTCTGCTTCATAAATTTAACCTTTCTTAGTTTCTCAATGAAGCCAAATAACAATTATTTTATGGAACAAACAAAAGATAGTAAGCTTTCTGAAATTAAAGATTAAAAGTAGCCATTTGGACTTCTTTAGAGCTGTAAATAATGCATTTCATTGCCCACCAGGAAACCTTGGCAAACATGCAGTTCAGTCCATAATCACCAAATGTCTTATAAGTAATTTATCATTATGAGTTATATTTTTGGGCACTTTCACAAAGCTGTTGTTTTTCATCCTAGTAATTGTCCTCTGTTTTGTAAGTTGACCAATGACACATTGCACCAATTGAAACATCTATCTATCTATCGATCTATCAATCGATCGATCTATCTATGTCAATCTATTATCAATCTATCTATTGTCAATCTATGAATATGTATACATATAGAAAAAGAGATTGATTGCTCAGCATACTAAGCGCTTAAAATTGTGTAAAGTTATGAACTGAACAAAGACTGTAGCATGTGCTTTGTGTACCTTAACAGTTTTGTGAACTATTTCTTCTATTTAGTTATTCAGTTGTGTCTGTATGATTTGAATACAGGAGCATATGCCCAAACACATCTAGTATGGAAAAAGAAACTCTCTTACTGAAAAACTTCAGACAATTCTCTGCTTTGTTTTTAAAACTTAATTAGTTTAATTGCTGAGCTTTAGTCAGCAGGCATAATAAAAATAGCTTTCCCTTTCCTCCAAATAAATTATATTTAAATTTAGAAATTGTAAAGTTATCTGGTTTGGATCAAGGTCTTGACTGTTATTAAAAACCTTTTATTTAGCACCAATTTAGTCTTCAGTTATTTCATGAATAAATCTGGTTTGCTGCTGCAATAGCTTTTCGACAGGTCACATACTGACTGCGAAGTCAGGAAAGAAAAATGTACAAGCAAAACCTTAGTAAACAAAACTCTACTAAAGCCCATGTCACACTGAACCAACGGATGCAAAGAGGATGTAAAACGGACAAAAAACCTTGCCATCCGTTCGAAAACGCGATGTATTCACTGCCTCTGTTTTGCTTCCTCTCTATCCGTCCAGCATCCATTTATGGACTTTTCATCCGCTCAGAAAGTTTCAGGCTGCCCAAAACTTTTGCGTGGAAAATGTATCCAGTTCGTCCATTCTGCATCCGCTACGTATCCGCTACGCATCCGCTACGCATCCGCTATATCCGCTAGGCATCCGCTACGCATCCGCAAAACTCCATCCGCCCGGACGCAGGGAGGAAGCAGAACGGACGCAGAACAGATGCAGAACTGATGCCTAGCGGATGCAGAATGGAAACAAAGCGTTTAAAAACGGAAAAAACGTTCGCAGAGGGGACCTATCTCGGAAATTAAGGATGTCTACAGGATGTCTAGAGGATGTCTAGAGGATGCCTAGTGGAAAACCTATATTGCCTATAAAAAGGGAGAGCAACTGGTCTGCATCTCACTTTCAGAACAGCAGCCCAGCGGTGCACACCTCTGCAGCCTTAATCTGCCTCTTGCTCTTCCACAGCATCCAGTCATGTCCACCGTGGATTGTAACAAAGTCCTTTCGGCAGCCACCATCGTTCTTCAACAGTGCGAAGCCATCTGCAGGCTCTGTGAACTCTACTGTGAGAAGAAAAGGAGCCACCCAAAAAGAGTCTGGATCCAAAGATGGTTCTCCAGAAGAGCAGAGGACGGACTGTACAACAAGCTGATGGTGGAGCTCAGGAACGAAGACTCTTGTGCATTCCAGAACTTCATGAGGATGCCTCCAGCCATGTTTGATGAAGTTGTGCAGCACCTGACACCCAGGTTGACCAAGGCAAACACCAGCTTCCGGCCCAGCCTGGAACCTGGGCTCAAGGTGGCACTCACTCTGTGCCACCTGGCCTCAGGGACCTCCTACAGGAGCATGCAGTACAGTTGGAGGGTGCCATCCAACACCATCAGCATTGTGGTCAGAGAAGTGGTGCAGGTCATCATCGAAGAATACAAGGAGGAGCTCCTCCAGTGCCCCTCCACTGAAGAAGGATGGAAGAAAGTTGGAGAGCAGTGGTATCAGAAGTGGAACTTCCCCCACACCGTTGGAGCCATAGGTGGCAAGCACGTGGCCTGCAAAGCGCCAGCCAAGTCGGAGTCCACTTATTTCAACTACAAGGTCTTCTTCAGCATCATCCTCTTTGCCATGGTCGATGCTGACTACAAGTTCATGTACATCGATGCTTCAGGCAACGGCTCATCTTCAGATGCCCAGGTATACAACGCCAGTCACCTCAAGGAGGAGCTGGAACGCAACCTCATCATGGGTTTCCCAGATCCAGAACCCCTGCCCAACGACAACCAAGATGTGCCCTACTTCATCGTGGGTGATGACGCCTTCTCCCTCAGAACCTACCTCATGAAGCCCTACACTTCCAGACTCCTCCCCTGTGAAGAGAGGATCTTCAACTACAGGCTATCCAAGGCAAGGCGGATGGTGGAGAACGCCTTTGGCATCCTGGCCAACAGGTTCCAGGTACTTCTCACCACCATGCAGCATCGCCCAGGGACCGTGAGGAGGATCATGGAAGCTTGCTGCATCCTGCACAATCTCATGCGCACCCGCTACCCAGTCTTGCAGAACAGGCTCGTGGACCTCCAGCAAGGTAATGGGGACATGGAGCCTGGGGAATGGAGGCAAGGGTGAAACCTGATCGACATTGAGGATGTGCAAGGCCCCAACAGAGCCTCACGTGAAGGGAAGAAGCAGCGCAACCTCCTGAAACACTGGTGCAACTCCCCAGCTGTAGCAGTGGAGTGGCCAGACAGGATGATAGATGCTTAATGGATGCTTCCTTCAGCCTGTCTCATCACACTGATGAAATTGTGCCATGTATGTTTGGTTGGCCTACAATGAACAGGGCGTTTAATAAAGAGTTGTGTTTATGTTGACATGCATGGATAATTATTACATTATTATTGATAATAAAGGGCCATAGGTGTGGCACCTGGGAGGGTGGACCATACAGTCCCACTATGCTTGCACTGGAGGTTTATCTATCCCACTGCTATCCTAACCCATCCCACAGCTATTACCCATTCCACAGGTATCCTAACCCATCCTAAAGCTATCCTTACCCATCCCACAAGCATGCAAAGGCTTAAACCATTTCTAAAAGTTTCCAGCAAGACTTTATTAAAAAAAAGAAATGAAGCAAGTGTGTGAATCATAAATAGACTTTATTAACAAGAAGCTATAAAACAGAAATGAATCTCTGGCACTCCTCTTGGTCGCTTAGTCTCAGGAGTGAAGGGTCCATGTGCTGTGCAGGTGGCTGGTGCTGGAGTGCTTGTCATCAGCTCCTCCAGAAGCAGAAGCAGCAGAAGCCCCAGCCCCAGAAGAGAGAGCCCGTGCTGCAGAACCAGAGTGAGGGCCAGGGGGCGGGATGGTAGCCCTGTCCCTCTTGCCAGGGCTGGCAGCAGATGGCTGAGGCTTGCTGTGCTTCCACATGGTTGTGGGGTTGCTGGCTGGCAGGGAGGCTGGCAGGAACCAAGGCTGGCAGGAAGGCTGGCAGGGTGGCAGGCACCAAGGCTGGCAGGAAGGCTGGCAGGCAGGCAGGCACCAAGGCTGGCAGGCAGGCAGGCACCAAGGCTGGCAGGAAGGCAGATAGCAAGGCTGGCAGGCAGGCTGGCAGGAAGGCTGGCAGGCAGTCTGCCAGGCAGGCAGGCACCAAGGCTGGCAGGAAGGCTTGCAGGCAGGCAGGCACCAAGGTTGGCAGGCAGACATGAACCAAGGCTGGCAGGAAGGCAGGCAGCAAGGCTGGCAGGCAGACCGGGTGGCAGCAAGGCTTGCAGGCAGGGTGGCAGCAAGGCTGGCAGCGAGGCTGGCAGCAAGGCTGGCAGCAAGGCTTGCAGGCAGACATGCAGGCAGGGCTGGCAACTCAGCCAATCCATCCGGCAGCAGGTCTTTCCTCTGAATGGCGACCTGCTTCCGAGCTGCTTCCATTATATCCATGGGGCTGACGCAATGCATCCCCCCCACATGCGCAATTAACGCTAGGCATCCGTTAGGCTTCCACTGTGCATCTGCTGTGCATCCGCTGTGCATCCGCTTCATCCGTTCAGCGTCCGTTCTGCATCCGCTGTATCCGTTCTGCGTCCGCTTTGCTGAGGCCCCCCGGAAGCCCTGCGGTTGCGCCATCCGCTCCCATCCACTCCCATCCGCTTCCATCCGCTAGGCTTTTGTTCCGCATCCACTTTGCATCCGCCCTGCGTCCTCCCCGCGTCTGTGTTATCCGCTCCAGTTATGCAAATTTTTGCCCCTTTTGAGAGCGGATAACAACGGATGGAACATTTTGCTCATCTGCTATGTCCTTTTTGCATCCGTTGGCCAGTTTGACATGGGCTTAAGATGGGAAAAATTCCAAGGAACAACAAGAACCAATGTCTGTTTAGTTGTGCTAAGAACTTCAAGGAGTTCTAATATAAACTGTACCTCAGGGGTGTCCAACCTTGGCAACTTTAGGACTTGTGGACTTCAACTCCCAGAATTCCCCAGTCAGTATGGGTGGTTGAAGTCCACAGATCTTAAAGTTGTCAAGATTGGACACTCCTGATAGCCATCATTGAATCTGACTGAGTTCTCTGATTCATGAGTTGTTTCCATTTAACTTATTATTTTATTTGGAAAATGTATGTACTTTATTGGATATATGCAATATCAAACATCCCTTTGCTCCTTCCTAAGCCAATCGATTGGGAAGCAAATATACATTTTCCACGGCCTCTCTTTGGGATAGAAAATTCAGTCCTTTCCATCACAGATAGCAAAGCTAATCTTGTTAAAAGGGTCATAGCTTTCTTGTACCAACTCCTCTCTCTCAAATTTTGAGTTTAATTTATTAGTTAATAAAATGCTTCCATTTTTCTGTCTTCAAAAACAGTTGTAAAAAAAATGTAAACTAAAACAATAAAATATAATTAAATTAGAAGAGTAATATCTATCAGCTCATTAAAAAATACCTGATTGAGGGGTAAAAGTTAAGGACCCTTTTAAATTAATTGTTAAATATAATACCTGTCAGCTCTTTGAGGTAGTCTAGAGAAGGGGTCCTTTTGGACCTCAGAGACAACCAAACTCATAATTTTAAATCCCAGGGACCACTAACTTGTTCTGTGGGTGTGGCCTAATTTGTAGGTATTGCTTGGTGGTCATGTGACTGGCTGGGCATGGCTTGTATATAAATATTATAAATATTTATATAAATATTGATTTTTTATCAAAAAGAGCAACTTTTACCCAAAATCAGGCAAAGCAGGCAGGCAGATTGAGTTGCTCACAGAATCACAGATTCATTCAGAGATCTATCTGCCATCGGCTAGCTCAGTCTGTCACATAAAATTTTCTTGCAAGTACACTCACAAAATTAACTCACAACACACCATGGATGCAAATATTTATTTTTTTTATTTAAAAAAGAGCAACTTTTACCCAAGATTAGGAAAAGCAGGCAGGCAGATTGAGTTGCTCAGAGAATCATTCTGTGATCTATTTATCTGCCATCGTCTAGCTCAGTCTCTCAAAGTTGCATGCCGTGAGTCTGCACCAAATAGAACCTTCAGTCCTAAGGGAGGTTCAGTTGTGCTTAAAAGTAGAGCCAAAGATCTAAAGACTAGCTAGAAAGCAAGAAATCCAACCATTTCCTGCTTCCTAGTGAATCTAAATGTCCCAGTACAGCAGAAAAGATGATGGTTGGAAAAAGGAAAAATAGCAATTTAGCAGGCAAGTTTGCCACGTAAGGAGTGAGTGGGTGAGGAGGGTTCCCGCAGGCCATGTCGGCTACGCAGCCTGGTGTTCTGTCCAGCCTGGATTGATTGCTTTGGGGGAGAGCTCTGGGGGAGAGATTTCTTTGTGGCCCACCAAAATTTTCTTATGACTCACCAGTGGGCCACGATCCACCAGTTGGCGACCACTGGTCTAGAGCATAAAAGGCATTCCTCAAGCCTATACTTGATCAAAAAAGGGTACAGTAACATGTTCTTGAAAACCTGATTGAGTTTTCTCCTTCTTCCTTCTTATGTTATACTGCAATGTTTCTCAACCTTGACAATTTTAAGGTGTATAGGTTTCAATTCCCAGCATGCCAGTTAGGGAATTCTGGGTGTTGAAGTTTATACATCTTAAAGTTGTCAAAATTGAGAAGCATTGCTTTCATGAATTAAGGGGAAGTCTTAACTTGTTTCTCAGTTTCCTAGGCTTGAAGGATGTTTTTGTGACAGTGATCTCTGTCTTGTTTCTCCAAGATCATCTCTTTGGCTTATACATTTCACCCCTTTTGCCTGGATATTTTAGAAAATTGTCAAAATATATCACTTTTTAAAGGTGTCAACTATTAATAGATTCTAATGATTTTGATTTGAACTGTGATTTTTAAAATATGATCTTATTGTTGTATCAGTCGAAAGCTGTACAAATTAATGAAGACAAATTCTAAGGCATCCAGCCTTAGAACTGATAATAAAGATACTAAAATGATGGATAGCTTCTGCTTTTAGGATCAATTAGCAAATAAAAGCAGCAGTAAAGATAAGTTTCATAAAATTGTACTGGCTGGAGTAGTAATGAAAACTTTGAAAAAGATATTCAGATGCCAGGGTGTGCCAGGCCCACAAGGTTCAGAATTGGTGCAGTCAATGGTTTTCCTTATTACACTCTAAGAAGCAAAAGTTGGATTTTGACAATGTAGAATAGAGCATGGATGATTTTGAAATTTAGAGTTGGAGAATACAATGGTAGCATTGTATTCCTGAGAATACAATAGATAGCAAATAAAACAAACAAATGTATCAGAGAACAAATCAATCTAGAGTTTTCATTTGACACAGAAATGAAGGGGTTCAAATAGTCACATTTTATGCACATTAAGAAAAAGCTCTCTAGAGAAGACTAAAATACTCAGATATATTGAAAGAGGAGAATTAGCAACAAGGTGGATTGATTTAATTACAGAGGTGATGAAATGAAAAATCCGGTTATGGTAGATTATCCCATAAAAACTCTGTTTAAATGATTACTAAGACTGAACACCTACTTAATGGTACATAATAATCTTTTCAACTTTGCAGGTGCTGAATAGTGATTCTCTAGCATTCCCTTCAGGATACATGACAACAAAAGAACTGAAACCATTGCAAAAATTGCTTTGAGGTACAACCTACAGTACCATCTAACCCAGAGGTTGATAGTATCAGAGTCTACCCAAAAGGGATGCTAATTTAGGACAGCCATCAGGATCACTTTCTCATCATCAAATTTCTAATATCAAATTTCTAACTTTCTTAACCAAGATGACCAGAACAATTTTAGTAACATAAGCTAGGTGAAGCTGTAATTAAAATAGGCATAAATAATCAAATAATTCTTGATTTACAGGATTTTAACTTTTTGATAATTTTACCCAGAAATGTAATATTACAGATTGGTCATTGGTTAAGGAGAATTTCCATGTCAATGGATGTCTTTTCAGGTGTTGTCCCACTCATAATTATAATAAGGCAAGAACATGGACTCATAAAAAAGCATTCATCCTTAGCTTGGAATTAATCCCCTATTGAATCTCAATCATCACCATTATTCTCCTCCTCTTCTTTCTCCTCCTTCAGCTTTCTCATTAATCATCACCATCATCATCACCACCACCACCAACACCACCATCATCATCCTATCTTAAAACTTTAACGCATCAAGACAGGCCAAAGATACCCAAAATTGTTTAGTTTCCTACCAGTAGAATCAATAATAAAAACACTAAGAATCTGTTCACATTGCTGGAGATCTTCTGATGTCAATCTATTAAATCTACTAACCAAAATGTTTATATCAGGGATGTCAAAATTGCGTTGTCATGGCAGCATCATGTGATGTATCACAACTTTTCTCCCTTTGTTAAACCGTGCATGGGCATGGCCAGTGTGTGAAGCATCTGGCCCATTGGCTACAAGTTTGACACCCCTAGTTTATATTGCATTAATACCCTACTTTGGATAGTCATTAAAATAAGCATTAAAGTCATGAAAATCTCTGTGAAAAAGACAGTATAGAAAGACTGATGTATAGCTCCAACTTCACTTGAGCACTTTCTTTCAGTGTAAGGTTGGATATTTTTCTTCCCTCCCTCCCTCTCTCCTTTGTTTGTTATTTTGATATTTCCTTCACAGGAATGCTAAAGACAGCATCTTAAACTGGGCTACTATTAAAGACTGCAAGTGCTTGGAATTTGGTATGTTAGTAACACAAGATGCTGGCATGACAATTATGTTTATAATTCATGCATAGACAAAGCTTTTAATCTTTGAAACCTTGTGACACAAACATTTTGCTTACAGACTTTTTTTCATTCTTAAAACTCAGTTATATGTAAAACCACAATGAGTAAGCCTATCTGTCAGAATTCTTATCCAACTAGGTTTTGTATTATTTACAACAATAGCCACAAAAGGGCAAAGCAAAGAGAAAAAGGCCCTCATCTCTCAATAAACAATGCCTGTGCCTTGAGACTGAGTTTTATAAATTGAAAAGAATCAATATGGACAACAATGATTAAAGATTACTTCTCTATGACCTTCCTAATCTGGTATGCAATATAAGAAATTTTGAATGCCCCTGTGAGCTTAGTGACAAATATCAGCTTGGAAAATACATAGTCATCATGATGCACATAGAATTCAGAGCCACTCATTATTGGGCAGCTTCAGCATGGATACTGAAGAACCCCAGGACAAAAAGTTAGTACCACATCAGAGAGATTCTTCCTGCTGCTCATACAAGAACACTTACAATTAGTCTAACACAATGGAACATTAATTGTATACCTTCTCCACTATCCAGATGCAACAATAGCATTCAAACTTGACAACCTCTTGGATAGAACTTGGGTTAAGGGAGACAGGGAGAGAGAATGCCTATACCCACAACTTAACATCCTTTCCCTGAAATAGTCAACTCCACCTTGCCTCTAGAAAGGGGAGGAATGATTCATCACATCCACTGTACCTATAATTTTGGGAGCATATATTCTATATTCCTTTTTAGGTATAAAAGCATAGAGATTCCTCATGCCAGGAGGAAGGATACACCAATTGCCAAGCTTGATCAAAGTACAGAACCTTAAATTGCTTATTAATTTCAGTAATATAAAATATATTTTAAGCAATATATAATAGAACTGTGTATTACAGAGAACTGTATCTGTTAGAGAGGTGGTATTCAGCAGGTTCTGACCAGTTCTGAAGAACCGGTAGTGGAAATTTTGAGTAGTTCAGAGAACCGGCAAATACCACCTCTGACTGGAGATTTTACAGTATCCTTCCCCTGCCATGCCACATGGTGGCTGCCATGCCACCAAGCCACACCCACAAAACCAGAAGTGAAAAAATGTGAATCCCACCACTGATCTGTTAGAAATGTCTTTATACTAAATCAGTTAAATGAAAAACCCCAAATTTTAACAAAGTTGATAATCAGAATTTGAGAACAAAATACTTTGTGAATACTAAATGGTACCCGAGTTGACATTTAGACTTGAGTAGAGATTCCAAAACATGTTTCTTTTATTTTTAAGAATCATAATGTGAAAGTTTTTTTAGAGCATTGAAAATGCCATTTGAGATATAGTAAAGAAAAAGAGAGAGAGAGAGAGACTTGAAGGTCACTGGGTAGGTGAAATATTGGAATGCATGTTTATGCCAGCCTAAGTAAATACTGGTTGGAAAACAAAACAATAGTTATTTAGGAGCAAACATTTTCCTCCTTTGTTCAGATATTTGTTCAGGCTAATGTAACACTGTTGGGAAAAACTTAGAATCATAGGTACCTGTCTCTGTGTCTCTGTGTCTCTGTGTTTGTTCTGTTTAATTCCATTTATTCAGGTTGTCTCAGGGGCTTCCCACATCTTCATAAAAAAAGCTGGTTTAAGTAGCAGCTTAAACCAATTTCTTCTGAATGCATTTACAGCAACATAAAAAACATGTTCTATCTTAGTGAAATAAATGGTTCAGGGTAGAAATAAGTAGATATTTGCAGACATGTTCCTTTATTTTGGCTACACTTTCTCTTATTCGACAGTATAGTGCAGGATATCCACAGAAACTTAATGAAATGCTTCAAAATGCTCCAGAAAGTTAAATAAATTTTGAGAATTCCCTCCTCCAGAAAATCATATTTTCTCTTTTCTTGACTACAGTCCCAGATGGGATAGATATGGCTCTAACTAAATTGTATAATATACAGTAGTTACATTAACAAATAAAAACAATCCTTATATCTAAAGTTGAGCCCAATTTCTTATTTTTTAAAAAATCTATATTTTATGCAGCAATGACTATTCTACAGCACACAATATTTCACAACATAAGCAGGGGTGGAATTCTACTGGTTCAGACTGGTTTGGGCAAACCTCTAGATCCGATGATCAGCTGGTTCCAAACCAGTTTGCTTCGATGATCATGGACCGGCCTGCCTGCCACTGCGCTGTACTCACCTATTTCTGCTCAGCTAATTCATCTGGCAGAGTGGATTGCCACCACGTCAGCTGTGTTACTGTCCCAAAGTAACATCAAAAGTAAGCAATTTCAAAAGCTTTACACTTGTAGGCAGCATGTGTCTGGCATGCACAAAGTGCACAATTAGCAAACTGGTTGTTATACTGGTAGCATTCCACCACTGAATCTAAAGGCTAGGTCACACTGGCCGACGGATGCAAAGTGTATGTAAAAAGGACACAGCGGACGAGCAAATTTTCCATCTGTTGTTATCCGCTCTCAAAAGTGCCCCAAATTTGCATAAAAAGACTGGACAACAACGGAAAGGAACGGACGTGGAGAGGATGTAACGGGGATGTAAAGCGGATGTTCGTAGGAAGCCTAGCGGATGGAAGCGGATGGAAGCAGATGACGCATCCGCAGGGCTTCTGGGGGAGAACAGCAAAACAGACGCCTAGCGGAAGGAGCGGATGCGTAGCAGATGACGCGGATGCATCACGGACGCCTAGAGGATGCATAGCGGATGCGTAGTGGATGCAAAGCATTCACTGCGCATGCGGGAGGATGAATTGTGTAAGCTCCGCGGATATAAAAGGAGGAAGCTCACAAGCAGGTCACTATTCAGAGGAAAGACCTGCTGCCAGAGACATTTTGAGAGAACACCATGGGGAAGAAGAGGAAGCCTGTTCCTATTCCTTCCAGCCCTGGCAAGAAGGAGAGAACCACCATCCCACCCCCTGGCGCTGACTCTGAAGCTGCTGGTGCTGCTGGTGCTGGTGCTCCTGGATGCTCCTGGTGCTGCTGGTGCTTCTCCTGGTGCTGCTGCTGCTTCTCTTGCTGCTGCTGCTGTGGTGGACCAGCCCCAAGGCTCTCAAAGCTGCTGAAGGCCCTGAAGGCCCTGCAAGAGGGAGGAAGAGGCAAGGCAAGGAGAAGAGGGAAAGGAAACAGTACTCCATTTCCGAAGTCCATGAGGAGGAGGTGCTGGAATGGCTGAGGGAGAACGAGTACCTGTGGAGGAAGGGCCACAGGTTTTATCGTGACACCAAGCAGAAGTAGGCAGCATGGAGAGAGAAGGCGGAGAGCCTGGGTAACACTTCAGATGTCCTCCTGGGGTGGTGGAACCATATGCACACCTGTTATGGCAAGCTGCACCTGAAGAAATCCGGGCAGGCCACTGTCAAGCTCACTGACCAGGAGACCTATGTCATGGCCAGGTGCAGATTCCTGGAGGGTGAGATCCGCCACCAAGGAGCAGCCCCTCTGTCCACCCTCTCCCTCAGACAGCCCACAGAGAGCCACTCCTCTTCCAGCCAGGAGACAGCTACAGTGTCCAGGCAGGTGTCTTTGGAGGGCCCCACGACAGAGACCCCCCTGACAGCTGCACTCCCCATGCCAGAGGATGTGGAGGATCCCCTGTCTCAGATGGAGCAAGAAGAAGCAGCCACCAGAGACCAACCCACACCCACCCCTAGCTCCACCTCCACAGAAAGCAGGCAGAGAGGCAGACCAGAGGGACAGAGCCAAACTGTCCTCTTGGAGATCAGGGACACAATAAAAGCCAGCACAGATCTCCTCTCCCAGCTGGTCCACTTTGACATACCATCCTCTAACCACAAGCCCTTCATCACGTACCTGAGCCAGACCCTCATGGACATGCCCGAGGCCCAGTACCAGGCAAGGAAGGAGAGTATCACAGCTCTTCTGCACCACCCTCCAGGCCCAGCTGAACCTGCTCCTACCCACT
The DNA here is from genome assembly GCA_015471245.1 of Laticauda colubrina. Classification (NCBI taxonomy): domain Eukaryota; kingdom Metazoa; phylum Chordata; class Lepidosauria; order Squamata; family Elapidae; genus Laticauda; species Laticauda colubrina. The sequence goes on along the minus strand of BLBF01000020.1, from coordinate 23,505,494 downwards.
CCAGGTCTGCTCCTCCACCCCAGGCAATGTCACAGCCCTTCCATGGATTTCAGCAGCCCCTCGCCTACCAAGCCTACCACTACCAGGACTTCCCACAGCAGAGACAGCCCTTCCCAGTCCAGGCCCAGGTTCATCGCATGCCACAGACACCATAGACGCCTCACCTGACCCAGCTGCAGACCAGACAGCCCCACTACACTCCTCCTTCCTCCACCCCACAGCCAAGCCATTCCTCAGAACATCTGTCATCAGTCTTGGGCCTCACATCCCAGGTACTTGATGAAGAGCCTCTCAACCTCACGGGACTGAGTCAGCTCTCTGAGAGCTTCCTGCACACACCTCGGGGCCAGGCACTCCAATGGCGCCTCAGATCAGCACTCTAGCAACAGCCACCTCCACAGTCCCTGGCCCCTTTACATCTGAGACCATGAGCACGCCTCAGAGTGATTGAGAAGACTGCCAGAGACTGAGTTGTTACCTGCTCACTTTAACTTTATTTAAGACACTTTACTTGAGTCATTTTGTTTTTACAGTTTGTTATTAATAAAGGTTATCTTTGCTTCACACACTTGGTTCATTTTTTTTACTTAATAAAGTGTTGGAGAAAACTTTGAAAAAAAGGTTAAGCCTTTGCATGCTTGTGGGATTAGGTAAGGATAGCTGTGGGATGGCTAAGGATAGCTGTGGGATGGATAGCTGTGGGATGGATAATGATAGCTGTGGGATGGATAGCTGTGGGATGGGTAAGGATAGCTGTGGGATGGATAGCTGTGGGATGGGTAAGGATAGCTGTGGGATGGATAGCTGTGGGATGGGTAATGATACCTGTGGGATGGACAGCTGTGGGATGGGTAATGATAGCTGTGGGATTGGTAAGGATAGCCATGGGATAAGGATAGTTGTGGGATGGGTAAGGATAGTTGTGGGATAGATAAACCTCCAGTGCAAGCATAGTGGGACTGTATGGTCTACCCTCCCAGTTGCCATACATATGGCCCTTTATTATCAATAACAATGTAATCATTGATGAACACATTTCAACATAAACAAAACTCTTTATGAATGCCCTGTTCATTGTAAGGCCATTAAACATACATGGCGCATTGTCATCAGTGTGATGAGACAGGCTGAAGGAGGCATCCATTAAGCATCTACCATCCTGTCTTGCCACTCGACTGCTCCAGCTGGAGAGTTGCACCAGTGTTTCAGGAGGTTGCGCTGCTTCTTCCCTTCACGTGAAGCTCTGTTGGGGCCTTGCACATCCACAGTGTCTATCAGGTTTTGTCCTTGCCTCCATTCACCAGGCTCCATGTCCCCATTTCCTTATTGATGGTCCACAAGCCTGTTCTGCAACACTGGGTAGCGGGTGTGCATGAGATTGTGCAGGATGCAGCAAGCTTCCACAATGTTTCTCACAGTCTCTGGGTCATGCTGCATGGTGGTGAGAAGTACCTGGAACCTGTTGGCCAGGATGCCAAAGGCGTTCTCCACCACCCGCCTTGCCCTGGACAGCCTGTAGTTGAAGATCCTCTCTTCATGGGTGAGGTATCTGGACGTGTAGGGCTTCATGAGGTAGGTTCTGAGGGAGAAGGCATCATCACCCACAATGAAGTCGGGCACATCTTGTGTGTCGTTGGGTAGGGGGTCTGGATCTGGAAAACCCATGATGAGATTGTGTTCCAGCCCACCCTTGAGGTCACTGGCATTGTATATCTTGGCATGTGAAGCTGAGCCATTGCCTGAAGCATCGATGTACATGAACTTGTAGTTAGCATCAACCATGGCAAAGAGGATGATGCTGAAGAAGCCCTTGTAGTTGTAATAATTGGACCCTGATTTAGCTGGAGCTTTGCAGGCCATGTGCTTCCCATCTATGGCTCCAACGGTGTGGGGAATGTTCCACCTCTGATACCACTGCTCTGCAACTTTCTTCCAGCCTTCTTCAGTGGTGGGACACTGGAGGAGCTCCTCCAGGTATTCTTCGATGATGGCCTGCACCACTTCTCTGATCACAATGCTGATGGTGTTGTGTGGCACCCTCCAGGCATACTGCATGTTTCTGTACGTGGTCCCAGAGGCCAGGTGGTGCAGAATCAGTGCCACCTTCAGTCCAGGGTCCAGGGTGGGACAGAAGTTGGTGCCCTGCTTGGTCAACCTGGGTCTCAGACGCCCCACAACTTCATCAAACATGGCTGGTGGCATCCTCATGAAGTGCTGGAATGCACGAGGGTCTTCATTCCTCAGCTCCACCATCAGCTTGGAGTCCAAACTCCACTCTTCTCCCGATCCATCTTCGGACCCAGACAGCTCTTGGACGTCTCCTTCTCCTTGTGTAGGAAAGGTGAAAAAGTCTGAAGAGGGCTTGGTTTTGGTGTTGAATGATGGCGGCTACCAAAGGGAGTGTGCGATGATCCATGGTGGAGATCAATGGATGATGTGGAAGAGCAAGAGCAAGGCTGAAGAGGTCTCCACACCAGGGCTGCTGGACTGATAGTGAGATCCAGGTGATTTCCTCCCCATTTTTATAGGAAATGTAGGTTTTCTGCTAAGTGTCCTTCCACATACTCTCGACATCCTCCAGACATCCTAAATATCCGAGATATGCGAGATAAATGTCCCATATATCCGAGATAAATGTCCCAGATGCGAACATTTTGTCCATTTTAATGCTTTATATCCGAGCTGCATCTGCTTTCATCCTTTCTATGTCTGTGCTACTAACGCTGTGTGGACATTCCCCGTACCTTTTGTTTCCTCCCTCATTCCATTTTCAGCTGCAGCAGATGTGAGTTGCGCGGATGTCTAGAGGATGCCGAGAAGATACATCGGACATGTAACGGATGACAACGGATGTTGAAAGTTTGTTGCCAATATGTGTCGTGGATGTAGATCGTATGCGGTGGAAAGTTCATCTCCTCAAAAAGTTTTGTGCAGCTCAAAACTTTTTGAGCGGATGAAATAGCAGTAGATGGATGTTTGACGGATAGAGCGTATGAAAGACGTAAGCAGTGAGTACACAACAGATACATCGCATTTTCCAATGGATGGCAAGCTTTTTTGTCCATTTTACATCCTCTTTGCATCCATTGGTGCAGTGGGACATGGGCTTTAGATATCAGTCCATGGAAGTGGCTCACAAAATTTTACATGTGATGTGAACAAAAATGGAATGTTTGATTGTGTAAGGACAGCCACCATTTCAATCTTTTTGATATACCCATGTGCTTAAATTTTCCTGTAGAATTGTTTTCATTTCAAAAAAAAAGAAAGAAAGAAAGAAAGAAAGAAAGAAAGAAAGAAAGAAAGAAA
>BLBF01000020.1:23476572-23492331 GCA_015471245.1 Laticauda colubrina | reverse complement strand
TCTTTCTTTCTTTCTTTCTTTCTTTCTTTCTTTCTTTCTTTCTTTCTCATACACACACACACACACACACACACACACAGGGGGGAGGGAGGGGGAGAGGAGAGAGAGAGAGAGAGAGAGAGAGAGAGAGAGAGAGAGAGAGAGAGAAGAGACCGCGAGCACTTAACAGACAAGCATTTTGGAAGCAGCTCCTTTAAATTTCTCCAAGGCTCAATTCACCACCACCCCATCTGTCAGACCACTCTCCTTCTCACTCCAGCACTTTAGCTCACAAGGGGAAAATGATGCTTGCAGCGTCCATGGGGAATCCTTGGAGAAGTTTTTAAAAGACTTGCTTTCAAAATGCATTTCTTTTACATTGCAAAAGTGCTCCAAGGCTTGATTCATCCCCACCCCCTCTGTGAGACTGCATTCTTTCTCACTCCAGCACTTTAGCTCACACGGGGAAAGCGATACTTGCAGCATCCAGGGGGAATCCTTGGAGAAGTTTTTAAAAGACCTGCTTCCAAAATGCATTTCTTTTACATTGTAAAAGTGCTCCAAGGCTCGATTCACCCCCACCCTCTCTTTCAGACCGCACTCCTTCTCACTCCTGACACTTTAACTCACACGGGGAAAGCGATACTTGAAACCTCCATGCCTTTCTTCCTTTTCCCCAGGGAGAAAGAGGATGTGGGGAATGGAAAACTAAGAGAGCAATCGCAAGTGAGTGACAGGATGACCAGGTTAGGTGCGTGGCCAGCCAGATATTGCCACCGGTTCGGCGACCCATGCCAAATAACCGCTAACAGTTCACCCGAATAGGTGTGAACCAGTCGAATAGCACCTCTGACATGGTCACTAAAATTTGATATCAACTTGGTAGTAAGTAATTAATCAATCAATTATTCATTAACTTTCAAAACATAAAAACAGCTCTGTACATAATTAGTTTGTTTAGTACTACAATCTCAAAAGCTTTCTATATAATACACTGAACTCAGTATATTAATATTGAATATTAAATATAGAAAATACAAACAAAACTTATTTGAGGACCCTTGACCTGGCCAGATTTTAATTCCAGTATCACAACAGGAAAAAAATTATATACTGTGCTTAGTGATATTTGTAGAAATATGTGTTTCGTACACTGCTAGAATATGATGCAACAGACTGGCTACAAAGTTTTCAAAGGAGTTAAATAAGGCAGTCTATTCTTCCTCTTTTTTATTCAACCTCCATTTGAATAGATATTAAAGGAAGCCAGATTGAAAGAAGATCAATGTGGTGTTACAGTTAGATGTCAATAACCTATAATATACTCATGACATTATCCTGATTCAAGTAATAAAACTTAAGGAGAAAAATGAAAAGTAGGACTAAAATTAAATATAAAGAAGACCAAAAAATGACAGCAAGTAAAACAACCAACCTTAGAAATGTAAATGGAGATATCAAAGTGATATTTTTTATGATCAACTATCAAAATATTAAAAAAAAACAAGCAGTCAAGAAATACACCATGTTTAGCACTTGGCAGAGCAACCATGAAAGCCTTGGAAAAGGTATTCAAGTGTTGTGGTGTATCTATACCTATAAAGGTCAGAATTGTATGAATCTTGGTATTCCCTGTGATATTTTATGGAAGTGAAGTCAATCTTGCAGTGAAATGGGTGGCAAACAAATTTAATAAATAAAAATAAAATAAATAAATTAGCTTGGAGGATAGGAAAAGTATCAGTGCTTTTGAACTTTCATGTTAGAGAAGATGCCTGAACATACCATAGACAGCCAAGAAAACAAAGAAATTGATCATCAAAGTATTCACCTGAAGTACAAATATCCAGGCTCAAGTTATTCTAATGTGAAAATCTATCTTTCTGGAAAGGACTTTAATGCTGGGAAAGTTGGGAAGAAAAGGAGAAAGAGGAAGGAAGCCAGTAGGAAGATTACAACTTCCACTATGTGGTCCATTGGAAGACCAACTTAAGGATATATCATCATGAAGAAAATGTATCTGTTAGGAGTTGAAAATGATTGGATGGTACATAATCTAGTTAACATGGTGAAAGATGCTGGGAATTATCCAATCTTTCTGGTTGGGTAGAACTTTTCCATTTCTAACTTGATTGTTTGTTAGGGTAAGCATTGAAAATCACCAAGGGAAAAACCATACAGAAACAGTCAGAACAATTTAGGAACGTGCTAGTTTCTTTGCATGTCAACAGTCCTATAGCATTGATGATATAAACTGAGATGATAACATTGTTAAAATGATGGATACAGCCAGATTCTTTCTTTATAAATATAAATAAATTGTACAGAAAACCATCTGACAGATGTTCTTAAAAAAAAAGAAACTAAAAATAAAAACCTCAGCAGTAGCTCTGCTTCTATTAAGGTGAATTGGTTTATCTCACATAACTGTCTTAAGAGGTTTAAATATTCAGGTTTTGTTTAAATCTGAAAGCATGATCAGCCCATATTTCATTTCGCTCTGCTTCTGATAGCTACCTTTTTAATCCAGACACAATTGCTCAAAAACAACGAACCATCAACACACTCTTGTCATTTCAATTTTCCACACATTTTCTCAGCTTGTGTGTTCTCTGTCTTTGCAAACTCTTATCTTCCCAGTCCACTGCCACAGGCTTGTGGTATATAACAAAGCTTCATCTCAGCAGTGTCAGAAATAATGAAATAAGGGAAAGCACAGAAGAGAAATTGGCCACAGTCATTCTTGCAGCTCTAAAGCTTGTAGGCCTTGATTCATCAGAAAAATTTGAGTCAGACAGTTCTTCTATCACTTCAGTTGCTGCTGAGCTATCCATTGTCATTGAGCTACTGTCCAGCCGTGAACATGCCTTGAAGAATGGTTTCATTTCTGGGCTGCCTGACAGACAGACCAAAGAACAAAATCTTGCACAATGAGAAAGGATTTTTTTTTCTTTGCTTGCTTTCTTCATCTGCCAAACATTCTTTTCAAATATCAAGACATATGTTCAAGAGATGAGAAGAACTAAAGACACATACTGATTGGTGAATATATTTATGGCCTGGAAAAAAAGGGACTTTCTATTGATCTGAAAGGGTTTTAAAGGGGATAGAGAAATGTGAGACAAAGAGAGAGAGGGGTGGGATGGAGGGAGGGAGGGAGAGGGAGAGGGAGAGAGGGAGAGGAACATTAAAAATCTTTTCGTACAAAATTTTGAAAAAGAGCTTCTGCGTTTAAACAGAAGACCCAAGATTGATTCATATAGTCACCACAAATAAATGCAAAATAGATTGTGTGTTTGAGGATTCATTGCATGTGAAAAGTTTCTATTTGTGCACAGGTTTAATCTTTAAAATACATATTTGTATTGAGTCAACCTCAAGAAGGAACATTTCTACTTAGTCATAGGATAGTTCCTACTGAAATAGTCTAAGGATGCGCTTGCTGTTTTTTAATCCAGTTTTACCAAATTGTGGTTAGATCTTTGTAGTAATTGGGATTTTGATGGGTGACATTTCAAACAATATTCTGGATGTAGTAAGTGAAAAAGTATTCAAAAGTGATTTCAAAGGAACTTCTATGGGCTTGGGATACCTTTGTGGGGATATTATAAGTGAATGGGCAGCATCATAAATGGATACAACAGTGAAAAAAATCAGAGCAAAATATCCCAAATTTAAAAAGAAAATGCTAGGAAAATAATCAAATAGTACCGAAAATGTAAGGTTTCTCTGTAGAGACCTTACCTACAATGTATGACTAGAATGAAAAAAAAATATTTGAAATCTGTAGGATTTAAGTATATGGAGGTTTTCCTCTTATTCAACTTTCCGAGTATTAATTATGTTTCTACTATGTGCAATTAAGCATTAATTAATTAATTTAAATTAATGGTTGGACCTAACCAAGTCATGCACTTGATAGAGCTGAACAGCTGAATTTTCATTCCAAACAGTGTTTTAAAAGAAAGGAAGAAAGAAAACAAATTCCAATTGGAAGAACATCAGCATTTCAAACATCTGTTAATTTTGAACAGAAGGACAATTGTCTTTCATAAACTCATGAAAACATCAAAAACTGAAGGAGAGCTTTTGAAAATAGGTTAATGCACTTAGGCAGCTAATATAACATTAATTTATAATCTAGTATTGGAAGAGGTCAAAGCATTAATTTGGCAGTATCGCATTTCATAGAAAAGAAAAAAGAAATACAAAAAAACTACATATATAACTGATACGGATGCTAACTTTTTTGAGGAAAATATATCATAATACATGTATATTTGTATACCAGTCCTTGGAAAAGAGTCTAATAATTAAAACAGTGATGAGAGGTGAAGATTTTTCTTATTAAAGAATGGCAACATTAGAAGAGACAAAAGGAATTCTCCTTAAGGATGAGAATCAAACAAAGGAATGAGATCAGAGGAAAGAGATGACTTCTAAAGATTAAACAGTCTTCTCTCTCAAATGATTTTATTTGAATTCATACATTAAGCAGGGAGTTCAACTCAATGACACAGTCCATTTTTGACTTGATGATTCCAGACTTACCCATGTATTTTGAAGGATAAAGTCTTAAAGAGTGGTTGTTTTTGTTTCAGTTTTATGTATGTATAATTTTCTTTTATCCAAACAAAACTAAATGGAATCCTGAGACACCAAACAGGACAGAATTAGGAATTGTCTATGCCATTCTTGAAAAATGGAAGAAAACCCTTCAAGTGTATTAACATAGTAATATATACTACTGAAGCTTAGCATCTCAGAGATTTCTTTTTTTTTTTTAATGTAATTTTTACGGAAGAAGAAAAGAAAAATAATTTCTTAATTTGTGTGTGTGTGGGGAATGACAAGATGACAAAAATCCACCTGACCCAAAAATTGTTCATTACAATGATACACTAAAGTCCAGTACTTTATTAAGAAAGCTGTTCTTAGATATGTACTCTATTAGAAAAATCAGGGCCATGCTCCATTAGAGGTGAAAACTTTTCCCCCTACTGAAATAAAAATTGCAAGTGTACTATCTCTAAAGAAATAAAACAGCTCACCTGATGTTTTTGGGTGTTGCAGATGTCCGAATGCAGCAGGCTCATCTTTTACAATAATTTTCTTGCTTCCTTTGTAATATTTCCTATTGTGGGCTGCTTAAACAAAGCAACAATGAACTCCATAGCTGAAGAGATTTGAAGAAAATCCAGATCCTCCATTACAAGAATGGTGATAGCTACTGTCCAAAACACAGAAGAGTGTTTAACAATCCAGCCGTGGTGTCCTGGATTCACATGATCCAGTATTTATCAACTCAAATTTTATGTTTATAAATAAAACAATTTCACATTGATATCTCACTTACGTGGAAGATTTAAACACTTGTTTTGAAAAAGAGTAGGTCACAGTTTTCAGGGGGCAAGGAGGAGGCATGGGGAACAAGCTATAAGGAATTATCTATGCAACCACTGAAAATCAGTGAATAGTTTTCAGAGATATTCTATGCTTTTTGTCAAATTTGCAGTAGATTCTATAAATATCACCACACAATTCATTGCCATTTGTGGAAAGGGAAGGTCACAGGAAGTCTTCTGAAATATCAACTCACCTCCTTTCTCTTTTTCATGAGTAAGAATAAATATAACCAAGGCAAAGAACACTTCTTGCTGAAATCAGCTGAATGCCATTTCTGTCTAACCTTAATAGAAAGGAACAGGCATTTTGTATCCAGCATTCTTCCAGAAGATAACCCATTGAGGTAAGAGAGAAGAGGGTTTGTTTGTTTGTTTTAAAAAAGCAGCTATTTAAATGTAGCCCTCTGCAGGATATCAATAAAGGGGAATATTTGTAGTTCAGAATTGAAACAAGGGCTCCTTGATGTTCTCTGAGCTTAGTTGTTTTCCAACCAAGCTCAGAGAGCATCAAGGACCCTTTACTTAGCTACTGTTGCCAAGAAAACTACTTGGTCATCTTTATGAGGTCACCAGGAGTCAAATTAGATTTGAAGGAGACTTAACTTTACCCTGCACTTAATTTCCTCTCCTGAAATATGGCATGTATTGCTTCTCATGAGATATGCATAAGCTGGGATGAGTGCCAGCTCTTAAGAGCGACAATGGAGCCCTCATGTGCCAGATATTTCAGGTCTTCTCCACACCTTTTTCCTTCAAAGGTTTAGACTAGCTGAATTGTTTTCTCCATCTATTTTATGATAGAGTGCAAGAAATAAAAAAAAATGTAGAAAGAGATTCAGTGGAAAAAAAAACATGGAAAAGGCTGCTATAAAAGATGAAGAAGAACCTGCTGCCCATCAAAACTGTGATGTTTAGGACAGCTCCATATAACAGCTGTCAAAAATTTTCTTCCAAATACACATAACAGATAGGTGACAATGTGAAAAGCAAGCTATCATGCAGCATAAGGATTTTAAAAGTGCTAAGCCAAAAAGGAAAACTGAAATGAGAAGAAAGTGTTCCAGAGATTACAAAGAATCCAATTGTACAGTTTGTATAACTTTCATCATTGAAAACCAAGTGCACTGTACTGTTTCTTTTTTGCAATCCAGATATATGCCTAAGCACTTCCTTGTTAGAATCTGGGTGCAAGAAAAAAATTATAAAAATAAAAAGCATGGGTATTCCTTCTCCCACCCCACCCCATTTGCCACCACAGAGTTGTGACTAATTTCACAGCTGGAATTTTGTTCTACCTTTTTTAATGTGTTGAGATTGTCGTAGGTCATTCTGCCTCAGCTGACTTCCTGAGGAAAACAATAACCATGGATTTGAGCCCAGAATTTATATTAAGAAATATAATATTGTAACAGAAGAATACATCTATCTGGGTTGCTAATGATACAGCCTGTGTGGATTCCTTTCAGATGTATGCAGTAATTTTACATCTCAACTCTTATTGTAGTGTTGATAGTTTAAAAAAAAAAAAAGCACAGTCCCATTTCTCTGAGCCTTGATTTTACTTCTGTGAGAGATGGCCTCATAGATTTAATTGAGTGACACACCTTGACCAGTTCCAGACCTTCCTGCTTTCACAAGTCCAGTGAGACTGATTTCCTGAACAAGCAGAAAAATGATTGCAGGCAAAATGAAAAAGAAAGAAAGAGGAAAAAAAAGTGTTGCAGCCGTGCCAACTTGCCAAGCTTAACATTGCAACAAATTCTTGAATTGTAAGGCAATCTGCCCAAAGCCTCAGATGGCAAAATGAGAATTAATTTTCCTTCAAATAAACATTTCATAATATATTTAATCTTTCAGCACTGTAAAAGGAATATTAGTCAGTGTGGAGCTGAAATAAACTTCAGCAGATTGTTCAGGGGCTGAAATATTGGCACTGTTTTCTATTTTAGCTTTGTAACAATGTCCAAATGATGTTCTAAATGTTGGCAGCATTCAAACACTGGAGTTGATTATAGTTTGTTATGGGGGGAGGGACCACAACAGCTTACCCATGACCTGAAGAATCAAACAGTCACATTGGGAAACCAGGACTCTACTAGCCTTGTTAATTCTAATTTTATGCATCTCAGTGTAGCTAATGGTGCAACTGTAATTGATACAAGGAGACACAAATTAGGCAACAGTTACAGCCTGGTCAGGGAATGGAGCAATCCTATGTTTGTCTAGTTTGAAATAAATCCTATAGCATTCATAGGTTTAATTCATTTTAAGTATCTGTGTACAGCAGAGGATCAATGCTAATAGAAATGGCTAGCAAGAACACTGACTGAAAACCCTTTCCAGAATACATCAGCTTTTAACACCTGCATGTAACTGCTGGAAGAGGTTATTCATAAGAATGGAGGATGCTGATAATACTCAGTTATATATCTCTACCCATAACAAGATAGGTAATACTAGGTTGGTGTTAGCTGAGTGCCTAGAGATTTTAAGGGTCTGGAAGGGAAGGAACTGGTTTCATCTCAGTCCTGGAAAGATGGAGTGGCTTGGGGTTTTGGTCAAGCTCAGATGACATTTCATCTGTCTCTGGACAAGGTGATACTCCCTTGGATTGAGTTGGTATGCAATTTTAAGGGCCCTTCTAACTTGCATATTTTAAATTCATGGTTTCTGCTTGATGATCAGAGGACTAGGGGAGCCTTTGCCCAGATTTATTTAGGTTTCCAATTGAATCCTTTTCTGAACTAGGAGGCCTTGCTTTGGTTACTTCTTTGGATTACTACAATCCTACTACAAACTAGGAGTATATAAGATGCTGTATATTGCGATATAAGATATTTTCTATAAATAGAGAAATAAGTTTATTTTCTATAAACTTAGAGATCCTTTACTTACTCTCACTCTCTCTGTATAGTGTATGTGTGTGCATACACACAAACACACATATATTCTCTCTCTCTCTCTCTCTCTCTCTCTCTCACACACACACACACACTAGTTAGCTAGCTTACTAGCTATCTCTATCACTACTAACTTTCTCTGTCTCTGTATTTTCTGTCTTCCTTTCTCTTTACTGTTCAGACAGTAAAACTAGCTGCCCTGATAACTATTTCTGTTCTATATGTAAAGTGGGTGACTCCAAATCTGCAAACCTGATTGGTCAAATAAACTAAGGATTGGATTGGTTCACTAGGAACCAATCCAAAGAGCTGCTGAAAGGTGGCAAATTTAAGCAACTGCCATTGGCTACAAGCAGGCAAGCCAGCCTGTATAAAAGGCTGGCCTTGGCTTCAGCCAAGTGTTCCTATTTACTGACTAGTTAAAGAATAAAGTATTTGTTGTTGGAACCCGGTCTACCTCGTGTGTTTTCCGAACAAAACACTGGCGATGAGGATGGGATCGTCCTAAACGAAAAAACCTGCACGCGGTGATAAGAAGTCCAGATGACAACAAAGATGCCTGGAAACAACGCACCGCCCGCACCCTTCAATCCCAACGAAGAGGATTGGGATTCCTATGCAGATCGCTTCCAAATGTATTTGGAGAGCAATGAAGTGGAAGACATTTCAGAGCAACGCAAGAGAGCTGTGTTCCTGACTCACTGCGGGCCAACGGTTTTCAAGATGGCAAAGGCTCTTGCGAAGCCCCGAGACGTTAAACAACTAACGTGGCCAGAATTGCAAAGAATCCTCAAAGCACACTATGCTCCGATGGTGTCAAACTTAATAAAGTGACACGAATTTTGCCGCAGAGACCAAAGAGAGGGAGAGACCATCACCGATTTCATTGCTGTCCTTAGACAACTAGGGGGTGAGTGTGATTTTTTGAACACTGACGAAGCAATGAGGGATCGCGTGGTGTTGGGTCTGAGAGACTCGACCACACAGAGTAAATTACTCAACAAGCCCAACATCACCGTAACCGAAGCCATCGCGGAAGCCACAGCTGCTGAAGCTGCGAAAAAATCTGCCATAGCCATGAAAAAGATGAACACACACAGCGAAGAAACACCAACCAAAGACAGAAAGCAGCCTGCCACCACAACCCACTATGAAGAATCGGGCGAAACATTTGAATCGAGTGAAGAAGATGACAAAGTCCACCGTTTGCTCATGTACAGAAAAGAGCGAAAGAAGGAATTGGCGGGAGTGCGCTGGCTGCGGAGGAAACCATCCCCGAGCCGAATGCAGATTTCTCAATGCCATCTGCCGGCATTGCAAGAAACGAGGGCACATCGAGAAAGTCTGCAGGAACAAAAAATGCTACAGCCCAACGAGACGCAGAAATTTCCCAACACAAGCTGAGCCTAAACGAGCTGAGAGAAAGTGGCAACAAGAGAAGTGAGCCAATACACACCAAACTGTCATTATAAAGAGCGCTCAGACGGAAAGCGGGAAGAAAATTAAAGTCATTGTAAAAATCGAAGGAAAACACTGCAAGATGGAAGTGGACTCGGGGTCCTTCCTCTCCATGGTATCGTGGGACACAATAAGACAGCTAGTCCCAGGTATCAAACCCAAAGAATTAAAGAAGCAGCACCTAACTCTCAAGGACTATCAGGGAAACTAAATCCCTGTAGTCGGCATGGGAAAATTCCGAGTCGCCTACAAACAACACGTCAAGGTGCTTCCGCTGACCATAGTCGACCGAAACAGACCAAGCCTCCTAGGCATCGAATGGTTCGCGCCATTGGGCATCGGGATGACCGGGATCGTTCGAGTGACTACAACCAGCTGGGAAGACAACCTCATTCGAGAATTCCAGGACGTTTTTGATGGCTCACTTGGCAAGTATCGGGGAAATCCCATTTCTTTCAGTCTAAACCCCCAAATAACCCCACGAAGAATAAAAGCCAGGCGAGTTCCTTTTGCACTAAAGGCAAAAATAGAGGAACAGCTGGACAAATTAATAGCCCAATGAGTGTTAGAACCTGTGGACCATGCCAAGTGGCAAACACCTATAGTCACACCGGTCAAACCCGACGGGTCCATTAGAATCTGTGGTGACTATAAGGCTACCCTGAACCACGCATTACAACCAAGTGCATACCCGGAGCCTGTAGTCCAGCATTTGCTTCACTCCCTGGGAAAGGAAAAGTTTTTGCTAAACTTGACTTAGCACAAGCCTATCAACAGCTCCCAGTGGACCCAGAAACTGCTGAAGCACAGACTATAGTCACACATAAGGGCACATTCAAATGTCACCGACTCCAATTTGGAGTGAGTGTGGCCCCAGGCATCTTCCAGAATCTAATGGAACGCCTCCTAAATGGCATACAAGGAGTCGTACCATATTTTGACGACGTCCTGATCTCAGCTAAAGATGAAACCCAATTAAAAAACAGACTCAAAGAAGTACTAACTAAGTTCAGGGAATCTGGCCTCAAAGTAAAAAGAGAAAAGTGTTGCCTAATTAAGAATAGCGTCAAATTCCTGTGCTATTTAATAGACGGAGAGGGTATACACCCTACAGACAAAAAAATTAAAGCGATTAAAAATGCACCAGAACCAAAAAACAAGACCGAATTACAAGCCTTTTTAGGACTAATTAACTTCTATAATGTATTCCTGCCAAATAAGGCCACTATAGCAGAACCATTGCACTGTCTTTTATACAAAAAAGCAATTTGGACTTGGGGTTACAGAGAAAAGCAAGCCTTCCAAAAAATTAAAAGCTTGCTAACATCTTCAAACGTTCTCATTCAATTTAGCAACACACTGCCCTTAAGAGTGACCTGCGATGCCTCCCCATTCGGAGTAGGTGCCATCCTAAGCCACCAACTACCAGATGGCAGAGAAGTGCCCGTCGCATATTATTTGAGGACTTTATCTAAAACCGAGCGGAATTACAGCCAATTGGACAGAGAGGCACTAGCAATTGTCGCAGGAGTGAAACCTTTCCACGAGTACCTATACGGGCGGACTTTTCAATTTATAACAGACCACAAACCGCTAATAGGAATTTTGGCGGGAAACAAACCTTCACCAAATATCCTCTCCCCAAGAATGACGAGATGGTCAGAGTTCCTAGCAGCCTACTCATACACTCTGACACACCAACCGGGGAAACAGATTTCACACGCGGACGCTTTAAGCAGAGCACCCTTGCCAGCAACTGAAGAAGACCCGGCACCAGCGATGACAGCACTACAAATAGAGACTTGCCCCGATCTACCCATATCAGCATATGATGTTGCCAGAGCTACCGCAAAAGACTCTTTGACTGCCCGTGTTCTTAACTGGGTAGGTAAAGGCTGGCCGGAAAATCAAAAAACTGAAAACTTTAAACCTTTCCGGACCAGACAAACCGAACTTTCTATTCAAAAAGGTTGTTTACTGTGGGGTGATCGGATGGTTATTCCTAACAAACTACAACCTAGGGTACTTAGTATGCTACACAAAAGTCACCCGGGGATTGTAAAAATGAAGAGCTTTGCTAGAAGTTATGTCTGGTGGCCGGGTATTGATAGGGACATAGAATACTGGGTAACCTCGTGTAACAAATGTCAAACAATTAGACCATCCCCACCCAAAGCACCCATTCGAGATTGGGAAATTCCACGGGGCCCCTGGTCACGAATCCACATCGATTTCGCTGGTCCAACTAAAGGACATACTTTTCTGATTGTTGTGGACGCCTATTCTAACTGGTTAGAAGTAAAAATTATGCCATCAACAACAACTGAATTAGTAATAAAACAACTGGACACCCTTTTTGCCACCCATGGCATTCCGGACATCCTCGTGTCCGATAATGGACCACAACTAACTAGCCTACACTTTGAACAATACCTAGCCTCCCTAGGTATTAGACATGCCCTAACCGCGCCGGCCCATCCGGCTGCAAACGGTAAGGCAGAGAGAATGGTCCGATTTACAAAGGAAGGGTTAGAAAAAATGGACACTGGAGATGTACAGCAAAAAATTAACCGATTGCTCACACTCCAGCACATAACACCCAGTACCACAACCAACAAGTCCCCAGCAGAGCTACTCATGGGGAGAAAACTAAGGTCACACCTTGATAGACTGCACCCAGAATTCACGCCAGAAACACCCCCCCCGACTCCTCTACACAGTTTAGAAAATTTGGAATTGGCGATTTAGTCTACGCCAAAAACTTCACTGGGGACCCAGCATGGCTACCAGGACAAATTACCCAAATAACAGGCCCCAAATCCTTCCGATTAACAGTAGATGATGGCAGGGAATGGAAGTGGCACATAGACCAGCTTCGATCCCGAAATATAGAAAGAACCACAGACATACAACCATTCCTCGAAAAAACCAACGAATTGCCAACTAAGGTGGGGGGGAATTGCAAGAATTAAATAAAGAACCGTTAAAAAATAAAACCAATGAAACACATGAACAAAAAGAGCAAATAAAAGACTCACTGTTTGGAGAGACTTGCGTGAAGAGCCCATCGGAAGGGGCCAGCCAGGCCAGCTCGACCTGCCCGGAGGAAACGGGAGGGAGCGGCAAAACCGCCAGCCTAAGAAACTCAGGCGGCGGTAAAATGGCTGACTCACCCTTCCAGACGGTTCCAGGGAGAAGAACGGACGACACAGCAGCCCCATCCGAACCGGTCGAAGTCTTCACTAATAATGAACCGCACAAGTCAAGTCGAGTCCGGAAAAGCCCCACCTACCTGCGAGACTACGTCACCACGTAGGACTGAACTAAGAGGGGAGGGGTGTTCTATATGTAAAGTGGGTGACTCCAAATCTGCAAACCTGATTGGTCAAATAAACTAAGGATTGGATTGGTTCACTAGGAACCAATCCAAAGAGCTGCTGAAAGGCGGCAAATTTAAGCAACTGCCATTGGCTATAAGCAGGCAAGCCAGCCTGTATAAAAGGCTGGCCTCGGCTTCAGCCAAGTGTTCCTATTTACTGACTAGTTAAAGAATAAAGTATTTGTTGTTGGAACCCGGTCTACCTCGTGTGTTTTCCGAACAAAACAATTTCAATTGACCGATCTAGAACTGACTGATTGCCAAGGAATTCACTAACCAAGAACATATTCCTAGCCAGGCAACAAGGATGATCTGGGAATGGGACACCAAATCCTATCAAAAGGCATTAAATGAAGAAAATGGGGGATGTTTAGTTTAAAGAGGAAAAGTTGGAAATGATACAATCTCATGCCAGTTTCAGATATGACAAAGAAGTTTGTGGCATATCTGTACATTCCAGAATGCAGAGAAAGAATAATGAGGTTTCTTTTTAAAGTTGAATGTTAGAGGGAAAAAAATGAAGTTCAACTGAAGAATAATTTTCTCAATGTTTGCTGTAACTGCTGTAAGAAAGATCAGAAGTCATTTCATTAAATGTTTATTTTCCTTTTTAGTTACTGCACGTTCTGTTTTCTTTCTTCACTTTCTTTCCCCCCCTTTATTTCTATTTTAACTGTTTGAAAACACTCTAATATAAATTCTAAAAATTATTTTCTCAATTATAAGCTACTGTGGATGTTCAGAGTGAGCTCTGACCTCCATCTTTTTGTATTTATAATTAATTTTATTTTGAGTTGGGGTTTGGATCTGATGACTTAAATTGGGGGTTCTAAACTCATATTTTCACAGCAGCATCACATGATGTATCTGGACTTCCCCCCTCCCCTTTGTTAAGCCAGGCAGGGGTGTAGCCAGCACATGATGCATCCAGCCTGCAGGCTGCAAGTTTGACAGCCCTGACCTAAATTGTTATTTCATCTGTATCCCTCTACCTACCTTTATCTTGCGTTTCCTACATCAGCTTTACACCTGAATTTTACCCTCAGTTTGATTTCTTGAGTGTCATCTTACTTCATCCATCAATCACCTGAAGCCTTTGGTTGCTGCCAGAGTTGAAATCTCAAGGGAGGAATATGATATCAAAAGCTTGCTATCAATACTTTTTTTGTGCAACATACATATCTTGGTCCCTCTTCACATCCAGTTATGCAATTGTAACTCCACTTGTCAAGCCCTAGCTTGGGGATCACCATACCTGGGGGGGGGGGGAATGCAGAGGACTCACTGGTGGTGGCTCCATGTCCCCTGATGCCAAATAGCTGGGGCGTTTGCAGCCGATTGAGCACAGTGGAGGTGCCACACAGCAGGGATGACAAGCGGCACAGTGGCCCAACAGTCGTGGCCATGGCGTTGGACAGAACCACAATACTGACATCAATACTGTTGATACTATTGTATATCAATACTGATATTGTCTGTGATGCCCAGCTAACCAGCGATCTTCCATGGTGGCTTTCTTTAAGCGGATTTTGCTGCCAGCCACCATATGGTAGTTAATGGTGGGACTAGGTGGCCGAATGGACAAGGGTGGGGTCCTGACACTTAAAAAGGCAATGGGAGATGGACACTCCCAGCACTGACTTTGCAAGATTTCCCTATTCACCACGTTCTGAGGCTCCGGCCTGTTTGTGATTGAAGCTGGAATTAAAGCTGGGTCCTGATGCTGCGGATATGTCTCCTGGCTCCCTTTCTTTTACTATCAGATCTGACTCAGTGTGGCTGAGACCACTACTAGTTCTCCACTCCTACTGCTGTATTTAAGTAACAGTCTTTTAAACAAATCATTGAGTGTTCTTAAAATATCTTTAAAAGGTAGTAACTTGAATTGGCAAAACTGCATTTGGAGACATGCCAATATCTCTCATGACAAAGATCTTTTGCAGGTCAAATGCTACACAGAGAAATATTTACAAGGATTTGTCACTATTCTGGCTCAGGCCAGTCCTAAAAAGGAATCATTCATGTATTTTAAAAAAAGAAATATAATATGAACCAAAGCAGCCCTTGCAAGCCATTTCTAGGTCATGGAATCAATTTGAAAATAAAAAGACCATAAACTTAAACATATCAGTGCATTGCTGGGTTCCTAATACAATTTATAGATAGCTGTTAAACAAATAGTGATAGATAGATATCAGCATTCCAGGAAAACAAACTCCAACATCAACACTCCGAGACAGACATTTCTCAAAGTTCCATTTTATTAGAGTTGTCATACTGGCACATCTGGGAAAACCTGAATCGAAGAATTATGGGTTTTCCTCCAATATTTAAAAATCACAAAATTTATCCCTGCACCCATCACTCCATCACATGGCCCAATCACCCTCCATTCCAATTTGAAACATCCCTTAAACCACTCCTCCTCCAGGTGCAGGAATAACATGACCTTGACTGTAAAGAAGAATGCTATTATGTCTAACTACAACCACACTACAAAATCCCAAACATACAAAATTACAAAATGTGGCAGTGTGGAAGCTTCTGGTGCTAATATGGCTCCAAAGCTGACAATAGATAAATGATAGATAGATAGATAGATAGATAGATAGATAGATAGATAGATAGATAGATAGAT
>BLBF01000020.1:23412981-23428406 GCA_015471245.1 Laticauda colubrina | reverse complement strand
GGCACACAGATAAATGAGTGAGCTAAGCTTGTATGTTTATTAACATAGAGTAAAAATAACAGATACGCTTCTGCTATCAAGAATATAGTTTATTCCATTATAATTTCATGGCATAGTAAAATAACAGTCCAATAGTCATATATCATGTAGTCAGTCCATTCAGGGATATTCAGTTAGCAAAGTCCATGTAGAATATCCTATGTCAGTTCACTTACAAATCAGTCCTTTGTTGTCTCTCCCATTTGAGCAATGCAGTCTTGATTCCAAGCAGTAATCACGGATCATCAAAGCCAGAGTGAGCAAGCTGTAGACTTGCTACTTTTATATTGTTTTCATAACCACTCCCTTAATTACTTTTCCACAGTTAAAGCTACAGACACTTTAACATACATAACTATGATTCATAGTTATTATTTCACCTAAACCAGTTAGGGTAAACAATGTTATCCCTAACAACCATATTATAAAAAAAGATGCTGAGATTCCAGAAAAAGTGCAGAGAAGAGCAACCAGGATGATTAGTGGACTGGAGACTAAGGCATATGAAGTATGGTTGTGGGAACTGGACTTGGCTAGTCTGGTGAAGAGAAGGACCAGGGGAGACATGATAGCAGTCTTCCAATATTTGAGAGGCTGCCACAGAAAGGAAGGATTCAAGCTATTTTCTAAAGCATCTGAAGACCAGACAAGGAATAATGGATGGAAACTGAACAAGGAGAGATTTAACCTGGAAATAAGGAGAAACTTTCTGACAGTGAGAACAATCAACCAGTGGAACAGCTTGCCCTCTGAAGTTGTGAGAGCATCATCACTTGAGACTTTTAAGAAGAGATTGGACTGCCATTTGTCAGAAATGGTGTAGGGTCTCCTGCTTGGGGGGGGGTTGGACGAAATGACCTACAAGGTCCCTTCCAACTTGAGACCAGAGGTGGTATTCAGCAGGTTCTGACTAGTTCTGGAGAACCAGTAGTGGAAATTTTGAGTAGTTCGGAGAACAGGCAAATACCACCTCTGACTGGAAATTTTACAGTATACTTCACCTGCCATGCCCACAAGCCACACCCGGTAGTAAAAAAAATGAACCCCACCACTGCTTGAGACTTTCAAGAAGAAGAAGAGACTTGATAAAGTATGCTTTTTTCTCTAACTATTTTAACACAACAATCACTATGGCATAGCTTAAAGGAAACTTTTGAGAGGATATAACTTTTACAGAATAAAATATTTCTATAGCAATAGAGAGCCTTTAGATAAAGATCAGATACAGCAATAAATAAGTAATAAGTTACCATGGTTTGGTTTTGCTTTGATCAAAATAAATCTGTAGTGAAAAATAAAAGTGACAGAACCTTAGTAAATTAAAAAAAATATCCCCACCAATGAACCACAAGACTCCTGCACATGCTTTATATGCTTTGTAACTCTAAAGGTTACTGAAAATTCCATCAAATTCATTCCATTAATGAAAATTCCATGTGAAAAATGCACTCATTATGACTGCCTGGAATTACCTAAGCAAATGACTCAATTCCTAGAAACATCCAATTATGCATTTCAATTTTTCTGCCCACCATGCAAACCCAAACGGGACAAACGGATAGCCCTGTTTGAAAGAGTTGACTACATAGAAACACAAATATCATCCCTTGACACCATAGTAGCATCCCTGGACACTTTAAATTAAAGATTAACTAACCTTGAAAAATGATGTAAAGTTATTCAAAACCACAGACAATACTGCTTTCCTTCAAAAAGACCTTGACTATGTATCAGAATGGTCAAACAAATGGCAACTTCAGATCTCCCAATCAGAAAATAACATACAAGCTGAATAATCAAGACCTTGTTGATGATTCAAACTTCATCAAGGATCTTGGAGTACTCATCTCAAATGACCTAAGTGCTAGAGCCCACTGTAACTAAATAGCAAAAAAGGCGTTAAGAGTTGTTAACCTAATCTTACGTAGCTTTTTCTCTGGTAATATTACACTAATAACTAGAGCATACAAAACATTTGTTAGACCAATACTCGAATACAGATCATCAGTCTGGAACCCATATCATATATCTGATATTAATACAATTGAAAAAATCCAGAAATATTTCACAAGAGTTCTGCGCTCCTCTACTCATTGCACAATACTTTATGCCACCAGACTCAAAATTCTAGACCTAGAAAACCTAGAACTATGCTGCCTTTGGTCTGATCTAAGTATAGTATATAAAATCATACATTGCAATGTCCTACCTGTCAATGAATACTTCAGCTTCAACCATAACAATACAAGAGCAAACAATAGATACAAACTCAAGGTTAATCGCACCAAACTTGATTGCAGGAAATTCGACTTCAGCAACAGAGTGGTCAGTGTCTGGAATACTCTACCTGATTCTGTGTTTTTTTCCCCAAACCCCAAAAACTTTAACCTTAGACTGTCTACTAATGACCTCACCCCTTTCCTAAGAAGTCTGTAGGGGGCGTGCATAAGCACACCAACGTGCCTACCGTCCCTGTCCTATTGTTTCTTTTCTTTTTTTAATTTTTCTTTTATGTATCCATGCATTCATAACTATGTTTTTACCTAACCCATTATCTTGTAAGCAATTGACAAAAATAAATAAATAAATAAATAAATAAATAAATAAAGAAACAAACAAATAAATAAATAAATAAACAAATAAAAAAATAAAAAAATGTTTCTTTTATTTGGTTTACATTAGGATATTGTAACCATTTTATGTTTTTAAATGGGATTTTGCTTATAGTTAAGAACCAATATGTTGAGTTTTATATATGTTAATTAATGCTAATATATTGGAGCTCTGAATTTTTTTTGCTGATAATTGGATTGGAGAAGATGTTACTTATTTGATTTGCGTATATAATATCTTTATATGTTTGAACGAAGAGAAGATTAAGAGTTTATTAAATTACACTTGTCTTCATGATGGTGGGGAGGGGACTTTTTTTTTCTTTCTTAGATTTTTTATTCTTTTTTTAGTTTATTACTCTATATAACATTTTTAACAGAATTTTTGCAAAACTTCTCAAGAGACCTAAGACTCCACATAATGTGTCCAAAATACAGAAAAATTGAACTGAATCATTGTGCCTCAAATGAGAAGGGTGAAGTCAATGACTGGTTTGTTTGTCTTGGTATATATACTCTCAGTATACATAAAGGAAAGGTACAATCATAGGGTACAATCAACAACCAAATCTTACTAGGAAACAGTCAAGTGGGAGGGGTGGGTGATAAGGAGTGGTGAGAAGATTAACAGTAATAGTAATGTACACTTTGTAAATAGTTGAACAGTGTTGAGGGAATTATTTGTTTAGCAGAGTGATGGCTTTCGGGGGAAAAACTGTTCTTGTGTCTAGTTGTTCTGGTGTGCAGTGCTCTATAGCATCGTTTTGAGGGAAGGAGTTGAAACAGTTTATGTCCAGGATGTGAGGAGTCTGTAAATATTTTCACAGCCCTCTTTTTGACTCGTGCAGTATACAGATCCTCAGTTGAAGGCAGGTTGGTAGTAATTGTTTTTTCTGCAGTCCTAATTATCCTTTGAAGTCTGTGTCTTTCCTGTTGGGTTGCAGAACCAAGCCAGACAGTTTTAGAGATGCAAATGATAGACTCAATAATTCCTCTGTAGAACTGTATCAGCAGCTCCTTGGGCAGTTTGAGCTTTCTGAGTTGGTGCAGAAAGAACATTCTTTGTTGTGCTTTTTTGATGATGTTTTTGATGTTAGGTGTCCATTTTAGGTCATGTGATTTAGTAGAACCTAGAAATTTGAAGGTCTCTACTGCTGATACTGTGTTGTCTAGTATTGTAAGAGTGATAGTATGGTAGACTAAAGTCTACCGCCATTTCTACAGTTTAAAAATGCATAGGAGTGCATATCATAGCATCTGTCTGCAACTTTATGTCATTTCTCGGGATCACTGCCCATTGCAGCTGCTACACAGTCCGTGAACAAGGCCAGGCTACTTCAATAGCTTGGCAAGAACTGCTATGCAAGTTTCTTTAGATTCTTCTAAGCACCTTTTTCAATTTGCATCCTAAGTGCTTGAATGGTCTTAAGTTCTTCCTAGAATGTTAAAAATTCATCTTTGTCATTATCAGTTGGTCCAATGTCAATATCCTTGCTTCTATCCAATTTTTCCATATCACCGTCTTTTCCTCAATTTTTAAAGTTGGAAATCAACTTCAGTTGCTTGAATAGCAAAAGGCTTGAATCTTCTTTTATTAGACATTGTACAAGTTTCTAACTGACATAATTGTCTCCAGGGATAACTAGAATTTTATTGCAATTTAGATTTTAATACAGTCCATCCAACCAAAGGCGCCATATACATACTATATATTCTGAAGTTGCCGCAAAATTTTGTATAGTAAAGGGCCATTAATATAGCATTTTGTTGGAGACATAATATGGATAATGATTGTTTAAAACACATTCTTTTACAATGTCCTATGCTTACTAAGTTTGAGAAGAAAGTAGTGGATTATATTTATATGACTGTTCAGCAAAAGTTAAAATTTTCAGAGGACAATATTCTCTTGAACTACATACCTAATACACAAAATTTGTAATGTAAATGGATTCTCACTGCCCTTACCGTGGTTAAAAGACTAATATTGCAGCATTAGAAAGAAAAATGTATGGCTTCTTTCAGTGAGTAGACCAAAGTCCTGAACACACTTGGCTACCTATTATCGAATTGCTTATATATGTAGACTTTGTTGGGATACGTATAACAAAATATGGAAGTCATTTCTATCAACACATTAGTTTAATAAAGCATGATAGTTGTATCAGTGTATTAGAAATATATACAAACTTGAATAATATTTGTATTATATAAGTATATGTAGAATTGTAATTATTTACTGTTAAAATTGTTTTCCTCTTTTTTCCTTTGTTATATTTTGTCATTTTTTAAAAAGGCATTTTTATATCTCTTTTCCCTTTTCTTTGACAATTTATCTATTTTTATTATAATTATATATGGGAATTTTTTTAAAAAAATATTTATTTGGTTATTTTAAAGCAATAAAAGTAAATTTTAAAAAGCTCTTTTTGAATATTGGGAACAAGATATCAGAGCTCAGAAAAGGAGCATGTGCATGTAATATAGCCAAATATATAGCAAATCAGTACAAATCAAATTTAAATTGGTCTCAGATCTAATGAGATCATAATTGGATTCAAATTTGTAATTAGAAATTTGATGGTAATATAAACACTGGGATTCATGGTTGCCTATGACTGAGAAGTTTGGCCGAGGCTGGAAGGTTTCATTTTTAGCAAAACTACTTACATTAGAGTTATCCCTTGAAGCAACAATCTAATTTGATTATTTCAAGAGAAGAAGGATGGGAGGATAAAATACAGAGCCATGTAGAAAGAAATAAAATGTCTCTGCCTCCACAATCTCCCCACCCTTTTTATTTAGGAGAATTATGGAGAATACATGAGATTCTAGATCTAGAACAAAATACAGGGGATATATGAGTGCCCTCACAAATTATAAAGCAGGGGTTGCCAACCTTTTGGACCTCAGGGACAACCAATCTCATAATTTTAAACCCCATAGACCAGAGACCCTAGGAAAATCCCCAAAAAGGTCTGCAGGAAAAATTCCCATCCTATTTTCCTACCGATCAATCATTCTTTATTTGGGATTGTGGGATACTGTCTCCAGCTCTGTTCTCAGGGGAGAGAGAGAGAGAGAGAGAGAGAGAGAGAGAGAGAGAGAGAGAGAGAGAGAAGCAGCAGAAGCAGCAGACAATTGACAAACCAAATAAATAAAAAAATACACACATACATACATACATATATACATACATACATACATACATACAGTCTTTCTTTCTCTCCCCTAAACTCCCCTAGAAATGAGTCTTTGTGAGACTTGTCATGCTAGCGCAGTCTCTTGGAGCAGGATTCCTTGCAGGGTCCCAAAGACTCATTTCTGGTGGAGTTTGGGGGAGAGAAAGAAAGACTTTTGCTGATTTTCTTGCGTGCAGCCAAAAGCAGAAAAAGAAGTTGAAAGAAGCAGCCTGGTGGCCAGGCCAGGTGCGTGGGGCGAGTGGGACAAGTTCCCCCCTCCACCCTTTCCCCCCTCCTGCACTACCTCGTGTTGTTCACAGTGCAAGCAACACAAGCCTTGTGTTCCCACGGGCCATGTGGGCAGCACGGCCTTGTGTTCCTGTGCAGTCTGGATTAATTGCTTTTGGGGATGCTTTGGGGATGACATTTCTGCCACTAAAATTTTCTCACGGACCACCAGTGGTCCCTAGCCCACTGGTTGGCAACCACTGTCATAAAGCACCTTTGGGGCTTCCAATACAAAGCACTGGCTTTTAAATGTCTCTTTTTCAAGATCCTATGTGATGTGAGATTATGCCCAGCTTGTATATTTGTAATTAAACCATATATTTGCACATGCACAATGACTGCTTGTTTCCAGAAAATGTATTGTCTAATATTCTATTGAAATATTTTAAGAAGGATATTTGGTTGAAAAATAGGATATCTCACACTATATGCAATTACAACTATTTCTCCTTTCCCATGGGTATATTATAATAGTTAAGACAATGTCTTTTAAATGATATTGTACAGAAATGAAATGTGGCAACTTAAAAATGAGGCATCTAAAAATAGATGCCTCTGAAGAATAGATTTAGAAGTGGCTACTGAGAATACCATTTAAAGAATACCATTTAAAGAATCAATCATGTCTGGGTGAAAAGAAGGCTCACCAAACAAATTATCAGCATACAGAAATTCGCATGTTTTGCAGCATGTTATGTGAGAGGATGATAGACTGGAAGAAATTATGGCAATGCTGAAGGAAGTAGAAGAGGAGGATAATGGATAAGATAGATGAAAAAGATTTTTGGTATGTCCTTGAAGAGCTAAGAGCTGATCAAGATGAGGAACATTTACCTATATAGCCCTCAAAATGTGAAGCCTGACTCCCTGGAATCTATTTAAAGTCATATGAGGTCACATATGTTAATATGTCTTTTATTTCCTGTTCTTTTTTTATACCTAATCCCCAGCATATGGTAAACTGTCCAGTATTTTTAGCAATATACCACATAAAAGTAATACATTGGAGAATACAAGAGCAAATAAGGTAAAATCATGTTCTGAAGGGACTGATTGGACTTGATAGTCTCCCTGTAAAGTTACTTTTATATGAGTCTATTAGTGGGAGGAAACCAAAATGTGAATAATGAAATCTGTACTAAACTAGCCTTTTTAACAATGCCATTTCAGACAGAATTCAATACAAAACAAAACAGAAATCCAAACAAACAACACAGCAGCATGAATATTTTCTAGCCACTCAGTGAAGCATTGAAAAGATGGGCCTTTAAATATAAGTGTTCATTATTAAAAACCATTGGGAGCTTTTGGAAGAAGACAAACACATCTTATTTAATAGCCTTTTGGGAGCAACGTATTCATAATAAAGAGGATATAAATCTCTTTTCTGGTTCCTTCATTTGATTCATTGGTCCACTGGCTCTTCTGCTATGCCTATCTTCTTCCATCAGCAACTCAGGAGAACTTTTAGTTGCTAGAAAATTCACAGGGAAATTTGTCAGGGGTCTTTAATTGATTTGGAACTCAGCCTATATTTAAAATTAAATGATAAGGGAGGGTTTTTTTCCCTCACAACTTAAATAAGAACACAGTTTTCAAAGGTTGCATCTTTGCCTTTTTGACCATACAAATTAGCCATTATGTCCTCTTGAGCAATTCATTAGTTCTTTAACGGCTGTAGTGACATCTGCTGATGACAGCAAAGCTGATCAAATGTTTCTTTCATTGCTGGTAAATTCATCTCATAAAATTTGCCCATTGCTTGTATTTTCACATTCTTTGCAAATCCTTCCTGTTCCCTAAGAGATAAATTGTTTTTGTTTTCTTTAATCATGCCTCCAGAATATACTCTGCACAATGCAAAGACCTGAGCCCTACATTTTATCAATAACTAAAAAAAATAACAAAAAAAACAAAGAAATTTAGAGAGGAAGAAGAGGTAAGTATAAACATGAACAGAAAAATAACTATGTTCAGCATGATAAATAGGGCTGCAATCTGTTTATACTAGTTAATCCAAAACAACTTTAAACCAATTTCATTAATGCCAATCCTTTTTTTTAAGATCACTGACTTATGACTCTTAACACCTCCTTCAAAGTCTATTTGCAGGTTCTTGTCCTAAAAACATCTGCACTCAAAATTAATGGGAATTACTCAGGTGATTTACATTTAGAGACCTCTTGTGTGAATTAGTAAATTACAGTACCAGTTGCCTGAGATTTTAAAGGTATACTCACTCTTTCCAATTTTATTCATGATTTGTACATTTCTACTTTTCTGACTTTTTTCTAATTGGGAATTTAGTACTAGTATTTAAGTTTAAAAACTAGCATTTTTTTAAAAAAAAGAACCTTCTATAATTTTTCACCTAAATTATTTATCAAATATTTAATAACACCCTTTAAGCCAAAACAATTTGAATCGATTATTTTTCTCCTCTTTGGATTCTTTTTGCAATGTACTGATACAGTTGGCACTGCAAGCAGAGAGGAAGAAAATTCTTAAATTGAGATCTATAGAAGTAAAATTGTTACGGTTAGAGTCAGCCCTTAATATGTTAGTATCTTAAAGATATCTTAGAATGTTTTGGAAGACTTAGGCTTCATTACATTTTGTTTAGAGACAGCAAGATAAGTGAAGAGTAGTTACATTTTTCTTTCTTTTTCCTTCGGTTTTATCAATGCACATTTTTTTCTTTGCATTTCTTCATATATTTTTGCACATTTTCTTTGCATTTCTTCGCATAGTTTTGACATTTTTAGTTTACAGTTATACTTCTTAATAAAACTATTTGAAAGAAAAATAGAAAAATTAGCCTTCAAGTCTTATCAGCTCAGTGGTCTATGTTACACCATTGCTGAAACAACATTTAACCAACAATTTGAGACCTGTTTATCTACCTTAGTCTATGGAAGGGCCAATCTGAAGAACAGGTGCTTCAGGTAACAGGAGAAACAAGGAATGATATGATAAGAACAGCAAAGAAGCACCCATAGCACTTCATGGCATATTAATATATAGCACATTTTGCAACAAAGAAGTACCATCTTATAATTTGGACCCTTCTTGTGTGGCATTTGTGAGTATAATAAGTGTTCGTGAAAATAACCCTAACGTACTAGTTTCTGCACATCCCTTTTAAGGCTAGAGAGAATAAAATATTTCCTCACTTCTCTCATTGTATGCTCTGCCAAACTCATTTTTTCCCTCTACTGACCTAAACAGCCAAGCAAGTGTGGGGAAATATATGGGGAAGCACAGATGATTTCACTTATGCTTGAAACATTTTAAGTGAACAATTCATATAGGATTTGATATCTGTATTAGCAATAGCACTTAGATTTATATACTACTTCATAGTGCTTTACAGCCCTCTCTAAGCAGTTTAAGGCCCTGTCACACTGCCCAACGGATGCAAAACGTTAGTAAAAAGGACACAATGGACGAGCAAAATGTTCCATCCATTGTTATCCGCTCTCAAAAGGGGAAAAAATTTGCATAACCGGAGAGGATAACACGGAAAGGAACGGACGGGGGGAGGACGCAGGGCGGATGGAAAACAGATGCAGAGCGGAAGCCTAGTGGATGGAAGTGGATGAGAGCGGATGGCACATCCGCAGGGCTTCCGGGGGGCCTCAGCAAAGCAGATGCGGAACGGATGAAGCGGATGCAGAGCGGACGCCGAGCGGATGAAGCGGATGCACAGCGGAAGCCTAGCGGATGCACAGCAGAAGCCTAACGGATGCCTAGCGTTAATTGCGCATGTGGGGAGGATGCATTGCATCAGGCCCACTGATATAAGGGAAGCAGCTCGGAAGCAGGTCACCATTCAGAGGAAAGACCTGCTGCTGGACGGATTGACAGCCTTGCCTGCCCTGCCTGCATGCCTGCCTGCAAGCCTTGCTGCAAGCCTTGCTACCAGCCTTGCTGTCTGCCTGCCTGTCAGCCTTGCTGCCAGCCTCCCTGCCAGCCTTGCTGTCTGCCTGCCTGCAAGCCTTGCTGCCAGCCAGTCTGCCTGCCAGCCTTGCTGCCTGCCTTCCTGCCAGCCTTGGTTCATGTCTGCCTGCCAGCCTTGGTGCCTGCCTGCCTGCAAGCCTTCCTGCCAACCTTGGTTCTGCCTCCCTGTCAGCCTTCCTGCAAGCCTTGGTGCCTGCCTCCCTGCCAGCCTCCCTGCCAGCCTTCCTGCCAGCCTTGGTTCCTGCCAGCCTCTCTGCCAGCCAGCAACCCCACAACCATGTGGAAGCACAGCAAGCCTCAGCCATCTGCAGCCAGCCCTTGCAAGCGGAAAAGGGCTACCATCCCGCCCCCTGGCCCTCACTCTGGTTCTGCTAGGGCTTCTGCAGCACGGGCTCGCTCTTCTGGGGCTGGGGCTTCTGCTGCTTCTGTTTTTGGAGGAGCTGATGACAAGCACTCCAGCACCAGCCACCTCCACAGCACCTGCACCCTTCACCCCTGAGACTGAGTGACCAAGAGGAGTGCCAGAGACTCATTTTTGTCTTATACCTTGTTGTTAATAAAGTCTATTTTTGATTCACACACTTGCTTCATTTCTTTTTTTTAATAAAGTCTTGCTGGAAACTTTTACAAAATGGTTTAAGCCTTTGCATGCTTGTGGGATGGGCTAAGAAAGCAGTGGGATGGGTTGAGATAGCTGTGGAATGGGCAGGGATGCCTTTGGGATGGGTAATAGCTGTGGGATAGATAAACCTCCAGTGCAAGCATAGTGGGACTGTATGGTCCACCCTCCCAGGTGCCACACCTATGGCCCTTTATTATCAATAACAATATAATCAATCATCCACACATGTCAACATAAACACAACTCTTTATTAAATGCCCTGTTCATTGTAGGGCCACTCAACATACATGGCACAATCTCATCCGTGTGAGGAGACAGGCTGAAGGAAGCATCCATTAAGCATCTATCATCCTGTCTTGCCACTCTACTGCTCCAGCTGGGGAGTTGCACCAGTGTCTCAGGAGGTTGCACTGCTTCTTCCCTTCACGTGAGGCTCTGTTGGGGCCTTGCACATCCTCAGTGTCTATCAGGTTTCACCCTTGCCTCCATTCCCCAGGCTCCATGTCCTCATTGCCTTGTTGGAGGTCCACGAGCCTGTTCTGCAAGACTGGGTAGCGGGTGCGCATGAGATTGTGCAGGATGCAGCAAGCTTCCACAATGTTCCTCACGGTCTCTGGGTGATGCAGCATGGTGAGGAGTACCTGGAACCTGTTGGCCAGGATGCCAAAGGCATTCTCCACCACCCGCCTTGCCCTGGACAGCCTGTAGTTGAAGATCCTCTCTTCACGGGTGAGGTATTTGGAGGCGTAGGTCTTCATGAGGTAGGTTGTGAGGGAAAAGGCGTCATCCCCCACGAGGAAGTAGGGCACATCTTGCGTGTCATTGGGCAGGGGGTCTGGATCTGGGAAGCGCACGATGAGGTTGCGTTCCAGCCTACCCTTGAGGTCACTTGCGCTGTATACCTAGGCATCTGAAGATGAGCCGTTGCCTGAAGCATCGATGTACATGAACTTGTAGTCAGCATCGACCATGGTGAAGAGGATGATGCTGAAGAAGCCCTTGTAGTTGTGATAAGAGGACCGTGAGTTGGCTGGCACTTTGCAGGCCACGTTCTTGCCATCTATGGCTCCAACAGTGTGTGGGAAGTTCCACCTCTGATACCACTGCTGTGCAACTTTCTTCCATCCTTCTTCAGTGGATGGGCACTGGAGGAGCTCCTCCTTGAATTCTTCGATGATGGCCTGCACCACTTCTCTGACCACAATGCTGATGGTGTTGTGTGGCACCCTCCAGCCGTACTGCATGCTCCTGTAGGTGGTCCCTGAGGCCAGGTGGCGCAGAGTGAGTGCCACCTTGAGCCCAGGTTCCAGGCTGGGCCGGAAGTTGGTGTTTGCCTTGGTCAACCTGGGTGTCAGCCGCTGCACAACTTCATCAAAATGGCTGGAGGCATCCTCATGAAGTTCTGGAATGCCCGAGTGTCTTCGTTCCTGAGCTCCATCATCAGCTTGTTGTACAGTCCATCCTCTGCTCTTCTGGCGAACCATCTTCGTACCCAGACGCTTCTTGGCCATCTCTTTTTCTTCCCGTAGTAGAGTTCACATAGCCTGTAGATGGCTTCGCACTGTTGCAGAAGGATGGTGGCTGCCAAAAGGACTTTGTTACGATCCACGATGGACATGACTGGATGCTGTGGAAGAGGAAGAGGCAGATGAAAACTGCAGGGCTGCTGTTCTGAAAGTGAGATCCAGATGAGTTGCTCCCCCTTTTTATAGGCAGTATTGGTGTCCCTTTGCATCCTCTAGGCATCCTCTAGGCATCCTCTAGACATCCTTAATATCTGAGATAGGACCCCTCTGCGAAAGTTTTTTCCGTTTTAAATGCTTTGTTTCCTCTAGGCATCCATTCTGCATCCATTCTGCATCCGTTCCGCTTCCTCCCTGCGTCCGAGCAGATGGAGTTGCATGGATGCGCAGCGAATGCCTAGCAGATATATCGGATGTGTAACGGATGCAGAATGGATGCCTCGCGGATGCCTAGCGGATGCAGAACGGACGAATTGGATACATTTTCTGCTCAAAAGTTTTGAGCAGCTCAAAACTTTCTGAGAGGATGAAATGTCAATAGACGGATGCTGGATGGATAGAGAGGAAGCAAAATGGAGGCAGTGAGTACAGAACAGATACATCGCGTTAACCAACGGATGGCAAGCTGTTTTGTCCATTTTACATCCTCTTTGCATCCGTTGGTTCAGTGTGACAGGGGCTTTCCAGAGCATATCGTCCCCAACAATTTGGGTCCTCATTTTACCCACCTTGGAAGGATGGAAAGCCTTGAGTCTGGTGAGAATTGAACTGCCAAATTTCAGGCAGCCTTCCATCAGCAGAAGTAGCCTGCAGTACTGCACTCTAACCACTGCCCCACTGTGACTCAATTAAATATTTGTAGACCCCTTCCATCTCCTTACTTTTGGCTCTTTTCCTCTGCCATTTTTACAATAATAATATAAACAAATGATCTTAATGTCTAAGAACTCTGAGAATAATAAAGATTGTTAGGGATAACATTGTTCACCCTAACTGTTTTAGGTGAAATACTAACTATGAATCATAGTTAGTGTATGCAGCTTTAACTGTAAAAGAGCAATTGTGGGTGTGGTTATGAAAACCATATAAAAGTAGCAAGGCTACAGCTTGCTCGCTCTCTCTCTGGCTTTGATGATCCCTGATTACTGCTTGGAAGCAAGACTGCATTGCTCGAACGGGAGAGACAACAACGGACTGATTTATGTGAACTGACACTAGGATATTCTACATGGACTTTGCTAACTGAATATCCCTGAATGGACTGACTACATGGTAAATGAATATAGGACTGTTTTTGACTATGCTATAAACTTATACTGGAATAAAATATATTCTTGATAGCACAAGCGTATCTGTTATTTTTACTGTATGTTAATAAACATACAAGCTTAGCTCACTCATTTATCTGTGTGCCTATCTGACTAACGCTGCACATTCTGTTTAGCTTGTTTACCTAACCCTGGTTGGGGAACCCAGGCTTAACAAAGATGCACTATTGTGCGAACACCCATCTGCAGGTTTCCCCATTCTCAGAGAGCTTGCCTCCTCACTTGATCATAGGAAGGCTGTTAAATGAAAATTAAAACAGAAAAACATTTCTGCCCTTAGGTCAATGTTAATTATGTTACATTGATTATAAGTAGAAGATGATTCAGTTGCTGGAATTATGATAGCCCCACTCTTACATGTCAATAAAGCTTGTTAAGAGAACTCTAATGACTATGGTTGGAAAAAGGATGTCTCTTTTAAGTAGCTGATACAAGCCTAGCGCTTGTTCGGTATAAAACTATCTTGTTTAATAAGCTCTACCAAGACAAGCAGCTTCAAACCAGAATTTCAAATGTGAATCTTTTCCAGCCTAAAGATGCAACTGGAAGCTTCTGCATACCAATAATGTTGTTCCTTAATTTACTTACAATTTTCCAATTTTATTCTGAATAAAGATGAAATTCACATCTTTCTCATATTCTATGGGGAAAAAATAATTCAACATTACATTCATGGAAATTATTCTCTATCAAAGTCTCTGTACAAAGTCATTATCCATCTATAGTTAAAGACATTTAAAAATGTGGGGAGGGGAGAAGAAGAGACATTGTAGCATAGTTAAAATGCAGTACAACAGGTTAACTCACTCCTCACTCCAGGAATTCAATCTTGAGCAGCATAAGGTTGGCTCAGCCTTCCATCCTTCCAAGGTCAATAAAATTAGGACCCAGACTATTGGGGACAATATGCTGCCTCTATAAACTGCTTAGAGAGGGCTGTAAAGCACTGTGAAGCTATATATAAGTCTAAGTGCTATTTCTATTAAGAACTGGGATATGAACTAAAATTTAGCTTAAAATTACCAAATGAGATAAATTAAGCTCATAATTCTATTCCTTCTTCGGTCTGCCATTGCATATAGTTATTCCCCCAAAACTGAAGCCACATTTCATTAGAGACCCAACATGGTTGTCTAAAAACCATGCATTCTGAGATTTCTCATGATCCCATCAACAATACCCATTGATACAATACCCAATATTATTCAATATTTACTATTCATATCCATACAAGTACATCGAACAGTACAGTACATGCACTGTACACAAGTACAGTGACATTCCATTGTTAGTCTATAAATCCAATCTTTTTCTCACCCAGGGATGGGATTCTACTGGTTCTGACCAGTTCTATAGAACCCTTTGTTAACTTCCTAAGCAGTTTGGAGAACTGGTAGTTAGAAGAAATCTCCTTTTGCTTTTTCCCACCCTTATTACTTTCTTGCCAGTATGTCTAGATTTCCTGTCTCTGGAGCTTCTGGGGCTTGACTTTCTTAAAGGGGGAGGGTTGTTTTAAGATTTTTACACTGCTGTTGGGAGGAAATACTTCCCTGGACAATCAGCATTTTGAAGAAATAATTGAATAATGAAGTAGAGCTGTCAGAAAGAAGTTTTTAATGACAGGGAATCAAGATGAATAACATTCAGCAAGGCTTCTTGGCTTGATATTGATATTCAAATGTGAGTTTACATACCCTTTCTGAATTTTGGTTTGAAACTGGTCTTTGATGAAGGTTAATTCTGTGCTTGCTGGAGTTTAATCCTGTGTTTATTGATGGGTTAGGGTTAGAGTTAGGGATAGGGATAGAAATAGGGATATGGTTAGGTTAGGGTTAGGGTTAGGGTTAGGGTTAGGGTTAGGGTTAGGGTTA
>BLBF01000020.1:23387376-23412971 GCA_015471245.1 Laticauda colubrina | reverse complement strand
AGGGTTAGGGTTAGGGTTAGGGTTAGGGTTAGGGTTAGGGTTAGGGTCAGCCTCAACAAGCAACAGCTACTGTTGTGATTTAATTATTTGCATTGTGTTTGAATTTTTTCCTGCCTCATTTTTTCCTTTTCTGTCTGGGAGGGGATCTTCCTTCACTGTTTTTGTGGTATCTGGCACTGTCCTTTTTGGGTGTAGTTCCAAGAGGCAGGATGCAAGCTTGACACTGATTTTTTTTTACTGCTTTTCTGGGGGGCATGTGATCTTTTCTTAAATCTGGATTTCCTAATGATATCTTCTGAGGTGAGTAAGACCAGCTGGTGTCTTTAAGTAGTGCAAATGGATCAAAGGATTGTTTTTCCTGGGTGTGCTTTTTCTGAAGAGCTTAAATGACCTCTCTGCTAGGGTTTCACTTTATGAGCAAGAATTGGCCACTGATAGTTATCATTGCATTTTAACTATTTTCATTCCTCAAGGTGCTCTGGCACCCTGTCTGATCAGTAACTCCAATTTGCAAATATTTTTAATATAATGATTGGTATTTAGGGTAGCTTTTTGCAAGCAAAGAAGCTTTTTGTATTTTTGTACAGGTAATCCTTGACTTACAACAGTTCATTTAGTGACCATTCAAAGTTACAATGGAACTGAAAAAATTGACTTATGACAATTTTTCACACTTATGACCATTATGGCATCTCCATGAGAGGCCAGGTGAGGAGAAACACCCCTTGACATGAGTGATGTCGAGTTGGCCACGCCGACCCAGTCACATGGCCACCAAGCCACACCCATTAACTAAGCCATGCCCAAAGAACCAGTTGTTAACAAATTTGAATCCCACCCCTGTTCTCACCCATCATTGAAAGGAAACATGAATATAAATGGTTCATATTAAACTCTTGTTTCCCACATTATTAGCTTTTCCTCCCTATGGTTGTCAATTCCATCTGTGCACTTGAACTTTTTGTGTTATTTTGTTTCAGGATGAACGAAAAACTGCTGTAAAGTACTTTGACATTTGCAGTTTCAAGGACTGAAGTGAATATCTGTATTGCAAAGGCAGTTGTAAGACACCATTGTCCATATATTCACAATGGTGTGAGTTTATCCTTTTAGTGCAGGTCACTGAGTCAGGGAAATTCAGTCTTCTGGGGGGAAATGGAAGGTGCATTTGTCACAGGAATGTATTTTCTACTGACCTAAAGACTGTATCAACAGTATCATCTTATCTTCTAGCGCAGCTAAAAACAATGCTTGTCTCCCTCTAGCTAGATCAATACAATGCATTTACTAGAGTGGGATGGCTTAGCTATGGAACAACAAAATGTCCAGGTTTTCTGCCTAAGGAACAAGTGAATAAATGCTTCTTTCACTATTCCCTGCACTCCAAAATTATATTTCATGAACTGGTTAAGGTAATTTATTTCGAGAAAATGACCTTAGCCAACAAATATCTGGTGACTTTCAAGTGACTGAAAATAGAACACTTGCTCCAAACAACAGATTTTAGCAGTTTTGGCACTACTCGCAAAGCCAAGCCAAAACCTAAGCCTTTATTTTATAAAAGCGATTCTGACCTGTGCATCAAAAGAAAGGGGAAAAGTAAGGTGAACAAGCTTTAATGCACATGTAAATGTCAGACAGAACAGATTTAAATTGTGTAACTATAGGCCACGAAGAATGAAAGATAAGGATTTTATTTTAAATGTCCTATCAATATAAACTTGTGGTTAACAAAGACCAGCTAAGCTAATAGGCTGCCACTGTCTTCCAAATATAAAGCCAATAGTTTAAACTCAGTACTATCAGAATATTTGATACAATGACTATGATATAATTCATGCAAACAAGATAACTTCACTACTGACATGGCCTGCCTCTTGTCCACACCCTCTTATTTTTCTTGGTGATGTCAACTTACCTCTTATAAATTGGACAGTAAATGAATGTACATCTGAGCCCATTCATACAACCCTGTATAATGCCGTCACCACACTGGGACTGGATCAATTAGTATATAACAACACCGTACTAAACAACTGCCTTGACCGCATCTTCTGCAACAGCTCAAACTCAATTTATAGCCTACAAATACAGGAACCATTTTCAAACAGTGACCATGGCATGATTGACTTTTGTCTAAATTTACACTCTCTCAAAGAGGATCATAATGATGGATCTCCAAAATTCAATTTAAAAAAAAAAAAGCCAATTATGAACTCATAGCTGCTGACTTATCATCTCTTAATTGGCACATTTTGTTCTCTGGCTGTAATACTACAGAAGAACATCATAACACCTTCTTGCTTGAACTTGAAAAAGCCATTAAACTATGTTTCATTAGTAAACCCCCCCCCAAAAAAAAAATTACCCAAAATAATAAGAAAACTTCAATCTAAAAAAAATCCTTATGGTGTAAAAACAAAACTAAATATGTAGCTAACTTTAAAAACTGATACAACACCTTATGCCAACAGATAAAGGCAGAAGGCACCAATTACCACTGCAAGCAAGAGGAAAATCTTCTATGCCCAAAATCCACCCTTGCTTTCTATAACTTTGTAAACACCAAACTTAAAGACTCAAAAACCATTTCACCCCTAAAAGGTCCTAATGGGAAAGACTTTAACGATGAAGCCATTCAGGCAAACCTCTTCAATACATTCTTCAGTTCAGTCTTTGTAAACAGTAATAGCTCCTGCCCCACATTTCCCCACATATGACAAGTAACTACAATGATCTACAAGTTGACTTTACTGAAGATAATGTAGAAAATGCACTACACCACCATCCTTATATATTGGCCCTGATAGCTTATGTGCATTCTTCTGAAAAAAAGTTCTCTATTACCATAGCAGAACTCCTAAACATAATTCATGAGATATCATTCAGAACCAGCTCCTTACCAAACCTAGGATCTTTAGCAACGGTCATCCCTATTTTAAAAAAAGGTGACCCCTGCCTGGTTAAAAACTGCAGACCAATCTCATTATGTTGTGTCATGTGCAAAGTTATGGAATCAATTATTAATCAATGCATTACCTTCCACCTAGAGTCAAACAACTTACTCTCCAATAAACAATTTGGTTTCAGAAAAAAGTTGTCCTGCAATTTACAAGTTCTACACTGCAAAAACATATGGACTACACTACTTGATCAGGGTAAAGCAATAGATGTAATTTACATTGACTTCTGCAAAGCCTTTGACTCAGTAGTACATGACAAACTACTATTAAAATTAAAATCTTATGGCATTTCTGGATCCTTTCACAAGTGGATTACTGCCTTCCTATCAAACAGGAAACAAATAGTAAAAATAGGAAATGCCCTATCAAACCCTGCACCAATTATCAGTAGTGTCCCCAAGGGAGTGTTCTGGGACCAACACTCTTTACACTCTATATAAATGACCTTTGTGATCACCCTATTAACAACTGTGTCCTCTTTGCTGATTATGTAAAACTATTCAAAACCGCCATCAATGCTACCATCCTTCAAAAAGACCTTGATTATGTGTCTGAATGATCTAACAGTTGGAAACTCCAAATATCTACCAACTAATGCTCTGTCCTACACATTGGTAAAAAAAAAATCTATATGCCAAATAAAAATGAGGCAGATATGACCTTGCTGATGACCCTCACTCTGTCAAGGACCTTGGAGTTCTCATATTGGATGACCTAAGCACCAAAAGTCACTGCAACAGTATTGCCCAAAAAACTTTAAGAGTTGTAAATTTAATTTTATGAAGCTTCTCATCTGGTAATACGGATTTGCAAACAAGGGCATTCAAAACCTTTGCTTGAATTCAAATTCCTGTCTGGAATCCTCACTGTATATCAGACATAAATACAATTGAGCAAGTCCAGAAGTATTTTACCAGAAGAGTACTACATTCCTCTGTTCGCAACAGAATACCCTACAGTACCAGACTTGAGATTCTAGGCTTAGACAACCTTGAACTATGCCGACTAAGATTGGACTTAAGCATAGTACATAAAATCATATGTTATGTCTTACCAGCTAATGAATATTTCAGCTTTAATCACAACAACACTCGAGTGCACAACAGATATAAACTGTTGTTTATAACTGTTGTGTAAACCACTCCAAACTTAATTGCAGGAAGTATGATTTCAGCAACAGAGTGGTCAATGTCTGGAATTCACTACCTGATTCTGTTGTCACCTGCTCAAACCCCCACTCCTTTACTCACAAACTAACCTCTATTGACCTCACCCCATTTCTAAGAGGTCTGTTAGGGGTGTGCATAAGTGCACAATCGTGCCTACCATCCCTGTCCTATTCTCCCCAATCATTGGTTCCTATTTTCTTATATTGAAACTTATATTTATTCTTATTTCTATTGTATTGTAAGCTTTTGACAAAACAAATAAATTAAAAAAAAAATAAAATTTTCAGACTGATTTCTTTCTGTGTGTGATTTGAATGCTTCCAAGCACAATCTACCAAGCACCACATTGCTAATAACTGTGAAACAGTATTTAGGAAGAGCACATTGCAACACAGAGAATATGAAATGTCTCTGATGATTTGAGCAGTGTGTACCAAAGATGTACAGTCATCAGAGAGGTGCTTGGCAGAACCTGTGAGTGTAAATGAAGTGCCCTGTGAACTACTAAGGTAACTGATGCTCCATAACAATGTTTTGAAAGTCTTCCCTTGGTTATCTGCACATAGAATTGCTTGTACACCCAAAAGTGTACAAGGAAAGTGTTCCAAATATTAATCCATTTTTCCAGGGGATGCAGTTGCCTCAGCTTTGTTACACACATCTGTTTTCCCAGTAGTTGCAATGGAAGCTTTATCTGCACCCACACACACACAATATAGGAAAACTTTCAAAACCTTTAGAAGTATATGGCTGTTTTAGAATTTGAAAAACAACCCTGACATTTACCCCAAAGCATTGTGGGTATAGTTTTCTACAATTTATCTAACTTATGGAATAGTTGGCATCCTACAGGTGAAACTCAAAAAATTAGAATATTGTGCAAAAGTTAATTTATTTCAGAAATGCAACATAAAAGGTGAAACTAATATATGAGATAGACTCATTACATGGAAAGCAAGATAGTTCAAGCCATGATTTGTCATAATTGAAATGATTATGGCTTATAGCTCATGAAAACCCAAATCTACAATTTCAGAAGATTAGAATATTACATGCAATCAATAAAACAAGGATTGTATATAGAACAATATCGGACCTCTGAAAAGAATAGGCATGCATGTGTACTCAGTACTTGGTCTGGGCCCCTTTTGCAGCAATTACTGCCTCAATGCAGCATGGCATGGAAGCCATCAGCCTGTGGCACTGCTGAGGTGTTATGGAAGACCAGAATGCTTCAATAGGGCCCTTCAGCTCTTCTGCATTGTTCGGTATCATGTCTCTCATCCTTTCTCTTGGCAATGCCCCATAGATTGGGTGTTGGTAGAAATTACCATGAATGCCTTTTCTATCTATGCTGCGAGAGAGCCCAGGATGGGTTAACTCCTTCCTATGACATAATAGCTGAGTCTGTACTAAGATATAAAAACCAGTCCCCAGGAGAGACCCCAGCTTCGGCGAAGATACTTGACAGACTAAAAGGTGTCTCTGAAAGCCCAAAATAACTGCATAAATATGTCTTACCCTCTCCAAACAAATCAAGAGAGGGGCTGGGCTATCTCGCAGCATAGAGAGGGCATTCATGGTAACTTCTACCAATGCCCATTCTCCTCCATGCTGCATCGAGAGCCCAGGATGGGACATACCAAAGCTTGAATGTCCATGGGCATGTCTTCATCTGGCTCATCACACTGACTGTGGAACCACTCGTTGAAGCACCCGTCTGCCGAAGGCTGCAGTTGCCAAGGCAAAAGCATCCTGATGGTAGTGTCTGATGAAAGGAGACGGGGATGTCCACATGGCTGCATGACAAATCTTCTCCAAGGATGCTTGGGTCGCCCAGGCAGCAGAAGTGGCCACATGTCTGGTAGAGTGCGCCATCAGACCTTGGGGAACCGGAAGGGCTGCAGCTTTGTAGGCCTGCTCAATTGAAGACCTGACCCACCTGCTAATAGTAGGAGAAGAGACCTTGTGCCCCAAGTGAGAAGGGAAAAAGGAAACAAACATGGCTTCCAACTTCCTGAAGGAGGTAAGCCTCAGTGAGATAAATGGAAGAGAGGAGGCCACCTTCTCAAACGCTCTCTAAAATAGAATGCAGAGTTTGCATTTTAAATCACCTGTATTTACAAATTGGTTGAGAAATTTTAGATTAAGGATGGCTCGCCATCCTCCTGAGGCTTTGGGAATGATGAAAAGGCAAGAGTAAAGCCCATGTCCCTGTTGAGATGGGGGAACAGGTTGAATAGCTCTGATTTCAAGGTGCTGCATGGCCTGATTCATGAGGGCTTGCTTGGAAATGTCCTGAGACACAGGCCAGATCAAAAAATTGGGGGGTGGGATGGGGTTAGGAAGTCCAATTGTAACCCTGATCTAATAGTGCTGAGCACCCATGCGTCCATCATTGACTCCTCCAATTTGGAGGCAAAGAAGGCTAGGTAACCTTGGATGGGTGGGGAGAATGAGGGTTTACTTCGAGCGATGGAAGGAGTGAACCCTTCCCCCCAAAAGGGCTGTTTACCAGTAGAAGGTTGTTGCCTGCCTGATGTTTCCGCCCATTGGTCTTGGCATTGGGAGTATGGCCTGTGAGAGCGGGGGAAGTGAGATGAGGTCTCCACTCAGAAGGCAGGAGGGCGATAAGGAACAGGACGATAGTCGGCTTTCTTCCCAGAGGAAGAGAGAATTTTACGTTTATCTCTGGTTTTGATGAGATAAGGTTCCAGAGCATCGCCAAAAAGCTTAACGCCTGCGAAAGGAACTGAAGCCAGCTTCCATTTTTGGTGTGACTCTGCCTGCCAATTTCAGACCCATAAAAATCTTCTTGCTGCTACAGCATTTGGATGCAAATTTGGCAGAATTGAGAGTGGCATCCACAGTGAATTCCGCCACTGCAATAATGTTATTAAGGTCTTGGTGAGACTGAAGATCAGAAGAAGGCAAACAATTCTGGAGTTGGCACAGCCACCATATGGATGCCCTGGTGAAGAAGGATGCTGCTGTTGAAGCCCAAACAGCCCAAGCAGCAGCCTGGTGATTGCGCTTGAGGGTCTTATCAGAATGTTTATCATCTGGTTTCAGGATATCTTCTGGCTAAGTGGGAGTGCCAGAAGATGAGAATGAGGCCAGAACTGGAATGTCAACAGAAGCCACTGCCAGGGCATTGTCCAGAGCTACACTGACATTGTAGAAACACTTATCTAGAGAAGGTGGGTGAGGACCTGCTGAAGGAGAAGCGCACTGTTCCTTGACCCTGCCCAGAAACAAAATGGGAGAAGGCAAAACCTTTGCATGCACTACAGGCTTGGAGAAGAGTGAATCCCCTTGGCTAGAGGAATTTCCTTGTGGCTCGGGAGCCACTCCCTCTGGCGACAGCTTGGCAGTGACCAAGGCCTTGCTGAATAATGGTCTGAAGAGAATAGGTTTGAAGACCAATGCTCTGGGTGAGAATTCTCTTCCTATGAAAGATTTTGGTCAAAAATCTTACCCTCTTCACACTCTGAATGAGAGGAGTAACTGTGTTCAGATGGTGAAGGTCTTTCTTCCTCATCAACCTCCTTCCATTCTGGTAGAGAAGAATGGACCCTGAGGTCCTAAGGCCTGTGTAAATCAGGATGATGAGGCAAGGAACTTATAGATTGAGAAGGGATAAGGGCCTGAACCCTTTCCAGAGGTTGAAGAATTTGCTTGAAGCCTTCAGCCAATCCCTGCCTAATGGCTGATGAGACTACATCTTGGATATCCCTTCGTCTATGCTCAAAGGTAGAGGCAGAAGGCCAAAGGCTCGCTGCTGTGGGAGTGAAGGTGGCTTCAGGCCTAGATTGAGGAGAGGTTCAAGGCCTGGAGGGAGGGGGAGAAGCATAGTGCACAGAAGCCTGTTGGAAATAAGGCCCAGATCAGCTTAAATCCTGAGGATCTGACTGTACAGCAAGAGCCTCAGGAGACTAGGATGGAGGATGGAAAGGCTCATAAATAACTTCTCCTCCCCTGGGAGGGCTTGGTTGGGGCCCACTAGTATCACCTGAAACATGCTGTAGTTGTATTCCCTTCTTTTGAATAGTTCTGTTGAACTGCCTCTCTAGAGCTGCATGTCTGCACTTCTCTAACCTCAATTCAGCCTGAGTTGCTTTCTTAGGGGCGAGAGCCTTCACTTTAATTTTTGCAGCCACCTCCCTCTGGACTGATTGGGTGCATTGCCTACATCTTTTTCTCCTATTGGGCTTAAGAGACTGTTCCATTGGGGGGGGGGGAGAAGCTCTGCCAGAGCCTTATCTTGCTCCTTTTGTAAAATAAAGGCTCTTGCATTGGAAAGAAGCTGTTTAGAAATTTTTCGATGAAGCCCCTTAGGGTATAAATGGCCCTCAGGATTACAAAATGGCCACTCAACTTGTGGTGGAAGACTTGAATCTAAGATGGCAACTGAGTACAGGAAAACAGGCTCCAAGATTGAAGAATCGCTCCTTAGGCTATACAGAGCTCCGAGTGAAGTCAGCAAGGGAAAAACACAGCAACCAGCTACACGATCAGCTGGCTTGAGCTCTTATCAGTTTGCCGATTGTGTTTACGATCCCTCCAAGCTGCAGGCATGGGGGAGGTCTGCAGATGCTGCCCAGCTTGCCTGCACAGAGCTCTGTAAAGCTGCTCCCAACGTTGCAGGAGAGAGAGAGAGAGAGAGAGAGAGAGAGAGAGAGAGAGAGAGAGAGAGAGAGAGAGAGAGAGAGAGAGAGAGAGAGAGAGTGCCCTGCTCTCCTGGGAGCTGCTTGAATAGAGGAAAAATGTACTGAAGATCGCTGGTGATTGCTATCTAACAGAACACTTTCAGAGACACAGCTACTGACTCAAAAGAGCTGAGTCAAAAGCTGGGGTCTGTCCTGGGGGCTGGCTTTTATCTCCTAGTACAGACTCAGCTATGACATCATAGGAAGGAATCAACCCATCCTGGGCTCTCGATGCAGCATGGAGGAGAATCTCTATGGGGTTCAGATCAGGCGAGTTTGCTGGCCAATCAAGCACAGTAATCCCATGGTCATTGACCAGGTTTTGGTGCTTTTGGCAGTGTGGGAAGGTGCTAAATCCTGCTGGAAAATGAAGTCAGCATCCCCATAAAGCTTGTCTACAGAAGGAAACATGAAGTGCTCCAAAATCTCCTGGTAGATGGCTGTGTTGACCCTGGACTTAATGAAGCACAGTGGACCAATACCAGCAAATGACATGGCTCCCCAAATCAACACAGACTGTGGAAACTTCACACTGGACTTCAAGCATCTTGCAGTGTGTGTCTCTCCATTCTTCTTCCAGACTCAGGGCCTTGGTTTCCAAATGAGATGCAAAAGTTGTTCTCATCAGAAAAGAGGACTTTGGACCACTTATCAACAGATCGATTCTGATTTTCTTTAGCCCAGGTAAGACGCTTCTGATGTTATTTGTTGTTCAGGAGT
Organism: Laticauda colubrina; assembly: GCA_015471245.1. NCBI lineage: Eukaryota > Metazoa > Chordata > Lepidosauria > Squamata > Elapidae > Laticauda > Laticauda colubrina. The sequence continues at coordinate 23,403,410 of BLBF01000020.1, read as the reverse complement.
GGCTTGACAAGAGGAATATGACATTTGAAGCCCATGTCCAGGATCTGTCTATATGTGGTGGCTCTTGGTACACTGACTCCATTCTCAGTCCACTCCTTGTGAAAGTCCCCAACATTTTTGAATGGCCTTTTCCTGACAATCCTCTCCAGGCTGAGGTCATCCCTGCTGCTTGTGTACCTTTTTCTTCCACATTTTTCCCTTCCACATAACTTTCTATTAATGTGATTTGATACAGCACTTTGGGAACATCCAACTTCTTTTGCAATTACCTTTTGAGTTTTTCCCTCCTTATGGAGGGTGTCAATGATGGTTCTCTGCACAACTGTCATGTCAGCAGTCTGTTCCATGATTGTGCTTCCTACTGAACCAGACTGAGAGACCATTTAAAGGCTCAGGAACCCTTTGCAGGTGTTATGGCTTAATTAGCTGATTAGAGTGGGACACTTTTAGCCTTTTCACAATATTCTAATTTTCTGAGATTGTGGACTTGGGGTTTTTATGAGCTGTAATCCATAATCATCACAATTATGATAAATCACAGCTTGAACCATCTTGCTTTGCATGTAATGAGTCTATCTCATATATTAGTTTAACCTTTTACATTGCGTTCCTGAAATAAATGAACTTTTGCAGGATATTCTAATTGTTCAAGTTTCACCTTTATATATCATTTTTTGCTCACATATAAGTCCACTGGCAATTGAAAATTGTTTACTTATATATGTACAATCTCTCCTTTTCCTAAACAGATTTGGCTGTTAATATATTGTAGGAATCTGCCCAGTGATCCTGGACTTCATTATATGACTATTTTGGTAATTCACTCAAAATTCCACTCTTTTCTAAAAGTGAAGAAAGCAGAGAAAGAAAATGCTCTTTTCTGATGTAATGATTTGTCAGAATTCTTCTCAACCACAATTTTGAGTGTTAAAATTGAAAAATGATGTTGTTTGCCAGTTCAGATATTTATTTCATAGAAGAAAATCAAATTCTATCAAACTTGGATGGAAACGTTTGTACAAATGGATGTACAAAGATAAACTAGGCATCTTTTAGAAGGAATCCATAAATATAAAAAATAAAGCTTATAAAGGTCTAAGTGGTATGTGGGGCATATCATGAATTTCATCAGTATTTCTCTATTTGCTACTTGGCATTACTTTGTTTCTTTGTGCCCTTCTGCCAATATCCCAAACTCTCAAATGTGTTTCACATAAACCTTTGTGAGGTAATCTGAATTAACAAGTAAACTTCACAACTTTAAGTTTTGTCTGTCGAAAAAATAACCCATGTGGAATAAGAGGTGCCCTTTCGAACGTCACATTTTAAAAATAATACAGTGGTTAACTATGGCTGTATTAAGAAGTGTGACTTAGTGTTATTAAACATCTAGATTTCTTTGTAAATTGTTAAAGATTTACGTTTCAATATTTCTGAATGCTCTGAGATCATGGTTTTGTTTCCCTGAATAGTGTGCAAAAGAAGATATGAACTAGGAGAATTGTTAAAGATTCAGAAAAGTCTCTCTGTGTTTTCTTTTGAGGGTAAAGGTAATTTGTTAAGAAACTTTCTTGACAGGATGATGAAGCATACTTCTTTGTTTTTTTTCTCCACAGTGTATTGCCAAGAGAGTCAAGCCAAAGCTAGGCTGTAACACATTGACTGACAATTAGATTTTTAAAACCTCAGAAATAAGACCACATAATGGTACCTAATGGGATTCTGAAGCAATGTCTACAACCCCCAACTGTCATCAGGTACTGGAATTAAAAGAAAAGCCTAGCAACTCAGTTAGAACCCAAGGAGGCTCTTAACAGCCGTTGTCACAAATAAGAATTTCATTGGTTCCCTGACAATGCTTCTAATTTTGGGTTACCTGTCATATTAGAGTTGATTAGGCCTTGTAAAATTAATAAATATGTGAGAGGGGTGATATCTAAATTTGACAAATAAATAAAATCTGCATCATATTTTTGACAAGCTTGACACCCAAAAGGATTAAATCTTTCAACCTTCCTCCAATCTCCTCTCTATCCATAACTCCTAACCAAGATAATTAAATCAAAGCATTCTGAAAGGAAAAAATATCATGACTTGAAAGAATATCACACAACAGAATCCACAAATACTAATGGTTTAGAAAATATGCTTGCACATGTATACATTTTACCTATTAATATTACCATATTTTGGTAACAATTGGTTTTATGAGACCTATAGACAAAGCTGTGCTCTTATCCTTATTATGTGCCGAGTTCATTTCAGCTTAGCTTGCAAAGAAAAATTATTTTGATTGTGCCTTGCAGGTTTAGGTATAACTTGTGCTGGTTACGGACCTGCCAGATATCAAAAACTAGCTCTAAAAATTTAGCTGAGAGGGTAAATGCTGAATGCTGAGTTTTATCTAGTTGGATGGTGACTCAGAATTCAACACTATTTTTATGCATGCCTTATATTTTTCAGATCTGGAAATAAATTGGATAGATTGCAAAAAAGAGAAACAGGGTAAAAGTTATTGCTACACATCTCAGAATGTAATCTGGTCTTCCCAGATCACAACCATAGCCACACACATGGCTACCTTTCTATTACATTTCTATATAACTAGGATATCAACTGCACTGGCCATATTCAGAAGAAAGAAAAAAAGGAGGCAGGAAAGGAAGGAAGGAAGAAGAAACAGAAAAAGAAGAAAAAAATTCACTTATCATTACAGTTAAATCTTCATAATAAGAACATTGTGCGAGACCTGTTGGTTGCTAGACTTTTAAAAAATATATTTTTAAATTTTATTTTTTACAGCTAAAATAGAAATCCCTATTTCTATAAATTTTTTCTTACAGTATCTTGGTCTTTAAAATAAAGAAATTTCTTTGGATGCAAACAGATTTCCCTGATATGAGAACAAATCAATGGGAAATCCATCAAAACAAAACATAATTATTAACTATTATTTTTTATTGAAATGCAACAAAAGTTCTTGAAAAAAATCATCTTAAAAAAATAGAATCATTTATCAGTGTCAAATACACACACTAAATATTAGTGTATGTATACACATTAAACATAATTTTCTGTGGAGGGTGGCCAATCAGTCAACAAGATCACCTCCAGTAGTGTGTTTCAAATTTTTTACCCCGGTTGAGTGAGCATGGCTTGGTGGGCATGCTTTGAGCATGCACACACACTTTGTGCAAGGCACAGAGGCTTTTTAACTCACTTCCTGCAATCCTGCACTCTGCTTGTCACTTCAGCAGCAACCCTGTGGCAGTCTGCTGTCCTGTGCAAAGAGCTGTGCTTCAAAAGCAGGACATAAAAGTTAGTATGTAGGCTTCTGGTTCGCAAGGCTTCAGCGGTGGCAGGAATCCATGATTGTGTGCGGTTCCTGCTGCGCTCGCCACAGGAGTGCCTCAGATCCAGCTGGATTTGGGGGCTATAATTACCCCGTAGAGGTAACTGAAGATAGGGGAGACTCAGCAGGGGTCCAGGGGAATCGCAACCTCCCCTCATCAACTGGCTAAACTCCCTTTTCCAAAAGTGGTGGAGCAGTGGTCAGTAATGGCTGCCACAAAGAAGCTTTCATCCAGATAAGAATGTGCAGGAGGAAGCTGAGAAAGTGAAAGTTTTTGGCTAACTGGGATGACAAGTAATACCTAAATGTCCTGGACTTTAAGTATTATTAAAGATACATCGTTCCCGACAAAGACGGAAGAAGCGGTGAATGAAAGTAAAAAGGGAAAGTTTTTTTTTTTCTCATTCTCCTTCCTTACAGTGATAGCAAATGAATAGAGAAATCGAAAAAAAAAAAACATTTTGGCATCAGCAGGTAATTAAATTGAAAATTGAAGCTAAGGGGACAATAAAGATTCTGAGCATTGAAAAAAAATATTTTTTTTTGCTATAAGTGGGAAGAGAGAGGAAAAGAACTAACATTAAGATTTTCTTAGAGGAGGCTGCTTGAAATTTACAAGATTAGAGCGATATTGTAACAAAACTTCTAAAAGATATATTTCAACTGGAGCTTTATAACTGAACTATAACCCCAGGAAGAGAAAATATAGAAAGTGCTAAATGACACAGACTGTGTGTATTTGGATTGCTTAGTGACTTTGGGACTTTTTGGAAATTACTATTTGAAAGACTAAAAATATTTAGCTTGTTTAAAAAAATTTTTTACAATGACACTACTTGTTGATGAACTGAAAATTGAATTTAAAAAGCTAAAAGAAGAGGACCAAAAAGGGAAGAGCTCTTCTGGATCTGTTTTCCATTTTTTAGAAATGGCAATTTATACATATCAGAAACTACAAGAACAAGAAGATTGCAATGAAGAAGAAGCCATCTTTAATGAACAAACAATTTTAGCTGGGGAAGAAAAGGGAAAGAAGGGAAAGAGAATGAAGAATTTAAGACTTAAAAAAACAACCAAAAAAGGGAAAAATAAGATGAAAAATCGTTATAATGTTAGAAAGCAACAGAAAAGAGAAATACAGAAGAAGGTGGAGATCAAGAAGGTGGAGATTAAGAGACAAGGGTGTAAAAAGACAGGATTGGAGAAGAAAGGAAGGGACAAAGGGAAGAGAAGTTACAAAGGTTTAAAATGAGATGTAAAGAAACAAGTTCTATTTAGTGATACTGGGTAAAAATATAATTAAAAAAGAAAAGTACACAAGATTGTATTGTATTTATATTTGAAATAATGTTAGAAAATTGGATTTAATAATACAGTTTAATTTGCTATGGATTATTGTTTTAATCATATTATAAACTTATTATTCTTTTCTATTTTATAATATACTAAGCAACTTCAGAATGCACTAAGTAGAATCACAATGAAAAGTATATATTATTCTAGTGTTAAACTTAGGGGAAAGATTTAAAGGTATTATATTTCAATCTGTGATTACAGGAGAAACTTTATGTTAATGAGAAAAGATAAATAGAAAACTGAAATGGAAGAAGAAAGGAAGGGAAAAAGGGAAGAGAAGTTATAAAGGTTTAAAATAAGATGTAAAGAAACAAGATTTATTCAGAAATAGTGGGTAAAAATATGATTAAAAAAAAGAGACTCTGCAAAAGTACATTAGATTATATTGTTGTATTTATACCTGAAATAATGTTAGAAAACTGGATTTAATAATAGAGTTTAATTTGCTATGGATTATTGCAGCAATTATATTAGATACTTATTATTTTCTTATTTATTTTATAATATAGTAAGTAGCTTTAGAATGTACTAAGCAAAATCAGAATGAAAAATATATATTATTTTAAGTGTTAAATTTAGGGGAAAGATTCAAAGGCGTCATACTTCAATCAGTGAATTCAGGAGAAATGTTGTGTTAATGAGAAAAGATAATAGAAAATTGAAATAGAACAGACAAAATAAATATGTATAATGAATTAAATTGAGATAAAAAGATGTAACCCGGGACTAAGCCTCTTTCCAAAAGGAAGTTTTATGTTTTGATGCCTTGTGTTTTGTTTGTGTATGTTTGTTTATTGAAAACTAATAAAAAATTGTAAAAAAAAAAAAAGTTAGTATGCAAGCCTGGGCCAGCAGAGCATCAGAGAGAACCGGTTGGCTGTCCACTGCTCATCAGTGCTACCAGCTTGGCAGAACCAGGCCGAATCAGTAGAATTCAGTAGATCAGTAGAACCACCACTGATCACCTCAAACATGCAATCTGGAGTCCTTTCTCTTTTTATCTGCAATGCACTTAAAAAGAGATAGAGCTTCAGTCATCCAGTCAGATAACAGATAATCAGAGTTGGAAGGGACCTTGCAGGTCATCTAGTCCAACCCACCCACCCAAGCGGGAGACCCTACACCATTTCTGACAAATGGCAGTCCAATCTCTTCTTGAAACTCTCAAGTGACTCCCATCACTTCCGAGGGCAAGCTGTTCCATTGTTCTGATTGTTCTCACTGTCAGAAAGTTTCTCCTTATTTCCAGGTTAAATATCTCCTTGTTCAGTTTCCATCCATTATTCCTTATCTGGCCTTTGGGTACTTTACAAAATAGCTTGACCCCTTCCTCCCTGTGGCAGCCCCTCAAATATTGGAAGAGTGCTATCATGTCTTCCTGGTTCTTCTCTTCACCAGACTAGCCAAGCCCAGTTCCTGCAACCATTCTTCATATGTTTTAGTCTCCAGTCCCCTAATCATGCTGGTTGCTCTTCTCTTCACTTTTTCTGGAGTCTCAACATCTTTTTTATTATGTGGTGAGCAAAACTGGATGCAGTACTCTAGGTGTGGTCTTACTAAGGATTTATAGTGTGGTATTAGTACTTCCCTTGATCTTGACTGTATCCCTCTATTAATACAACTTAGGATTGCATCAGCTTTTTTGGCTGCTCCTGCACACAATCATTTCTGTCCTGCTAAATATGGCTGCAAAGCTGCAAAGTGCTTATAGATTTGATGGTCTTGTACAAGAAACTTCTTCAGGGGTGCATTATAGAACAGTCAAATTGTCTGCACCTATAAATAAAGCTTCCAGGCTTAATTTAGAGACCAATCCAAAACAGGCGGTGTCCTTTGGAACCTCTGGGATCACACTTGCTGTCTCTGGTAGTAGTTTCTTACAGGAACACTGAGTTTTCCCACTTCACCCAAATTGGGTGGGCTCAGGCAATAAACTGTCCAAGTAATGAAGTTAGTTAGGATGCTTTTTCTGCTATTCCTTAAAGGAAGCAGACTTTAATCAGGCTTTTACATGAGCCTGAAAAAAAGATGCTCCTACCATTAAGGAAACCCTGTTCTGGACTTTGTAAAGAAGTGGTTTCTTTACTTCAGGTTCATGTACAGGCCTAGAAATGGTCTAGAGTTTTATTTGCTGTTTGTTGTTTATTTTGTTTTGTGGCATACAGGTTGTCCCCAACTTACAACCACAATGGAGCCCCAAAATTCTCTTGCTAAGCAAGAAAAGTGAATTGTGCTCCATTTTATGACCTTTTTGATGCAGTTGTTAAATGAATCACTGCAGTCATTAAGTAAATCATGTGGTTGTTAGTGAGCCTAGCTTCCCCCATTGACTTTGCTTGTTGGAAGCCAGCTGGGAAGGTTATAAATGGTCATGTGATCCCAGAACAGTGTTAAGTGGATTTTGATCACATGACCATGAAAATGCTACAACAGTCTTAAATGTGAAAAAGAATCCTATGCTATGTCACTTTTTCAACGTCAAATGGTCACTAAATGGATGGTTGTAAGTCAAGGACCACCTATAAATAAATAGCTGAGAAGGACTGTGTTTCTGCTTGCAATTGTGTAAAGAAGACAAAGCACCTCTTTCAAATCATTTTCAAACCACACAATTAGTCATTAAATTATGGAAATGCCAGTCAAAAATACTGAGGGAATTTTGTATCAGGAATAATGTTCAAATATGTAGGATCCAAACTCAAACTTTTGAGAGCCCCTCACTCAGAGGTCTTCTGTCTTTAAGGATCAGCTTTTTTTTTCCTATACATTTATTTTTCTTTTTTAAAAATATGAAATTTTTTCCTGAGTTCTTATTTTGAAATAATGTCATATCTTTAATTGCAGTCCATTAGAATAGCAGGGCACTCTGAAATGGTAGGAATGGTTTTGGCAACACATACTTCCCCTCCCCAAAGTAGTAAATTTGCAGGACACCTTTTATTACAATTCCTTTCAAAAAATCCCAAGAAACCTGGGAGATATGGCTGTTCTTTTTGACCCTCTATTAGACATAAGGAAGTCTGGATTTCCTCATATTTGGAATTATGTACTAAGGTTAGTCTGAGTGCCTGGTTGACTGAATTCTTATCCCTGTAAGCTGACAGCTCGATTAGCAATGTGAACAAAGTGCAGCCCCTGTCGCCCTTAATGGAGCAACCCAGCCAAGTTTTCTTTGTAAATGATGTTCTTTCCACTCTAATCCTTTCTCAGGGTTTTTTTTTCAATCCTATCCCAAATTTGCACAAACAGGGAGTTCAAAGAGAATACTTTTACCTAGCTCTTCATGAATAATGGAGCCAGAATCAGGCCCCTGAGCATTGAGCAATATGCAAAGACCTTGCTCCAACCGATAAAAATGGGCTTGAGGTAGTAATGAGGAGTTAAGTGTTAATGCGTCCTCATTAACACAATGTGAATTAACTTTAATGGAGTGCAGCAAGAAGTCATGGATAATATGCCTCCTGATGGCTATGGCTGAATTCTCCTGCAAGACGTGACTGCCGTTTCCAGTGACTGGGTCATCCCATGGCAGCTCTCAAGAGCTGGCAATCATCCCAGCTTATGCATATCTCACGAGAAGTGTTACATGCCATATTTCATGAAATGAAATTAAGTGCAAAGTAAAGTCTCCTTCAAATCTAGTTTGACTCCTCGTGACTTCATAAAGATGCCCAAATAGTTTTCTTGGCAACAGTAGTCAAATAAGGGGTCATTGATGGTCTCTGAGTTTGGTTGTTTTCTTGCAGACATTTTATTATCCAAACTAGGTAACATCATCAGTGCTAGTCAATAGCATATACCCTAGTTTGGATAAGGAAACCTCTGCTGGAAAACAATTAAGCTCAGAAAGAATCAAGAATCACACTTGGAATATTGCATCCAGTAGCAGACATTTTGAATAATTCGGAGAACTGACAAATATCATCTCTGACAGTATCCTTCCCCTGCCATGACCACCAAGCCACCACCACAGAACTGGTAGAAAAAAAAATTGAATCCCACCACTGGTCACCATGTTGTAAAAAAGATGTTGAGATTCTAGAAAGAGTGAAGAGAAGAGCAACAAAGATGATTAAGGAAATGGAGGCTAAAATATATAAAGAACAGTTGCTGGAACTGAGTATGCCTAGTTTAATGAAAAGAAGGACCAGGGATGACACGATAGCAGGGGTTGTCAAGAGGTTGTTACAAAGAAGAGGAAGTCAAGCTATTTTCCAAAGCACCTGAAGAGTGCTGAAGACAAGAAACAATGGGTGAGAAGCAACCTAAAACTAAGGAGAAATTTCCTGACAATTAGAACAATAAATCAGTGGAGCAACTTACCTCCAGAAGTTGTGGCTGCTCGATCCCTGAAGATTTTAAGAAGAGATTGATAATAATTTGTCTGAAATGGTGTAAAGTTTCTTGTTTGAGCATAGAGTTGGACTAGAAGACATCCAAGGTCCCTTCTGACTCTACTTTTCTGACCCTTCATTTCAACTCTGAGCTACAAATATTCTCCTTTATTAGTAGCCAAATAGTTTTCCATTACCTTTTTCCGGGATGCTGTTTTGACTTCTTAAATTTATTTATAGGGCAGGTCTCCTATTCCACTATTTATTAGATCCAACCTTGCTTAAGCCCCTGTCACACAGCACCAACGGATGGAAAGAGGATGTTAAATGGAGAGAAACACTTGCCATCCGTTGGTTAACGCGATGCTTCCGTTCTGTACTCACTGCGTCTGTTTTTCATACTCTCTATCCGTCCAGCATCCGTCGACTACCATTTCATCAGCTCAAAAAGTTTTGAGCTGCACAAAACGTTTTGAGTGGAAAATGGATCCAACACATCCGTTCTGCAACTGCAATGCATGCGGGGAACATCTGTTCGACATCTGTCATCATCTGTTACGCGTCTGCTATATCCGCTAAGAATCCGCTGCGCATCCGCGCAACTCACATCCACTCCAGTGGAAAATGGACACAGGGAGGAAGCGAAACAGATGCGGAACGGACACAAAGCGTTAGTAGCACGGACGGAGAAAGGATGAAAGCAGATGCAGCTTGCATACAAAGCATAACAACGGAAAAAACGTTCGCAGAGCGGATGTAACTCGGATATTTAGGATGTCTGCAGGATGCCTAGAGGATGCAAAAGGACACCGAACAGAAAACCTATATTTCCTATAAAAAGGGGGAGGAACTCACCTGGATTTCACTTTCAGTCCAGCAACCCTGCGGTGCAGACCTTTTCAGCCTTGCTCTTGCTCTTGCTCTTCCACAGCATCCAGTCATCTCCACCATGGATCATCACACACTCCTTTTGGTAGCCACCATCGTTCAACAGCAGTGCAAAGCAATCTACAGGCTCTTTCACCTGTTCTATGTGAAGAAAAAGGAGGCATCCAAGAAGTGTCTGGGTCCGAAGACAGATCGCCAGAAGAGCAGAGTACAGACTGTATAACAAACTGATGGTGGAGCTGAAGAACGAAGACACTCGGGCATTCCAGAACTTCATGACGATGCCGCCAGCCATGTTTGACAAAGTTGTGGAGCGGCTGAGACCCAGGTTGAACAAACAGAGCACCAACTTCTGGCTCAGCCTGGACCCTGGGCTCAAGGTGGCACTGACTCTGCGCCACCTGGCCTCAGGGACCAAGTACAGGAGCATGCAGTATGGCTAGAGGGTGCCAGACAACACCATCAGCATTGTGATCAGAGAAGTGGTGCAGGCCATCATCGAAGAATACCTGGAGGAGCACCTCCAGTGTCCCTCCACTGAAGAAGGATGGAAGAAAGTTGCAGAGCAGTGGTATCAGAAGTGGAAATTCCCCCACACCATTGGGGCCATAGATGGCAAGCATGTGACCTGCAAAGCTCCAGCCAAGTCAGGGTCCACTTAGTTCAACTACAAGGGCTTCTTCAGCATCATCCTCTTTGCCATGGTCAATGCTGACTACAAGTTCATGTACATCGATGCTTCAGGCAATGGCTCATCTTCAGATGCCCAGGTATACAACGCCAGTGACCTCAAGGAGGGGCTGGAAGGCAACCTCATCATGGGCTTCCCAGATCCAGACCCCCTGCCCAACGAAACGCAAGATGTGCCCTATTTCATCATGGTGGATAACGCCTTCTCCCTCAGAACCTACCTCGTGAAGCCCTACACCTCCAGATGCCTCACCCGTGAAAAGAGGATCTTCAACTACAGGCTGTCCAGGGCAAGGTGGGTGGTGAAACATGCCTTTGGCATCCTGGCCAACAGGTTCCAAGTACTTCTCACCACCATGCAGCATCGCCCAGAGACCGTGAGGAGGATCGTGGAAGCTTGCATCCTGTACAATCTCATGCACACCCACTACCCAGTGTTGCAGAACAGGCTTGTGGACCTCCAACAAGGCAATGGGGACATGGAGCCTGGGGAATGGAGGCAAGGGCAAAACCTGATAGATACTGTGGATGTGCAAGGCCCCAACAGAGCTTCACGTGAAGAGAAGAAGCAGCGCAACCTCCTGAAACACTGTTTCGACTCCCCAGCTGGAGCAGTGGAGTGGCAAGATAGGATGGTAGATGATTAATGGATGCTTCCTTCAGCCTGTCTCATCACACTGATGAGATTGGGCCATATATGTTGAGTGGCCCTACAATGAACAGGGAATTTAATAAAGAGTTGTGTTTATGTTGAAATGTGTGGATCAATGATTAAATTGTAATTTATAATAATGGGCCAAGGGTGTGGCCCCTGGGAGGGTGGACCATACAGTCCCACTATGCTTGCACTGGAGGTTTATCTATCCCACAGCTATTACTCATCCCACAGGTATCCCTGCCGTTCCACAGCTATTACCCATCCCACAGGTATCCATGCCCATCCCACTGCTATCCTTACACATCCCACAAGCATGCAAAGGCTTAAACCATTTCTAAAAGTTTCCACCAAGACTTTATTTACTAAAATAAATGAAGCAAGTGTGTAAAGCAAAGATAATCTTTGTTAATAACATGGTGTAAAAGCAAAATGACCCAAGTGTCCCAAGCAAAGTTAAAGTCAACAGGTAGCCACCCAGTCCCTGGCACTCTTCTCAGTCACTCGGAGGCGTGCCCATAGTCTCAGGGGTGAAGGGTCCAGGTGCTGTGGAGGTGGCTGCTGCTGGAGTGCTAGTCTGAGGCGCCATTGGGGTGCCTGGCCCCGAGAGGACAACAGGGGATGGTGTGTGGAAGAAGCTCTCAGAGAGCTGACTCAGTCCTGTGATGTTTAGAGCCCCTTCCTCCAGGAAATGGGGTGTCAGCCCCAATACCGATGACAGATGTTGGCTGTGAGCTGGAGGAAGGAGGAGTGTAGTGGGGATGTCTGGTCTGCAGCTGAGCGACGTGAGGCGTGGGTGGCATCTGTGGCGTGGGTGGCATCTGTGGCATGGGTGGCATCTCTGGTGTCGGTGGCGTCGGTGGCGTCGGTGGCATCGGTGGCGTAGGTGGCGTCGGTGGCATCTGTGGCATCAGTAGCATCAGTGGCACCGGTGGAGTTCGATGTACCTGTACCTTGACTGGGAATGGCTGCCTGTGCTGCTGGAGCTCCTGGTAGCCGTAGCCTTGGTAGGTGAGGTCCTGTGGAAAGCCTTGGAAGGGCTGACATCACCTGGGGTGGAGGAGCAGACCTGGACTGGGTCGGAGCAGGTTCAGCTGGGTCTGGACGGTTGTGAAGAAGACCGGTGATCCTGTCTTTGATCACCTGGTACTGTGATTCAGACATGTTCATGAGGGTCTGGTTGACGTAGGTGAGGAAGGGCTTGCGGTTGGAAGATGGGACATTGGTTTGTACAAGCTGAGAGAGGAGATCTACGCTGCTTCTGATGGTGTCCCTGATCTCCAGCAGCACAGTGTGGCTCTGCCCCTCCGGTCTGGCTCACTGCCTACTTTCTGTGGAGGTGAAGCTGGGGGTGGATGTGGGTTGGTCTCTGGTGGAAGTGCCCTCTCCTTGCTCCCACTGTGTCAGGGGGTCCTCCACGCACTCCGCCATGGGGAGTGCAGCTGTCAGGGGGGTCTTCGTCGTGGGGCGCTCCACAGATACCTGCCTGGACACAGGAGCTGACTCTTGGCCAGAAGAGGACTGGCTCTCTGCGGGTTGCCTGAGAGAGAGGGTTGTGAGAGGGGCTGTGGATATCACCCTCCAAGAAGCTGCACTTGGCCATCACGTAGGTCTCTCAGTCCATCAGCTTGACCGTGGCCTGGCCAGATTTCTTGAGGTGCAGCTTCCCGTACCAGGTGTGCATGTGCTTCCACCAGCCGAGGAGCACCTCCGAAGTATAGCCCAGGCTCTCTGCCTTCTCTCTCCAAGCAGCCTGCTTCCTTTTGTTGTCTCAATAGAGCCTGTGTCCCTTCCGCCAAAGATACTTTTTCTCCCTCAGCCATTCCAGCACCTCATCCTCATGTTCCTCTTCAATGGAGTATTGCCTACTCTCCCATTCTCGTTCTCACGTATGCCTCTTCCTCCCTCTGGCAGGGACATCTGGGCCCTCATCAGAGGGGCTTCGAGGTTGTAGGGGCTACTCCTCCACACCAACAGCAGCAGAAGCAGCAACAACAACAGCAGCAGCAAAAGCAGGACCAGCAGCACCACAGCACCAGCAGCACCAGCAGCACCAGCAGCACCAGCAGCACCAGCAGCACAAGCAGGACCAACAGGACCAGGATCAGCAGCAGCAGAGTAAGCACCAGCAGGACCAGCAGGACCAGGAGCACCAGCAGGACCAGGAGCACCAGCAGCACCAGCAGGACCAGTAGCACCAGAAGGACCAGGAACAGCACCAGCAGAGTAAGCACCAGCAGAAGCACCAGCACTAGGAGCAGCTCCAGCAGAGTAAGCACCAGCAAAAGCCCCAGCACCAGGAGCAGCGCCAGCAGAATAAGCCCCAGCAGAAGCCCCAGCACTAGGATCAGAGCCAGCAGAGTAAGCCCCAGCAGAAGCCCCAGCACCAGGAGCAGCACCAGCAGAGTAAGCCCCAGCAGAAGCCCCAGCACCAGGATCAGCGCCAGCAGAAGCTCCAGCACCAGAAGAGTCAGCCCCAGCAGCAGAAGCCCCAGCAGAAGCAGAGTCAGGGCCAGGGGGTGGGATGGTGAACCTGTCCTTCTTGCCAGGGCTGGCAGCAGATGGCACAGGCCTCCTCTTCTTCCCCATGGTTGTTGGCTGGCTGGAGCTGTGTCTGGGAGCAGGTCTTTCCTCTGAATGGTGACCTGCTTGCGAGCTGCTTCCCTTTATATCTGCCGGGCTGATACAATGCATCCTCCCCGCATGCGCAGTGAATGCTTTGCATCCGCTAGGCTTCCACTAGGCATCCGCTGGGCTTCCGTGATGCATCTGCTTCATCCCCTCGGCATCCACTCTGCATCCATTCTTTCCGTTGTGTGTCTGCTTCGCTGTACTCCCCCGGAAGCCCCGCGGATGTGCCATCCGCTTTCCATCCGCTTCTATCCGCTAGGCTTCCATGGAGCATCTGATTTCCATCCTGGCTACATCCTCCCCCTGTCCATTCCTTTCCGTTGTTGTCCGCTCTGCTTATGCAAATTTGGGGCACTTTTGAGAGCGGATAACAACAGATGGAACATTTTCTCGTCTGCAGTGTCCTTTTTACATACGTTTTGCATCCGTCGGCCAATGTGACAGGCCCTTTAGTTTCTTATTCAGAAAATAAGAGTGGCCAAATTCTGCTACTATTGAGATAAGCATATCTCAATAGCCATAGATGGATTACATCTTTTTTTAAATCTTTGAAGGAAGCAGGCTCAGCTCATGAATGATTCTTCCCTTACCAGCTTTGGGCAGCACATGAAATTTTTACAACCACTTTGTAGGCTTATATTAAAAGTCAATGGTTACAGAGGTACAGAGAAGGCATAATGGCAACCATGTATAAAAGAAATTTCTTTTGTATATCTAAAAGCTTTTGAATATCTTCTCAGCTTTTGAATATCTAAAGCCCAGAATTTCTGGTCTTACAGTACTGTCTGAATCTTCCATACATTAGCCTCAAGGAAACATGTTGAGGAAAGCAGTGTCCTTGAAACTCAGAAAGTTGTCACCTATCAGAGTGGTTGACAGAAAGATCAATGTCCTAACTCAGCACAAAAAACATTTCTTTAAGTTCTTGAGGAAACAGCTTTTTGTGTTTCCACCATTTATCAGGCCAAACAAACAAGAATGTTATAGAAGGGATAGAACTTACTTGTTTGCATTTTAATGTTCAGTCATTTAATTCACACATTCCAAATCTATATGCAAATCAGAATGTAGTTGTACATCAGTATCTACGCTTCTCCAAAGATTGCATTACAATTTGCAACTGAAATATTAAACATATAAATGAATATATTTGAGAAAGGTGTGAACAAAACATACTATATTAAGAAAAAAATGAGCTTTAAAACACAAATGGATGCACTGAAGGAAACCAAGGGGGAAAAAAAGACTTTAGAAAATTATCCCATGATGCATGGAAAATTTTACATCAAGATAGGGCTTTTTAAATTAAGGGCCTGTCGCATAGGCCAACGGATGCAAAACGTATGTAAAAAGGACACAGCGGACAAGAAAATTTTCCATCCATTGTTATCCGCTCTCAAAAGTGCCCCAAATTTGCATAAGCAGAGCGGACAACAGCGGAAAGGAACGGACGTGGGGAGGATGTAGCGAGGATGTTAAGCGGATGCTCCATGGAAGCCTAGCGGATAGAAGCAGATGGAAGCAGATGGCAAATCCGCAGGTCTTCCGGGGGAGCACAGCGAAGCAGACGCGCAGCGGAAGGAACGGATGCAGAGTGGATGCCTAGCGGATACAGCGGATGCATCACGGAAGCCTTGCGGATGCCTAGCAGATGCCTAGCGGATGCAAAGTGTTCACTGCACATGTGGGGATGATGCATTGGTTCAGCCCTCGTGGATATAAAGGGATGCAGCTCGTAAACAGGTCACCATTCAGAGGAAAGACCTGCTACCAGACACAGCTCCAGCCAGCCAACAACCATGGGGAAGAAGAGGAAGCCTGTGCCATCTGCTGCCAGCCATGGCAAGAAGGACAGGGCCACCATCACACATCCTGGCCTTGACTTTGCTTCTGCTGGGGCTTCTGCTGCTTGGGCTGACTCTTCTGGTGCTGGGTCTTCTGCTGGTGCTTACTCTGCTGGCACTGCTCCTGGTGCTGATGCTTCTGCTGGTGCTCACTCTGCTGGCACTGCTCCTGGTGCTGGGGCTTCTGCTGGGGCTTACTCTACTGGCGCTGCTCCTGGTGGTGGGGCTTCTACTAGGGCTTACTCTGCTGGCGCTGCTCCTGGTGCTGGTGCTTCTGCTGGTGC
>BLBF01000020.1:23371552-23387366 GCA_015471245.1 Laticauda colubrina | reverse complement strand
GCTTACTCTGCTGGCGCTGCTCCTGGTCCTGCTGGTCCTGCTGGTGCTCCTGGTCTTGCTGGTCTTCCTGGTGCTCCTGGTGCTGCTGGTGCTGCTGATGTTGCTGATGCTGCTGGTGGTTACTCTGCTACTGATGATCCTGGTCCTGCTGGTGCTGCTGGTGCTTACTCTGCTGCTGCTGTCCTGGTCCTGCTGGTTCTGATGGTGCTGCTGGTGGTGCACTTCGGAGGTGCTCCTCGGCTGGTGGAAGCACATGCACACCCGGTACAGGAAGCTGCACCTCAAGAAATCTGGCCAGGCCACGGTCAAGCTGACGGACTGAGAGACCTACATGATGGCCAAGTGCAGCTTCTCCGAGGGTGAGATCCGCCACCGAGGAGCAGCCCCTCTCACAACCCTCTCTCTCAGGCAGCCCACAGAGAGCAAGTCCTCTTCTGGCCAAGAGTCAGCTCCTGTGTCCAGGAAGGTATCTGTGGAGGACCCCACGATGGAGACCCCCCCGACAGCTGCACTCACATGGCGGAGTGTGTGGAGGACCCCATGACACAGTGGGAGCAAGGAGAGGACACTTCCACCAGAGACCAACCCACCCCCACCCCCAGCTCCACCTCCACAGAAAGCAGGAAGAGAGCCAGACCGGAGGGGCAGAGCCACACTGTCCTGCTGGAGATCAGGGACACCATCAAAAGCAGCATAGATCTCTCTCAGCTAGTACACACCGACATACCATCCTCAAACTGCAAGCCCTTCCTCACCTACGCCAACAAGACCCTCATGGACATGTCCGAATCACAGTACCAGGTGATAAAGGAGAGGATCCCAGTTCTTCTGCACAACCCTCCAGGCCCAGCTGAACCTGCTCTGACCCAGTCCAGGTCTGCTCCTCCACCCCAGGTGATGTCACAGCCCTTCCAAGGTTTTCCACAGTCCCTCACCGACCAAGGCTATGGCTACCAGGAGTTCCAGCAGCACAGGCAGCCCTTCCCAGTCGAGGCACAGGTTCATCGAATGCCACCGGTGCCACCGGTGCCACCGATGCCACTGATGCCACCAATGCCACCAATGCCACCCATGCCACAAATGCCACAAATGTCACCAATGCCAGAGATGCCATCCAGGCCTCACCTCACTCAGCTGCAGACCAGACAGCCCCACTACACTCCTCCTTCCTCCACCTCACAGCCAAGCCCGGCCTCAGAACATCTGTCATCGGTCTTGGGACTGACACCCCATATCCTGGAGGAAGGGGCTCTCAACATCACAGGACTGAGCCAGCTCTCTGAGAGCTTCCTCCACACACCATCCCCTGTTGTCCTCTTGGGGCCAGGCATCCCAATGGCGCCTCAGACTAGCACACCAGTAGCAGCCACCTCCACAGCACCTGGACCCTTCACCCCTGAGACTATGGGCACGCCTCCGAGTGACTGAGAAGAGTGCCAGAGACTGGGTTGTTACCTGTTGACTATATCTTTGCTTTGGACACTTTTCTTGGTTCATTTTGCTTTTTTAATAAAGTCCTACAGTTTGTTATTAATAAAGGTTATATTTGCTTCACATACTTGGTTCAGTTCTTTTAGTCAATAAAGTTTTGGTGGAAACTTTTAGAAATGGTTTAAGCCTTTGCATGCTTGTAGGATGGGTAAGGATAGCGATAGGATGGGTTAGGATACCTGTGGGATGGTAAATAGCTGTGGGATGGGCAGGGATACCTGTGGAACAGCAGGGATACCTGTTGGATGAGTAAAAGCTGTGGGATAGATAAACCTCCAGTGCAAGCATAGTGGGACTGTATGGTCCACCATCCCAGGTGCCACACCTATGGCCCTTTATTATCAATAACAATGTAATCATTCATGCACACATTTCAGCATAAACACAACTGTTTATCAAATGCCCTGTTCATTGTAGGGCCACTCGACATACATAGCACAATCTCATCAGTGTGATAAGACAGGCTGAAGGAAGCATCCATTAAGCACCTGCCATCCTGTCTTGCCACTCCACTGCTCCAGCTGGGGAGTTGCACCAGTGTTTCAGGAGGTTGCACTGCTTCTTCCCTTCACGTGAAATTCTGTTGGGGCCTTGCACATCCACAGTATCTATCAGGTTTCACCCTTGCCTCCATTCACCAGGCTCCATGTCCCCATTGCCTTGTTGGAGGTCCACAAGCCTGTTCTGCAACACTGGGTAGTGGGTGCAAATGAGATTGTGCAGGGTGCAGCAAGCTTCCACGATCCTCCTCACGGTCTGTGGGCAATGATGCATGGTGGTGAGAAGTACCTGGAACCTGTTGGCCAGGATGCCAAAGGTGTTCCCCACCACCCGCCTTGCCCTGGACAGCCTGTAGTTAAAGATCATCTCTTCACCAGTGAGGCATCTGGAAGTGTAGGGCTTCATGAGGTAGGTTCTGAGGGAGAAGTCGTCATCCCCCACAATGAAGTAGGGCACATCTTGTGTGTCATTGGGCAGGGGGGTCTGGATCTGGGAAGCCCATGATGAGGTTGCGTTCCAGCTCCTCCTTGAGGTGACTGGCGTTGTATACCTGGGCTTCTGAAGAGGAGCCGTTGCCTGAAGCATCGATGTACATGAACTTGTAGTCAGCATCGACCATGGTGAAGAGGATGATGCTGAAGAAGCCCTTGTAGTTGTGATAAGTGGACCCTGACTTGGCTGGAGCTTTGCAGGCCACGTACTTCCCATCTATGGCTCCAATGGTGTGGGGGAAGTTCCACTTCTGATACCAGTGCTCTGCAACTTTCTTCCAGCCTTCTTCAGTGGAGGGGCACTGAAAGAGCTTCTCCAGGTATTCTTCGATGATGGCCTGCACCACTTCTCTGACCATTTTGCTGATGCTGTTGTGTGGCACCCTCCAGGCATACTGCATGTTTCTGTACGTGGTCCCGGAGGCCAGGTGGCACAGAGTCATTGCCACCTTGAGTCCAAGGTCCAGGCTGGGCCGGAAGTTGGTGCTCTGCTTGGTCAACCTGGGTCTCAGCCACTCCATAACTTCAACATGGTGACAGCATCCTCATGACGTTCTGGAATGTATGAGGGTCTTCGTTCCTCAGCTCCATCATCAGCTTGTTATACAGTCTGTACTCGGCTCTTCTCGTGATCCATCTTTGGACCCAGATGCTTCTTGGCCACCTCCTTTTCTTCGCGTAGAACAGGTGAAAGAGCCTGAAGATGGCTTCGCACTGTTGAAGAACGATGGTGGCTACCAAAAGGAATGTGTGATGATTCATCGTGGACATGACTGGATGCTGTGGAAGAGCAAGAGCCAGATGAAGGTTGAAGAGGTCTGAACAACAGGGCTGCTGGACTGAAAGTGAGATCCAGGTGATTTCTCCCCCTTTTTATAGGAAATACAGGTTTTCCGCTAGGTGTTCTTTTGCATCCTCTTGGCATCCTACAGACATCCTAAATATCTGAGATACATCCCCTATACGAACCTTTTTTTTCTGTTTTAATGTTTTGTATGCGAGCTGCATCCACTTTCATCCTTTCTACATCCATGCTACTAATGCTCCATGTCCGTTCCACATCCGTTTCGCTTCCTCCCTGTGTCCGTTTTCCGCTGGAGTGGATTTGAGTTGCGCGGATGCACAGCGGATGCCTAGCGGATATAGCGGACATGTAATGGATGATGACGGCTGTAGAATGGATGTTCCCGTTATGCGTTGTGGATGCAGAATGGACGCATTGGATACATTTTCTGCTCAAAAAGTTTTGTGCAGCTCCAAACTTTTTGAGCGGATGAAATGTTAATAGACGGATGCTGGACGGATAGAGAGTATGAAAAACGGACGCAGTGCGTACAGAACGGATGCATCGCATTAACCAATGGATGGCAAGTGTTTCTCTCTGTTTTACATCCTCTTTCCATCGATTGGTGCTGTGTGACAGGGGCTTTAGAAACTGACTTAGAAATGGAACAGAATGAACTTAAAATATTAAAAAATGAGATATCTGGTAAAATACACTTTGACACATTTCATCGTGTCAGAATTCCCTGATTTTCCCTATGCAGACAAGAAACAAAAGTCCTTTAGTAACATTAATGTAACTAGGATTAATGGTTATTAATAACATTAATCAAACATGGCTCCACACCACACAGTTTGATACTCTGAATTCCTGAAATGGAGGTTTCTCCCTTTTTTGATCCATCCTCCCAGTTTCTGTTTTTAGGCTATTCCATGGATTTTGTCAAAGCAGGAAGAGTTTGGGTGGTCTGAACTTTCTAATAAAAGCTTCCTGTTGGGTTCGTGGGAATGAGACTCAGAGATCAGTGTAACTTCATCTCTTTTATTTAGTTCTGAAAGTCTGTTCTAACCAGGAGCCGTGGCAGCTCTTTTTATAGAACTGCTCACGGCTAGTGTCCAATGATGGCTACTTGTTTTTCCCACCGCTTGAATTGGCCACTCATCACCCTGCTATTATTGGCCAATCAGCATTGAGAAAAGTAGCCAATCAGCATCGGGTATTTATTGTCCAATAGGAATAGCCTATTTGAAGTATGTTAATATGGAACACTCCTCCCTTCTAGGTACGGTCCTACCATACGTAGTCACTTAAGCAGGCAGGCTTCTAGGTTGCCTAGTTGACCTGCGCAGTTTAGTTGTGTCGTCATCTTCAGTGGGTTTAGATGGGATCACTGTTTCTCCTGTCTGTCTCTGTTGAACCTCCTGGAAGGTAGAGTCAGCCATGCCGCTCCCACTCGACCTACTCGGGCTGATAGAGTCGGCCCGGCTGCTCCTTTCCGACCAAGCATCCAGGTCTACTTGTGTTTCTTGTTCCTCACCGAAGACTTCCACGGGTAGATCACTGTTTTTTCTTATGTTTATTTGGGAATGTTTTTTATTGTGATTATTTTGATTTTCTGCAGTTTCTTTTTCTATTGGGGAGATTTCTTTTTCTACCAGAGGGGTTTCTTTTTCTACTGGAGGTTTCCCCCCTCCTTGTTTATTACTGAAGGGTCTCCCCCCTATCTGGTTGGTCTGTTGCTGGTTTTGTGTAGTTGTTGTGATGTTGTTGGTGTGTGTGTGTGTTGTTCTTCATGTCTGGGTGTGTCAGTGGTGCATTGTAGTATGCGTGACCGTAGTTGGTCAATATGTCTTTGACAGGTTCGGCCGTTGTCTGTTTTCATTCTGTAGGACCGTGGTCCGGTTATCTATGTAATTGTTGCCGGTATCCACAATGGTTGGCCAGTGAGGTTTTTTGCGTATACTAGTTGTCCTGGTTCAAATTTATGATACTTACTTGAGGAGTCAGTTGGTTTTTCAATGGCGTAAGTTGGGTGTAATTTATCTAAATATGATCTTAGTTTTCTGCCCATCAGTAATTGTGCTGGGCTTTTATTTGTGGTGGAGTTTGGTGTTATGTGTTGTATTGTGAGCATTTTTTCAATTCTTTCTTGCATGTCCCTTGTGTCTAATTTGTCTAGTGTTTTCTTGGTATACCGGACCATGCGTTCCGCCCTACTGTTCGTAGCCGGTTGACCCGGTGCTATCAGTGTATGTCGTATGCCATTTTCTGCTAGGAATTTTTTGAAGGGTAGTGCTGTAAATTGTGGGCCATTGTCGGAGATGAGTACATCCAGTAACCTGTGTGTAGTGAATAGCTTTCGTAGTTGTTTGATGACTGCTTCGGTGGTTGTAGAGTGCATGATGCTTACTTCTATCCAATTGGAGTAAGCATCTACTACGATTAGGTATGTATGCCCTTTTATTGGCCCCGCAAAGTCTGTATGTATTCATGACCAGGGACCCCTTGGTATTTCCCAGTGCAGAATAGGGGCTGAAGGGGGTGCAGGATGGGAGTTTTGACATTTCCCGCAAGTTTCGGCCCATTTCCCAATATCTTTGTCCATCCCTGGCCACCATACATAGCTCCTGGCCGGGGTTTCCATTCGCACGATGCCCAGGTGGCCTTCGTGCAATATACAAAATATTTGTAATTTTTCTGGTATTATGACCCGATCACCACAAAGTATACAACCTTTCAGTAATGACAGTTCGGTTTGTCTATTCTTATACAGTTTGATAATAATGTCTGTCTCGTTTTCCGGCCACCCTTTTCCTACCCAGTTCAAAACTTGTAACAATATCTTGTCTTTTGTGGTCATTCTGGCGATGTCAGCTGTGGTTATCGGTAGGTTTGTCAGGGTAGGTTTGTCAGGATTTGTAGGGTGGAAGTGGTTGGTGCCGGGTCAGTCTCTATGTCTGGTAAGGGGGCGTGGCTCAAAGCATCAGCATGCAAAATGGTTTTTCCGGGCCGTCTACAGTTGTATGCCGCCAGAAATTCGGACCACCTTGTCATTCTCGGTGACAGTATGTCAGGGGTGGCTCTGTTTCCAGTGGGTATACCTAAAAGGGGTTTGTGATCAGTCACAAGGGTAAAAGTCCTACTGTAAAGGTATTCGTGGAAACTTTTTACGCCAGATATAGCCACCAATGCTTCTCTGTCCAACTGGTTATAGTGCCTTTCAGTTTTTGAGAGGGTCTTTGAATAGAAGGCAATGGGGGCTTCTCTTTCATCCGGCAGGACATGGCTAAGCATGGCCCCGATGCCAAATGGTGATGCATCGCATGTAACTGTAAGCAGTAATGTCTCACTGTATTGCATCAATACCGCGTCAGAGGTGATGAGGTCCTTTATCTTCTGGAACGCTGTCTCTCCACGTCGTCCCCAGGTCCAGACAGCCGATTTGTCTAAGAGTCTATGTAGAGGTTCTGCCGTAGTTGCCTTCTGTGGCAGAAAGACATGGTAAAAGTTTATGAGTCCCAGAAAAGCATGAAATTCAACCTTATTTTTTGGTCTAGGCGCTTCTTTGATTGCCTTGATCTTTTTTTCTGTCAGGTGGATGCCCTCTTTTTCAATTTGGTATCCTAGGAATTCGACTTTTTATGTGGCCAATTTACACTTTTCTTTTTTTACCTTGAATCCCGCTTTTTGGAACCTTTGCAGGACCTCTCTGAGGCGGGCTTCTAATTGTCTCTCATCATTAGCTGAGATGAGCACGTCGTCAAAATATGGGACTACTCCTTTTATCCCTTGTAATGATCGCTCCATTAGGCTTTGGAAGACCCCAGGGCTACCCTGACTCCGAATTGTAATCTTGTACATTTGAATGCTCCCCTATGTGTCATGATTGTTTGTGCCTCTGCTGTTTCCAGGTCTACTGGCAATTGCTGGTAAGCTTTGGCAAAGTTGAGCTTTGTGAAGACCTTGCCCCTTCCCAGGGAGCGTAGTAGGTGTTGCACTACCGGAACAGGATTCGCACTTTGCTGTAGTGCATGGTTCAGGGTAGCCTTGTAGTCCCTACAAATTCTCACGGACCCATCCGGCTTAATTGGGGTCATGATTGGGGTCTCCCATTTGTCATGATCAATCGGTTCCAAAATGCCTTGTGCTATTAGTTTGTTTAGTTCTTCATCAATTTTGGCTTTTAGTGCGAAGGGGACTCGCCTCGCCTTCAGCCTAATTGGAGCTATGGTTGGATCTAAATTGAATGAGATAGGGGACCCTCGGTACTTGCCTAACTTTCTGTCGAAGACATCCTGGAACTCTCTCATCAGGTTCTCCTCCCAGTCTGCGTTGGTGATGCGGTTAATGCAGGTCACTCCGATTCCTAGGGGCTCGAACCACTTGAGTCCCAGTAGGCTTGGTCGGTTCCGGTCTACGATGGTTAGCAACAATATTTTTTGAAGTTCCTTGAAGGTTACCTGGAAGTGTCCAAGCCCGACTGCCAGTAGTCTGTTGCCTTGGCAGTCTTTTAAAATCAGTGTTTGTTGTTCTAATTCGGCTTTGCCTATGTGCAGTACTAGTCTTTTGATGGTATCCCAGGATACCATCGATAGGTATAATCCAGAATCGACCTCCATTTTGCATTCTTGCTCCTCGACTCTGACTGTCACATGTACCTTTCGGCCATTAGTCACATTGGAATGGCCAATGGTGATGGTCTGATGCGTTTCTTCTTTCCTGTAGCTCTCACTTGGCCGCTTCCCTTTGCTTTCATGATTTTCTCAGTTCCACATTGTCCTCTCTTTCTGTTTCGGGAGTGTGTTGTCCCTTCTTCTGGGGCTGCAGCTTCTGTGGTTTCCGCATATACGTGCGATGTGGCCCCTCCGTTCGCAGTACCGGCAAACAGCGTCTAAGAACCGGCATTCTGAACGGGGTGGTCTCCTCTGCAACCAGCACACTGGAACCCTGATTTATGACCATTTTTCATTCGCTGCTCTCGCTCATCCTGGAGCCTGTGGATTTTCTCTTCCTTGTCTTCGTCGATTCCCGATGATCCGCTGTCTGTGAAACGTGCAGCGGTCTTGTGTGTGCTTTCTACTTTCTTCTTGGCACCCTAATTCATTTCAGTTGATGTCTTTGGTGGGTTAGCATTCATTTGCTGCATTTTTGCTGCTGATTTTTTGGTTGCTTCTGCTACCGTGGCTTCAGCAATAGCCTCAGAAATGGTGATCTTTGGTCGGGTCAGCAGTCGGATTTGTAGGGTAAGGTTTCTCAGTCAAAGTACCACGTGATCCCTCATGGCTTTGTCCATGTTCAGGAATTCGCATGCTCCTCCGATGTACCTGAGAGCGGCTACAAAACCTGCAATGCTCTCACCTTCCTTCTGGTCCCGTATATAAAATTCATGTCTCCTGATGAGGCTGGAGACAGTCGGTGCATAGTGAACCGTCAGCAGCTTCTCCAGGTCCGGCCAGGCCATTTGCTTAACGTCATCTGGTTTTGCTAGTGCCTTGGCCATCTTAAACACTGTGGGCCCACAGTGTCTTAGGAATACAGCTCTTTTGCGATTGTCCAAGATTCCTTGCAGGTCGTCACTCTCTAAGAACATGAGAAATCTATCGATGTAGGATTCCCAGTCCTCTGCTGCTGGGTTGAAGGGTGCGAGTGGCGAGTTGGTTCCGGCCATTTCGTCTGCTTGGTTCCTGATGCCACGTGCCCCACTGATCTCTTTCTCAGAATCCCACCTTCATTGCCAGTGTTCGGTTCGCGGGAATGAG
Source organism: Laticauda colubrina (assembly GCA_015471245.1). Lineage (NCBI taxonomy): Eukaryota > Metazoa > Chordata > Lepidosauria > Squamata > Elapidae > Laticauda > Laticauda colubrina. Next base: position 23,378,340 of record BLBF01000020.1, on the reverse strand, counting down.
ACTCAGATATCAGCGTAACTTCAGCTCCTTTATTTAGTTCTGAAAGTCTGTTCTAACCAGGAGCCGTGGCAGCTCTTTTTATAGAGAGCTGCTCACGGTTAGTGTCCAATGATGGCTACTTGTTTTTCCCACCACTTGAATTGGCCACTCATAGCCCTGCTATTATTGGCCAATCAGCGTCGAGAAAAGTAGCCAATCAGCATCGGGTATTTATTGTCCAATAGGAATAGCCTATTTAATGTGGAACACTTCCCATCTACCTTTCGAACTGAATTGTCCCTGAACTAGCAATATAGTTAATATTTTTTCCTTATGATTTATTGATTATAGAAGTCAATTAAAGCATTGACTAATGGCCAGTATAAGCTGCTATATCAGACTGGCCTAGTTCTTCTGAATTACAGCATAACTTTTTCTTGGCAAAAGTTCCAAATTGCACAGCTGATGCCATATGGTTGATGGCTGACCTCCTCTCTCAGAAACCTTTTGAATTGGACATGTCTGGACACTAGCCTTGTCTTTTGCCTTAATGTAATGACTTGAGAGTTCTTACCACAACTTGCTGTACCCCATTGAATTATTTCTGTCATGAAAGGCAGATGAGCCCCATAGCATTAAAAAAAACCTGATAAAAGAAATGAAACTTCTCAAGAACTAATATTTGTATTCTTATTAAACATTTGAAAAATCAACCTGCTGATTTGAAAGTATCTGCTAGAAGAGAATTTCATGCACCATTCTTTTTAATTCAGAGGCAAAAATGAATGTTGCTAATTAGACTTTTGAGAAAACTCTATCTTCTAAAGAGCTACCTGGATATGAAGATATATATCTTTCTTCTACATTTATCTTTATTTTTACACCATTAAAAAGGCATGGCTGCTGTTGCTGAATTGTTTGTTGTTGTTTTTTAATGATTCATGTGCACACACAGTGATATGCAATCCTAGAAGGAAGTACAGTAATTATATGAACCACAATTAGAACTATACAGGTGAAATGGTGTGCAGGAATTGAGGTCCCATTTGTCTAATTTCAGTACAACACAGTCTCAGTTAATGTATTATTATGGCCCCTTGTTACCTAATAAATGAACTCTTACTGGATGCTTTCACTGACACTCAGGAAGATAATCTGTGAACTACAGCTGAAGTTACTTAATGTGCTGCAGAAAAGTATTATTCCATGCACTTACTAAAACAGATTTGCATGCATTATTAATGGTAGCCAACTTGGAGGCATGATGAAGGGAAAATCTACCTATTCACCAAGAAAGCATGCAAACATTATGATAAATTAGAAACACAGACAAATCTTTAAGATGTCTACACTGAGTGAAATAATAGACATTTGCACATCTGGCAATATTGATGAGGAAGATTTAGAGGAGAATTTGACTCAGTTATTGAGTAAAGAAACCTGAAATTATTCTATTTTTTTTGTTCCAAGTAATGTGTTTAGGAGATATGGAATTTTGGGACATTATTTGAACAAATTCTTGAATCAATGACATTGTGAATTATATTAAACTATAGCTTTTGAAAGTTTGCGGTTTGAGATAAACTAAGGTCTGTATGCCATAATTTTCTCACAAAGCCAGAGAGGAAGCATGAAATTCTGCACATCATAGAGCATGGCTTGAATGCGTTTCCTACCTCAAATCAACAGAAAAGAGAGTCATTGATTTTAGCAACTACAAAACAAATGTGAAAGCTGGAAAGGATGTTGAGACGTTCTCTGTGAGCTGTGAAGAGCATCCAGAAGTGGGAGGTGCTTCAGTCTCTTCTGGAAAGGCTGGGCTTAAAACTCCGGGACACTCCTCCTCCTCCTCCATGGAACACCTCCTCAGCATCCCCCAGTTTTGCGAAGACTCAGTGCCAAAATCCGGGACTCATCACCTAATCTAGACCCCTGAAGGGAATGGAACCCCACCAGATGGAAAGAAATGGGTGGGGCTGGATGCTCTTCACAGCTCACAGAAAATGGGTGTATCAGGTAAGTACCAATGCCCTTTCTCCCATGAGCTGTTCAGAGCATCCAGAAGTGGGACATACCAAAGTTTGGCCTTTCTTTAAGGAGGGACTCCATCTGGATCAAAATCCATTCCTAAACTCTATGGAACATCTGCAGGACTCTTCTGCCAAATGAAGTATCTGCTGAGGCATAGACATCAATTTTATAATTTCTGACAAAGGGCAATGGTGAAGCCGAAGTCTCCGCTCTGCAGATTTCATCTATGGAAGCCCAAATGGCCCATGCTGCTGATGTTGCCACACTCCTTGTCAAGTGGGCTGTAATGCCCTTAGGAACTGAGATGGACTGGTAACTTTTAGCTTTGGTGGCTCTCAATCATCTACCAATGGTCGTCAACGACACCCTGTGTCCTGAAGTGGATGGGTTGAAGGATAGGAATAGAGCCTCAGATTTTCAAAATGCCACCGTGCGCTCTAGATAGATGCTTAATGCCCTTCGAATGTCAAGTTGATGCCATTGATGCTCCAGTCTATGAGATGGTTTTGGACAAAAATTTGGAAGCACCAATTCCTGTGCTCTGTGGAAGGCTGAATTTACTTTAAGAGTGAACGATGGATCCAATCTGAGAACCACTCTGCCTGCATGAAACACGCATAGGTCCTTTCTCATCAACAATGCTGCCAACTTGGAAATCCTCCTTGCTGATGTAATTACAGTTAAGAAGACCACCTTATATGTCAGGAATTTGAGACTAGCAATTCTTAAAGGCTCGAACGGGCCAGTTGTAAGTGCAGTTAACACCTTGTTGAGCTCCCAAGTGGGATAGCAGTGAATTACAGGAGGTTGTAAGTTTGCAGCACCCTTAAGAAAGCTCCAGACATGTGGATGGCATGCTATGGAATGAAGGTCACCTCAGGATATCACTGAGGCTAAGGCTGCCACCTGTCTGTGTAAAGTATTTGGAGATAAGCCCTTGGTCAACCCCTCCTGTAAAAAGTCCAATATTGTCCTATTGATGGGGCAGTTGGGTAGATCTTAGGCCCCCAGCACCAGAGACAGAAAGCAGACCACATGGCCTCCTATATACAATTTGTATAGGACCGTCTGGATGCTTGTATGGTGGCAATGGCATCCTCTGAAATCTGTTGGGTCCTTAAACAGTTCTGCTCAACCTCCATATGGCTAGGCTGAGCCATTGTGGGTCCAGGTGAAGTACCAGCCCTTGCAAGAGGGAAACCCTCAATGGTGGAATTTTTCAAGGTTGTTCTCTCAACAGGTCCTGTAAGTCCACGAAGCATGTTCGCCTGGGCCAGTAAGGGGCAACCAATATCAGTTCCGCTCGTTCCTCTAATAACTTCTGGATCAACCCGGGTATTACAGGGAGTGGAGGAAATGCATATAGAAGTCCGGGAGGCCACTGACACCGCAGAGCGTTGACGGCCTCCACCCCTTGAGTTGGGTACCTTGAAATATACTGGGGCAATTGGGCATTGAGGGGTAAGGCAAATAGATCGATAATCGGTTGCCCAAACCTCCACACTTCTTTCTGGAAGAGAGACAGGTATAGGTGCCATTCTGCCTGATCTATCGAGGCCCTGCTGAGCCAGTTCACTTGTGTGTTTAAGGCCCCTGCTATGTGCTCTGCCTTGAGCAACAACAGATTGGCCTCGGCCCACTTGAACAACCTGGCCATCTCCAGCATCAGAAGTTTGGAGTAGGTACCCCCATCTGTTTACACGGGCCTTGGTTGCAATATTGTCTGTCAAGACCAGAACGTGGCATGATTGGAAAAGGGGTAGAAAACTGCATAATGCCAGATGAATTGCTCGCAGCTCCAACAGGTTGATGCTTTGTGATTGTTCGGAAATAGTCCAAATTCCTTGTGCAGTGTGGGATTGGAAGTGAGCTCCCCATCCTACCAGGCTGGAATCGATTGTGATCGTTGCCCTGCAAGGTTCCTTGAAAGGACACCCCTTGTTTATTATGTTTTTCGACCATCAGCGGAGCGATCGGAGAACATTGTGCGGTATCTTTATCTGGATGTTGGAAGTGGCTCTTCTGGATCCATGGAAAGGTAGCAGGAACCATTGCAGATCTCTAGAATGGAATCGAGTCCAAGGCACAATGGAAATACAAGAAATCAGTTTCCCCAACAGTTGAGACAGAACTGCCAGGGAAACCCTCTTTAAGGCTCTGATATCTCTGGCCAAAGACTGGATATTATTCAACCTATCCTGAGAGAGAAAAACCTTGCCCTCCATGGTATCTATCACTGCCCCTAAATGAACTAACCTAGTTGAAGGGATCAAATAGCTTTTATCCCAATTTATGGAAAAGCTGTGACCTTGAAGGGTCTCCAGAGTAATCTTGGTATCCAAATTTGCTTGATGTCTGGAAGATGACAAAAATAAAATATCATCCAGATAGCATTGTAAACGAATAGATTTGATCCTGAGGGAGGCAGCCAAAGCCACTAGGACCTTGGTAAAAGTCCAAGGGGCCGAAGCCAGACCAAATGATAGGGCGATATATTCGTAGTGCTGATCACAATAGCAAAATCTAAGGTATTTGTAGTGAGCAGGTCTAATTGGTATATGTAGATAAGCCTTTGTCAGATCTATAGAGGTCAGGACATCATTCTCTCTGAGGCTGAACAGAATGGACTGGAGAGTAATCATTTAGAATTTTTGATAAACCAATGATCTGTTCAGACATTTGAGGTCCAAAATTGCTCTCCAGTCCCCTCTTTGGGACCAGAAACAATAGAGAGTAACAGCCTTGACCCCGTTGTTCAGATGGGACCTCTCTAATGGCCCAAATATGCAGAAGATGATTGATAGCCTCCTGCATCAATGCTCTCTTAATGGGGTCCGTGGACCTAGAGCTCCTAATGAAAAAGTTCGGAGGGGAGGATTGAAACTCTAGCACCAAACCAATCCTAACAAAGTCCCTGACCCATGCATCAGAGGTGGAGCTGTCCCATTGATCAGCAAATAATTTTAGTTGCCCTCCAATGGGGACTGCTGTCAAGGACTCACTTGGGCCAACGAAAAAATCGGCCTCCAGTGCCTCTGGGGTTTCTTCTGTTTTGGCCTCCCCGCTAACCTCTATTGGAAGATTCTGACCTATCCTGTCTAAAACTGGGCCTGTAGTCTGATCTTCTTTGCAATCTGGGAACGTATTGGCCTTGATAGTAGGTTCGAAAGGAACCCCTTCGAAACGACCGGGGCATTCTGTTTTCAGACCTCTGAAAAAGAGGAGGAAACACTTTTTTCTTGTTTCTATTCTCAATAAGCAGGGGCTCCAAGACACTGCCAAATAATTTATCCCCTAATATTGGGGCTGATGCCAATTTGCATTTATGCTTGGTATCTGCCTGCCAATCTCTGAGCCATAACAGTATCCGTGCTGATACGTGAGATGCTATGGCTCTAGAATTTGACTGCATTAAATGTGGCATCGGCAGAGAATTCTGCTTATGCAATAATCTTAGCAATATCCTGGTGGGCTCTGATATTTGACACTGGCAATATATCCCTCAAGTGAAAGAGCCATCGTAGGAAGGACCATGTAAAAAGGACGCAATTGTAGCTGCTCTAATGGCCCAGGCATCAGAAACATGCGCCCTACAGAGTGCCAACTCTGCTCTCTTTTCCTCCAGTCTCAGGGCTTCCTCAGCCTCATTGGAAAAGGTTGAAGAAGAGGCCAGTGCCACAATGGGCTCACCCACCTCTGGCGTTCTGAAAAAAATTGAAAACTCTGGTGCCAAATTATAATATCATTTATCGTCCCTGTCGGGCTGGGTAGGATGCTGCTGATGGCCATTGATTTTGTACTAATTCAGCAAACATTCGAGGGCCAGGAATAGTTTTTGCCTCATTAGTTGGTTGTGAGAATATTAGATCCTCGGATTCATCCTAAGACCCTGTTGACAGTGGATGAGGGCTTGATGTGCCTAGTTTAGCGGTGTTCTTTGCTTTGAACAGTAAAGATTGAAAGAGATGCAGATGAAAAAGGCCAGAAAAGGTAGATTGGTCTGGAATGAGGCCTTCATCACCGGACATTCTTCTTTCTAGTGGGTCAGCCTCTGACAATCCCGAGTCCATCTGATGGAGAGATCCCACCTCCATGGGAACATCCTCGTCATCTAATTCCACCACCTCCTGAAGACCCTGGACTGGTATATCAGGGATATTGGGGAATACCTGAGTTTGATGATGTCCCATATGCACAAAGGTTCAAGCAGATAGGGATCCTGCTTCCAAAGTAGCCGAAAAGTGTCTGGTCTGGATGGATTGCTGAACTCCAGCCGCAATGCACTTTTGTATGGCCATCTCCATCCATTGCCCCATTTTGATGGGAATAGTCTCAGGTAATCCCTCCTCCTGTCTTAGACCAACAGCTGTAGGGATGAAGGTTCCCTCTGGGATTCACCAGGCAGTGCTCATTGGAGGAGATATGCCTATGGGAGACTGTCCAGAAATAGCCTGTCTGGGCTGGGTGGATAAGTCCAAGGACTTCAGCAATGTACTTGGGTCCTGATCTGATTGTTGTGTCATAGCCATCTTATCCGCCTCCCTGGCCCATTTCTGCCACTGCCTTTCAAGGCTTGGTGCCATCTATGGTCATCCTTATCAGCCAACTTAGAGGCCTCTTTGGGGCTCACTGACTTACCTCGGGACTTATTTGTCTTGGAGTGGAAGACCTTGTCACCTTCCATTGTGGAGGACTGAATCTTGTGACTCTAACTTTAATTTTAAAAAATATTATTATTATTATTATTATTATTATTATTATTATTATTATTATTATTA
>BLBF01000020.1:23302493-23330459 GCA_015471245.1 Laticauda colubrina | reverse complement strand
TTTCAGTGCAGCTTGGCTGCGTGTGAAGGGACGGCTGCTCTTTATTATATATATATATATATATATATATATATGTTCTTTTTAGGCTTTCGCAGGTATTTACCTGTGTGCTGTTTAGCTTCCTTCGGGTATTATCCCACGTCATTGTAGTTCTGTTAATACACACATATATATACATATGCATATGTCTATATGTAAGCCTATATATATGGGAAACAGTATCTAAGGGTCCCTAGCAAGGCAAACCCCTCAATGCTCCAAGCAAGAAATTTTCAGGAACCCTGGTCCCCAACAAGGGAAACCAGCTATAGAGGTCCTGGATGGATCCTTTCCTGTCAAAAACATCCCGCTGTTTGACATGGCACTTGAGGCTTCGCTCCAATGTAATGATCCAAAAGCAATTGCAAGAGGGGAAAAAAAAAATCCTGTTTAAGGACTAGCCTGCTTATGCAATGCCAGCAGGCTAAGAGAGAAATAATCCCAGGAAAATGGAATGGGAAATTACTTGCCCCGGTCCCCAAGAAAGGCAACCAGTGGGGAATGGAGCCTGTAATATTTAGGCACGAACTTGATGCCAGCCTTTTAAAAAGGCGGGAAGGCAGAATCTCCAATATTAATTGCCTAAGCAGTTTAATGAGCCGCTGCTGCTGACTCTCCAAAATGTCAGACAAATGATCCTGTAAGGATAAGTGAGCCATGGCTGCGAGCGTTCCGGCAAGATCGCAAAGATAAGACGATCAGGGAATTAGATAGACTAATTGCCTGAAGCGGCCGTCTCAGACTGCCTGCAAAGTGGCAGGCTCCACCAGTCACAAAGAGCTGCTCTCAACTGATCAAGGGGATAACCTAATAGAGCCACAAGCCTTGAAATCGCCAGATTAATAGGGAGAAAAATTTGCAAGCCAAATTAACCCAAGAGCAAACCTGAATCTTGACTAGCTGAATCAGAAACCATTCCAGTCAGGGAGTGCACAACCTCTTACCACGAAGGTTGAGCTAAAACTGGGGGATGATGAGGAGGTGCTCCGTAGAGGAGGAGGAGCATCCCAGAGTTTTAAGCCCACCTTTCCAGAAGATACTGAAGCACCTCTCACTTCTGGATGCTCTGAACAGCTCATGGGAGAAGGTAGGATGCAGATATGCATATATATTATCATATAGTTTAGAATGAATCAACATTCTAAAAAAGTCCTTGTCATAACACCTGTGTAACTTTTTTTTGCTATTTTATACATTCTTAGTTATATTATTAGCTACTAACCATATTTGGAGGGTTTTTTGTCTGCTGTGCAGATGTCACCATTACTGGAACATTGCACAGACTTCACATACCACCCAAGTATCTGGTGCATTTCTCTACTGGAGTGTTAAGAGGGCAACTGGGGAAAATCCCACAGTGTCACTGCTTTGGCATCCACTTAAATGTCTGGAGTTAACCAAAAGGAAAGGTTGTAAATCATGTTTGGAAAAAGATTGATGATGTTCATGAGATATATATTCTCTGGGTGCCACAGTGCTGTTTGTTTCCAAGATTTCAGAATTGGGGATGAGGAGGAGACTAGACAAAGTTTCTTTTTTTTATCATTAAAATTGATGACATGTCTACATTGAGGAAATAAAAGAACAATGCTTGGAATGCCAAAGTGTTTTTCTACCTTTTCCCAGTCATTAAAAATAAATAAATAAACAAACAAACAAAAGCTACCCTCTCCCCTCAACCAGATTGTGTTATACTGTATATATTAAATCTTCAAAATGTTTGACAAATCTCAAATATTTGAGGGTGGCACTTTGTGGGGAGGTTTTTGTCTGAATTTATAAGGGATACAAACTGTAACATCAAAAACAGAAAACCGCCTTCTTTTTTAAAAAAAATAAATTTATTTATTCAACGTTTTAACATTTAAAAACAAATTTCCACACTTTACAATGTTACTATAGCAGTGCTTACATTGTAAGTATCTTCTTTTGACATGTTATACATCTCTATATTTGCTTCTTTATCATTCCAGGCATTTTTACACATTTACATTTTAAAGTACATTTACTTACACAAAAACCTTTGTTGTTTTATAGTTTTACAGTATTATATAGATCATTTGATGCTTTTGCATCTTATTTTTATCCATTCATAGCAAACATCCCATATTTTATAATATTCTCCTTTTTTATCCATCAATAACTTTGTTAGTCTATCCATCTCTGCACATTCATACACCTTATTAATAATTGTGGGTAAATCCACCTTCTTATTTGAATAAGAAGGAGACTTTAGCAGAAATATTTTGACCAAACACTGTTTGCATACTGAACAAATTTGCTTAAGAAGTTGATTATTTTATAACCAGTTAAAAAGAGAAACAGAGAAAAAGAACTACTTATTCAACTTACTAGAAATTTTTTTTGATCTGTGAGATTCAGTTTTGAAACTGAAGGAGAGGTTGAGATACAGTAAAGTCATATGGAGAATTTAGCATAAAGGTGTAGATTTCAAAATATTCTACATAGGATTGGTTGTGTGATTATATTTTTATACTTGTTTCCATATAAATTACCTTCACAAAAAGCAATGAAATAAATATTACAGAAGGCTTACCTAATAATGCAAGAAGATTGGCATCAACACAATTTTGCATCTTTTCCTGTGTTATTTCAATACTTCCCATTTCCAACTTATGGAAAACTTTGGCAGGAAAGTTTCCTAATATTTAGAGGGGAAATGCACCAATGATTGGCAACTGTTAACCCTGCTCATCTTCATTTTTTAATATTTGTGATTAGTAATAATATAAATTCTACATGCATATTATTATAGGGTTGAGTTTGTGTAAGAAGCTATTGAATTTTTGTAAGATACAGGTGGTTAATTACAGTAGCAGAAGAGAGAGGACAAAGAAATTGAGATATATGACATTTCTTATTTGTAAGGTTTTTCTTAAGAATTAAAGAGGTTCTAGAAACCAAAACCTCAAAGATTTTTAAGTAATAAATATATCCATTATTTGTTATTAATTGCAAAAAAATAAAGTAATTTCATTTAAGTTAATCCACTGCACAGGAAGACATCATTTCCGCCATCTGCCAGGAACCCATCCAAAAATGATGAGGAGATTCCATCAATTTTCACTTACCTGTGGACTATATTTGGAACTAAGCCAATCAATAAAAAGATCTAAATTGCAGATAGACAGCCAGCAATAGATAGAAAAGCTAAGATGTACTTAAGAACTGAAAGGGAACTGTAAGCAAATTTAAATGATTGCATTTGCAGCATTCCCTTCAACTGAGATTCTTGTTTTCTCATAATTGTTGATTGTGAGTGGTAGCTATGTTCAGTGACAAACACACATTATCTTTTCAAGTTTCAGATTTTTACAAACAGCTGGACACAGAAGGACATTCCGAGCTATGGCACACCTGCTTTCAATCTGTACTTCAGCATTACACATCGCAAAAGAATAGATGCATCAACCCACTGAATTATTCTAGATTATGTTATGTAAATTAAATTTCTCATACGAGGAAATGAAAGTGAAAACTGCAGGCTATATTTATGCAGTCCCTTTTTTCAGCAGCTTATAATACTTGCTATATTTATTCATGGTGAATGCTGCCTGCCAGACACACCAATACAATAAAAAAGTCACCATAATCCTAAAAAGTGTAAGGAAAATATAGCATAATTTTCTTTGTGAAAAACAAACAAACAGACAAGCAGAAATATATGAATGATTGCATATTTGATACAATGATAAAATGGCACATGCTAGGTATAGTCCTAAATTAGTATTATCACATAATTTAAATTTAGAATCACAATTTTTTGACAGATTTTTTTGGGTCTTTTGTATTAGTAGTGAGAGTACAGAAAGAGAAAACTCTGAGACATGCCAGTTTAGGGACTCTCACTTTCTATCTTTTGCTAATTTTTTAACATAATATACGTAGGTATAATGTTCTCAGGAACAAGTAGCTTAAATATTACAAACTGACTTTATAATATTTCTAGATCAGACTGTGCAAATTATACTCTTGATATTTACCTTGTGTCCTGAAAGCATGTTGAAAAATTTGTCAGTGGGAAAAAAAGATAAAAAAACAACCTTCCCTCTCCCCAATTCACATCCTCCATCTGCTTACACAGATGGAAAACTGTAATCCTTGGTAATTTGGAAGTGAATACAAAAAACATACCTAAAAGAATTGAGAAATGGGCAAATCAGGGCAATAACCATTTTCAACATCATACTTAAGCTACATGTTCTTCTCAGTTGCTTCTCCATTTTTTGCTTATCATAGGCCCTATAAATTAGACCATCTAATATTTCCTTCATGAAATAATTAGAAGGATGATAGAAACAAATATGTGTGGCTACCCAGAGGATACCCAACAAGAATAATTTGGATTCTTCAACCAAGGGATGCACTTCATGTTTGTGTGGCTCCTGGCAAACAATAGGCTATACTTATTGGAAGCTGCAAACAATAGTTTGGCAGATGACTCATAAACTCTTCAAATTAGACCTTGAATGGGTGATCTGTCCATTCAGTCCACAGGAATGCCATGTTTTTTTATGGACAGCAGAGAAATGAAGAGGAAAGAAGAAAGGAGAGGAGAGGAGAGGAGAGGAGAGGAGAGGAGAGAAGAGAAGAGAAGAGAAGAGAAGAGAAGAGAAGAGAAGAGAAGAGAAGAGAAGAGAAGAGAAGAGAAGAGAAGAGAAGAGAAGAGAAGGAATGAACCTTGGAATTCTTCTAGTTCAGGGATTCCCAACCTCCAATTCCCAACCCAATACTGGGCCACAACTCATTTGGAACTGGGAATGCAAGTGCTGGGCAAGCATATAAAATCTGCATTTGTGTGAAAAGGCACACACACATATATGAAACCATCCCCACCCTGCTGCCACCACTGGTTCACAAAGCTGGAAAGGTTGGGGACCATTGTTCTAGTCCAAATCCCTGCTGCAGCAGAACCTATACCATTTAAGACAAATGATTGTCCAATCTCTTCTTAATATGTCTAGTGTTGGAGCATCCACAACTTATGGACTCGAGCCATTCCACTGATTAAAAATTCTGTCAGGAAATTTCTCTCCAGTTCTAATGTTGGTTCTCTCTGATTATTTCCCATCCGTTGCTTCTGTTCTGCCTTCAAGTGCTTTGGATAATAAGTTGATCTCTTCTTTGGGGTAGACTCTTAGATATTGGAATACTGCCCTAGAACTGCCCTAGAACACTGCCCTAGATAATGTACTTATCACAAGTAAATTTACCTCGGAATCATTTGGCATGGCTGATCAATATATATTGTTGCTCAAATGGGAATTAAAGGTTTCCTGTATTTAAGAAGGTACATGGGTGCAATACAAACTGAAGCAGTATCCCTTTATTTACCCATGCCCCAAATCTTCCCACTTCTGCCCTTGCCCTCTGTCCTTGGATCTTTTCTGTGGGTGACATTTTGATTCCTAATAAATGTGAATTATATTTTATTATTATAACTTAGACTGATGTATAGTTGCTAGCTAATTAACTGAGCTGGAAAGACCCTAGCATCTATTGATATTTTTTTTTAAATGGTCATGTGATATTTTATTTATGATGGGCTGATCCTTAAGTTGCTTTGAGTATCTAATGCCATGCCAGTAATAGCAGAATTCAGCATGCATCTGGAATAAATAAATTATTACATGCCAAATTAAAAGAAAGCATCAAACAAAAGTTGAAGTCAAAAGAACAAGGAACAATAATTTAGTAACAATTAGGCTTATGCAAACCCTTTAAAATAAATGCTTGCAATACACGAGGAATATGTACAAAACACCCATTGAATCATTAAAGCAATACAGGTTCTTTATAAGATACACCTGGCCATATTTAAAAGAGTGCATGCACAACCACTGTGCTTTACTGGGTCAGATGGCTGTCTAAGCATATTTATGGAGGAACAGTTGGCAGCAGCTATGTAACTCTAAAAATGCAGCTGCTTCAATGATTCAGAGAGAGGTGCCTGATACATGCTCCAAAGCACTACAAAATACCTTCTGAAGGATTATAATAGTGTCCACTTGCCCATAAATATTATTGAATGAATAATTCAACTATGACTTTACAACAGATATGGCTTTCATAATTTTCTAAAGTCCATTCAACCCACTTTAGAAACCTTCAGAAGGAATGCCAAATGGGAATTGAAATTCTGGCAGAGCATATTAAATTCTCATGGAACAATTAAATTCATAAAGTTCTATAGAGACAGACTGAAGTAGGGGTTGAAGGCACCAGACTACAACCTGTGAGTTCTAGTCCTAATTTAAGCATGAAGCCAGCTGGGTTCTTAGACAGCTTGGCTTTTACATTTGTCAAGCTTTTGACATTTGTCAAGCTTTTAATAGATTACTAATACTGTATTTCATTAGCCTGAATGAGATTTGATCAGGCTGAGATTATACTTTGAAAAGTATAAAGAAAAACATAGAAGATTTACATATACAGTCCATCAGAATTGATCAAAAGATTACTAATTTCAAGCTTAAAAATGAAAGTTATTTAGAAGTGGTCATGTTGGGAGAGAAAAGTGCATTAGTTATGTTTGCTGCCTTGAGTTAATTTTAAAATAATAAAATCAGCATATAAATAATAATAATAATAATAATAATAATAATAATAATAATAATGATGATGATGATGATGATGATGATGATGATGATGATGATGTCTGCCAAGTTCCATATTAGAGTCATAAGCAGCTTACAATCATAAAACAATGAAAGGTAAGAATCCAATTTATATCTTAAACTATTATATATGTGTGTGGGCAGGTCAGTATAAAAGCTGAGAAAAAAAGTATATTATTCTTCACTTCAGGCAGGAATTGATAAAAGGATAGAATTATATTTTTTTCATCAAAAGAAAAATGTTGCTCCCCAAAGAGCACTTCAGCATCGCACAAGCGTATCAAACAGAATCTCAATTCTGCAGAAAATTATTTTCAAAATGGATTTCTTCTTATATTTTTGCCACTTACGATTTTAATACCCACAGAATCGCAACCATATAAAAAACTAGTAATTATGGCCTCTTAGAGATACAGAAGTATGTGGGGTGGGAGAAATATCCCTGAAGATTTATGATGATTGTATCCCTAAGAGATCAATACATCATGCAATTTTACTTTTAAAAATGGTATTGGTATGCCTCTACAGAGAAAACCTATCCATCTATCTGTCATCTAGGTATCATGCAAATATACATTTGGAATAAGCAATAAGCATGAAGATCACACTTCTAACTAAGTTATATAGAAACATCAATCATTCATTCTGTCTATAATAGGACAAGGCAACTACACTGTAACTGAGAATTTCTCATTTGGCACTGAAATTGAGCAGTCATTTATGGAATATGTATATTCACAAATAGGCCCACTAATGTTCTAGTCCCAGGTGACCTTAAGATGAAAGGCCTGCTATTCAAACCCATCAATGTTTGCTCAGAAATAAGTCTCATTAACTTTTTTGAAGATTATTCTCAAATCATGATATGAAACATTTAGAAAAAATAAAAGATATGAGATTTTAGCCCATTTTTAGCAGAAATTGGAAAAGCAACAATAAGAGGGAAATGGGGGAGTTATGACAAGTTATTGCATCACTGTCCAATGTGTCTTCTAACTTTTACTATGATTATTAGGATTGTAAGTGAAATATTTATATAAACAAATGGGTTAAATCATGTCCAGATTCAGGTACAGTTAGCTGGGACAGAACAGATGAATTTATCAATGCAGTTTTAGTCCCACAAAGTCAAATACAGCATACAGAATAGCATTAAAATAAGCATTTTACCACCACCCCCGGTTACCATTCAGTAGTATCTGTGTCCTACCAGACTATTCCCACATTTAGGAATGATACGTAAAAATAATCTAACCAGCGCAATGATTTGGGGACCGTGATCTAAATTCTGTTATTTTATTGCCTGACTCTAGCTAATCTGTTTTGCTCAGCCTAGTCTACTTAACTACATTATTTGCTAGATTTATTTCATCTTTATTATTTTATAAGGAGCTCAATTTGGCAATCATTCATTGTGCTCCTTCCTGCTCCAATTTCCCCACAATAAAAACTCTGTGAGGTGGGTTGGGCTGAGAAGAGTGACTGGTTCCAAGTCACCCAGCCAGCTTTATGATAAAGCCAGGACAAGAATTCATAGTCACCTCATTTCTGGGCCACTACCTTCACCACCACACCAAATTGGCTCTCAATGTTTTGAGGATAGTATGGAGGGAAGATGGAAAAATTATGTATTTGTTCATCCCTTGCCATTTTGGACAAAAAAACAAATATGAAAGGTTCCCCTCTTTTATCTTTGGTAAAGGAAAAATTCCATATGAGTAAAAAGAGAAGTTTTCAAGCATACGTTTACATGAGGGACCACATTTTTATTTGTTGTTTCTATCTGTCTGATCCAGTAGAATGGTTGAATGGCAGCTGGCAGGACTCCAGAGGCCTGCCTTTTTGCTATAGCATCTGCCTTATGGAACACTGTTCCTTAAGATATTATTTATTTATTTGTCAAGCAAATATTAGATAACAGGTATAAGTACAAACTTGGTTATGAACACATGAAATGGATACAAATAGTAAAAAAAACATTAGGACAGGGATAGTAGGTATATTGGTCTGCTTATGCATGCCCCCTACAGACCCCTTAGGAAAGGGGTGAGGTCAATAGCAGATAATCTAAGGTTAAAGTTTTTGAGGTTTGGGGAAAAAAACACAAAGTCAGGTAGAGTTTGGTGCAGTTTACCTTGAGTTTGTATCTATTATGTGCTCTTGTATTGTTATGGTTGAAGCTGAAGTATTCATTGATGGGTAGGACATTGCAACAGATAATTTTATGTACTACATTTAGGTCGGACCGAAGGCAGCATAGTTCTAGGTTGTCTAGGTCTAAAAATTTTAGTCTGATGCATAAGGTATTCTGCTATGAGTAGAGGAGTGGAGAACTCTTCTTGTGAAATAATTCTGGACTTTCTTGACTGTATTAATATCTGATATGTAGATATGTAGATTAGAATGGCTCCAACCCTGATGGTCTTTCACAAGGCACTGAAAGCTTGGTTCTATGAAAACCAGACAATAAATAATGGATGGAAACCAAACAAGGAGAGACTCAACCTGGAAATAAGGAGAAATGTTCTGATAGGAGAGCAATCAACCAGTGAAACAGCTTGCCTTCAGTAGTTGTGGGAGTTTCATCACTGGAAGCTTTCAAAAAGACACTGGACTGCCTTCTGTCAGAAAGGTATAGGGTCTCCTGCTTGGGCAGGAGATTGGACTAGATGATCCATAAGGTCCCTTCTGTAATCTGTATGTATATATGTTGATGTCAAAGAGCACAAGGGTGCAAAAGTTCCCATTTTCTGGTTATGTCAACCATTAATAATGATATTTTTCTTTTTTTAATGTATGTTTTAATTTTTATATCTCTGATAAGAATTTGTATTAAATTTACTTTAAGATTACTTGACATTAAGAGCCACTTGCTAAGATGGCCAGTCATACAAATGGAATAAATGAATAAATAAAGTGGTACATCCAGATGAAACCTAATATCCTTAAGTTCATATCCTGAGCATGGTGAAATCACAGTCACGTTTGAGAAATAAGTTTGAAAGACAATTCGTAGTAAAATTTCTTCTTCCATACTTGTGGATAATTTATATGTGAAGTTCTCAAGATCACATTAATTTATACAAAATCATTAAATTTATTAGGAGCTGCTTTTTATTTAATAAGATAAAAACTAATTTTTCCTAAATGAAACTAACAAGGTCTTTAAATACAATTATGTTTAAACAGCAATAGAAGTGCCGAGCTGTTTTATGAGCCAATAATTTGGTTCCCAGGTGGATAAGCTATAAGGCTGATGCCTGCTTAGAGCATTTCAATAAGAGTACCAGATTACTGACTTCTAAAACAGCTTAGTGTGCTTCTTATTGCTATCATACACCACACACATATACCAGCTTTTAAGAATCTTGTTCTCATAGAAATGAATGTAATACTAGTGAGTTGAAAAAATAAAATTGGCTCAAACACAGAAGATAATAAAAAGGAGCCAAAATAAATTTCAGTGGAATTGTTCAGATATTTTCATCACCAGATTGTTGGTTTATAATGCTGGGAGGTCAACTGAAGTTTTTCTTTGATCCTGACTTTTCCAGTTATACTTAAAGATAGAGCAAGCTGCTTTCTGAAACCTTCTATTGTCCCCTTTGACTGATCCATGACTGTGATTACATATCTCTTTTATTTATTTTATCTGACTTCATCATTCTAGACTTCTTCAATTTGATATTATCTTTATAATCTCTCCCAATATGTTTCTTGAGTAGGCCAGAAATAAATAATAATTTTATCTCCTTCAACAAGGAATTCACAAAGACCCATATCCAAATACAATGGAGGTTGAATATAAGGTTGTATTTGTATTGGGACCATAAAGTTTAATCTCACCTTATCAGCTATTTGAGATTGACCAGACCAGATTAGAAAACAAACATCACAAAGACTACTGCAGCTTTGTTTTAGTGATATCAGATATAACTGTAGCTCTAGTTTAATTAATCTTGAAATCAAATCAGAGTTTCCTTCTGTCTTCTTTTATGCTAAACAGAAAGTGGGTCAATTTTGAGTTTCCTTCTCTTCCCCCCTTCTTTGAAAGGTGAAAATGGATGTTTAAATGTTCTTACATTACTTTTTCAAGGTTCAATATCTAAGGGGCTGCCTGAAAGGAGGGGGGGCACGTCAACCTACCTTCCAAAGCACCTTGAAGGCAGGACAAAAAGCAATGAATAGAAATCAGTCAAGGATAGAATCAACCTAGAATTGAGGAGAATTTCCTAACAGCAAGAACAATTAACCAGTCGAATGGCTTGCCTTCAGAAGTTGTGGATTTTCCATTCTGGGAGATTTTTAGGAAGAGATTGGACAACCATTTGTCTGAAATGGTATAAGGGCTCCTACTTGAGCAGGGGATTGGACTAGAAGACCTCCAAGATCCCTTCCAACTCTGTTATTCTGTTTACCTTATTTTCTGCACTATAAGGCGCACCGGATTATAAGGTGCAGTCTCAATTATGGGGTCTATTTCTGTACTTAACCCATACATAAGGAGCACCATATTATAAGACACATGCTAAAACATACGGTCTATAAAAAAAAGCTAATGGAAGCAAAACATCGAGTTTATTTGAACTTCATTCTACTATTTAGCAATACACTCTCATTATTTTTTTAATCAATCTTCTCCCACAAATCCATCAAAATCTTCATCTTCTGTGCCTGAATTGAACAGCTGGGCAATTTCGCCATCAAACATGCCGGGTTCTCTCTCATCATTGTCCGAGTCAGTCTTGTTGCCAGGTGGCTGTTCAGCAATAATGCTGGCTTCCGCAAAAGCTCGGACAACAGTTAAAGCAGATACCTTAGCCCAGGCATCCACAATCCATTCACATATGGTGGTGTAACTCACCAGGCGCTGCCTCCCAGTCTTAGTAAAGGTGTGTTCGCTGTCTGTCATCCATCACTCCCACGCTGCTCACAACTTCACTGTGAACTCCCTGTTTACACCAATGTCCAGCAGTTGGAGTTCTTTTGTTAATCCTCCCAGAATGATGGTAAGCTCCGAATTCATTTGCTTTACTTGGTTTTTCACAGTAGTGGTGAGATGGGCGCATATGAAGTCACAGATCAACAGGGATGGTGATGCGTGGAAAAAACCATTAGGTCTCTTTACATACACCTCTCTCAGCCACTCTCTCATTTTGTCATCGTCCATCCAACCCTTTTGATTGGCTTTAACAATGACTCCGGTTGGAAACTTTTCTTTTGGCAGCGTCTTCCTCTTAAAAATGACCATAGATGGTAGTTTCTGTCCATTATCGTGGCAACCAAGAACAACAGTGAAAGCTGACTTCTCATGCCCCATGGTGCATATAAATAACCTGCTGGTTTTTCTCCACAGTATGGTTCATGGGGATGTCAAAAGTGAGTGGGACCTCGTCCATGTTGGTGATGTGGTTGGGCTGGATCTTTTTGTCGGTAATCTTGTTATTGCAGTAGGTGCGGAAGATGGTCAGCTTTTCTTTGTAATCCACTGGCAGTTGCTGCGCCACAGTAGTCCTTGCGTGGATGGAGAGATGACACCTTTTCATAAAATGAAAGCACCAAGACAGACCTCCTTGAAAGTGTTCGATCTTCATGTCTTGTGCTATCGTTATTGCCTTCGGTCGAATGGTGACTGTAGAGATGCTTCTCCCGGCTATTCTTTGTTCAATAATCCATTGTTCAAGTTGGTCTTCTAACTGTGACCATCTCGCTTTGCTCCTGTGGAAACTCTGTTTCATCTTCTTAACTTGGCGCAGTTCATTTTCTTGCTTCCTCCACTTCCGAACCAGAGATTCATGATGTTGAATTATTTCACTGCTGCTCTATTCCCATTTACAACCGCGTAACTGATAGCCTGTAGTTTGAATTGTGCCTCCTAAGCATGTCTCTTCACTGGTGCCATTTTCAGGGGTCCTTAGACAAACAAATGTTGTTTTGCAGTATACCGGTAGTATAACTACCGGAGATGTGACGGAGGTACCAGTAAGTGTGCCGGTATGTACTGTACCTATTATGTAATGAGTACATACTGCACGTATTACTTAATGTTCTCTGATTGGTTTATCACTGCCAGTGTACATAGTGTACGTATTAAATCCTGATGTCAGCAGGAAATGGTCTGACAGTCAATCAAGTGGAGCGCTTACCAAAGTCGCACAGCAACATTTTTACAGATTTTGGAACTCAGTGGACACATAAGGCGCACTGGATTATAAAGCCCATGGCTGATTTTTGAGAAAATTTAAGGCTCTTAGGTGCGCCTTATAGTCTGAAAAATACGGTAATTTTTATTACATTACCCATCCCCTACACTGCTGTTATAACCTTCCCTTAACTTTGGTACCAATAACCAAAAGTTTCAATTCCTAAATTACATGGAAGAGGTGCATATCAGGGCTTATGGCAGGCTTTCTATATTACATTTATTAAATATTATAATTTCCTGGTCTTTTTGACCAACAGTGACCACAGCATGATTGACTTTTGTCTCAACATACATCCACACAAAAATCAACACAATGATGTGATCCCCAATTATAACTTCAAAAAAGGCAACTATGATATTATAGACAACGATCTCTCATCCCTTGATTGGAAATTTCTATTCACTGGATGCAATACTGTTGAATACCATTACAACATATTTTTACTTGAAGTCAAAAGAGTCACCAAAAAAAAAAATGCCAATAACACCTCCAAAAATAAAAAAAAACAGATTATCCATAACAATAAAGAAGCTTCAATCCAAAAAGAGATCACTTGGTGGAAAAACAAATCTGGTCACATTGCCAACTTCAAAAGCCGATACAAAAATTTATGCCACCAGATAAAGACTGAATGCACCAATTTTTACATTAAACAAGAGGAAAATCTTCCATGCACCAATTCCACCTGCACTTTCTACAATTTTGTAAATAACAAACTAAAAGACTCAAGGTCCATCCCATCCCTGATAGGACCTAATGGTAAAGACTGCAATGATGACATTATTAAAGCCAACCTCTTCAACACAGTCTTTGGCTCAGTATTTGTAAACAGCAATGTATCGTGCCCAGTATTTCCTAGTTGAACCACAGACAACTACAATGATCAAATACATATCGATTTTACAGAAGACAATGTTGAAAAACACTACACAATCTAAAACTATCTCTATCTATTGCACCAGATGGAACGTGTGCCTACTTCTTTAAAAAGCTATCCACTGCCATAGCTGAACCTCTAAGCATAATCTTTGAAAAATCTTTCAGGACCAGATCCTTGCCAAAGCTATGGTCACAAGCCATGGTCATTCATAAAGGGAGACCCAGCCTAGTTGAAAATTACAGACCAATCTCTTTATGCTGTGCCACTTGTAAAGTCATGGAATCAATTATTAACCAATCTATTATCCTCCATTTGGAGACAAACAACCTACTCTCTACTAAACAATTTAGTTTCAGAAAAAAATTATCCTGCAATCTGCAACTCTTACACTGCAAAAACATATGGACTACACAACTCGATCAGGGCAAAGCAATAGATGCAATCTACATAGACTTCTGTAAAGCCTTTGATTCAGTGGTACACAACAAACTACTACTAAAACTAAAATCTTATAGTATCTCTGGACACCTGCATAACTGGATAGAAGAATTCCTGTCAAACAGACAACAAATGGTCAAAATTGGGAGCGTCCTATCAAATTATGTACCTGTCAACAGTGGTGTCCCCCAAGGCAGTGTTCTAGGACCAACTCTCTTCATTCTCTACATAAATGACCTCTGTGATCATATTAAGAGCAACTGAGTCCTCTTCATTGATGATGTAAAACTATTCAACACCACAGACAACACTGCTGCCTTTCAAAAAGACCTTGATTATGTATCGGAATGGTCAAACAAATGACAACTTCAAATCTCAACAAACAAATGCTCTGTCTTATGTATTGGCAAAAAAAAAATATCAGAAAATACTGTAAAATACAGGCTGAATAGTCAAGACCTTGTTGATGATCCAAACTCTATCAAAGACCTTGGAGTACTCATCTCTAATGATCTAAGTGCTAGAGCCCACTGTAACTACATAGCCAAAAAGGCATTAAGAGTTGTTAACCTAATCTTACGTAGCTTTTTCTCTGGTAATATTACACTGATAACTAGAGCATACAAAACATTTGCTAGACCAATACTCAAAAACAGCTCATCAGTCTGGAACCCACATTACGTATCTGATATTAACACAGTTGAGAAAGTCCAGAAATATTTCACAAGAAGAGTTCTCTACTCCTCTACTTGTTGCAGAATACCTTATGCCACCAGACTTGAAATTCTAGACCTAGAAAACCTAGAACTAAACCGCCTTTGGTCCGATTTAAGTATAGTACCGTATATACTTGCATATAAGCTGATCTCGCGTATAAGCCGACCCTTAAAAAACTGCCCCAAAATGAGGAATTTTGCAAAAACTCACATATAAGCCAACCCCCAAATACCATGGTGTGTTGTTTGGGCTAATAACAAAAGTGTATCAATGTGCAATGCACTGATGAAGTTTCATTATCAAAGCATTTGTGTAGGAAACAATATTAAGTTAATTACCCGGTATGTAAAGAATCTGATGTTGCACGTGACGATCGCAAACACGAAAGTGGTCACGTGAATGACTAATCAATCACAGCGTGTTATGATCCGGTGATAGAAAAAGCAAAATGGAGGCGCCCAGAGTAAAAAAATGTGCTTAAGTAGACGTAGTTATGTTGCATTTTATTTGAGGTACAGTTAAAATTTATATTGAAATTGAGTTGTAGTTTGTTGGAATTAATTTTATTTAGTGCAGTCTCAATTGTTATGGCTGTATATATGACTGAATGGTAATGTTGATGATATTGCGTAATCTGAGAAGTGGTGTCATGTCAGTTCATTTGTGTGATTTATACACGTACAAGCCGACCCCCTAATTTGATAAAAAAAAAATTGAGTTTTAGAGTCGGCTTATATGCGAGTATATATGGCATATAAAATCATACATTGCAATGTCCTACCTATCAATGAATACTTCAGCTTCAACCATAACAACACGAGACCACACAATATATACAAACTCAAGGTTAATCTCACCAAACTTGATTGCAGGAAATACAACTTCAGTAACAGAGTGGTCAATGTCTGGAATACTCTACCTGACTATGTGGTTTCTTCCCCAAACCCCAAAAACTTTAACCTTAGATTTTCTACTATTGACCTCACCCCTTTTCTAAGAGGTCTGTAGAGGGCCTGCATAAGCGCACCAACGTGTCTACCGTCCCTCTCCTATTGTTTCCTTTAGTTTCCTTGTATGTATCCATGTATTCATAACTATGTTTTTACTTATACCTATTATCTTGTAAGCAATTGACAAACCAAATAAAATAAAATAAAAAATAAAAATTCTTATTAGTTTGGGAAATAAATGTTACACAAGAAAGGTTAAAATATACTGGCAATTAGTGCAGCTCTCAAATGAGACCTACATGGGTAAAATTTATGGTGCCTATAACTGCCTGAGCAACTGCATTCTGGATGATCTAATACTTCTGAGTTATCTTCAAGGGCATCTCCATGCAGATTGTATTGGAAAAGTACAAATGTGAGGTGGCCCCCTGCTTGATATTTTGATATTTGATATTTTTGATATTTGGAAGCAATAAGGACCTCAAGTCTAACAGATATATGCTTTATAAATCTATCTAATCTTTTAAAGCCAGCAAATTCAACTACCATCACCATATCTTATGAAAACCAGCTGCCCAAGTTAATTGTTTCTATGTGAAAACATTCCTAGTTTTCCCTAGTCTAAATCTCCTTCCAGTTAGTTTAACTGTATAACCTCTGATCCTAGAGTTTTGAGAAAAGAGAATAAATTTGTCCTTGTCTACACCACACTTAGCTTTATGCACTTTAGTCAATTTTCAGTTGCCATTTTTTTCAGTGTTCACACTATAACATTATAAAGCAACATATGCATTTTCATCTGTTTTTTCTGGGCTGAAAAGTAAAAATAAAGAAACCAGTAGTTTCTAGTCAAGAATTGTAGGTCTGCATGTATACAGCTTTATTTCCTTTTGAAACTATAATTATTCAATGTGGGATTTCATGTGTGTGTATGTAATTATTTTATTAAACATTAGAGTTACAAAAATAAAAGTCTAATATGAACGAAGAAAAATATAAATATATAAATATAAAATATAAAAGGATACAAATTTAATTTTTCTTTCTCTCTACTTGTTTTTACTATTCATATATATGTACAGTAAAAAAGATAATAAAGAAATGACTTTATAGAGAATTACTACAGTTACCAGGAAATATAAATAAATAAATAAATAAATAAATAAATAAATAAATAATCTTAATTTTTAATCCCTTTAAAAAATTAAATTCTTTTCATTTCACCTTTGTCTTTTCTCATTCAAAACTTTAACATGTCACTTTTGTAAATTCAAAACAAAAAATTAAAGTCATTCTTCTGGTTTATTTTTGTATACCTCTTTCAATTATTAAGACATTAGTTGGTTTAATTTGTATATCCAATGTAACATCTTCTTCCATACCATGATGATAATCCTATTTGTCTCTAAATATATTGTAGAAACATTTATGTAAAATAACAAAGTTATTTGAAATTTCAGGTAAAATAAATAAAAATGTGTATGGCTTATGAGGATACTTACCATCAGTAAGTATCTAAATAATTTGAATCCTCCTTAAAAAAAACTTAGCTCAATCATATACTATCCCAGTGCTTGGGAGATTTAAGAATAGTTATATTCCTTTGTAGCTGTTTAAACCATGTTTTGCCTCTACTGTTAGTATTTCAACATGAATATGGAAAGCAGGAACCTCCTAAGGCACCACAACTAAAAGCCTAGTAGTTCAATCAAAACTACTTTGAGAACCCATTGTAGAAAGTTAGCACCTACCCCTCTCCTAGAAGAATGAAATATTTTAGGAAATATTAAAAAGGAAGAATATTATATTTCCCTGGATAAGAAAAGAGAAACATGCTCTTGGAAAGCAGCCCCCAGCTTTCTTATCAGCAGTTAGCAGATATCAGCACTTAGGAGATAAAGAGATAGCTAGCTCTATTCATAAGCAAATACACTCACCCAATCTCCAACAATGATAGGATTAGCCCTCAGCCATAACAGAAATTGCTCAACATCCTTTCAAAACACAAGCTCCTTCATTGCATCTTCTCAGTTGCATCATCCCCAGTAAACTTCAACCAAACTTAGCTCACCCTAGGATTTGTACATGGTCCCCTGGGAGTCTGACAACACCCAATAGAATACATGTTCTTAAGCCCATGTCACACTGCCCAACAGATGCAAAAAGGACACAGTGGATGAGCAAAATGTTCCATCTGTTGTTATCCGCTCTCAAAAGGGGCAAAAATTTGCATAACCAGAGCGGATAACACGGATGCGGGGAGGACGCAGGGCGGATGCAAAGCAGATGCGGAATGGAAGCCCAGCGGATGGAAGTGGATGGGAGGGGATGGGCATCCGCTAGGCTTCCGGGGACATCAGCAAAGCAGATGCGGAACGGATCCAGCGGATGCACAGTGGACGCCGAAAGGATGAAGCGGATGCACAGCGGATGCAGAGCGGAAGCCTAATGGATGCCTGGCGTTAATTGCGCATGCGGGGAGGATGCATAGCGTCAGCCCCGCAGATATAACAGAAGCAGCTAAGAAGCAGGTCGCCATTCAGAGGGAAGACCTGCTGCCGGACAGATTGGCTGCCTTGCCTGCCCTGCCTGTATGTCTGCCTGCAAGCCTTGGTGCCAGCCTTGGTGCCAGCCTTGGTGCCAGCCTTGGTGCCTGCCTCCCTGCCACCCTTCCTGCCAGCCTTGGTTCCTGCCAGCCTCCCTGCCAGCCAGCAACCCCACAACCATGCAGAAGCACAGCAAGCCTCAGCCATCTGCTGCCAGCCTTGGCAAGAGGGACAGGGCTACCATCCCACCCCCTGGCCCTCACTCTGGTTCTGCTAGGGCTTCTGCAGCACGGGTTTGCTCTTCTGAGGCTGGGGCTTCTGCTGCTTCTGCTTCTGGAGGAGCTGATGACAAGCACTCCAGCACCACCCACCTCCACAGCACCTGCATCCTTCACTCCTGAGACTGAGTGACCAAGAGGAGTGCCAGAGACTCATTTTTGTCTTATAGCTTGTTGTTAATAAAGTCTATTTTTGATTCACACACTTGCTTCATTTCTTTTTTTTAATAAAGTCTTGCTGGAAACTTTTAGAAATGG
Source organism: Laticauda colubrina (assembly GCA_015471245.1). Taxonomy (NCBI): domain Eukaryota; kingdom Metazoa; phylum Chordata; class Lepidosauria; order Squamata; family Elapidae; genus Laticauda; species Laticauda colubrina. The sequence goes on along the minus strand of BLBF01000020.1, from coordinate 23,311,509 downwards.
TTTAAGCCTTTGCATGCTTGTGGGATGGGTTAAGATAGCTGTGGGATGGGCAGGGATACCTGTGGGATGGGTAATAGCTGTGGGATAGATAAACCTCCAGTGCAAGCATAGTGGGACTGTATGGTCCACCCTCCCAGATGCCACACCTATGGCCCTTTATTATCAATAATAATGTAATAATTATCCACACATGTCAACACAAACACAACTCTTTATTAAACGCCCTGTTCATTGTAGGCCAACCAAACATACATGGCCCAATCTCATCCGTGTGATGAGACAGGCTGAAGGAAGCATCCATTAAGCATCTACCATCCTGTCTTGCCACTCCACTGCTCCCACTGGGGAGTTGCACCAGTGTCTCAGGAGGTTGCGCTGCTTCTTCGCTTCATGTGAGGCTCTGTTGGGGCCTCGCACATCCACAGTGTCGATCAGGTTTCGCCCTTGCCTCCATTCCCCAGGCTCCATGTCCCCATTGCCTTGCTGGAGGTCCACGAGCCTGTTCTGCAAGACTGGGTAGCGGATGCGCATGAGATTGTGCAGGATGCAGCAAGCTTCCATGATCCTCCTCACGGTCTCTGGGCAATGCTGCATGGTGGTGAGAAGTACCTGGAACCTGTTGGCCAGGATGCCAAAGGCGTTCTCCACCACCCGCCTTGCCCGGACAACCTGTAGTTGAAGATCCTCTCTTCACGGGTGAGGAGTCTGGAAGTGTAGGGCTTCATGAGGTAGGTTGTGAGGGAGAAGGCGTCATCCCCCACGATGAAGTAGGGCACTTCTTGTGTGTTGTTGGGCAGGGGTTCTGGATCTGGGAAGCCCACGATGAGGTTGCCTTCCAGCTCCTCCTTGAGGTGACTGGCGTTGTATACCTGGGCATCTGAAGATGAGCCATTGCCTGAAGCATCGATGTACATGAACTTGTAGTCAGCATTGACAATGGTGAAGAGGATGATGCTGAAGAAGCTCTTGGAGTTGAAATAAGTGGACCCCGACTTGGCTGGAGATTTGCAGGCCATGTGCTTGCCATCTATGGCTCCAACGGTGTGTGGGAAGTCCCACCTCTGATACCACTGCTCTGCAACTTTCTTCCATCCTCCTTCAGTGGAGGGGTACTGGAGAAGCTCCTCCTTGTATTCTTCGATGATGGCTTGCACCACTTCTCTGACCACAATGCTGATGGTGTTATGTGGCACCCTCCAGCCGTACTGCATGCTCCTGTAGGAGGTCCCTGAGGCCAGGTGGTGCAGAGTGAGTGCCACCTTGAGCCCAGGTTCCAGGCTGGGCCAGAAGCTGGTGTTTGCCTTGGTCAACCTGGGTGTCAGCCACTGCACAACTTCGTCAAACATGGCTGGATGCATCCTCATGAAGTTCTGGAATGCCCGAGTGTCTTCGCTCCTGAGCTTCACCATCAGCTTGTTGTACAGTCCGTCCTCTGCTCTTCTGGCGAACCATCTTCGGATCCAGACTCTTTTTGGTTGGCTCCTTTTCTTCTCGCAGTAGAGTTCACAGAGCCTGCAGATGGCTTTGCACTGTTGCAGAATGATGGTGGCTGCCGAAAGGACTTTGTTACAATCCACGGTGGACATAACTGGATGCTGTGGAAGAGGAAGAGCCAGATGAGGCTGCAGAGGTCTGCACTGCTGGGCTGCTGTTCTGAAAGTGAGATGCAGGCGAGTTGCTCCCCCTTTTTATGGGCAGTATAGGTCCCCTCTGCGAACGTTTTTTCCGCTTTAAATGCTTTGTTTCCATTCTGCATCCGGTAGGCATCCATTCTGCATCCGTTCTGCATCCATTCCGCTTCCTCCCTGATTCCGGGCGGATGCGAGTTGTGCGGATGCGTAGTAGATGCCTAGCATATATAGCGGATGCATAACGGATGCGTAATGGATGCCTCGCGGATGGGTAGCGGATGCAGAACTGACGAACTGGATACATTTTCCGCGCAAAGGTTTTGGGCAGCCCAAAACTTTTGGAGTGGATGAAACATCCATAAACGGATGCTGGACGGATAGAGAGGAAGCCAAACGGAGGCAGTGACTACATCGTGTTTTCAAACGGATGGCAAGGTTTTTTGTCCATTTTACATCCTCTTTGCATCCATTGGTTCAGTGTGACAAAGAGGATGTAAAATGGACAAAAAACCTTGCCATCCGTTTGAATGCAAAGTCTAAGAGAAGGTATAAATTCCCCGCACTCTCAACTCCATGTGGTCAGTTGCCCAGAAGCCATGTGGTTCTGCTTCATTATTAAACCATGTTTCCAATCAGCATCCACATTTCCAGTGTGTTTCTCCCATCTTGAAACTGAACCAGATTTTTTCCCAACACCAGAATACCAAGAATAGAGAACATATTTTACCTATCATGACATACACATTATAGCAACATTTCATTTAAAAGACACCCTATTTAGAAAACCTGGATGTAATTGATGCATGTCATTAGCATGACCTACATCTTCACAGTATTATCAGTCTTTTAATTTTAGTTCACACTCTTTCAGCTCCAAGGTTTAGGGTTAGTTAGTGGAATAATTAACATTCTCTTTGACTTTATTATAGCTGCTGCATTATCTCATAGGCACAATACACAAGAGAATAGCTTTATTACTGATCAAGGTGCTTTGACCTCATTAGCTGAACAAAGAGCAATGTATCTGAATCAGGCCCTCTAAGGAATTGTAAAATATCATGTTAGTGCAAATTACCAACTCTAAAAAAGAAAGGGAGCTTTAGGGTTGCTGCTGACCCCTAGGTGATTGTGTTCTGTAACCAAACATTTCCTTCTAGAATGACTTTTATTCGGTAAATTTTGAAAAGTTTGATAGTTTTCAGTAGGAGACATCCTTAGATTATAATGTCTAAAATGATTGAGAGAAAGCAGAGATGTAGAATTTGGCTTTCACATATGTTGTATATACTTCTCACTAAATGTCATCAATTACATTTTGAAAAATAATGAAGGAATTTCTGTGAAACCAGAGAAGGGACATACAGTACAGGCTTCCTACTGGTTTCCAAAACAAATATTTAAGTATCACCTTCACATGCTACAGGTAGTTGTCAACTTATAATAGTTCATTTTAGTGACTGTTTGAAGTTAAAACATGACTGAAAAAAGTGACTTATGACCATTTTTCACACTCATGACTATTGTAGCATCCTTATGATCCTGGGATCAAAATTCAGATACTTGATGACTGACTCATATTTTTGATGGTTGTAGAGTTTCAAGCTCATGTGATTCTCTTTTGTGACCTTCTGACAAGCAAAGTCAATAGGGAAGCCAGATTCACTTAACAGCCATATTACAAATGTAACAATGTTGTGACTTACTTAAAGCTCATGTAACACTGCACCAATGGATGGAAAGAGGATGTAAAAAGGAGAAAAACGCTTGCCATCCGTTGGTTAACGCGATGCATCCGTTCTGTACTCACTGCATGCGTGATTCATACGTTCTATCCGTTCAGCATCCGTCTACTGAGATTTCATCAGCTCAAAAAGATTGAGCTGCACAAAACTTTTTGAGCGGATGAACTTTCCGCTGCGTCTTTTCTACATCCGCTACACATACGGGGAACAAACGTTCTACATCCGTTATATGTCCGCTGTATCCGCTCGGCATCTGCTGCGCATCCGTGCAACTCACATCCACTCCAGCGGAAAACAGAAAGAGTGAGGAAGCGAAACTGACGCGGAACATCCGTGCAGCATTAGTAGCACAGATATGAAAGGATGAAAGCGGATGCAGCTCGCATATAAAGCATTAAAACGGAAAAAAAGTTCATATAGGAGATGTATCTCAGATATTTAGGATGTCTGGAGGATGTCTAGAGGATGCAGAAGGACACCTAGCAGACAACTGATATTTCCTATAAAAAGGGGGAGGAACTCACCTGGATCTCACTTTCAGTCCAGCAGTCTTGCGGTGCAGACCTCTTCAGCCTTGCTCTTGCTCTTGCTCTTCCACAGCATCCAGTCATCTCCACCATGGATCATCACACACTCCTTTTGGTAGCCACCATCATTCTACAACAGTGCAAAGCCCTCTTCAGGCTCTTTCACCTGTTCTACGCAAGGAAAAGGAAGCGTCCAGGAAGTGTGTGGGTCCGAAGATGGATCGCGAGAAGAGCCAAGTACGGACTGTAAGACAAGCTGATGGTGGAGCTGAGGAACGAAGACACTCATGCATTCCAGCACTTCATGAGAATGCCACCAGCCATGTTTGACAAAGTTGTGGAGCGGCTGAGACCCAGGTTGACCAAGGCAAACACCATCTTCCATCCCAGCCTAGACCCAGGACTGAAGGTGGCAATGACTCTGCGCCACCTGGCCTCTGGGACCACGTACAGGAAAATGCAGTATGCCTGTATGGTGCCACACAACACCATCAGAATTGTGGTCAGAGAAGTGGTGCAGGCCATCATCGAAGAACACTGGAGGAGCTCCTCCAGTGCCCCACCACTGAAGAAGGCTGGAAGAAAGTTGCAGAGCAGTGGTATCAGAAGTGGAACTTCCCCCATACCGTTGGAGCCATAGATGGGAAGCACGTGGCCTGCAAAGCTCCAGCTAATTCAGGGTCCACTGATCACAACTACAAGGGCTTATTCAGCATCATCCTCTTCACCATGGTCGATACTGACTACAAATTCATGTACATCGATGCTTCAGTCAACGGGTCAGCTTCAGATGCCCAGGTATACCAACGCAAGTGACCTCAAGGAGGGGCTGGAATGCAACCTCATCATGGGCTTCCCAGATCCAGACGCCCTGCCCAATGACACACAAGATGTGCCCTACTTCATCGTGGGGGATGACGCCTTTCCCTCAGAACCTACCTCATGAAGCCCTACACTTCCAGATGCCTCACCCATGAAGAGAGGATCTTCAACTACAGGTTGTCCAGGGCAAGACGTGGAGAGCGCCTTTGGCATCCTGGCCAACAGGTTCCAGGTACTTCTCACCACCATGCAGCATTGCCCAGAGACCATGAGGAGGATCATGGAAGCTTGCTGCATCCTGCACAATCTCATGCGCACCCGCTACCCAGTCTTGCAGAACAGGCTCGTGGACCTCCAGCAAAGCAATGGGGACATGGAGCCTGGGGAATGGAGGCAAGGGCAAAACCTGATCGACACTGTGGATGTGCCAGGCCCCAACAGAGCTTCACGTGAAGGGAAGAAGCAGCGCAACCTCCTGAGACACTGGTGCAACTCCCCAGCTGGAGCAGTGGAGTGGCAAGACAGGATGGTAGATGCTTAATGGATGCTTCCTTCAGCCTGTCTCATCACACGGATGAGATTGTGCCATGTATGTTGAGTGGCCCTACAATGAACAGTGCATTTAATAAAGAGTTGTGTTTATGTTGAAATGTGTTGATCAATGAATAAATTGTTATTGATAAAAAAAGGGCCACATGTGTGGCAGCTGGTAGGGTGGACCATACAGTCCCAGTATGCTTGCACTGGAGGCTTATCTATCCCAGAGCTATTACCCATCCCAAAGCTATTGCCCATCCCACAGCTATTACCCATCCCACAGGTATCCCTGCCCATCCCACTGCTATCCTGACCCATCCCATAGCTATCCATCCCACAGCTATCCTTATCCATCCCACAGCTATCCTTACCCATCCCACAGCTATCCATCCCAGAGCTATCCTTATCCATCCCACAGCTATCCATCCAACAGCTATCCTTACCCATCCCACAAGCATGCAAAGGCTTAAACCATTTCTAAACGTTTCCACCAAGACTTTATTTAGTAAAAGAACTGAACCAAATGTGTGAAGCAAAGATAACCTTTATTAATAACAAACTTTAGGACTTTATTAAAAAAGCAAAATGAACCAAGAAAAGTGTCTCAAGCAAAGATAAAGTCAACAGGTAACAACCCAGTCTCTGGAGTGCTGGTCTGAGGCACCATTGAGGTGCCTGGCCCCAAGAGGACAACAGGGGATGGTGTGTGCAGGTAGGTCTCAGAGAGCTGGCTCAGTCCCGTGATGTTGAGAGGCCCTTCCTCCAGGGCATGGGATGTCAGTCCCAAGACCGATGACAGATGTTCTGAGGCCAGGCTTGGCTGTGGGTTGGAGGAAGGAGGAGTGTAGTGGGGCTGTCTGGTCTGCAGCTGAGCGAGGTGAGGTATCAGTGGCATCTGTGGCGTGGGTGGCATCTGTGGCGTCTGTGGCATTGGTGCTATTGGTGGCATCGGTGGCACCTGTGGTGTGCAATGTACTTGTGCCTGGACTTGGGAGGGCTGCCTATGCTACTGGAACTCCTGGTAGCCATGGCCTTGGTAGGTGAGGGGCTGTTGAAAGCCTTGGAAGGGCTGTGACATCACCTGGGGTGGAGGAGCAGACTTGGAGTGGGTCAGAACAGGTTCAGCTGAGCCTGGAGGGTTGTGCAGAAGACCTGTGATCCTCTCCTTGATCACCTGGTATTGGGCTTCGAGCATTTCCATGAGGGTCTGGGTCACGTAGGTGAGGAAGGGCTTTCTGTTAGAGGATGGTATGTCAAAGTGTACCAGCTGAGAGAGGAGATCTACGCTGCTCTTGATGGTGTCCCTGATCTCCAAGAGGGCAGTGTGGCTCTGCCCCTCCAGTCTGCCTCTCTTCCTGCTTTCTGTGAAGCTGGATCTGGGGGTGGGGGTGGGTTGGTCTCTGGTGGCAGCGGCCTCTTCTTGTTCCATCTGCTTCCAGGGATCCTCCATGTGCTCTGGCACGGGGAGTGCAGCTGTTGGGGGAATCTCCATCATGGGGCACTCCAAAGATACCTGCCTGGACACAGGATCTGACTCTTGGCCAGAAGAGGACTGGCTGTCAGTGGGCTGCCTGAGAGAGAGGGTTGACAGAGGGGCTGCTTCTCGGTGGCAGATCTCACCCTCCAAGAAGCTGCACTTTGCCATGACATAGGTCTCCCAGTCAGTTAGCTTGACCGCGGCCAGGCCAGACTTCTTGAGGTGCAGCTTCCCGTACCAGATGTGCATGTGCTTCCACCACCCCAGGAGGACATCCGAAATGTAGCCCAGGCTCTCCGCCTTCTCTCTCCAAGCCGCCTGCTTCCACTTGGTGTATCGATAGAGCCTGTGTCCCTTCCTTCAGAGGTATTCGTTCTCCCTCAGCCATTCGAGCACCTTCTCCTCATGTTCCTCTGCAATGGAGTACTGTCTCCTTTCCCCCTTTTCTCACGATTGCCTCTTCCTCCCTCTGGCAGGGCTTTCTGGGCCCTCATCAGCAGGGCTTTGAGGTTCTAGGGGCTGGTCCACCACACCACCACCACCAGCAGCAGCAGAGTCAGCAGCAGCAGCAGAGTCAGCACCAGCAGCACCAGCACCAGCACCAGGAGCAGCACCAGCAGAGATCAGCACCAGCAGAAGCATCAGCACCAGCAGAGTCAGCACCAGCAGCAGAAGAAGCAGCAGCAGCAGTACTAGCAGCAGAAGCCTCAGCAGAAATAGAGTCAGCGCCTGGGGGTGGAATGGTGGTCCTGTCCTTCTTGCCAGAGCTGGCAGGAGTAGGCACAGGCTTCCTCTTCTTCCCCATGGTTGTTTGCTGAAGATGTGTCTGGCAGCAGGTCTTTCCTCTGAATGGTGACTTGCTTGCGAGCTGCTTCCCTTTATATCCACGGGGCTGATGCAATGCATCCTCCCTGCATGCGCAGTGAACGCTTTGCATCCGCTAGGTATCGGCTAGGCATCTGCTAGGCATCCGCTAGGCGTCCGTGATGCATCCATGCTACCGCTCGGCATCCACTACGCATCTGCTCCTTTCGCTGCGCGTCCTCTTCGCTGTTCTCCCCCGGAAGCCCTGCAGATGTGTCATCCGCTTCCATCCACTTCCATCCGCTAGGCTTCCGTTGAGCATCCGCTTAACATCCTCGCTACATCCTCCCCACATCCGTTCCTTTCCGTTGTCCACTCTGTTTATGCAAATTTGGGGCACTTTTGAGAGCAGATAACAATGGATGGAAAATTTGCTCGTCCGCTGTGTCCTTTTTACATACGTTTTGCATCCGTCGGCCGATATGACCTAGCCTTAACAAAGAAAGGTTATAAAATGGGATAAAACTCACATAAGAAATGTCTCACTTAGCAACATAAATTTTGGGTTCAATTGTGGTCATAAGTCGACCACTACCTGTTAATGGGTCCTTTGGAAGTTTAGCACTCAAAGTTATCTTAAAATTTATCTGATTGTAAAACCCATTCATTTCATTGTTAAAAAATGGAAATTGATTTAAAAGAAGAAAACATCTTTATTTGGAACAGGTAACAAAAAGAAAGCGATTGATTTTTTTTTTTTTAAGTTAGCATTTTAAATGTATCAGATCAAATTTAAGAATTAAAATCAATCCCTTCAGGATTATTCTCTTCTGGAAGGTTTAACACCTGTACTGCCATTTTATTCATTTAAAATTTAAGTTTATTCTATGTTTTAGGGTTTAAAATGATTTAAAAATTGATCATCTAATTTCATTTAATCCATGTAACTGTTTAGCACCATAAATTGTTATTTTTAATTAATAACCATGCCTGCAAGTAATCGGTTACATGTATATATAGCACATCAAAAATGTAAACCTTGAAATAACTTCTGTTTACTTACAATGGCTCCTAAACCACTATATATATATATATATATATATATTTCTGCTCAGATACACATATGCACACATCAGAAGTGGTATTCAGCAGGTTCTGACCAGTTCTAGAGAACCGATAGCAGAAATTTTGAATAGTTCAGAGAACCGGCTAATACCACCTTTGACTGGAGATTTTACAGTGCCCTTCCCCTTGCCATGCCCACCAAGCCATGCCCACCGATCCGGTAGTAAAAAAAAATTGAATTCACCACTGACATACATGCAAATATTCAACTGAGTCCACTGAAAGCTCTATATTCTGTTAAACAAGGCAAAGAAACAGAGGAGAGAGGAAAGAGAGAAGAGAGAGAGAGAGAGAGGGAGGGAGGGAGGGAGAGAGAGAGAGGGAGAGGGAGGGAGAGAGAGAGAGAGAGAG
>BLBF01000020.1:23290387-23302393 GCA_015471245.1 Laticauda colubrina | reverse complement strand
GAGAGAGAGAGAGAGAGAGAGAGAGAGAGAGAGAGAGAGAGAGAGACTCTGAATAATCTGGATAAAACAAATAATACAACCAAAAGTCAATCATATTCATTCTATCTCACTGTCACTAGTTTTTCTCCAAAATTATGGAAAGAACAAGCAAGGAATTTTCCAACTTGTTTTTTCTCCTCAGGATTATAAAAACTTTGAACTCTGCAAAGCATTTTTGAGATCAGACTTTCTGTCAAAAGAGCCAGGGGCAATTACTCATAAATATTTGCATTTTATAAACTTTGAAGTGAATTATCAGGCTTTTGTTAAATTTTAAGACCACGTCATATAACATTTGTTAAACCACAAATGGTTCCTTTATCCCCAACTAACACAGCAAAAAGTGAAAATGTATTGAATTCATGATATAAAGAGAGAAGAAAAAAAAAAACAATTGGTAGACTGTTACTTCAGTTACCAGACAGATACTTTGAAGATATAAGTAGAATTAGTCCTTCATGGTTAGAGAAAATATATCATGTAAATGTTTTCTGGCCTCTGGAATTCATAAAAGGTATTATTCATGGAACCTCCCAAATGTTAATACTATTGTTGTATTACAAATGTTTTCAAATCTGTGATGACTTATCACCAGCAGCCTATTGTTCTCCTTTTCTGGAAAAAGAATGAAAGACAGGAGATGTGGCATCTTCTAATGATCTGTTTTGAATCTTCATATTTACATATTTTTATTATTTTATAATATGACATACAAAAAGAATACAAAAGCAAATATTAGGGAAATTAGGAAAGGAAAAAGGGAAGTGGATAGTGGGGGAAAGCATTGACTTCCGACTCCTTTGGTGCAGTACAATAAGACATTAAAATCTACCCTCAACTTCTAGGAGGGAGGAGCTGGTGTCATGATGATACTGCATGCAATCTTGGAAGTCTGAGATTGCAGCAGATATCTTTGTCCCTGGACAGTCCAAATGGACCTAAACCATCCCAAATAGATGGTGATAGTGAAGGGCGCATTCTGTAGATCCCAGGATAGAAATAAGTCCCTGGTTAATCCAGGGGAAGCCTTTTTGCCACTGGCAGAGAGGCAGCCATCAAAGCTGCTGAAGTTGGGACAGCTCTGAACGGAAGAGGCTGAAAGAGAAAGTGTGTCGGTTTGGTGAGAATTTTTCTTTTATTATTCTAAGACTTAAAAGGACCTTAAAGGACACCCTAAGGGAAAAAAAGAATCTGTAAAAGTTTGGACAGAAGTAAATAAGCGGTGGTTTTTAAACAGAAGTGTCAAAGTAAGGTTTTGCTTTTTGTTTTTTTTTTCTTATGGCTGGGCTTCTATCGTGATTTTGCACTTGCTAACTGGACTGGTTTTTTCTCTATTTATATCTATTTTTTCTTTTCTTTTTTGACTTTGTAATATTCTAGGTTAGAGGCTCCCTTTAGTTATTTTTATATACTTTTTATGTGTTTTTTTTCTTTTTAACTTCTATTACGTTTTGTCTGGGAAAGGAGGGGGAGAGTGAGAGTAAAGAAACCTTGAAACACTGCCAACTAGAGGCTTGAAAATTTTTTAGACGAAGCTGAGAAAGGTGAGAAAGAAAGCTTTGAAATTCTTTTTCAAGGACATTGCTACGTGATAAGACAGAGGGAAGAGTACAGGAGAGTGTTATTGCAGGTGTTCTTCTGGACTGCTATCAACAAATGAAACTTGGCTTTGAAGCTTGGAGAGAGTTATGACAAGAGCCTTGGATAATTAAATAAAGTGCAGTGTGTCTATTTTATTCTCTTAAGTTGTGCTACCCCCCCACCAGCTGTACTGTTCATTTTTTTTCTTTTTAAAACCTTTATTTTTGTAATATTTCCATCTTTGCTTAATATTTTAAAGGGAAAATTTTTCTTTTTCTTTTTTCCTTTCTTCTTTGGGATTTTTAGTTTTTTGATCTATTTTTTTGGTTCACATTTATGCCTTTTTTAAATTTGAGAATTCTCAATTGGATTAAGGTACTGAAGAACCTGAAGAATTATTTTTATTTTCTCAGTTTTTTTTTGTTTGCTCTTTTTAAGCCTTTTTATTTTTCTCCTTCCTTTCTACCTAATTATTGATTGGATTAAGGTTAAGAAGAACCTGAAGAAATTTTTTCTCCTTTTCTTTTTATTATTATTGGGTTTTTCTCTCTACCATTTGTATTTTTCATTTTGGATCATAATTGGCTATTCCATAATTGGATTAGGGTTTAGAAGAACCCGAAGATCCCGAATTATTTAAAATGAGTAGGAAGTTTATAGCTTCTGGCTCTCCAACTTCTACTTCTGCCTCCCCACCATCTGGAGGACAATGTTCAATTTAGATAGTGTTAAAACAAGACAAAGATCAAGAAAGAGTGAATCTACAGATGATTATGCAAGAAATCCAAGACCTTAAAATAAAATCAGACACCACTGAAAAGACCATAGAAAATATTAAGCAAAGAACAGATAATATTGAACAAAGAACAGGGAAAACTGATATAAAGGTGGAGAATATTCAACAAATGATGGTGGAATATGATAAGAGATTCCAAAAAATTGAAGAAGAAGATAAACAAAGAGATAAGAAGATCAGAGATATTGATAGCAGATTAACAGTGTTTGGGCAAGATAAAAGTGGGATGCTGAAATGGAAGATGACAGATCAGACTTCTATCTCAGATTTCAAAACATAGAGGAAGAAAAAGGACAAAATCTAGCTTAGATAATGACAGAAATATTGGCTGAAACTTTGGAAATAACAGAAGAGAAGATGATGGATGGAGTAGATGAGGTATACCGAGTTTTTACAAGATATGCGATGAGAAATAACCTACCAAGAGAAGTTTATATCAGATTTTTTTAAAAAGCCATTAAAACACAAATATTACAAGTGGTAAGAGAGAAAACATTGAAATACAAAGGCAAAGAGATTGTGGTTTTAAAGCAAATACCCAGAAGAGTGAGAGAGATGAGAAGACAATACCGATTTCTGACTGAAATGCTATTGCAAAAAGAGGTGAATTATAGATGGCTAATCCTAGAAGGGTTAATGTTTATATGGCAAGAACAGAGACATAGAATTGACTCAATCGAGAAGGCAGAATTATTTTATGCAGAATTTTTTGGAAGGAGAGAGGAGGAGGCAGAAAAAGAGATTTCACTAATTGAATTCCAAGATGACCAAATGGAGACTGAAAAAGAAGAAGGCGCAGTAGGTGGATCGATGGAGACTAAAGAACAACGTGAACCAAGATCTACGAGAGCTGCCAAACCTAATTATAAAGCTTCATCATGGAAGAGAAAAAACTGATTACAATGAATATAAATGGACTTAATTCAGCTATTAAAAGAAGGAAATTTTTTCACAAATTAGAGAAAGTAAAATTTGACATAATTTGTCTGCAAGAAGTACATATTAAAAAACAATTAGGGAAAACAAATTAGGGAAAATATTTACTTCTTTGACTCAATGTAAGAAAAGAGGACTGGTTTTATATATTAAAGAGACCATTTTAGCAAAATTGATTTATACTGATGAAGACGGAAGAGTATTAATGGTGGAAATAATGGACAATAATACAAAAACACTCTTGATTGCAATTTATGCTCCGAATGATAAACAAGAAGAATTTTATAAAAAATTACACATAAAAATAATTGAACTGGACTATGTCAATATAGTTATGATGGGAGATTTCAATGGAATTGTAGACAAGAAACTGGACTATATAGCAACAACAACAAAGCAAAATAGAAAGACTCTCCCCAAATCCTTTTTTAAAATGATAGATGAAATAAACTTAAAAGATATATTGGAGAGAAAGAAATGTTAAAACTAAACAATACACTTTTTACTCAAATAGACATTTCTCATGGTCCAGAATAGATATGATTTGGACTTCAACAGAACTAATATCAAATATTCAAGAAACAAATATTGAAACAAGTACTTGGGCAGATCAAAATCCAGTGACAATTAAATGGAAAGGAAAAAAAGAAGATCGAAATGGACATTAAATAATACTATTCTAAAGGAGAAGGATTTTATACAGCAGATGAAGAAAGAATTAGCTTTTTTCTTTAGAGAAAATAAAGAAGAAGACACTTCAATCCAGAATGTATGGACACAATGAAGGCATATGCTAGAGGCTTGATAATAGACTACACAAGGAAAAAGAATATCAGGAAAAGGCAAGCCACGGAAGCTTTAGAAGATGAGTATAAAAGACTTGAAAAATAATTACAGAAAATGTCACAGAAAAAAGACATTAAGCTAAAACTGGATACAATTAAATATAAAATGAGCTTAATAGAGAAAGAAGAATTAGCACAGAAAATTAGAAGTGCTAAACAGAATTATTTTGAGGATGCAAACAAACCAGGTAGATGGTTAGCATACAAATTGAGAAAGGAAAAAGAATCAAGGAAAATACCACAGTTAACAGATGATCAAGGTCAAGTTTGCCACAGCAATAAAGAGAAGAAGGAAATAATTCGAGACTTTTATGGGAAATTATATGAGCAAGAGAATATTGAGGAGGAAAGAGTTAAACAGAATTTACAGAATACTAATCTACCTAAGATACCCAAAGAGATTGAAAAAATGTTAGAAAGCAATATAACCATGATGGAGTTAACTGAAGCACTTAAGAAACAAAATAATGGGAAGGCACAAGGCCCAGATGGACTTCTGGCAGAATTCTATAAAACATTACAAGAATCGCTGAACCTTCCATTGCTAGAAGTCATGAATGAAGTTATGTTAAAGAAGAAGATACCTAAAACATGGTCAGAAGCCTACATTACACTTATTCCAAAAGAAGAGACTGATCCATTACAAATTAAGAATTATAGACCCATTTCTTTATTAAATGCAGATGATAAAATTTTCACGTCAATATTGGCAGAGAGACTCAAAAAATATTTAAATAATTTTATTCATCCTGACCAAAATGGATTTCTGCCAAAGAGACAAATTAAAGATAATATGAGAGTAATATTGGACACTTTGTAATATTATGAGGCACACCCTGAAAAACAAATGGCTTTGATATTTTTAGATGCACAAAAGGCATTTGGTAATGCGAACTGGAGATTCATATTATTAATATTGGAACAGATGGGCTCCGCCAGAAAATTAATTCAAGCAATACGCAAACAGCAAAGGTAATGATATTATAAGCAAACGGCAAAGGTAATGCTAGAGGGAGAATTAACAGACTCTATCAATATAAGAAAAGGTACAAGACAAGGTTGTCCACTATCACCTTTGCTATTTATACTAACTCTGGAAGTGTTAAATAGAAACATTAGAGACGAAAAGGGTATAAAAGGAATGAAAATTAAAAAGGAAGAATTTAAATTGCAAGCTTTTGTGGATGACTTGGCCTTTATTTTAGAAGACCTTCGAGAAACAGCACCAAAAGTATTGGAAAAGATAGAGGCATATGGCAAGGTGGCTGGCTTGAAAATAAACAAAGATAAGACAAAGATTTTGACAAAGAATATGCAACTAAGACAAAAAGAAGAATTGGCAGATGCATTGAAAATTCAAGTCACGAATAAGGTTAAGTATTTGGGGATACATTTGACAGCAAGATGCAGTACACTAAAAGGGAACAAGTACACTAAACTTAAACAACAGATAGCACTAGATTTGACGAAATGGGAGAACCTACAACTGTCACTAATAGGGAGAATTTCAACAATCAAAATGAATATTTTACCCAGAATTTTATATTTGTTTCAAACAATATCAGTTAGGCTTGGAAAGGACTACTTTGAAGATTTAAACAAAATTGTGTTGAAATATATATGGCAAGGTAAGAAAGTGAGAATAAAGTTAAAACTTTTACAAGATGCTAGAATTAGAGGAGGATTTGGTCTGCCTAATTTGGAGTTGTACTACCAAGCTACAAACCTGACATGGGCTAAGGAATGGATAACATTAAGAAATACTAGATTGTTAACATTAGAAGGACATGATTTGTTGTTGGGGTGGCATGCCTTTTTATGGTATAAAGGAACTAAAATACAGGGTTATTTTAGAAGACATCATATACAGGAGTCTCTGTGGTTAAATTGGGAGAAGATTAAAAGACAACATTATTTGAAAATTCCAGTCTGGTTATCGACTATTGAAGCATTTTCTTATCCTATAACATATAAGAAGGAACAAACAGTTAGATATGGGGAAATTTTGAATGAAAAGGGTGAACTTAAATTGATGCAAAAACTAGAGGAAGAAGATATAAAGATGAATTGGTTTTCTTATGCACAAATACATTCAAGGTATGAAAAAGATTTTAAAACAGAAGGTTTCTATAATAAATTGACTGATTTAGATAAGATTTTGACAGATACTGATGAAAAGGTGATTATAAAACTGTATGAATATTTATTAGAAATTAAACTAGAAGAACAAATTAAAGAAACGATGATTGCTTGGGGGAAGAATTTTGGATATGGGATTGATCTAGAGAAATGGCAAAAATTGTGGTCTCAAAATTATAAAATGACAATGTCAACAGCATTTAAAAAATATATATATTAGATGTTTTACAGGTGGAATTTTCCTCCGACAAGAATAGCAAGAATGTTCAAGAATAAATCCAAAATATGTTAGAAATATCATCAGATACCTGGCTCATTTTACCATATGTGGTGGACATGTGCGGATGCAAAAAAATATTGGACTAAAATCCACACATGGTTGGAAAAAATGACTAAAAAGCATATAGATTTAAAACCAGATATATTTTTATTGGGAATTCTACCTGATACATACAGCAAAGATTTAAAATATTTGATTTTAAATGTGTTAACAGCAGCTAGGATTGTATTTGCTAAAAATTGGAAAAATGAGAAAATACCATCGCAGGAGGAAACTATCAAGAAAATACTGGAATGTGCTGAAATGAGTAGATTGACATTTGAAATTAGAGAACAAGAGGATAAACAATTTTACAAAATTTGGGATCTTTTCTGTCAATGGCTAGATAACAAAATATTATAATAGAATATGTTGAATTTTAGAAAATAATGAATATATAAAGATGTATTTCTTTTCTTTTTTATTATTATTATATATATAAAATGTTTTTAGGATAGATTTGGGAGGACTATATGAATTGTTATAAAATAAACTAAGTAAAGTGTAGCTATCTCACAAAGTATGAATGAACAAAATTATAGTCAAATGATTGATTAATAATAATACTAGGATATTCAATTTTTGATTGATAATATGAGGTATTATGTAATGTAACTGTAACTGAGACTATGAAATTGAAGCACAAAAAATTTGCAAACCAACCGACACACTGCTTGTATATTTATGGAAGAAAGTTGGATGTTTTTATGTTTTGTTTGTTTTTTGTTTGTTTTTAAAAACCAATAAAACTTAAAACCCCCCCCCAAAAAAATCTACCCTCAACTTCTTACTTTTTCATAATAATAGAAACTTGCCATTTCTATTACAACAAATTATCTAATTGGTAAAACCCAAAATCAAAGTTTCATTTTTTTAGCCTGAAGCACAAAGTCCAGAAGTGGTTTCCAAGTATTTGTATTTTTTTTCTTTAATCAAAGCAGTCATTTTAGCAATCTCTGCTAACACCATCAGTTTTTATATCCATTCATCCATTGTGGGATCAGTTTTGAATCTTAATTGCTATTTAGTTACTTCTTTCATTTGAAGATAATGTCATCACATTGGATAGTTCCAGTGTACTTCACTTTCTCTCTGTCTCTCAACCCTTGCATCACACTCATGTCGGAAGCACAGAACCATTTCTGGGTTGAAATATAATATTACCGTTGCCCCAGGGGGGTGTCCAGTTTGGAGCTCCTTTCATGTCCCTGTTAATGTACCAACTGCTTCAGTTCTAGGAAGCAAGCAATGATAAGCCACTTCTGAAAAATCTTGCCAAGAAAATTGTAGGTACTAATAAAACGCATTGCCAGGAGGTAACAATGACTCCAAGGCACGCGCATGTGCACGCACATGCACACACACACAAATTTGCTTTTATTAATAAACAATCTGTTCCATTTTTATATGGAATATTGTTCATACTATGCTTCAATATAAGGCATTCATAAATTTCCAAGCAACCCATATTGCTGTGTGACTAAAATTAATAATGAGACATGCTTTTCCTGTCTCCAATGGCTTCATTGCTTAATCTCCAAGTATTTTAAGATTTTAGCGAACAGAGGAAAAAAAAGCACTGGAATCTGTTAATAACAGTCATCCAACCAACAAACATCTGAGAATTTGAAAGTATCACTTATTTGTACTTTAAAAGGAGCTAAATAGGCTTATTTTGGAAAAGCATCTTTTATAAAAAGCCTCAAAAATCAAAGACAAAAATGGTCTGCCTACGTTGTGATACTACATAATGCCATATGTCTTAGTAATTTGTTAAATAAATGCACGGAAGCTTCTATCATGAGTCAATCTCCTTTGAGAGAAACACTGAATGCAAAGTTTTATTACATTTGCAGCTTGCACAGTTCCCAAACTTTAAAGAGTATTTTTTTCAAGAAATGCCTATTAATCCATCAAACATTATAAACATTCCTTATCTCAGAGCCCTTCAGCTTTATTGTCCAACTCAATTGTGCCACTTGATTTTTTGCAATTTCAGCCATAATTATTGTATCCTTTCAGATCACTGCTGCAGATTAGACTTTCTTTGAAAATATTCTCTTGTGCCATTGCACTTCAGATAAACAAATGAATTTAAAATATTGAATAAACCACACCTTCTGGATCAATGCAATGCTTACAATTGGGGCAGATTACTTTGAGCCCTGAATTCAGAGCAGAGAGATTTTTTAAAAAGTAACTCGAGGCACAACTGGAATATATAACTTGTCTATAATTCAAAATCCTTTGTGAAACTCTGTAGTCTACTATCCTTGTTGTGCAGGTTTTTGCCTTTATTGTCCTTTTGTTCTGCTTACTAAATATTCTGAGATTTTAGGAGTTACTTAAATCTGTTAAGTAGGACATCTGGGTGAAATGTGGAAAGATATACCTTTGATTAACATAGGAACGAATTAACTTTTATTTAATATTTTATTTTATTTTATTGATTTAATTCAATTTAAAATATATTCAAAATCAGGTTCACTTATTTCTACAAACTATATCACATCAACACTAGCATACACAGGTTCTAAAATCTAACCATATTTCTCTGAAAGGAGCAGCTATTTCTATTTCTATGGTAATTCCAGATTTCAATGTGCTACAAATATAGGAAGATTCTACATGTTAAAAACAGAGGGCTTTAAAACAAAACAAAATGATCTTTTGACATCTTCTAGCATTCAAAAATGCTTTTCATAACTGGGGAAGTCTTAGATTCAGGTCAGGTCCTCCCTCAGATCAGAAAGATTTTTGTGATTCAATTATTCTTTTGTCCAATCAAAAGATCTTGGACCAAGATTAAAATTTAGAGATTAGAAAATCTCAACCACTTGTGCAGTTCATAGCTTCCCATTTTCTATCTATAAAAACTGTAAGAGAAAGTTGTTTGGCTCTTTTATCACCTTGACTGATTTAAAACTTGTTTTCTTATATGGAAAAGATGAATTAGTTGTTTTATTACACATTTCTCTATTCTTTGTTCCTAGCAATTTAGCTCCAATTAATGCACAAAAAAGTATCATTATTCTTTGCAACCTTTATTTTTGTAGAAATCTCTAACCATTTGCTGAAATATGTCACAGATATTCTTCAGTACAGAAGCTATTTCCATAATGAGTGTTATTAACTAAACAAACAAGGGACCCTTTTATAAAAAGTCATGTTGCTCCAAATAATATGTCAGAATATCCTAATATTGCACATAAATCTCAGGTTTTCTAGCCTTTATCAGTTAAATTTGGCTTCTAGACTCTATCTTGGCTAAATTCTCTACATTTATGACATGGTATGGCTAGTCAAAAATGTCATGGTGAATTAAAATGAAACCATAGTCAACAATGTGTTACCCCCTGTCATTATGAAGGTGCAGTTCTGTATTATATCCATAGGCATTTAAACTCACAATGCTGGATTTTAAATACCGCTTCTTCCTGCCCTTTCCATGTTTCAGGGAACTCTGCCTTCATAGCCTTGGAACTAGGCAATTATTGGTTGTGTCCAAAATTTACATCTCTGCCCTGAAACCACTAGCTCTTCGTTTATTTCTCCCAGAATGCTTCCTCCGTTTATATTGTTATACATGTCCTGTAAAATTTGTCTCATTCTGATAATCAAACAAACAAAATGATAGGCACTAATTTATGTTTTTCTCTTTCTAGATAATGGGAGGGTTGAGTTCTTTTTTTTGTTGTTGTTGTTCAAATAGCAGTGTACAATATGGCTAAATTAAGAAGTTTTTATCTCCAAGACAATACACGGTAGATTGCACTATTTTCTGAGTTGAGAAATCATTTCCAGAGTAGGTCATGCTGTCCTTGCATATCCTACTTTCAATTTTGTGTGGAAAAAAAAAGGCTCTATATATTTCCAAATCATAGATATTTGTAGAATTAAATAATCTTGCTAAGGTCCTAATTTCTATTATGATACTTGTTTACAATGGGAAAAAAGTCATAAAATCTTTGATTAAATTTAATATTCTCATAAAATCCTTAGACTTAAACACAATATCCTCATAAAATCCTTAGACTTACAGAAGCATGGATAGCTGAGAAAATTAACTCAGCTCCTAATCCGCAGGCAATTTTTTCTCCCAAAATTTTCTCTGAAGTTGAGTGATGGGCAACTTCCCATTAGTGGAAATATCCCAGCTCATTGTATCTCCCAGATTCTGAATTTACCCTCCTCCCATCAAGTGATTAGGTATGGTCATATTTTCTCTCCATTATTTTTTTTTCTATATACCAACAACTGCATCTCAACTGCATCTATTAAACTACTGAAGTTTGCAGATGATATAATAGTGATTGGTCTCAGATGAAGATGAATCTACATACAGACAGGAAGTTGAGCAACAGGTCCTGTGGTGAGGCCAGAACAATGTTGAACTGAACTGTAGAGATGATAGCAGATTTTAAGTGAAGCCCTCCTATTCTACTAGATCTTACAATACTAGAGAACAAGTATCAACAGAAGAGACTTTCAAGTTTCTAGGTTCTATCATATATCAGGACTTAAAATGGAATCTAACATCAAAATGTCATCAAAAAGCACAACAAACAATGTTTATGCACCAACTCAGAAAGCTCAGACTGCCCAAAGAGCTGCTGATACAGTTATACAAAGGAATAATTGAATCTTTAATTTGTACCTTTATAACTGTTTTTGCACAGCAACCAAAGATGGAAAGACAGACTTCAACAGATATTTAGGAATGCAGAAAAAACAATTGCTATCTTCCATTGAAGACCCGTATACTGCATGAGTCAAAAAGAGGGCTGTGAAAATATTTACAGACCCCTCATATCCTGGACATAAACTGTTTCAACTTCTTCCCTCAAAGCAATGCTAGGTGACACAATGCTACGGCATTGTTCACTAAAACAATCATACATAAAGACAAGATTATTTTTCTCCATGCTATCACTCTGTCAAACAACTAATTCCCACAACACTGTCTATGCCCTAGGATGTCAAATCACCTGGTAGGGCTGTATTGCCTATTATCCTTCTTATCTTTTCATCTTTCCTATTGCCTATTTCCTTAGTTTCCTATGGCTATAACTTTATTGCTTGTGTTTCATGATTTATGTTGATTGCCTTCATTTAGTATCCTATGATGAACACTGAGTTTGTATCTTATGATTTATGATGATTGTATTTTATGATTGTGATCATGATTTAATCACTTGATGTTTGTATGTACACTGAGAGGCTTATGCACCAGAGTCAAATTCCTTATGTGTCCAATCACACTTGGCCAATAAAATCTATTCTGTTCTGTTCTGTTCTGTTCTGTTCTATTCTATTCTATTCTATTCTATTCTATTCTATTCTATTCTATT
>BLBF01000020.1:23241768-23290377 GCA_015471245.1 Laticauda colubrina | reverse complement strand
TATTCTATTCTATTCTATTCTATTCTATTCTATTCTATTCTATTCTACTCTATTCTATTCTATTCTATTCTATTCCTTGTCTGCTCTTTGTAGGCAAAGAGAGGGGACAGTTTTTCACACAGTCATTTCACACAGTCAGCTTTCATAAAGTCTATTTTCTCCATTGATTAAAAAAAACAATGCAAGAAATAAGAGAAGCATGCATTCTCCTATTGGTGAATTGAAAAATTCTTCCTTTCTCTCCATTCCTTGATTAAATAAAAATAAAAAATGTACAAACCTGCAGCAAAAGGGAAGAGAGGAAAGGCATATGATGATGTAAAAGTACCCACAAAAAAAGATGAGAAGGTATTCCAGGGCTCCTGGAAAGGGAGCAGAAAACTAGATTGATATTCTGCCACTGGCTTCAGTCAAGACATTCTCCCAGAAAGAACACTGCTATTCCCAGCCTCATTTTGAAAAATATAGCTGGTGGAACTCAATACAGAAAGTACAATAACAGTGTGCTTCCTAAGAGGAAAAGCAAAATGTCCAACAGAGACTCTTTCATGTTTACATAAGTGTGTGCATGTGAGAAGGATGGAACAAGATCAAAGCTGGTTTTCAACAAAGAGATGCTGAGCTTAATGCTGAAAAGGAAAGATATATAAACTAGAAAATATTTGGATAACTTCAAGGGAGAATCAGGAAATCTCGATAACAGCTAGTTGTTACTATAACTGATTATGCCACTACAACAACTGGAAGCTTTCCAGAACTCATTCTTCGAACAGAGGGAAATGGATTTAAGATAAATGTTATATGCACCTTTGTGGCTTAAGGTTAGAAGAATCTAGACAGATTAGAGAAATCTTTGACTTTTTATATTAGAGGATAAGCCTGCTCCCAGACTACATAGAAACATAGAAACAAAGGTCTAAAACTGCATATGCAAATATTAATATTCTACAATAGTTAGACATTGTGATTGAAGTTGAGTGAAGTCATAGAACTAGTAAGTCAAATAAGATCCACTTATTGGTTAAGAAGCTGAAGTAGTGACTGGGAGTCATTTCTTAGGCATGAAAGCAGTTGGATGATTTTGAGCCAGGAACAATCCTTTAGCCCAACATCTTGTATGGGTTAAGGGGTTGGTGGAATGAGGAAGTGGGAACATACCAGAGAGAGGGGGGAGGGGGAGGGAGAGAGAGATGACAGATAGATAGATGAGAGATGAATGGATAGATAGATAGATAGATAGATAGATAAATAGATAGTCAGACAGACCAATTATATTAAATGTGCAAAGTGTTGCAAACGTTTATAACAGAAATATTTTTCTTCTTTAAATCTTACTTTTCTACTTGTATACTTTCCCACTTATTCCATTATGAGGGAAAGAGAAGGACAGGGATTAGATTTTCCTGTGAGAAACTATGATATATTTGAATCAGTTTTATTGTGCATGTTATTTGGAAAAGTATCAATGATAATCGGATAGGATTATGCTTCCTTTTGGCGAAGCTAGGTCCTAAAGATCAACTTCATATGTTGCACGAAGCAGTACAAAGTCAAGAAGCAATTTTAGCCTATTCAGAATTAATTTTGCTCCTTTAATGCTGCTTATCCTGGCTGATCTTGAAAAAGCTGGGCAATGTTGGGCCTTGTTAATACTTACAGTAGGTGGAGAAACTATCAGAAATTCCCAAATTTGTGCATTTGACTAAAAGTTTAAAAAAGTTATTGAAGTAGGCAGAGGTAGACCAAGTTATCATTTTTGGCATGAAAACAACATGAATAGTGTCCATGAAGTCACAAGGATTAGAGCTGTAATTTATCTATTACTCTAAAAGAATAATGGTTGTATGGTTGCTGCTTAAACATGAAACAATGTATATAAGAGGCAGGAAAAGATGAGGTTTTACATACTTATTTGATTATCTATATTGTTGCAAGCAGAAGCTCTCAAGAGACATGTTTGGATCAGGACCATAATTTAGTCCTTACCTTCACATTGTTTTACAGATTTTTATTTCTAAAAATACCTCTTTAAACATTCAGTATACAGATAGATTGTCAGAACAATTAATATTTTTGTTTCAGAAATTGGAGTCAAGGTGGCACAATGAGTATTGCAGGCTAATTCTGCTGACTGCCAGGACTTTGATCCTTAAGGCCCGGTCCCACTGGCTGACGGATGCAAAACATATGCATAAAGGACACAGCGGACGAGCAAAATTTTGGGGGTGGTTCCATCCGTTGTCATCTGCTCCAAAAAGTGGTGAAAATTTGCATAAAGAGAATGGAAAAGAACAGAAAAGAATGGACGTGGGTAGTATGTAGCGGGGATGTTAAACGGATGTTCATAGGAAGCCTAGCGGATGACAGCAGATGGAAGCAGATGACAAATCCGAAGGGGTTCCGGGGGAGAATTTTAAAGCGGACGCATAGCGGAAGGGGCGGATGCATAGCTGACGAAGTGGATGCATCACGGACCCCTATAGGAAACAAAGGGGATGCCGCGCGGATGTATATCGGATGCAAAGTGTTCACTGCGCACGTGGGGAGTATGAATTGCGTCAGTTCCATAGATATAAAAGGATGCATCACGCATGCAGTCAGTATACAGGGGAAAGACGTGCTGCCACATACATCTAGCAGGAACACCATGGTTCATCAGTCAGGCAAGAAGAGGAAGCCCATGCCTACTCGTCCCACCCCTGGCAAGAAGGCCAGAACCAGCATCCCACCCCCTGGCACTGACTCTGAAGCTGCTGCTGCTGCCGTGGTGGACCAGCCCCAAGGCCCTCAAAGCCCTGCTGCTGAAGGCCCTGCTGCTCAAGCCCCTGAAGGCCCTGCTGAAGCCCCTGCCAGAGGGAGGAAGAGGCAAGGGAAGCAGAAGGGAGAGACGAAACAGGACACCATTTCCGAGGAGCATGAGTATGAGGTGCTGGAATGGCTGAGGGAGAATGAGTACTTGTGGAGAAAGGGCCACAGACTGTATCATGATACCAAGAAGAAGCAGGCAGCTTGGAGAGACAAGGCAGAGAGCCTGGGGTACACTGCACAAGTACTCCTTGGATGGTGGAAGCACATGCACACCTGGTATGGCAAGCTACACCTCAAGAAATCCGGGCAGGCCGCTGTCAAGGTCACTGACTGGGAGATGTACGTCATGGCCAAGTGCAGTTTCCTGGAGGGTGAGATCTGCCACTGAGGAGCAGCCCCTCTGACACCCCTCTCTCTCAGACAGCCCACAGACAGCCAGTCCTCTTCCAGCCAGGAGCCAGCTACCCTGTCCAGGCAGGTGTCTTCAGAGAGCGCCACGGCAGAGACCCCCCCCCGACAGCTGCACTCCCCATGCCAGCGGACTTGGAGGATCCCGTGGAGGATCATGCCCTGCTGTCACAAATGGAGGAAGAAGCAGCAGCCACCAGAGGCCAACCCACCCCCACCCTGACCCCCAGCTCCAGAGGATGCAGGCAGAGAGGCAGACTGGAGGACCAGGACCACAGTGTGCTGTTGGAGATCAGGGACATAATGAAGACCAGCACAGAACTTCTCTCTCAGCTGGTCCACTTGGACAGAGCATCCTCGGGCTGGAACACCTTCATCATCTACGTGAGCCAGACTCTCAGGGACCTGCCTGAGCCACAGTACCAGGTGATGAAGCAGAAGATCACCACTTCTGCACAACCCTCAAGGCCCAGCTGAAGCTTCTCCTACCCAGTCCAGGTCTGCTCCTCCACCCCAGGCGATGTCACAGCCCTACCATAGCTTTCAACAACCCCTCACCTACCAAAGCTACGACTACCAGGACTTCCCACAGCAGAAGCATAACTTCCCAGTCCAGGCCCAGGTTCATCACATGCCACAGATGCCACTCCTCACCCAGCTGCAGAGCAGACAGCCCCACTACACTCCTCCTTCCTCCACCCCACAGCCAAGCCCGTCAATGGACAATCTGTCATCAGTACTGGGCCTGACATCTCAAGCCCTTGATGAAGGGCCTCTCAACCTCACGGGACTGAGTCAGCTCTCGGACAGCTTCCTGAGCATACCATCCCCTGTTGTACCCTCGGGGCCAAGTACCCCAATGTTGCCTCAGACCAGCACTCAAGCCACAGCCACCTCTACAGTCCCTGCCCACTTAACAGCTGAGACCAGACATGACTCAGAGTGACTGAGAATAGTGTCAGAGACTGAGTTGCACTTGTTAAGTTTATCTTTGCTTAAGACACTTTACTTGGCTCATTTTGCTTTTTTAATAAAGTCATAAAGTTAAGAAAGTTAATAAAAGTTATCTTTGCTTAAGACACTTAATTCAGTTTACTTGGTTCATTTTGCTTAATTAATAAAGTCATAAAGTTTACCTAAGAAAGTTAATAAAGATTATCTCTGCTTAAGACACTTGGTCCATTTTTTTTACTTAATAAAGTGTTGGTGAAAACTTTGAAAAAATGGTCAAGCCTTTGCATGCTGGTGGGATAGATAAGGATAGTTGTGGGATAGATAAACCTCCAGTGCAAGCATAGTGGGACTGTATGGTCCACCATCACAGTGATCCAGATGATTTTCTCCCCCTTTTTATAGAAAATATCGGTTGTCCGCTATGGGGCCTTCTACATACTCTAGACATACTGCAGACATCCTAAATATACAAGATACATCCCAGATACAAACGTTTTGTTCGTTTTTAATCCTTTATATACGAGATGCATACGCTTACATCCTTTCTATTTCCGTGCTACTAATGCTGTGTAATGCTTTTTGTGCTACTAACGCTGTGTAATGCTTTGTTTCCTCCCTCTTTCCGTTTTCAGCTGCAGTGGATGTTTGTTGAGGGGATGGCCAGAGGATGCAGAGAGGATACAGTGGACATTTAATGGATGATAATGGACATAGAATGTTTGTTGCCCATACATATCGTGGATGTACATCGTACGCGCCAGAAAGTTCATCCGTTCACAAAGTTTTGTGCAGCTCAAAACTTCTTGTGCGGATGAAATCTCAGTGGACGGATGCTCAACGGATAGAGTGTATGAAACACGTATGCAATGAGTACACAACGGATGCATAGCATTTTCCAACGGATGGCAAGCTTTTTTTAATGTTTTACATCCTCTTTGCATCCGTAAGTGCAGTGGGACTGGGCCTTTACTGGCTGAAGGTTGACTCAGCTTTCCATCCTTCCAAGATTGGTAAAATGAGGACCCAGATTGTTGGGAGCAATCTGCTGACTCTGTAAACTGTTTAGAGAGGACTGTAAAGCACTGTGAAGTGATATATAAATCTAAGTGTTATTGTTATTGCTAGTAGGCAGCTTTTGATGCTCTTTATGTTCTTGAATGATGCAACAAAGGATGTATTAGACGGCATTCTCTTGTGCAATAAGCACAGCTGAAGGTTCCTTCCCTCCTTGGCTTGGAGCAATGGGAACTTTTTAAGCATGCATTCCTGGTTTTATGTGTTTCTCATTTCAGAATGACATGAAAACAAAATGAAGTCAGAAGATATCCCAAGGTGAGGAAAAGGGAAATTAAGACTTCATATGGATCTCATACCTCTCATACTTGTACTTCAAGAATGCAAATTTCTTTGGGGTTTATAGCAAAGGGAAAATACTGGCCTCCTTGTAAATAAGCCATAATAGCAGAGTTTGAATGTTTGCAGACTCATTGCCTGCTAAGCAGAAGGGCTACTCAGAAGAAAAACTAGTTATGGGACAATTGTAGGGAGATATCAAATACCAGGAAATGATATAAGTGAAGCTGATAGAGAAATCACCTGCCAATCTCACTTCATGAAGCTTGCATATCAAACTTCCCATCCTTCTAGGCTACCTTGCCAGGATTTAGTTCATTGGACAGGCAGAAAAGAGAGCTGGTTCCTCACATGGGAAAGCCTTACTTGGAGAATGATTGCAGAAACTGAAGAACCATTGGAGGAACTGCGTATACATAGTCCAGTGAAAAGATGGCCAGGGGTGAGATGATAGCAGTCTTCCCATACTTGTATGGGCTGCCATAACGAAGAAGGAGCCAACTTATTTACCAAAGCAACCATAAGTAGGACAAGAAACAATGGATGGAAACTAACTGAGAGATACAACCTGGTATTAAGGAGAAATTTCCTAACAGTGAGAACAATTAACCAGTGGAACAAATTGCCTTCAAAAGTTATGGGTGCCCCATCCCTGGAGGCAAGAAAAGACTGGATAATAATTTATCTGAAATGTTATAGGTTTCCTGCAAAAGCAGGGGATTGTACTAGATCAGAGTTCCCCAACCTTTCCAGCCTTGCAGACCAGTGTAGGGGGAAGAGGGTATTGTTCCACACACAATAGGCAAGTTATGCATGCATGCAGCTAAATGGTGGGATTCATTTTTTTTTAACTACTGGTTCTGTGGGCATGGTTAGGTGGGAGTGGCAAGGTGGGCATGGCCATGTGATTGAGTGGGAGTGGATTTTTTTTGCAGCACCCTCCAGCCCCATCCCATTTTTTACCTTCCTGGCCTTCAGGGAAGCCTCCTGGGTGAATCAGTAAGAAGTGAGGGGAATTGCGGCAGAGCTGTTTGTAGGAACAGTTGATTGTTGTAGGTTAAAAACAAAGAAATATCTTAAGTAGTGACTGGGCAGGTGGGGGAGCATCAAGTGGGTGGGGTGAGCGAGTATCGGGCATCAGGCAGGTGGGGCAAATGAGCAAGTGGTGATTGGGTTGGGGGCGTGGCCAGCCAGAAGTTACCACTTGTTCAGTGACTCATGCCAAATCTTTGCTACTGGTTCATGTGAACCGGTGAGAACCAGCTGAATACCACCATTGGTGCAGCTCCGTTTTTACAAGTGGCAGACACATGCAACCGCCATTCACTCCAATGGAGTTCATATGTGTTCTACATTAGCATACTTGAAATACTCTTTTCTGATTGGTCTACAAATACAACAATATGATTGGTTCTTCAAGAGACAGTGATTGGTCAACAATTGCTACCCTGTGATTAGTCCACCTGAGCGGCGGGGAATTCAAGGAACCATCATTAGCCGCGAGCCATGAGCAGCCACTATAAAAAAGGCTGCCGCAGCTCCACAATTAGATGGATTCCATGAACCAAATAAAGAGCTGAAAGTCACAATGGTCTCCAGTCTCTTTTTCCTGTGATCCAACTCTGGTGACGAAGGTGGGATTCTGAGACAAGGAGACCAGTTTGAGCATGTGGCAATGAGAACTGAGCAAGACAAAATGGCCGGCACCAACTCACCACCCTCACCGTTCAACCCAGCGATGGAGGACTGGGAATCATACATTGACAGATTCGTCATGTTCCTCGAGAGCAATGACTTACAGAGGATCTTAAACAAACAGAAAGAGAGCTGTGTTCCTGACACACTGTTGACCACAGTGTTCAAGATGGCCAAGGCATTGGCCAAACCTGAGGACGTAAAGCAGATGGCCTGGCCAGATTTGAAAAAAATACTGAAGGCCCATTATGCACTGACCATCTCCAGCCTTATTCCGATACATGAATTCTATAAATGGGACCAGAGAGAAGGTGAAAGCATCAGAAATTTCGTAGCGGCACAAAGGGACATTGGAGAGGCATGCGAGTTCCTCAACATGGATGAAGACATGAGGGACTATGTGGTCATAGGACTGAGAGACCTCACCTTGCAGAGCCAACTGCTAACCCGACCAAACATCACAGTCACCGAGGCCATCGCTGAGGCCACTGCAGCCGAAGCCATTAAAAAGTCAGCAGCCACAATGCGGCAAATGAATACAGCAAGCCAGAACACACCAACAGAGACAAGCCAACCTCAGGAGAAGAAACCAGAGGGCACCCACAAGACCACCACACACCACGAGGACATTGAGTCTTTGTCCGAGACTGACGAAGAGGAAGAAGAAATACACAGACTCCAATCGAAACGAAACAGATGGGAGAAGAGAGAACGTAAGTCGGGGTTCCAGTGTGTGCTGGTTGAGGAGGAGACCACCCCGTTCCGAGTGCCATTTCCCACGGTTTGCTGACACTGTGAGAGATGGGGACATATAGCGAGGGTCTGCCAGAACCAAAAGTGCTACAGAGCCAGAAGAAGAGATAGCACTTCCCCCAGAACGAAAGAAAGACATACAGGGGGCTATTGGAGCTGAGAAAACAGAATCAAATGGCTCAACAAAACTTACCAGAAGTAAGTTTCCCAAACAATAAAAATTGGGCATTTGAGTGCAACTGTTGCCTGGAAGGTACATGTGAAAGTCAACATCGAAGGCCAAAAATGTGAGATGGAGGTGGATTCCGGCTCATACCTGTCTATGGTGTCATGAAACACACTTTAAAAACTGATACCAAACGTACGAAGAATGGAACTAGAGAGCCAAAAACTGACCCTAAAAGACTACCAAGGAAACAGGATTCCCGTAGTCGGACTCAGACACTTCCAAGTTAATTTCAAAAAACACACAGCAATTCTACCATTAGCAAACATAGACCGGGATCACCCAAGCCTACTGGGACTCGAATAGTTCATGCCCCAGGGAATCGGAGTGACTGGAATCAACAGCATCACTGAAACAGACTGGGAGGAGAGCCTGATGAGGGATTTCCAGGACGTGTTCGATGGAAAACTAGGCAAGTACTGAGGGTCCCCTATCTCATTTAATTTGAATCCGAATATAGCACCAATCAGGTTAAAAGCAAGGTGAGTCCCTTTTGCATTAAAACCGCAGATCAATGAGCAATTGGATAAACTCATCGCACGGGGGGATTGGAACAAATAGACCACGCAAGGTGGGAAACCCCAATTGTGACTCCAATTAAGCCAGATGGGAGAGTATAATCTGTGGAGAGTATAAGGCCACCCTAAACCACGCGCTACAACAAAGCGCATATCCCGTTCCAGTGGTGCAACATCTGTTACATTTATTGGGGGGAGGCAAGGTCTTTGCAAAGCTCAACCTTGCACAATCATACCAGCAATTGCCAGTCGATCCTGAAACAACAGAGGCACAAACAATTGTGACTCAAAGGGGGGCATTCAGATGCAAAAGACTTCAATTTGGAGTCAGCGTGGCCCTAGGGGTGTTCCAAAGCTTGATGGAATGCCTGTTACAAGGAATAAAAGGGGTGGTCCCATACTTCAATGACATTCTGGTATCAGCTAGTGACAAGAACCAATTGGAAAGCCGCCTCAGAGGAGTCTTACACAGATTTCAGGAGGCGGGACTCAAAGTAAAAAAAGAAAAATGCCAGCTAGCCACCTCTAAAGTTGAATTCCTGGGGTACCTAATAGATAAAGAGGGAATCCACCCCACAGGCCAGAAAATCAAAGCAATAAAAGAAGCTCCTAGACCCAGAAATAAAATAGACCTACAAGCATTTTTGGGACTCATTAACTTCTATAATGTCTTTCTGCCACAGAAGGCAACAACGGTGGAACCATTACACAGATTGCTGGATAAGACAGCTACCTGGACCTGGGGACGACGAGAAGAGGCCAGGTTCTAGGAAATAAAAGACTTGCTGACATCCGAATCTGTGTTAATCCAATACAGCAAAACACTGC
The DNA here is from genome assembly GCA_015471245.1 of Laticauda colubrina. Classification (NCBI taxonomy): domain Eukaryota; kingdom Metazoa; phylum Chordata; class Lepidosauria; order Squamata; family Elapidae; genus Laticauda; species Laticauda colubrina. Next base: position 23,280,834 of record BLBF01000020.1, on the reverse strand, counting down.
CACTGACAGTCACCTGCGACGCATCACCGTTTGGTGTCAGAGCTGTACTTAGCCACACGCTACCAGTTGGTAGAGAAGCGCCAATCGTGTTCTATTCCAAAATACTGTCCAAAGCAGAAAGAAACTACAGCCAATTGGACAGAGAGGCAATAGCAGTGATAACTGGAGTCAAGCGATTTCATGAATACCTCTATGGCAGAACTTTTTCACTAATTATAGACCTCAAGCCACTCTTGGGAATACTCGCAGGAAACAAGGCCACCCCAAACATACTTTCACCACGAATGACGAGGTGGTCCGAGTTCCTTGCCGCATACAATTACAAATTAATCCACCGGCGAGGGAAGGACATATCACACGCTGACACCCTAAGCCATTCTCCCCTGCCTGAGTTGGGAAGTAACCCGGCACCAACCACATCCACACTACAAATTCAAACATTACCATACCTACCCATAACCGCAGCAGACATAACGAAAGAAACCACAAGAGACAAAAAGATGGCATGGATTTTAAACTGGGTAGGAAAAGGGTGGCCAGAAAACGAGATGGACGAGACTTTTAAACCATTCCGGAACAGACAGACGTAACTCTCAATGTTAAAAGGTTGTATACTATGGGGGGATCGGGTAGTCATATCGGAACTACTCCAAGAACAAGTACTAGATATCTTGCATGAAGGTATTGTACTAATGAAATCCCTGGCCAGAGTTATGTATGGTGGCCAGGGATGGATAAAGATATTGGGAGATGGGTGGAAACGTGCAGGCAATCCAAAAATCCAGACCTACACCCCTTGCCACACCTGTGCTTAACTGGGAAACACCAAGGGGACCCTGGTTGAGAATACGCATAGCTTTTGCAGGGCCAACAAAGGGACACACATTTTTAATAATAGTAGATGCTTACTCAAATTGGTTGGAGGTAAGCGTCATGAATTCCACAACAACAGAAGCCATCATCAGACAGCTGAGGAAGCTGTTCGCAACTCATGGGTTGCTGGACCTATTGGTTTCAGACAATGGGCAGCAGTTCACAGCGTTGACATTTGAAAAGTTCCTCGCTGAACATGGCATAAGGCAGCCTTGACAGCACTGGGTAGAATGGCTACAAATGGGCGGGTGAAACGCATGGTCCAGTAGACGAAAGAGACTATAGAGAAACTAGACATGGGGGACATACAATAAAAAATCTACAAAATGCTAACTATACAACACATCACACCTAATACCACAACGAATAAAAGCCCAGCAGAACTATTGATGGGCAGAAAATTAAGATTGCACCTAGATAGATTACACCCCACCTACAGCCCGGAAAAACCAGTGGACTCCTCTAGTAAGCACTGCACATTTGGAACAGGGGAGTGGGTCTACGCAAAAAATCTCACGGGGCACCCATTATGGATATTGGCAACAATAACCCAGGTAACAGGACCCAGGTCATACAGACTAGAAACAGAGGATGAAAGAAGCTGGAGGAGACACATAGATCAACTGAGATCACGAACATTAGAACAAAATGCTAACAAACCCAGGTGAGAAGAAAAAGAACACACACACTCGCCAGTACCACAGCAAACATTAATAATAATAATAATAATAATAATAATAATAATAATAATAATAATAACCAGACCAGAGAGGGGGAAGACCCCTTAAACACAAATAAGAGGGGAGGGGGAGACCCTCCACTGGCACAAGAAACACTGCAACAAACACTAACAACAATCCGCTAACCAACTTCACCAGTAACCCCAGAAAGAAACCACAATTACTTACCTGGAGATGACTTCATTAGAGAGGAACATGCAGCAGAAAAACAACAAGAAGCCACTCCAGAAGGGAGCAGCTGAGCTGACTTTACCAGCCCAGATAGACTGGGTGGGAGCAGCATGGCTGACTCTACCCTCCAGGAGGTTTCATGGAGAAGGACAGGAGAAACAGCGATCCCGTCCGAACCAGCCAAAGACAACAATGCAACTGAGCTGTGCAGGTCAAGTAGACACCATTAAAGCCCTGCCTACTTACATGACTACATAATGTAGGTTGAACTAAACCAAGTTGGGAGGGGTGTTCTATATTAGCATACTTGAAATATCCTTTTCTGATTGGTCCACAAATACGACAATATAATTGGTTCTTCAAGAGACTGTGATTGGTCAACAATTGCTGCCCTGTGATTGGTCCGCCTGAGAGGCGGGGAATTCAAGGAACCGTCATTGGCCGTGAGCCACGAGCAGCCACTATAAAAATGGCTTCTGCAGCTCCATAGTTAGACAGACTCCAGGAACCGAATAAAGAGCTGAAAGTCACGCTGGTCTCCAGTCTCTTTTTTCCCCACGATCCAACAATATGCATTTGCCCACTCCTTGTGGAAGTGGGGGTGTCCACATGCACTTGCCCAGTGTTTCCACAACCCATTTCCAAATGGCCATGGCCTGATAGAGGGCCTTTGTCCTTGGGTTGGGTATCCCTGGACAAAGCCCCTTCCAACTCTGTTACTGAGAGAAGGAAGAAGCCAGAGACTATTTAAGTCAGTAGCTGCTTATATGCTCACAGCTGGAAGGCTTATTAAGAGGGTTTGAAAACAGGAGTAAACTTCCAACTTCTACTGCCAGATCCATTTATTTTCTTGATTAAATATTTTATTTTTAGTATTATTCTTTGTTTGGAGTGAGGTTCTAAAGAGCCGGTTTCTCTTTTTTTCATTTGTTCCTCAGAGAGTAGAAAAAAGAAACTTCAGCAGGATTCATGACAATTTGGAGAGTCTCAATGTTTGCTTTCTGTTACTTCTTATTCAGCACTCTTTCTCTCTCCATCTACAAAGATCTCTACCACAAGGTTATCTTTGTTTTCCAACACCATGATCTGGATCCAAGTGGATTACCTTTTTAAATTAATTAAAAGACATGGAATATCTCAGTCTAGTTCCAGTCTAATTTCTTTTGAGTCATATTGCTGGGGCAAAAAAAACCTTATTGTGCAAAACTCTATACCTGTATGGACAGAAATTCCACTAAATTAATCAAGGCTTATATTCAGCAAAAGAGATAAAACTGAACAAGCTTAATTCCACTTATTTTAGACAATAACAACAACAAAAAGGTTCACATCTAGCAATGAAAGAAAATGAAATGATGAAAAGCTTAAAATATTTTCCAGTTTCCGTCTTAAATGTTTAGAAGTGCTACTAACTCCTCTCTAACATCTTCCTTTTGTTGTAGACTACACGTGTTTCCCATTAAACAAGTGAACTGGCTTTAATGGCCTCCTGCAGAGAAGTGCCTTTTGTACACTGGCAAGCAGTTACTGTTCTTTGTTTTGTTTCCAAAGAGCCTGTTTCAGTTTGTTAAAAAGCTGGCAAATGGATTCATCTCAAAAAAGCAGTGTGAGGATTTGTGTACATGTGTCTGCATGTGTATAATTGTGAATTATTATGCTAATATTATTGAATTAAAGCATCATTTTTAGATGCAGAATCTTACTTCCTTTAAAGCATTTAAGGCTGCATCAATTTCTACAAAAAAAATCAAGATCATGTTCATACTTTGTTTGTTGAACCAACTTTTAGAGCATCAATGTTATGCTCATTGGAGGCCTGAATCCAAGGAAGATGAACAGCTGACAGGGAGTGGGAGGGTGGCTCCATTGGCTGTGTAGGAAACTGGGGAAGGGCAAAGTCTGGCTGGGCAGAGCAGGGAAGAGGTAGAACAAGGGAGACGGAGTTCATAGGAAGACCCAGGCCCATCCCCATGCCCCCCAAGGGCATGCAAGGAGGAATGGAAAAGAGAGCAACGTGGGTTGTGTGGCTTATGGGGGAGCAAAAGGCCCTGATTCCCTTCATTAGCTGCAGCTGGGAACACAGTGTATAAAAAAGGCAAACTGTGTGCACAAGCTGTTGGGAGTAAATGTGAGTTTATCTTGTGTTGACTGTGGTTATCTGCATTCCTGGAATTCTCCCAACTGGGTTGATTTACTGCTATTCCTTCACATCTGGAATTCCTTCTCTTGCCCTGGCAGATTAATTATCTCATCTTGCCTTGATTGGACTTATAATTAAAGTTTTTTTGACAACATTTTGGAACTGAATCTCTGCAGACACAGGTTGTTCCTGGGAGAGATTTTCTCCAGACCAGAAAGTAACCAGGACATTGGGGATAAAGCTAGAGCTAATAAAGGGACACCTACTTATTATTTGTCTGTATTGCCTTTGTGCCATGCCCCGGGTCATCACAAATGGCAGTTATACACTCCATACCTACACTGTTTTATTACTGCACTATTTGTTTATGTAATTTCAATGTATGAAGCCATCTCAACTTAAAACTCGAGATAAAATTAAAAATGAAGCATTAAGAGCAACTGCATTTTCTCAAACCTAAAATCTATTTCAATCCAGATAGAGTACTTGACAATAGACCATTGCTCAGGATTTTAGGGTTTAACACTAACATATAGTAGGAATCACAAAGAAGGCACATAAAGTGTACCAAAGTGGAAGAAGCCGAACATTTGATTGGTGGATTGATGGAATTGAGAAAAGAATGTTTAATCACCCTTTAAAACTTTTGAAACTCCCTTCTAAAACAGATGCTGATTTTATTCATCTTCAGTGTGATCTCTTAAGTAATCAATTCATCATGGACATGTTGGAAGGAAAATCTGTCTGGTTCATTTCCAAGCTTGGAGAAGGATGCTAGAAACAACATGGAGGCTGATTGAAAAGAAAGGTTTATTGATGAAGCAGAACCACCAGGCTTTGTGGTTCTGGTGCAGCTGACAAAACGGTTGAATGAGTGAATGGATCTTTATAGGTTCCTGTGACTTTGAAGTTTGAACTGTTCTGGGGGTGGTGCAATGAAGGATTTCATGTTCTGCAAGGGTGTTAGGCAATTCCAGTTGTGACTAATGGCTTTCATTCTGTGTTGGATCTTGGGTGAGGGGCTGTTTTCTCATCTCACCAGTCTGCCTTTCTTAGCTGTCCTACTTTGCTGCAAGGAGTTTCAAAATATCCTGTCTTGAATGGATTACCAAATATGCATTTCTAAAAGCTGGTCTCCTCAGTTTCTTCTTGGGGGCAGGGAGACTGGTGGTGGTTTCTACTTCCCTTAAGAATTTTTCCCCATTTCTCCTTTAAGGGAAATATTCTATGCTGCCTTTTTTAATATTTCTCAAAATATGTCATTTTTCTGGGGTTGGGGGTGTGTGGCTTTCCACAGATAGGTAAACTATCTTGGGTGGGATGGGTGGATAAATGAATCCATAATTTGGATGGTCTGGATGGGAAACAACAGGCTTCAACTGAACCACGTTGGAATACTTGATGGCTTTGGGTTTTAAGGCTTTTTAACTCTGGGACTGTCTCATCTTTGGTATTGGATGGGATGGCAATGCCCCAAACTGACCTGCTGGACAATCTGGGGGTTCTTCTGGACTTACAACTTCTGCTTGAGTGGATAATCATTGCAGCTAGTATGGCTATTGTGCAACTTCATGTTGGGTGCCAGTTGCACCCATTCCTGAATTGTTAGGCTCTGGTCACAGTTAACAATGCCCTGGTCACCTCTCAAATGAACTCTTGTACTGTACATTGGGCTGCCATTGAAGAGTAAACATAAGCTTCAGCTTGTGCAAAATGTGGCAGCATGGGTAGCTAGCTATGTATGCCCTAGAAGGACACCTGCTTCATAGATTATGAGCTTCATAGATTACTAGCTTGCCTCTGGTTCCAATTCAAGAGCTCTCCATGGTTAGGATGATCTGAGGGACAGTCTCTTTCAAATTACATCTACCCATCCTATCAGATCTAGTGGGAGAATTATGCTATGGGTTCCCTCTGTGAGGGAGTTCCATCCAGTTTTATCCCACTCTCTGGAACTTCTCCTTCCTAAAGGGAAGTCAATTCCAATCCTTGTGACCTTACAGAAAGTGCTTAAAATATATTTTGCCTTTAAGCCAGAGGAACCCCTGGTAATAGGAAACCTATGGGCTGACTGCATTATATATCATTTTTTCCTCTAGTGAGCTTGTTTTATTTATGTTCATTGCTCTTAACTGATTTTACAGAATGTTTAATTGCTAACTTTATTGTACGCCAAGAAAGTTATTTCATGCTAGATGGGCAGCCATATAAATTTGACAAATAACTAAATAAATTCCCCCTCTTCCCTATTTCTACTAACTATCCCATGAAAATCATCTGTGAAGGAAGGGAAGATTAAAGACCAAGCCATTGTAGAAGCCTTTACACCTGGATTATTTGTAAGAGCTATAAAAACTTGGTGCATTTAATGAAGGATCCCTAAAGATGGATGAAAACCACCACCAACACTGAGAAAGGACTATTGCTATTACTTATGATAAGGATTCCAAAAAAGGGGAATGCAGCAGAGGTGATATTCAGCAGGTTCTGACCAGTTCTGGAGAACTGGTCATGGAAATTTTGAGTAATTCAAAGAATGAGCAAATACCATTTCTGACTGGCCCCCATCTATTCTCTGCCTCCTGAGTCCCAGCTGATCAACTAGGTCTTCTTTTGTTGCCTTGCACAGGAGAACGGAGCTGAAAAGCAGGTTAGTGGGGTGGAGACAGAATGGGATTTTGCAGTAATCTTACCCCAGGGGTGGGGAGGGAATGGAGATTTTGCAGTATCCTTCCCCTGCCACATCCACCAAGTCAAGCCACACCCACCAAGCCACACCCACATAAGTGGATAGAATAGGATTTGTCACAGCAGAAATGATTCTCTCCAGTGAGATATTTGTTTTTCAGAAATAAAGCATATATTACATCATATGTGGGTAAGATTTATCCAGGGTGCTTTGCATAAAGAACAAACTTTTTCCTATTTTTCCCCGGTGAAGCTAGGTAACTGCTCTCTTTAGATGAGAAACATGAGGCTATATCATTTCATTAACCTAACCTGAGGAAGTATTTCATACAAACCATCATTGACTGATGCACCACTTCAAATATTTGCATAGTCCTAATATAAAACATCAGTAAAAGAGGATTAAGTGTAATCAGCAGCAGGAATAATCCAGAATCAGATTCCTGAAATTAAATTGACATAGCTATCCATCATGCATTTTTCCCCAAAGAATTCTAATATATTTCAGAATTTACTTCCAATTTGGTAAATGCCCTGTATAATTTTCCCTGGCTGAATAATACTTACAAAGAACATTTGGGAAGTTTATTCAAATATTATATAGAACTCTCTTATTAGAAATTGGGGATTGTAGCTTTAGTTTGGTTTTACATCTCAAAAATCTACTAGTTTGTAAAATAGGTCAAACCAAAAGGTGAACAAAAGCCAATAAAATAATTTATTTATGTTAATTTAAAGAGGAAATGTTTCAAACAGGACTTGGCATCAACTGATGATGCCTTGCTAATATTATATATAATTAGTAAGAATTTGATTGCAGGGTCAAGTATTTCTTTTTCTTTTTATAAAAAAAAGTCAATTTAAAACCTATCCGTGAAAGTAGACCAAAAACGTATCAATGAGCTGCTACTTAGCATTATTTACAGGCATGTACAGTAATGGATTAAGAGTGTAATTCAATACTCATTTGCATGATGTGATCCCATGCTGTGTTTTGCTGCCTTATACAACCAGACCACTATTCAATTTGGAGACCATAAATTCACTATGTAGAAAGTTCAAGCAAGTGCTGAAATAAATAGAAGTGCTTGCTATAAAGTTTTATCAAGATGATGCTAGAATTGGTATCATAGAAATAGAAAAAAATTCAAAAGCAATTTAACTTAACTTGCATGGAGGCATTGCCTAGTTTTGTTTTGTTTTTAAATACCTGTCAAGGTCAGACACAAGAAACCAGGAACAGGACTAGAGTTAAAAAACCTTAAAGTTTATTTCATGTTACTTATACACAAGAATGTGATATACTAATAGCCAAACGTGGCTAGGTAAGACCCAACAGAATTCAGGGGGCTGGATTTAGCTCTCTTGTGAGAACATAAGGATTCCAAACTGATGATGCATCTACCCCCACCCTCGGGCTCCACTTGGTCATCTCCTACATCAATGGTGTGATTCAATCTTTTTTACTACTGGTTCTGTTGGGGTGGCTTGGTGGCAGGTCTGGAAAACTGCTACCAGTTTTCCAGACCTGGCCAGAACCTGCTGAATACCACCTCTGTCCTACATCCAGCCCTTGGATATAATCCAGACAAGAAGTGCAAACCAGACAATCCAAATAAGAAGTGCAAACACTTCTGTTATAATAACAGAATCTTGCAAATCTGAAATCACTTCTCCCCTCTTTTTTACTTTTATTTCCCAGAAATCTAGGGAGGAGAATATAGTGTGTGTGTATGTGTGTGTATGTTTGTTTGTGTGTGCCTGGGGTGTGATGCTAGTTCGCCTCCTTGTGGTGCATCCTGGATAACATGTGAACCAAATGACTAGCAACATTTGGCAGCCAGACTACACTGAAGAATTGGCAGTTAAAGCAGTTGGCAACCAGACATTTTTGCAGAACTCCTGGCTCTTTCAATACATAGCAACTGATAAATAATAGATAAACAACAGGCCTTTTCAGGCCCAAAGGACAAGACAGATTGGGGACATTGTCATGGGGTCTTGTCTCTATCCTTCAGTGTGACTGGGTACTCCTTGACAAAATATCCATCACATTGTGTCTGAATGTCCATCAAGAGCTTACATTGGCTCAGTGTCTGATTTTTTTCCAGATGTTGACATTTGAACTACTGTGAGTCCATGTATTTGCCATACACAAAATAAATAAATGATTGTGCATGTGTGTGTATATGTGTGTGCATATATATAAATGTCCAAGAGAAAATGCTTATATATCAAGATAAGGTCATCCTTTATGTTTACTTATCAATTCTTGTGTAGAAAATATTTCTTTTGCTGAGAGTTACACAAATTTCAGGGGACACAATGTAGATCTATCTCTATTCCAAACTCTAAAAATGGCTTATTCTTGAAATAATGATTCTTGAAGTCTACATTAACCTTGGGTTTGTTTTGCAATAGATGTTCCATGCCACTCAAATCTCAGATCATGTTCCTCTAACTCTAATCTTTTCTATTTCTTAGTAATACCCACACTCTCTTCCAAGCGAAAGAGAGACAGCAAAATATAATTTCAAAATGGTAGATCCAATTCTCCTTTTTTTCTTTGCATCTTGTAACACCTTATACTGAACCTGGTTTTTTTACTCAACTATCCAAATTTAGTTATATCCTTGGGCCATTATTTAAATAATATATCATTAGTCAAGCATTGGGTGGAAAAAAAATTGTTCTAGGTAAAAATACATCTTAATCACACCATTTCATCAAGAATGATAATTCTACTTTATTCCATTTTAACACATCTTTTTTAGTCTTTATTCCAGTCTTAACATAGTTATTTCAAAATAATATATGATTCATATTTGTCATAATACCCAGGTATTTTCTTCTCAAATTTAAAACCTATTTTATTCATCACTAATGTTTAATCTAGTATCTTCATATTTTTATAAAAAAATCTTTGTCTTCTGTTCATTAATCTTGAAACCTGCTAATGTACCTATTAAAAAAAACACTCATTAATAATTCAATTCCCTTTAAAGATTCTTCTAAAACTAACACATCATCTGCAAAAGCTCTTAACTTCTAAGACTTTTTAAAATCTTTGTGATCATAAACTTCTCATTTTGGTTTATATCTCTATTCAATATTTTACGAATTAAAAATAAATAGACAAGAGAACAATGGTAACTTTGCCTCATTGATTATTGGTTATCTCCATTATAAAATATTTCTGCCATGTGTGAAGATTAACTCTATTTTATCCATTTTATAAAATTCTTTCCAAATTGCATATCTTTCAGAACTTTAAACACAAAAGTCAAAATGTTTAAAATGTCAGAAGCCTTCTCACCATCTAAAAAGATCAATGTACCTTTTTTCATTAAGTTGTTCTAAATAGTACAAAATATCCAGCACAATTCTAAAATTGTCCTTTTAACTGTTTGTTAAATTTAAAAAAATCTTGCAAAATAATTCTCAATCTTTAAGCTAAAATTGCTGTCAACAACTTAACATTATTCAGTAATAATACTGGTTGGTGGTTTCTTGCAAAGGTCAAATCTTGTTTCTCTCTTGGCATTAATTTTACATTATTCTATTTCCAGGTCTCTGGAAACTTTCCTTCCTGTAAAGTAGACTTACTATGCTTTGTAAAGTTTGTAATTGTTTATCCACAAAAACTTGTAATACAGACTTGATAACCTATCTGATCCATCCTTTCTTGATTTTTCTCTTTGAATAGCTTCTGAATCTTTTTATTTTTATAAATCCATCTGTAATTTTTCTTTGTTTTTCTGAAGTTTTTTTTTTCATCTATTTTTTCCAAAAAAATATAATGTCCTCCACACAAATCAAATTGATAAAAGACATTGAATAGCCACATTAACTATTAATACAGTATCTTCTTCTTATAATATGAATATTTATAGGCATTCACAACATTTTAAACATTACACTGAAATACAAATCCTTATTAATACATTTTAAGAAACAAAGGTATACTGAAGATTGCACATTGATGACACTATTTAACAGGGAAGAATATATTTAATGTTTATTGTCAATAGTCATTATACTTCATCCAATTTAACTTATTCTATCCATATTCTATTTTCATTTTTTCTTTCTTTTGCAAGTGGGATATTAATTTTTGGGCTCTATTCGATTTATATCTTCATGAGAACATTTTATTATTTCTTATAATGTAATAACAACAAAGAACTGCCCCTTCATGCTATGTAAACCAATATGTTCAAAAAATCCACACAATTGAACATTTAGTATCTACTCTTAATATGTTTCCTTAGTCAGATATTCTATTGAAAATAGTGACTTTTAAGATGTATTCATACTGCACTATTAATGGAGTAGTCCCAGCAGTTAGGTGAAGTTATCTGTTTTCAGAGACAAATGCTCTGTACGTGAAATATCCAAATCATGATATTTGCAGCAATTCCAAGTCAGAACAAAAATAAATTCAGCTACACAAATGAGGTATTTTGCTTTAAGCCTTTGTAACCTAACAACCAGTAGAGTTGTGCATAATGTGGTGGCGATATATCTGGCTGTTGGATGACCAGTTCAGAATTATAATAGTCAAGCTGGCATGTGGGATTGACAAAGAATCCAACAAAAGTATTTTTTTTGCCATTGGCATTTTAGGTTCATTGCCACTGCATCATGTCATTAAGAATAATGATGGGGACAAAAAAAAGTATGTGTTGTTAGGAAAATTTGCTGATGATTTTGTATTTCTTGAAATAGGGAAAAAACAAAAACAAACCAGGAGTGGGAGGGAGAAGAAAGATTTTAATACACTAAATTGCAAAAGCTGGAAGTGGAAGTGGAAAATGGAATGAAATCCTAAGTTAAACTCTTTAAAATAACATTTCTATAAGAGTAAGGTATGTAGATGCAATGGACAATATAAAAGCTATATGTGACGAGTTTACATAAAGGTCCACATTGCTGTGAAAGCTATGAAATTTGACCTATTATTTTCAGCAAAGGAACAAATGATTTCAATATATAAAGGAGGAATTGTATTTGAATGATGGAGATCTTTGGAACTGAAGTATGACCACACCTATAGAAATCCTTTTAGTGATTTAATATTATTAGTATGCAATTTCCCTATTAGTGAGATAACTTAAAGCAGGTTTTCTGTAAAAGATAAAGCTATCTACTATAGCTAGATGGACCATACATAAAATTAATTCTATACTAGAATAATGAGCATGTTCTTTGGCTTCATGTAGTTACTAGGCAACACAGAAAGAACTTTGCAATTAGGCTATGTCTGGAGTGATCCAAGCCAAGAGTTTTATTTTTATTTTATTTTTCTAGTTTTTCAATAGGGTTAAAGATTACTTAGACAGAACACTGTCAAATAAAGCAGGGTCTTCTTCCACCCCATTTGTTTCATAATAAGACTATGATGTTACTGTGAAACATATAATTCTCACAAAAGCATATTTTATATTTAGCTCCTTTTTACTAGTTCACAAAAGAATAGGTTCACCCATATTGACTAGTTTGCACATTGTTCTAAGCCATAGTTTGACCACTTGTTGTTTATTTGGTCCCAATCCTGCTAAACCATAACATGTAATTTATATTCTCTGTAGGAAAAAGGCAACACCGCCCCCATACACAAAAATGAAAATAAGTTAAAGTACAAAGCCACAAGGTTTTGGTTCCAGCATCAACATAGCCAAAACCTACTTCTGGTTTGCAGGGCTTTGGCGGCAGTCAGGAATCCATGATCATGCGCAGTTTCTGCCTGGGCGCACCACCGGAGCACCCCAAGCCAGCTGGCTTTGGGGCTAAGCCACCCCATAGAGGTCAGTGAAGATGGCGAAAATTCCAGCAGGGTCAAGGAAAGCCTCATCTTTCCTCCCCATCTGGCTAAACTCCCTTTCCCGAAGGTGATAGAGCGGCAGTCAGAAATGGCCACCTCAAAGAAACATTTTAACTGGACCTTTGTAACTAAATACTAACCCTAGGAAGAGAAAGTAAAAAAAGGAAGAAGGTGTCAAAAGAAACAGCTTGTGTGTATTTGGATTGCTTGCTGACTTTAGGACTTTTGGAACTATATTTGAAGGATTAAAAACACTTGGGTGGTTGTTTTAAAAGAAAAAAAAGTCTACAATGGCATCACTTGTGGATGAACTGAAAGTAGAATTTAAAAAACTTAAAGAAGAGGAACAAGAAGGGAAGGGCTCTCTTGGTTCCATTTTTCAATTCTTAGAAATGTCTATCTCTACCTATGAGAAATTACAAGAAAAGACTATGCAACAAGAAGATTGGAACAAACAAGAAGCCATTTTAAATGAACAAGTAACTCTACTTGGGGAAGAAAGGGAAGGAAGGGAAAGAGAATGGAGAATTTGAGACCTAAAAAAACAACCAAAAAAGGGAAAAATAAGATGAAAAGTGGATATAATGTGAGAAAGCAACAGAAAAAGGGAATACAGAAAAGGGAAATAGAGGTGGAGAGACAAGGGGGTAAAAAGGGCAGAGAGAAGAAGCAAAGGAGGAGGAAAGGGAAGAGAAGCTACAAGGGTGTGAAGCAAGATGTAAAGAAACAGGACTTATTTAGAGATAATGGGTAAAAATTTAATTGAAAAAGTGATTCTGCAAAGGTACATATGATTGTATTGTTATATTTGTATTTAGAAATAATGTTAGAAAATTAGAAACAACGTATGATTTAGTGAAACATTTGTGAATAAAATAAATGGAATGAATTAAATGAGAATTAATTTAGAAAGAAATGGGAACATTTTAATGACATAATGTTTTAAAATGCAAGTGAAGTGGGGGGGGAAGTAATTATGGAAAGTTTATAAGCGTTCCCATAGAAGCATGATACCTACTTGAAAAATAACGTGTTAAATGTTTAAAATTTAAATGAATATTAACATTAATGATAGAAGTGAATTGGTATGGATCGTTGTTTTAATTATATTATATATTTATATTTTTCTTTTCTTTTTCTTTTTAAAATGTAGCGTGTAGCTTTAATGTACTATGCAGAATCCGAATGGAAGTTATGTTCTATATTAAGTGTTATAATTTTAAGGGAAAGATATAAAGGCGTCATACTCCAATCAGTGACCACAGAGGAATTTTGTTTAATGAGAAAAGATAATAGACAGCTGAAATAGGACAGACAAAGATTATAAATATCATGATCTGATTTGAGATGAAACAAATAAAAATAAAATTAAGAAAGTTAAAAGAGGGGAGAAGCTAAATAGAAAATGTAGAATGGTAATTAGATATGTAATGGTATATAAAAATGAGCATGAATTTGAATTGGTGTCTGTACAAAGAGATGTAACCGGGGATCAGGCTGCTTTCAGAAAAGAGGTTTTATGTTTTCATGTTTTGTGTTGTGTTTGTTTATGTTTGTTTCTAAAAATCAATAAAATTTTCTTCAAAAAAAAAAAAAAAACACAGCCAAAACCTACAAAACCACATTATGATTTAATATGTTATATGAATCCAACCTCTCAGAATATTAAGAGCTCTGTATCACTGTTAGACTCTTATAGGGATTCTAGCATCACACAAACCGAAAACTAATGCCTGGTTTAAAAGAGGAAGCAATTTTACTGTTTATGATGTTCGATTCCCTAGATTGCATGATTCAAAGAATGTAGCACGAATCCCCAAAACACCAGTTCATGGGGAATAAAAGCCATAAAATGTATGTGAGGGGAGCTAATGGCAGTTGAGCTGGAATCCATGATAAAACCATTTGTGTCTATAGTATCCTCTTCTACAATGTGCTGTGTATATTGCAAGATAACAATTAGAAGCCATGCTTGTTTTTGAATTCAGATAGCACAGAACATGTTAATGGCTGGGGAATGTTGTATTTGTAATAAATGAAGAAAGAAAGTTGAAAAGTTGCCCTGTGGAGAATAAGAAACAATCCTTATATTCATGGATTCTATGTATGGTCTATCACACCTTGTCCAGTGGGCCATTCTTTTAAAACTTTGTCCCAAGTGAGCCATCCTTTCCTATTCCTATTAGTATGAAGAACAATTTATCTAATATTGTCACTTTATTTGAAATATTTTAGATCCTAGTAACTCAGCAATAATTCCTCAAAACACTATAAAAATATGAGGATGTGAAGAAAAAAAACATGACATCAGTGCCTGGGGAAAATGCATTATATTATACAGTATATCATCACTGTGTATAGAGGTAAAGCCAAGTCTGAGAATAAGCCAACATATTTAGGTCCTATGCTTCCAAGAAAGCAGCTCTGTGCTAATAGTTAAGAAGGCAATGCTATTTTACAGTATAAAGTTGCTATTGCAGATTATGAGAAAAATGGTTGCTGTTTTTCTTCCTAAAAGTATTGATCTAATGACTTGCTATTAAATCATTACTATAAATGGACATGGCACTGCCGATATGCCATTATTTTAAAAGGGGAAGGTGTCATTTGTAAACAGTTTGGCACAAAAGTTTTTTAATTGCCTTCATTTTGCTCAGTTCTGATATTCTTGGAGAACATGAATAAACAAAAGAACATGACATTTTGCAGACATTACCTACTATAACTTTTAATTTAAACACAGGAAAAGCAAATTAAGAAGAGCTGTTTACATATCATTGGAGCTGCTCATAACTACATTTTGGTTCTTCTTTAAAACAGCTTCAAAGTAACTTCAATAGGTTTTTGACAACTAATGTTACAATCTTTAAATTGGCTACAGAGAGTTCGTGACTTACTATCATAATGGAGCCCAGATTTTCTTTTTTAAGACATGGTGGTCGTAAGTTCAGGCACTAACATGACTGGGCCAGATTTTACAAGGTAGTTTTTGTAGCTATGGTCTTAAGTGAATAAAGTTGTCATTAAGCAAATGCCACAACTGTTAAATGAATTAATGTACTTCTATGGGGCCACCCAAAAGTCATAAATCATTATGGGACCACAGAACATTACAACTATTCATAAAGTGAGCCAGTTGCCAAGCACCTAAAATGCAGTCATGTGATTCCAGGTGTTTGTGCACAGCCATTGAAACCAGAAGTCAGTCTTAAGTTGCTTTTGTGGGTTCATTATAACTTTGTTCCCTATATTGAGCACTACCTGTATTAGGAAACTAAGGTTGTAAAGCCAAAAACTGATTGTATTTGGGTTTTTTTGTGTGTATATATTTCCACATATGAAATCAAAATCAATTTTCAATCCACCTGGCTGTTGTCAGCCCATCAGGGAGACCAAACCAAGAATTGAAACCACAGGAAGAGTTAAGAGTATTTTTCTTGAATTGGCTATGACAATTGTATTGGGCTTTCTTTCCCTTCTCATACCCATGTGAATACTGGAGGTTTCTGTCCAAGCCATTTATCCATGTTTATCTATTTATCCTGAAGCCAGAGAACTCAATGTACAATTTCAGGGAAACCGACTCAGTTATATCATGCATCCTTAATATCTTGATGATTTTGGATAGGACTATAAAGAACACTTGATGAAGTTTGCTGCCAATTTTCATCCTGCACAAATTATGTGGCAGAAGCTGGGGTTCGTCTATATTGCAAATATCTGCAGTCTGCTTGGTTTATCTAGCAGCAGAGTATTATGCCCCAATGTGACTTTGTAGCCCATACACCTGTAGGATTGACACATAACTCTATGAGTCAAAGCACATTGTTAGTGGGATGGTTCTATCTACTCCCACTTATTGGTTGCCTGTGCTGAATCATATACCACTTCTGGAAGTAAGACTAAAAAAGGCCCTTCTTCAAGAATACCTGATGATTATTAATAATTCCCAGCTGTTGATATTAAATAAGGTAGCTTGCTTGGAGTGAAACTGATTGAGATTTAGAAACACAACCATTTCTACTGCTAAAGCACTTGACACTCACAACATGTGGAACCAACACTGGATAGAAAATCCCCCCCCCCCAATGTCAAAGCTTTCCCTGCATCTTGGAAAAACCACCTGGATTTGGTTAGTCCTGTGCACTGAACTAAAGCCCATGTCACACTGCACCAACGGATGCAAAGAGGATGTAAAACGGAGAGAAACACTTGCCATTCGTTGGTTAACGCGATGCATCCATTCTGTACTCACTGCATGCGTGATTCATATGTTCTATCCATCCAGCATCCGTCTACTGAGATTTCATCCACTCAAAAAGTTTTGAGCTGCACAAAACTTTTTGAGCGGATGAATTTTCCGCCACATCCGTTCTACATCTGCGAAACATACGGGAAACAAACGTTCTACGTCCGTCGTCATCCATTAAACATCTGCTGTATTCACTTGGCATCCACTGTGCATCTGCACAACTCGCATCTGCTCCAGCAGAAAATGGAAAGAGGAAGGAAGTGAAACAGATGCGGAACGTCCACACAGCGTTAGTAGCACGGACATAGAAAGGGTGAAAGTGGATACACCTCAGACATAAAGCATTAAAACGGAAAAAACATTTTTATATGGGATGTATCTCGGATATTTAGGATGTCTGCAGGATGCCTAGAGGATGCAGAAGGACACCTAGCGGAAAACCAACATTTCCTATAAAAAGGGGGAGGAAATCACCTGGATCTCACTTTCAGTCCAGAAGACGTGGTGTGCAGACCTCTTCAGCCTTGCTCTTGCTCTTCAACATCATCCATTGATCTCCACCATGGATCAAGGCACACTCCTTTTGGTAGCCGCCATCATTCAACACCAGAACCAAGCCATCTTCAGACTGTTTCACCTTTTCTATGCAAGGAGAAGAAGGAGACGTCCAAGAGCTGTCTGGGTCTGAAGATGGATCATGAGAAGAGTGGAGTTTGGACTCTATGACAAGCTGATGGTGGAGCTGAGGAATGAAGACACTTGTGCATTCCAGCACTTCATGAGGATGCCACCAGCCATGTTTGATGAAGTTGTAGAGTGACTGAGACCCAGGTTGACCAAGCCGAGCACCAACTTCCGTCCCAGCCTGGACCCTGAGCTGAAGGTGGCACTGACTCTGTGCCACCTGGCCACTGGGACCACATACAGAAACATGCAGTATGCCTGGAGGGTGCCACACAACACCATCAGCATTGTGGTCAAAGAAGTGGTGCAGGCCATCGTCGAAGAATACCTGGAGGAGCTCCTCCAGTGTCCCACCACTGAAGAAGGCTGGAAGAAAGTTGCAGAAGAGTGGTATCAGAGGTGGAACTTCCCCCACACCATTGGAGCCATAGAGGGCAAGCACATGGCCTGCAAAGCTCCAGCCAACTCAGGGTCCACTTATCACAACTACAAGGGCTTCTTCAGTATCATCCTCTTTGCCATGGTTGATGCTGACTACAAGTTCATGTACATCGATGCTTCAGGCAACGGGTCAGTTTCAGATGCCCAGGTATACAACTCCAGTGACTTCAAGGAGGGTCTGGAATGCAACCTCATCATGGGCTTCCCAGATCCAGACCCACTACCCAGTGTTGCAGAACAGGCTTGTGGACCTCCAACAAGGCAATGGGGACATGGAGCCTGGGGAATGGAGGCAAGGACAAAAACTGGTAGACACTGTGGATGTGCAAGGCCCCAACATAGCTTCACGTGAAGGGAAGAAGCAGCGCAACCTCCTGAAACACTGGTGCAACTCCCCAGCTGGAGCAGTGGAGTGGCAAGACAGGATGGTAGATGCTTAATGGATGCTTCCTTGAGCCTGTCTCATCACACTGATGAGATTGTGCCATGTATGTTGAGTGGCCCGACAATGAACAGGGCATTTAATAAAGATTTGTGTTTATGTTGAAATGTGTTGATCAATGAATAAATTGTTATTGATAAAAAAATGTCCACACGTGTGGCAGCTGGGAGGGTGGATCATACAGTCCCACTATGCTTGCACTGGAGGTTTATCCATCCCACAGCTACCCTTGCCCATCCCACAGCTATTATCCATCCCACAGCTATCCTTGCCAATCCCACAGCTATTATCCATCCCACAGCTATCCTTGCCCATCCCACAGCTATTATCCATCCCACAGCTATCCTTGCCCATCCCACAAGCATACAAAGACTTAACCATTTCCTAAAAGTTTCCACCAAGACTTTATTAAGTAAAAGAAATGAACCAAGTGTGTGAAGCAAAGATAACCTTTATTAATAACAAACTGTAAAAGCAAAATGACCCAAGTGAAGTGTCTCAAGCAAAGATAAAGTCAACAGGTAACAACTCAGTCTCTGGCACTGTTCTCAGTCACTCTGAGGCATGCCCATGGTCTCAGGTGTAAAGGGTCCAGGGACTGTGCAGGTGGCAGTGGCTGGAGTGCTGGTCTGACCCGCCATTAGGGTGCCTGGCCCCGATAGGACAACAGGGGATGGTGTGTGCAGGAAGCTCTCAGAGAGCTGGCTCAGTCCAGTGATGTTGAGAGGCCCTTCCTCCAGGACATGGGATGTCAGTCCCAAGACTGATGATAGATGTTCTGAGGCCGGGCTTGGCTGTGGGGTGGAGGAAGGAGGAGTGTAGTGGGGCTGTCTGGTCTGCAGCTGGGCGAGGTAAGGCATCGGTGGCATCTGTGGCGTGGGTGGCATCTGTGGCGTGGCTGGCATCTATGGCATCAGTGGCATTGGTGGCATCGGTGGCATCGGTGGCATCGGTGGCGTCGGTGGCATCGGGGGGAACGGTGGCATCGGTGGTATCGGTGGCATCGGTGGCAGGTGATGAACCTGGGCCTGGACTGGGAAGTGCTGCCTCTGTTGAGGGAAGTCCTGGAAGCCATAGCCTTGGTCGGAGAGGGGCTGTTGAAAGCCTTGGAAGGGCTGTGACATCGCCTGGGGTGGAGGAGCAGACCTGGAGTGGGTGGGAGCAGGTTCAGCTGGATCTGGAGGGTGGTGCAGAAGCACAGTGATCCTCTCCTTCATCACCTGGTACTGGGGCTCAGGCATGTACATGAGGGTCTGCGTCACGTAGGTGAGGAAGGGCTTGCAGTTTGAGGATGGAATCTCGAAGTGTACCAGCTGAGAGAGGAGATCTGCACTGTTCTTGATTGTGTCCCTGATCTCCAAGAGGACAGTGTCTCTCCGGTCTGCCTCTCTGCCTGCTTTCTGTGGAGGTGGAGCTGGGTGTGGATGTGGGTTGGTCTCTGGTGGCTGTGGCCTCCTCTTGCTCCATCTGCATCAGGGGATCCTCCACGTCCTCCAGCATGGGGTGTGCAGCTGTCGAGGGGGTCTCTGTCATGGGGCCCTCCAAAGACACCTGCCTGGACACACTGGCTGTTTCCTGGCTGGAAGAGGAATGGCTCTCTGTGGGCTGTCTGAGGGAGAGGGTTGACAGAGGGGCTGCTCCTCAGTGGCAGATCTCACCCTGCAGGAAGCTGCACCTGGCCATGACGTAGGTCTCCCGGTCCGTGAGCTTGACAGCGGCTTGCCCGGATCTCTTCAGGTGCAGCTTGCCATACCAGGTGTGCATATGCTTCCACCACCCCAGGAGGACATCAGAAGTGTAGCCCAGGCTCTCTGCCTTCTCTCTCCAAGCCGCCTGCTTCAGCTTGGTGTCTCGATATAGCCTGTGGCCCTTCCTCCACAGGTACTCGTTCTCCCTCAGCCATTCGAGCACCTCCTCCTCATGGTCCTCTGCAATGGAGTACTGTTTCCTCTCCCCCTTCTCCTTCAATTGCCTCTTCCTCCCTCTGGCAGGGCCTTCTGGGCCCTCATCAGCAGGGCTTTGAGGGCCTTGGGGCTGGTCCACCACACCAGCAGCACCAGCAGTAGTAGCAGCAGCAGTAGCACCAGCACCACCAGCAGCAGCAGGACCAGCAACAGAAGCACCAGCAACAGAAGCACCAGCACCAGCAGCAGCAGCAGCAGAAGCACCAGCAGCAACAGAGTCAGTGCCAGGGGGTGTGATGGTGGTTCTGTCCTTCTTTCCAGGGCTGGCAGGATTAGGCACAGGCTTCCTCTTCTTCCCCATGGTCTCTGATGAAGATGTCTCTGGCAGCAGGTCTTTCCTCTGAATGGTGACCTGCTTGCGAGCTGCCTACTTTTATATCCCCGGAGCTTACGCAATGCATTCTCCCTGCATGTGCAGTGAACGCTTTGCATCCGCTAGGCATCATCTAGGCATCTGCTAGGCATCTGTGTTGCATCCACGTCATCCACTAGGCATCCGCTACGCATCCGTTCCGTCCACTACGCGTCTGCTTTGCTGTTCTCCCCCGGAAGCCCTGCAGATGTGCCATCCGCTTCCATCCACTTCCATCCACTAGGCTTCCGTTGAGCATCCACTTAACATCCTCACTACATCCTCTCCCCATCCGTTCCTTTCCGTTGTTGTCCGCTCTATTTATGCAAATTTTTGCCCTTTTTGAGAGCGGATAACAACAGATGGAAAATTTGCTCGTCCACTGTTTCCTTTTTACATACATTTTGCATCCGTCGGTCAGTGTGACCTAGCCTTAAATTTGCATTGGTCCTGGTATCTACCAGGATGCCATCTATAAGTAGTGCAAAGTACCATCACTGAATTGTGACTGTGGGACCAAAAAAACCCAAAAACATCCAACACATAGTCACAGTGTCAAAACAGATCCTATAATGGAGATTTCACTGATTTCCTTGCTACAATAAATGAAATAAAAACATATTTGCAACTTACACATATATTTGTAATCTTCCTGATTAGATTTCAGATGTTATATTTTATCAGATGTTATGTTTTGTATTTTACCTGTGTTCCTTTAAACTGAAATATGTGGATGTACTATACAATAAAATAATCCATGTTTTCTGCTTGCTTGAAAATTGACCCATGTTTTTTCCTCATCACTTTGATTACAGATCTGCCCTCTCTCTATCAAGATCATTTATTTTACCCTCTGCAGCTGGGATGAAGGAACAGAAAGCAGGAACAGAAATCAAACTACATATCCTTCACTACTGCAGAACAGTTAGCACAATTGTTGGTCACATACAGTATCTGTGTGATTTCTCTGCCACTAAGAATGAAGTCATGCAAGTCAGTTTTGTGGCTCCATGTCCTCCAGATTAACCCTAGTTCTAATATTCCTGTGATAGATATGAGACCAAGAAACTCATCAGGTTGTTGATTTATTTGCTATTGTTTTGTTTCATGGTTACAGATAGACACACCCAGAGCCACAATATTCAGAAACTTGAAGTATTTACTATTATGAGACAGGAGTGTAATTCAAATGCCTTGCAGAGAGTACTTACTTAAAAAGCATAATTTACAGTCGATGAAGAAATAGTATAGTCCAGGGATGTCAAACTGGAAGCCTGCAGGCTGGATGCATCATGCACAGATCATGCCCATTCCAGCTCCACAAAGGGGGGAAAAGTTGCAAAATGTCATGTGACAGCAATGTGACACTGCAGGTATGACACCCATGGTATAGTCCAAATACAATCCAAGTGTCACACAAAGACAAACCAGATAGTCACCAAGTCCAAGAATCAGACTCAGAAGCAAGAAACAGGAAGAAGAATTATGAGCTAACAGTTATCTCCAATAAAGACTGCAAGCAAAACAGCTACCTAAATCTGTCTGCTGACAGCTGTCTGCAATCATCCATGCCTCGACCTATGCTTAGCAAGGAATCTCATTTAGGAGCATTGTTCTGTTCACCTCTTTAGACTTCTAGACCTGAGACTGGAGGGCTATGCCTTATCATTTGAGTGTTCCAGCTGAAGAGGAGATGCCTATGACTTATTATCTTTAATTGACTCCTGGCTTAGTGGGTCCTAAGGCTGACAGTCCTGAATCACAGACTCAAATGGAGCAACATTGTCAGATTCAAGGTCAGAGTCATATTCTGAATTGTGCTTCATAACATCTATTAAGGAGAATGTTAGCTAGGGATTGTGAAGAAATGCCTCTGAAGTTAGATATTATATAAAGTTTTGCAGTTGTAGTGAAAATACCATTATGTTTTCAGGCTAACCAGAGAGGAGACAGAGTAATTCTGCTTCCAAAATAATTGCTATGTTTCAACAATGGTTTACTGCAAGGCCTAATAATTAAATAAACGACAATGTCTGCATTTATGCATCACATAGTCCTAATATGTTGTACTGGTGTACCATACATGGTAAATTATGGTTAATGCCTTAGAATTATATGCCAGCCTGCCAATATTGTTTGCTCAACAAACTAAGATTGCAATAAACCATGGAATGACACAGAAAGTCAGAAATCTGCTCATTTCTGCTAAGCATGCTAAGTTATTTTAAATTTTATTTAATGATTAATGCACACTATTTTATGTTTTCAGCTTCACAAATGCACCCCGGTTACCATTTTTGGGATTGTAGCAGATAGACTTCGAAACTGAAATTTTCAGTGGTTTCAAATAACATTTGCCATAGGCCTAAAAGAGAAGTCACTCCAGTTGAATCAGTAAGCATTTTTCTACATAAAAGAGACACACCGGGGAATAAGAAGTGGTGTTTGCCCATCAACAGTTCAAAATGGTTTGGTCTTGTAAACATAGCCAGCAAACTGGTGACAGATCACTTCATTTGTAGAGTAATAATTTCCTCCAGATGGGAGAGGACACAGTGGCAAAGGACAGCTTCTCCGTCAGATAAAGCAGTGATTTGAGGCCAAACAAAAGGACCATATGAAGAGACAGTAAGCAGAAAGGATCCATTCCTTTGTCAGCCTGTTATCTTAGATCATGGAGTTCCCTCTTCTCTGTGAATGTGGCTTTTGTTTGAAAACTGCTTGCGCAGAATGGGACAATATATATGCTGTACAATATGGAGTTGTTAATGCAAGAAGTGTGATGTAGTGGTTAATATGTTTGTCAGTCCAATCTCTGACACCCCACTTACAGCTCATATGCTGCCATGAAGAAATAAGGAAAAGGTCTTGTCTACTGCAACCTTTCTGTTTAGTCCCAGACAGTTAAAAGGTGACATCTACCAGGCCAAAAAGGCAGCTAGCTGACAAGTCAAACTGTGCACCAAGGAGACAATAAGCCAGTTAAATTTTGCTACTTGCAATAATGTTTAGGTTCAGTTTGAAGTTCAAAAACTATGTTTTGAAATTGCATGAGTGCCTATTTCATATATGCCAGCCTATATTCTTAGTGCAATAAGAGTCAGGCTGTTTCAGGACTTTTGTATATGACTTCCCTATCTCCATTTCCTTGCTGGAAGACATTGACAAAAAAAATGGGTGAGACAAAGTGAACTGCAATATTGCCAGCCTTGTACTGAAGAGGCATTTTTTCAGGCTTTGCTGTTCTCTCTGTAGACTGATACCAGAGAACCTTAACTGATATTATTGTAAGGATCTTTGTTACCATTCGGCTGGGTTCAAGTAAGGGTTGCCTATTCTCCCATGTATAATAAATGTCACAGCACACGTGGGTGGTTTCCCATTGTATGTGGTCCTGAACATTTATTGCTGAGCTTTGGTTGCATATTCAGGATTGTTAGACAGAGTTACTAGAGGGAGATACGATCTGTCCCTTTTGTTCTGTGTATTGGGAGATCAGTTCAAGATTGTCTGGCTCTGGAAAAGTCCCAGAAAAATAATCTCAGTTGGGCATTTTGAACTGGAAAATGTATCATCAGATTAAATTATGACACATTTTTAGTCCTCTTTCCAGCATTGCCCTTCCTATATTTCATCTGAACGTAGTATTTACTTTTAAACACATGCATATGCACATATGCTGCAGAGAGAGCAAGCAACATACTACACCATTTGCATTTGGATATATTGCATTATTATTTATTGACAATGACCACTACATGGTTATAGTTATGATATATTCTAAAATTCTATGAAGCACTGTAAGAATATCCTCCTCCTGTTTTAGCTCCTTCCTCCCATCCTTTCATCCTAGGAGGAGGGAACATAAATTTTAATAAAAAAATTTGTACTGTTTTAATTGTTTTCATGTTTTATGATGTACAATACCCAGAGTCAATAGTTGATATAGATGGCTGTAGAAATCAATCAATCAAATAAATAATCCAGGGCTGCAGTGGAAGATAGATTATCATCAATTTACAGAACTCAACAATCTTGCTATGAGCTGCTTGAAATCTTACAATAGGCAGATAATGAGCACAGATCAAGAGCCATGCAAACTAAAAGTAGCAGGAAAGTTTCAGACATTCAGAATATCAGGGTTGGAAAAGACTTTGGAGGTCTTGTGTTCCAACTGCCTGCTCAGGCAGAAGACCAAACAAGTGGCTGTCTAGTCTCTTCTTGAAAACCTCCAGTGATGGAGCACCCACAACTTCTGAAGACAAGCCATTCCACTGGTTAATTGTTCTCATTAACAATTGGTAATTGTTGGGAAATTTGTCCTTTTTGTCAGCATACAACTTGTTGCACCATAAGCTTTAATCTATTTCAGTAACAAGGACAGATGGTAATGTTGTCTTTACAGCTTTAATGCAGAGTGAAGTAAGCAAAGCTTTTGATGGATTCTCTTGGCTTTGTTGCCCATTTCACCTGCCAATGGGGAAAACAATTTCCAATTGTTCTTCTAACGTTAGCCAGATTGAGGCTAGGAGAAGATCCCTCTAAAGTAGCACATAAAACATCTGACAGAGGCTGGCTGACCCTCTAGCCATGCAGGATTATTAACTATTAACCCAACAGGATCTGTCAACTCTTTTGGGGGCTGACTTCTTGCTTTTCCTGAGAATCCTCCCAGTGTTGGCCTTCTGCTGCCAAAGTTCGGAAGAGTTGCAAGATCAACCACTGTGAGCCTTCTCTTCTTGATTCCCCTCCATGGCTGGAAGAAGAAGCAGGGAGAATCAGTCCTTATATTTTAGACCTCTGACCAGTTACCAGGGCATTTACATCATGATTAGGGGGCTATTAGGGCAACATAAAATATTGGATGATGATAGTGCAAATAATGGACCAAAACAATAAATAAATAAATAAAAACAACAAACCAAGAATCAAGAGAATTGCCTAGGAAATAAGACAGGTATAAATAGACAACAGCTAGGGGCTGATGAACTATATTGTCCAATAAGGAAATACATGCTTCATCATGCATCATAGCAATAAAAACTGAAGTGCATCTTTCATTGGATCATTGTTATTTAGAAAAATGGGGAGAAAATTCAATTGAAAAATTAGCACAAGAAAAGGCTTTAAAAAATCTTCAGCATAAATATATTCAAATATGATTGTATGCTTCCAAATTTTATTTTATTAACTTCTCTTTTTCTTTTTTTCTCCTCCTAAAGAACAAGTTTAAAAAGTCATTAAAATTCAGAACACTAATAATATATCGGCAATGTTTTAATTTTACTCAGTTCTCATCCATTTCTTCCAATTTCCTCAGCTTATTAAGCTTCTGATATAAGCATTTTCACCACTAAATCGCCATTACAAACCTGCCCTCAATATTGCCTGACTTCTACTTGCATGCTGCTAATTGCAAATTCTGTATGGGTGGCTCACAAATTGGATGGCTTGGCATATGGTTGGCTTCATGCTAATTGCTTTCTTAATCCACATTAGCAGTGGTGCGATTCAGCCAGTTCTTACCGATTCAAGTGAACCGGTTGTTAAATTACCCAACCCCCATTATCAAAGTGTATCCTAGATGCTGTGCTGCACTGCAATGGAGAAACAGGCAACAGAGTAGCTGGTGCAAAGGAAGGAGAAGGCCACTTTCCCTCCTCCTTCTATCATGCTGGCCACTTTGTTGCCCGTTTTTCCATTGCAGTGCAGTGCAGTACTTTGATGGGGGGTAACAACTGATTTGCCCAGGGTCAGGTTGGCTGTCATGGGAGGCTCATCCCACATGTGCAGTGGAGCTGGAGGATAGGGATGGGCCATGCCTCCCACAACAGCCAACCTGACCCTGGGTGAACTAGTTGTTAAATTATTTGAATCCCACCACTGCACATTAGGATTGCCAAAAGTCAAGAAAGTAGTCTATAATTTTATCCTTTGTAGGATTTGGTTGATATTTGCATATTCACCACATGAGCAAGCTGAATTGACACTAAGGAAAAAAAAAGATTTATTAGGTTTAACCATGAACTCAAGTAAACAAGGGTATTGGGGGGGTTTTGTTGTTGTTGTTTTGGTGCATTTAAGGCATTGTTTACTGCCGGCAACTGTTTGAACTACTCCTTGCAATTTTCTTAAAGAGATTTCAGAAGTGGTTTGTCCTTGCCTGATTCTTAGGGCTCAGACAGAATGACTGGCCCAAGGTCACCCAGATGACTTTGTACTTCAAGTGAGACTAGAACTCACAGCCTCCTTGTTTCTGGCCTTGTGCTTTAATCACTACATCAAACTGGTTCTCTTATTTTAACAAAAAAATGGATATAATAAAGTACCACTGGGAAGAGGTTAAATTATTTAAGTGGATGCAGGAACTTTATTATATTTATTCTAGATGGATTTAAAAAATTGTTAGCTAAATTAAATGCCTAAATACCCTTATTAGCTATTATATCCTACATTAAAATATACTAAAATAGTAATAGGCTTCGTAAAGTAAACCTCTTGCTAGTATTCCTTAAAAGCAAATCATTCTATGTTTGTTTATTGTGCATATGCATATACACTGTCACACATAGATACAAAATTATTCCTAGGCCATAACTTTTAGCAGCCACTTACACAATAGATCAGATAACAGATAATCAGAGTTGGAAGGGACCTTGTAAGTCATCTAGTCCAACCCCCCGCCCAAGTGGGAGACCCTACACCATTTCTGACAAATGGCAGTCCAATCTCTTCTTGAAAGTTTCAAGTGATGGAGCTCCCACAACTTCCAAGGGCAAGCTGTTCCATTGGTTGATTGTTCTCACTTTCAACCTAAAATTAGTCAAAGAAAGGTACACATGACATATTTTGAATTGCCCGTTCAAAGTTCTTGATAAAATTCTAAGCTATTGATGTTAGTAAAAAACAAAATTCTGGATTCAGTGCTCTTAACTCTTAAAAAAAAATAATAAATACAGCAGTCGCATTAGCTTTACCAGTTAAACAGGGAAACATTTGAATGACACTCAACTAGCAACAATAGATTAGTCTGAGACTTTAAGATTTTAATCCAAAAAATATTTTAAATGGTTAATTTAGATTCAGGCCTTGAGGTCTGTCTGAAATGGAAAGAATGATCATGAAAATTAAATGTATAATCCGACTGGGAATAGGTGATAGTTAAGCAAAAATTTAGGATTTAAAGTTGGGTAATGGATAGGGTCAAAAAATAAATTCAGAGGAATTTTATGTGTTATGCAAATAACAGATTTGCCTTCAGGTAACTACATTACTCTCTATAATGTTGAATTCTTTTATTTATCCATTTGAATGGGTGTTACATATCCAAATTATAAAAACCTGGTTACTGTGGGCACACTTAAAAAAAAAAAAAACCTCTTGGTTAGTCTGAGGCTTCCTTTGTTATAAATAATGTGATATGCATCATCTATTTCACATAACCTGTGAAATGACCTTCAGAATTAGGCCACTTAAAGGCCAGCTGAAATAACAGGTAACAAAGTGAAAGCAATGACAATTGTAGATGAAGAATAAAAAATTAATAATACAAACTATAATTTTAAAAAGGTTTCCCTTTATTGAACTCAAATAATAAGAATCAGGGGATATGCAGCCATCTAGATTCAATGGAGGAAAAGTTTTAGGAGATCCAGAGGTGGTTTGGTCAGATATATTGGCAATTCTCTGTTTTGTTTTGTTTTACAAATATTTTTTTTTCCTTATGTGGCTTCCCTTTGTGATTACAGTGCAGTCCTGGGGTGTGCATGTGTATGTGTTTAGAAAAGTGCCAATAGAAGCATGTGACATGTATGGGAACGCATGCCCTTTGGATTGTTTCTCTGGAGTATCATATTAGAAACTTTAGTCTTTTAAAGAATTTACTAAAGATAATAAAACCACAACTCTCCATTTTGAGTTGTTCACAAATTAAATAAAAACATTATGGACCATAGAACCTAGAAAGTTTGTAGAATTTTTGGTGGAAAAGGGTTGGGAGTTCCTGGCAGTAAGTTCTTGTCATGAAGTATGCTGCATTTTCTGATTAAAAGTCATGACATGTGTTGCCCAACACTTTAGGGAAACTGAGTGCTTAAGTTAAGCTTTTTGAATCACTCATTATGGGACTGGATTACACATCACAATGAGTTGTGTAATTGATTATGTTGCATACACAATATGTATGAATTAGTATATAACATGGGAATCAGTTAAAATAATAAAAATGAAGTCTTGAAATCTAAATTTCCAGAATGTTGCAGGGGTTGGACTAAAAGACCTCCAAGGTATCTTCCAATTCTATTATTTTATGTTCTATGAATTGAACCTTGCTAGTCAATAATTGTATTTATTTTATCTTGCTTTTATCATTTTTACAAATATCTCAAGATGGCAAACTTATCCAACACAGCTTTCTCCTCCTTTTTTCGCCACAGTGGCAACCCTGTGAGGTGAGGGGCTGAGACAAGGTGACTGGTTTCCATGTCTATAATGAGACTTGAATTTAAAGTCTTCTGCTTTCTAGCCTGGTGCCTTAATCGCTAAACTAAACTAAACTGACTCTTGGTCAACAAAATAAAATTGATTCCCCCCCCCCAAAAAAAAAAAAAAAACACTTCTGATTTTGTACAAATCCCATTTTTTATACAGTTTTCTTAAATGACAAATTGTTATTATTAAGTAAAATGGGTAATTGAAATTGTTAAAAAATTACAACATTTTAGCAGGAAAGAAGCATAATTCTTTTCTCAATGAAGGTGTTATTTTAACTTAATTACTCTAAGAAGACAATATAAGTTGCTCCATGTCTAGTTGATTCATTGGATTGTTATAGAAGCCAAAGTAAATAAATGCTAATCTATTTCCACATCATGGATTAAAAATGAAATTAAGAGGAACTTGCCAATAATGCCCTGTAGGAAATTGTATTTCCACTTAAATATTTAAATCTTGCTCTGTAGGAAATTGTATTTCCACTTAAATATTTAAATCTTGCTTGAAGAAAATGGTACAGATTCAAGATTCATTAACAGTCCTTCAGGAATATCATCTTAACTACTTTTTTATTGCATTAAGTGTTCAGCAGTTGAAAATCTGACTGGCTGTTTCTAGTGGATTAATCTTAATCTCATGAAAATATTACTACTGATTTAGTCTTCACAGCTAATAAAGGCAAAAATAATAACACTTGAGGCACAGTGTCACATAAACTAAGCATTACACTTCATCAACAAACATGAACTGCCCTCAACACAGTTCTTGAGAGTGAAACTTTTTGTCTGTTATTAGTCAGGGTTTGTTTTAGTCAGAAAGAATGACAGTATACAGTGCAAATAATTGAATCCATCTAAAATCTCTTATTATGAAGCATGCTTGGAAAGAAAAGCTTATAGTAAAACTGCGATTCCAGTCTATTCATCCCTTTTGTAAGCCTAGCTGGCATTGCCTACTGGAACCAAGATGTGAACTGTTGTGTCTCTGAATAGTCTGGGCCATCCATCCTCTTCTTTAAGCCCATGTCACACTGCACCAGCGGATGGAAAGAGGATGTAAAATGGAGAGAAACACTTGCCATCCGTTGGTTAACGCGATGCTTCCTTTCTGTACTCACTGCGTCCGTTTTTCACCCTCTCTATCCGTCCAGCATCCGTCGACTGAGGTTCCATCCACTCAAAATGTTTTGAGCTGCTCAAAACTTTTTGAGCAGAAAATGTATCCAACGCATCTGTTCTGCATCCGCAACGCATATGGGGAACATCCGTTCTACATCTGTTGTCATCCGTTACGCATCCGTTATATCCGGTAGGCATCCGCTGCGCATCTGCACAACTCAAATCCACTTAAGCGAAAAATGGACACAGGGAGGAAGCAAAACGGACATGGAACAGACACAAAGCGTTAGTAGCATGGATGGAGAAAGGATGAAAGCGGATGCAGCTCGCAAAGAAAGCATTTAAAATGGAAAAAATGTTCGCAGAGGGGACCTATCTCGGATATTAAGGATATCTAGAGGATGCCTAGAGGATGCAAAAGGACACATAAGGGAAAACTTATATTGCCTATAAAAAGAGGGAGAAGATCACCTGGATCTCACTTTCAGTCCAGCACTCCTGCTGTGCAGACCTCTGCAGTCTTCATCTGGCTCTTGCTCTGCCACAGCATCCATTGATGTCCACCATGGATCGTAACACACTCCTTTTGGTAGCAACCATCCTTCTGCAACAGTGCGAAGCCATCTACAGGCTCTTTCAACTGTTCTACGGGAAGAAAAGGAGGTGTCAAAGAAGTGTCTGGTTCTGAAGATGGATCAGGAGAAGAAAAGAGTACGGACTGTACAACAAGCTGATGGTGGAGCTGAGGAATGAAGACCCTCATGCATTCCAGAACTTCATGAGGATGCCTCCAGCCATGTTTGATGAAGTTGTGGAATGACTAAGACCCAGGTTGACCAAGCAGAGCACCAACTTCTGGCCCAGCCTGGACCCTGGGCTCAAGGGGGCACTGACTCTGCACCACTTGGCCTCAGGGACCACCTACAGGAGCATGCAGTATGGCTGGAGGGTGCCATCCAACACCATCAGCATTGTGGTCAGAGAAGTGGTGCAGGCCATCATCGAAGAATACAAGGAGGAGCTCCTCCAGTGCCCCTCCACTGAAGAAGGCTGGAAGAAAGTTGAAGAGCAGTGGTATCAGAGGTGGAACTTCCCCCACACCCTTGGAGCCATAGATGGCAAGCACATGGCCTGCAAAGCTCCAGCCAAGTCGGGGTACACTTATTTGAACTACAAGGGCTTCTTCAGCATCATCCTCTTCGCCATGGTCGATGCTGACTACAAGTTCATGTACATCGATGCTTCAGGCAATGGGTCAGCTTCAGATGCCCAGGTATACAATGCCAGTGACCTCAAGGAGGGGCTGGAACACAACCTCATCATGGGCTTCCCAGATCCAGACCCCCCTGCCCAATGACATGCAAGATCTGCCCTACTTCATCATGGGGGATGATGCCTTCTCCCTCAGAACCTACCTCATGAAGCCCTACACTTCCAGACTCCTCACCCGTGATGAGAGGATCTTCAACTACCGGCTGTCCAGGGCAAGGCGGGTGGTGGAGAACGCCTTTGGCATCCTGGCCAATAGGTTCCAGGTACTTCTCAACACCATGCAGCATCATCCAGAGACCGTGAGGAGGATCGTGGAAGCTTGCTGCATCCTGCACAATCTCAAGTGCACCCGCCACCCAGTCATGCAGAACAGGCTCATGGACCTCCAACAAGGCAATGGGGACATGGAGCCTGGGGAATGGAGGCAAGGGCGAAACCTGATAGACACTAAGGATGTGCAAGGCCCCAACAGAGCTTCATGTGAAGGGAAGAAGCAGTGCAACCTCCTGAAACACTGGTGCAACTCCCCAGTTGGAGCAGTGGAGTGGCAAGACAGGATGATAGATGCTTAATGGATGCTTCCTTCAGCCTGTCCCATCACACGGATGAGATTGGGCCATGTATGTTGGGTGGGCCTACAATGAACAGGACATTTAATAAAGAGTTGTGTTTATGTTGACATGTGTGGATGATTGATTACATTATTATTGAGAATAAAGGGCCATAGGTGTGGCACCTGGGAGGGTGGACCATAAAGTCCCACTATGCTTGCACTGGAGGTTTATCTATCCCACAGCTATTACCCATTCCAAAGGTATCCCTGCCCATCCCACAGGAATCCCTGCCCATCCCACAGCTATTACCCATCCCAAAGTTATCCCTGCCCATCCCACAGCTATTACCCATCCCAAAGGTATCCCTGCCCATCCCACTTGCTATCCTTACCCATCCCACAAGCATGCAAAGGCTTAAACCATTTCTAAAAGTTTCCACCAAGACTTTATTTAATAAAATAAATGAAGCAAGTGTGTGAAGCAAAGATAATCTTTACTAATAACAAGCTGTAAAAGAAAAATGACCCAGGTCAAGTGTCCAAAGCAAAAATAAAGTCAACAGGTAGCCATCCAGTCCCTGGCACTCTTCTTGGTCACTCGGAGGCGTGCCCAGTCTCAGGGGTGAAGGGTCCAGGTGCTGTGGAGGTGGCTGCTGCTGGAGTGCTGGTCTGAAGCGCCACTGGGGTGCCTGGGCCTGAGAGGACAACAGGGGATGATGTGTTGAGGAAGCTCTCAGATAGCTGGCTCAGCACTGTGATGTTGAGAGCCCCTTCCTCCATGACATATGGGGTGTCAGCCCCAATACAGATGACAGATGTACTGAGGCCGGGCTTGGCTGTGAGGTGGAGGAAGGAGCAGTGTAGTGGGGCTGTCTGATCTGCATCTGGGTGAGGACTGGCGTCGGTGGCATCGGTGGCGTGGGTGGTATCTGTGGCCTGGCTGGCATCAATGGCGTGAGTGGCATCGGTGGCATCAGTGGCACCGGTGGCGTCCGATGTACCTGTGCCTGGACTGGGAAGGGCTGCCTGTGGTGCTGGACCTCCTGATAGCTGTAGCCTTGGTAGGGGAGGGCCTGTGGAAAGCCTTGGAAGGGCAGTGACATCACCTGGGGTGGAGGAGCAGGCCTGGACTGGGTGGGAGCAGGTTCATCTTGGTCTGGAGGGTTGTGAAGAAGATTGGTGATCCTTTCCTTTACCACCTGGTACTGCGGTTCCGACATGTTCATGAGGGTCTGGTTGACATAGATGAGGAAGGGCTTGCAGTTGGAAAATGGGCCGTCGGTGTGTACCAGCTGAGAGAGGAGATCTATGCTGCTCCTGATGGTGTCTCTTATCTCCAGCAGGACAGTGTGGCTCTGCCCCTCCGGTTTGCGTCTCTGCCTTTCTGTAGAGGTGGAGCTGGGGGTGGATGCGGGTTGGGCTATGGTGGAAGTGCCATCTCCTTTCTCCCACTGCGTCAGGGGGTCCTCCACATGCTCCGCCACGGGTAGTACAGCTGTCGGGGGGGCTCCGTCGTGGCACGCTCCACAGATACCTGCCTGGACACAGGAGCTGACTCTTTGCCAGAAGAGGACTGGCTCTCAGCAGCCTGCCTGAGAGAGAGGGTTGTGAGAGGGGCTGCTCCTCGGTGGCAGACCTCACCCTCCAAGAAGCTGCACTTGGCCATCACGTAGGTCTCTCTGTCCGTCAGCTTGACCGCGGCCTGGCAAGATTTCTTGAGGTGCAGCTTCCTGTACCAGGTGTGCATGTGCTTCCACCAACCGAGGAGCACCTCCGAAGTGTAGCCCAGGCTCTCCGCCTTCTCTCACCAAGCAGCCTGCTTCCTTTTGGTGTCGCGATAGAGCCTGTGTCCCTTCCACCATAGATACTCGTTCTCCCTCAACCATTCCAGCACCTCCTCCTCATGTTCCTCTTCTATGTTGTATTGCCTCCTCTCCCGTTCATACGTCTGCCTCTTCCTCCCT
This sequence comes from Laticauda colubrina, assembly GCA_015471245.1. Classification (NCBI taxonomy): domain Eukaryota; kingdom Metazoa; phylum Chordata; class Lepidosauria; order Squamata; family Elapidae; genus Laticauda; species Laticauda colubrina. The sequence goes on along the minus strand of BLBF01000020.1, from coordinate 23,246,863 downwards.
TTGGCAGTGCCAAAATATGGGCCCTCATCAGAGGGGCTTCGAGGTTGTAGGGGCTGCTCCTCCACAACAGCAGCAGCAGCAGCAGCAGCAACAGTAGCAGCAAAAGCAGGACCAGTAGGACCAGCAGCAGCAGCACCAGCACCAGCACCAGCAGCACCAGCAGCACCAGGAGCAGCACCAGGAGCACCAGCAGGACCAGGAGCACCGGCAGGACCAGCAGGACCAGAAGCAGTGCCAGCAGAGTAAGCACCAGCAGGACCAGCAAGACGAGGAGCAGCGCCAGCAGAGTAAGCACCAGCAGAAGCACCAGCACCAGAAGCAGTGCCAGCAGAGTAAGCACCAGCAGAAGCACCAGCACCAGGAGCAGTGCCAGCAGAGTAAGCACCAGCAGAAGCACCACCTCCAGAAGCAGCATCAGCAGAAGCACCACCTCCAGAAGCAGCATCAGCAGAAGCCCCAGCACCAGAATATCGAGCCCGGGCAGCAGAAGCCCCAGGAGAAGCAGAGTCAGGACCAGGGGGTGGGAGGGTAGCCATGTCCCTCCTGCCAGGGCTGGCAGCAGATGGCAGAGGCTTCTGTTTCTTCCCCATGGTTGTTGAATTGCTGGCTGGCTGGCTGGCTGGCAAGCTATGTCTGGAAGCAGGTCTTTCCTCTGAATGGTGACCTGTTTTGGAGCTGCTTCCCTTTATTTCTGCTGGGCTGATGCAATGCATCCTCCCCGCATACGCAGTGAACGCTAGGCCTCCGCTAGGCCTCCGCTAGGCCTCCGCTAGGCTTCCGCTAGGCTTCCGCTAGGCTTCCGCTCTGTATCCGCTTCATCCACTCGGTATCCACTCTGCATCAGTTCTTTCCGTTCCGCGTCTGATTTGCTGCACTCCCCCGGAAGCCTTACAGATGTGACATCCGCTCTCATCCACTTCCATCCGCTAGGCTTCCATGGAGTATCCGCTTTCCATCTGCCCTACGTCCTCCTCCCATCCGTTCCTTTCCGTGTTGTCAACTCTGGTTATGCAAATTTTTGCCCCTTTTGAGAGTGGATAACAATGGATGGAACATTTTTCTCATCTGCTGTGTCCTTTTTACAAATGTTTTGCATCCGTCGGCCAGTGTGACAGGGCCTTTACAAAGAAGTCCATAGAAGTATTTGCTTGGCAGCTTAACAAAATCATTAATGTATATGAGATGAAGTGAAATGGATTCTCCCTGAGAACCATTGTAAAAAGATATTTTTCAACAAGCTGTAAATTACAAAACTCGGATTAAGCAGCTCAGCTCTCAAGGCGTAATATGAAAAGGTTCCTCATGACATTAAATCTGAAAGCATCTGTATGAAACAAATTCTTGTCCCCTTTCTTTGACTGAAGAAAATATCCTATTGGCTTCCCACTTGCATAGCAAAACATTGTCAAACATACTGAAAGAGGCCCAGTAACATAAATGGTACACCTTGCTTAGTAATATCAATTTCCACTGGCAGCAACCTCACCAGTTATCATTTATTCTTAGTTTTCTTGAATTTATTTCCCATCTTATTTTTAAAACTGCTTAAACAATTTCTTGTAGTCTGGTCAATAACCATAACAAAGATCTTAAATGCTCAAGGAAAGATCTTTATTATCCCTACCGAAGATAGGATTGAGAATAGGTTGTACCAAAAGGATATGAAATGCCATGAGTCACAAGTCAAGTTGATTAAATAAACAGGGGGCAAACTTATAAGAAAAATGCTTTTGATGTATGCTGATAGTGTGCTGGCTCCATTTCAAGTTTAGGCATTTACTGGAAAAAAAATTATTTATCTTGGCATTTGAGCTTTTCTGACACCACCATTGCACTAATTTATGAGAATCTTACATAATATGGTCAAGTCATTTTAGTGCAATTCTGTTATTGTAGTTTATTGCTGAAGCATTGGATACCTTGTAGGCTTATGCAAATCATTTCATGACACTGTTTCTGGATTTCCTCCTAAAAATTTCATTTCAGCTAAATATCCAAATGGAAATGTTTTCTGGTTATGCATATCTAGGAGGCCCTGAGATGATTTTGAAATAGATGCTCAGAGTATTTGATGGGCTGTAGCTGCTTCATAGCTTTAAGCAGAGGGTCCAGACAGGTGCTTTGATTAAAAGCATGTCTTTTCATGTTTTGTCTGTATCAGGGCTGTCAAACTCCTAGCCAGTGGGCTGGATGCATCATTTGCTGGTCAGATCCATTCTCTGTTTAGCAAAGAGGAAAAAAGTCCTGATATGTCACATGATGCTACTATGATGATGTGAGTCTGACACCCCTGGTCTACATACAGTGTCATACAGTATATAGATTAGTTTAAACTAGTAGTTCCCAACATTTCTATGCTCCATTCCTCTGAGAAATGTTGAATTGATGTTCACACCTTTTACAAAAATAATTGTGATTCTTGACTTTTCACTAAGGGACACAAGTCATGTACCTTTTGAAATTTCATGTCCATATCTCTGAGGGTATGGGCACAACAGGTTGGGAACACATGATTTAAACCAATAAGATAGAGAATGTAGATTTGTGTAATTAACCCTAGACTTTCTTTTCATCTTCATCCTTTGAAAGGATACCAAATTCAAAAGCTTAAATATGAACTCCCAAACTTTATTTTGGAGTATCATTTCTGGATTGCACCAGTCTGGATAACTACTAGATGGCAACTAAGGCAGTTTTCTGTATCCCTTCACTCTATTCAATGATCCAGCTCAGTTATTCTATTATTCTGTTATCATGATGCTCTTAAAACCCACATGTGCTCATCAATTTTAATTCTCTTCAAAGTGTAAATGAAGTCTTTTGGACCCTTTATTAATTGAAGAATAAAATAATGCTAGAAGATGAACCCAGTTATCCCAGCCATCACTAGGCATTGATTAAGATGACTCAGGCAGGGCTATGTAATGGGCTAGATTGGGGTTGGTACATTCCAGAATAGTAGGAAATAACACAGTATATTTTCTGTGAGAGAAAAAGGGTGAAAATAGTGCCTTCTTAATAGTTCCCAGAGTATATGCTTCATATAAGTAGTCACCTGCTTCAGCTTATCAAGATTGTTTCTATAGGTGTAGAATAAGAAATAAATTTTCTTGGGAGTATCAAAATCTGTCTTAGTTTTTGGAACATGATATCTAGAGCATTTTTGTATATTAATGATAGGAAATTAAGTCAATGATAAAAGATGTGGAAAACTTTAGTCCACCTGCTAATCTCTATGTCACATGGTTATTGTAGAAAAATGTTTTTCCTATTTTGTTTCTTCTATTTTCTCTACATCCTTAGGACAACAATAAGTCCAAAATCATTAATATTGACGACGTAAAAAGCCAATTTAGATTCATAGATAATTATTCAGCCACCCAAATTAGAACAAATAAGATTTGCTTAGTTTTTTAAATTTCTGATCATTTCCATTCACTATTAGCATTTTAAGGATAATCAAGTACTATGTTTCAAACTACAAAAAAAAATTAGAATATCTTTCATGACTCTGCTCAGTAACCAAGGCCATGAACAGTCTATTTCTTGGATCCTAACAAGGGAAGGATTGTGTGAGAGCAGCACACATTTCTGGAGTTTCTAATCTCCTGATATTATCCTTCCCCCATTACTAAAGTAGGTATGACTGTGGGAGGATTACAGAATTCACTTTTTGAGCCTGCTTTAGAAATGAATTTAACATTCTTGTGTTTGCAAATGAACATGCTTGCCAGAATTATTTTTAAGAGGTAAAATGTAGATTTAAAAGTGCAGCTAGCAATAACTAGGAAAAAAAATTACAGCCCATCCACAAGGAATTCAGAGTAATGAATATTGTGACTCTTGTTAATACAACCTTTCTTACCTAGCAATTATTTGTAGCTAATTACTTCTAGGCATTACAGAAAAAGTTGCAAGGGAAGACAGGTGTTTCATTTGCTCAGAAAGCTATGTTGGTCAGGCAGTAGCAACAGTCTGAAGAGACAAATAGATGCCAGGTGTAGTAGAGGAGAAACTTTGCCTTACAAGTATTGTTTTTAGAAGTGGGGAAAACGTTTATCAGAGAAAATAAGATATGGGACAGCTCCTTCATTTCAGTAGGTAGTTCTGTAAAATTCTGGAGCATGACTGAAGACAAACTCAAGGTGGGATTACAATTTTTTATAAGAGTTTCAGGTTCCTAGCTGAAGTAAGGTCAAAGGGGAAGCCAATGGTGATTTTGGGGCTTACCTCACAATGTTCCACCTGTCACCTAAAGTTGTCTTAACTTCATGTTGGTCTCTTCTACACAGGGTAGGGAGGCTAGGATAGTTGCAAAATAGCATTATTCTAGCTTCAGACTTTTTTAAACCTTTTTTTTAATCTGAAGAAACTTTGAGGTGGGAAATCAGGGTGCAAATGGGAAAAAAACAATGAAATGTCTCATCCTTGTGGTTTACATTTCAGCTCCAGGGTAGGTTTGGCATGTCATGCATATGGACTAACACAGAAATAGATAAACAAGTAAAATTAGGAGCATACTGCCAAGCCTGGTTGTTCTTTATTATAAGAGTAGCTAATCGGTGGTATCCTTTGTATGACATGCCTAACTTAATGTCAAATATCAACAGAGTAAAGGGGAAACATTTTAAAAAGAGCAGTTTATAATGAAGATTGTCACACACATGACCAAGGAATTCCCTCAATAACAGGCTGTATGATGTAAGAATAGAATTAGATTATTTGAAAAAGATTGGTGGCCACCAATGTATATCATAAGTGAACAAAAGCTTCCATAAAGAAAACTTGGTAGATGCCAAATCCAAACAATGCAACTGGAAGCAAAAGAGTCTTGGAAAATTTTCAGATAAATAGGTGTCCTCTAGATGAATTCAGCCAAGCAGAGTTTTAGGGATAATTGATGCTTGGCTCTTGGGAACCATCCTTTTCAAATGCACATAAGCTAGGCTTTTTCAAGTGAACTTTTAAAACTTCCCCAAGGATACCAGCCCACAGTAAAAATGACATTTGATACATCTTCCTTGCTGACTCATCTTGCAAAGCTGATGAGGTGTATTCAAGTATGTATATATATATATATATATATATATATATA
>BLBF01000020.1:23218942-23241368 GCA_015471245.1 Laticauda colubrina | reverse complement strand
ATATATATATATATATATATATATATATATATATATATATATATATATATATAAAATCTAGAATATTCATTTAAAGAACAGATGATCAAGCTTAAATTGTCCCAGTTTGGATACATTATGTGAAGATTTATCTCTCCTGAGAAGTCTATAATGCTGGGAAAGTTAGAAAAAAGGAAGAATTGGATATAATTACAATGGCAAGATATACACTCTTGGAAGACCTAAAGGACCAGATTGGGCAGATTATCCTGGACAAAATCTATTTATCACTGTAAATATTCTTTAGTAATATACTTTTAGGAAGAGAAAAATCCCAAGTCTCAAAAGCATTAACTTTGCTTCAGGAAGTTATAAGATATTGTAAGCAAATGTCTTCTGGAAATCTTAAAATCTGTACAATCCCCCCCCCACACACACACAATTCTGCAAATATAATATTAGGTCTGGTGACAATTAAATCAAAGAGAGAAATAACCTAGAATTAAGTAGAAACTTCCTATCAGTGAGAACAATTAACCATTGGAACAGCTTGCCTTCAGAAGTTGTGAGTGCTTCATCACTGGAGGTTTTTAAGAAGGGACAGGACAATCACTTGTCTGAAATGTTATAAGGTTTCCTGCTTGTATTAGAAGACCTCCAAGGTCCCTTCCAGCTCTATTCTGATTATTGATTATTAAATATGGTGTTTGCTGAAATGTTTCTGTTTGTCCTGAACCTTTTGTTTTAAGCTTGTATAGTTGATACCTATGTTAGCTTAATCTATGCCCAAGAATAATCCTCCTGATTACCCAGTACGGTCTATGAATGTCCCATGAAATTGAATGATGTAAAATTCCATCTGTATCAAAGGCAGAAGCTACCCTCTCATGAACTGGGCCATTGGTTCATGTACTTAGACTTATCTATTTCCTAAACTTGGTAGCCACTCCTAGTTATATCTTGGCTGATCTTGAAGAAATATGCATGGTCAGACTTGAATGAGATTTTCATGGACTACACCAACAAAGACAACTTCTATAGGATAAATTGGGAAAATGAAGAAACCTTAGTGGAAAATGAAAGCAGATTTTGTTGCCTAGAATTGTCGATATTTCCATGAAGTCACCCAAAACTAACTCCTAAAAGTTCACATTCCTTAATTAATTAATATCAGGTTTCCTCAAAGTTGGAGGAAACCTGATATTCAAACCTGGAATAGCAGGCACAGATTCAAGAATGGATACAAAAAAAAAAAAAAAAAAACCCCATGCAACAGAAAGCCAGCACCTGCAAATTATAAATCTTAAATTCCCTCTATTCATCTGTCCCCAGGCTCAGAACTTGTTATTTTATTTCCACCTGTTTTTCTAACAGACTGACAACTGGTTGCTTCCACTTTAGAAAGGCAATTAACATCTGTTAAATATCATTTGCCAGTTCTCATGATCATGATGTTCTCATGATCTGATCATAGTCCTTCTTACTCTCACAATGATGTGATTTATTGCATTTTGGTGTGGCACGGTCTCCCCAAATTCAGAATCCATTAGACGTGTGGTCCAGTTCCCAGTATTCTCAGAACTGTCCATGGTAGCTGAATAATTATAGGTCCACATGTCTGGAACATGTTATCTTGGCAAAATGTTATGTGAATTTAGCCCTTATGATTTGTGCATCATTTGCATAGTACAAATTTGCACATTGCAATTTGTGAGCCCATATATTTATAGTTATTCAATAAACTATGATAAAAAAATGGTAGGTTAACATGATTGGGAAGCCAGTCATAGTTTTCAATTGATTCTTCTGGATAAGGTTATTTATCAAATGAGATGCTGAAACTAATCTTAGAACAATATAAATATCCTTGAGATCATAAAATGATCTCAGCAATGCTGACCGCCATATAGGCAAAACTGGGAAGGGTAGAGTGTCTGTGCTGAAATCTGAATAAGTTACAAGTCTGATGAATTCATACCAGATGTGACAACTCACACAAATATTCTCATCTCTTACTCTGACCACTATGTCATAGAAACATGTGAATGTGGGATCTTTTTGAAGTATATCCAATTTGGAAAGCTTTTATAATGGCATGAAACTGACAGGGGAAGTTTGAAGATTCAGAGAAGGAGAGCTTAGATAATAAAAATACTCCAGTTGTGCAGTTTGCTTTAGCCTATTATACTGAAGGTTGCGAAAGCCTTTTTAGCTTATGATGGTTTGGGCTAGAAAAAGTTTTTAGTGATACCTATATCTTCTAGGTCCCTAGCTCCTAGTTATCCAGATCCCCATCCTCCGAAGAAAAGTACTTCAAGGATGCTGTCTTCTGCAATTTGCTTATTCATAAGCCTGTTGCTCTGATCCATTATTTGAAATCTAGACAACATTCAAATCTACATTCTTCTGTATTTTAATGTTTGATTGTATCCGAAGTTGCATTCAAGAACTTTGTATTTAATGTCATTTTAAATTAGATGGAAAACAGTTCTGCGAAGAGGGAATTAAAGAAGTAGAAGAATATATGCTGTTACATAAAGTTCACATGAACTTTGCTGGCTGCAGCATAACAGAATAGATACTTTTTTCTAAACCATTCAATGATATAATTGCTCAGGTTGGGAATTCAATTTCCAATGGAAACAATTTCTGGGAACACATAAAGTTTAAGTCAGATTAAAACAAGAAAAAAAACCTGTTAGTAGAAGACAACTCAGCCTTGGTTGTATTTATACTTTTTTTTTAATGGGAGAAAAAAGAGAAGACATCAAAGCAAAATATTGACATAATTAAAACCAAATTTTGTCTTATAATGTGTTAGATTGGCCATTTGTCATAGTTTCTTTTTATCATATATCCAGCATTAAAAAAAAGGAAATTGCAAAAGCTCTCACAATATTCTACAGCTGCCATATCTTACTGAAGAGAAAATATAGGCCCCAATTACATTTGTTTTCTTTACTGCAATTGCATGTTAGTTTTTCTGCTTACAGACATATTCACATATAAACCCTCCACCCCCACCCCCCAAATACCAGCATATTCCATGTATTTCAGTCTTTGTTCACACTCCTCCTTTGATCTTATGGAGTGCGCTGCTTCTGCCCAGACTGTAATTTATCTTGCATGGCATTGTTTGTGTGGAGTGTAAACTCTCCCAGATTCACATTTCAAAGCTTTTCTTTGTGTGTGTGTGTGTGTGTGTGTGTGTTTGCTTCTCAGAAGAGTGTCTGCATGCTTTATGACATCAAAAAGAAAGATTACTGAAAAGGATAAAGTTTTGTTGTGATAAATGCAAGGGATGAATTATAGGCTAAGAATTATTTCAAGTTATCATTTTGTTGTATAAATCTAAGCAAGGCCATTCATAGAATCACTTAGCCATCATTTACATGAAATAAGGTCTGTGCTCATCACTCTAATATTGGAATAATTATGGTTGGATCACTATAGAAGAAGCTATGAAGATACCGGTAGGGAAATTAGTCAAGTCTTCATAAACTAGCTTTCATGGTCCTGTTGGAGGCTGACTTGTAAGGGGAAGCTGAACAGCTGACAGAGAGTGGGAGTGTGGCTCCCTTAGCTGTGGAAGAAACTGGGGAAGGGCAAAGTCTGGCTGGGCAGAGAAGGAAAGAGGTAGAGCAAGGGAGAGGGAATTCAGAGGAAGACCCAGGTCCACCTTCTCTTCATCCTAGGGCACACAGGGAGGAATGGAGAAGGGAGCAACATGAGTTGCGTGGGGAGGAAGGGGCTCTGATTCTCTTCATTAGCTGCAGCTGGGAACACAGAGTATTAAAAAAAAGGAAGTATTAAAAACACAGCAAGCAGTTGGGAGCAAATGTGAATTTATCTTGTATCATCATGGCTTACCTGTGTTCCTAGTGTCTTCCCAAACATGTGAGTTTTGCTGTGCTTTCAAGTCTGAAATTCCTTCTCCTGTCCTGTCAAACTAATTATTTCAGATTGGTTTGTTTGGATTTTTAGTTACAGTTTGTATGTACCTTGTTTTGGATGGAATTTTCTACAGTGAAAGGCTGCTCCTGGGAGAGTTTTTCTCCAGCTAAAGTTAACCTAGACATTGGGGGCAAAGTTGCTGATAATAAAGGGACTCTTATTGCTTATTTGACTATGTTGCCTTTGTGCCATGCCCCGGGTCATCACACTAGTCTTGACCATTCTATCTATGAAGTGGAGCTAATACTGAATACTTTTTACACTGCGAGTTGACTATATTCCAAAAATCTAAAATGTGCTTTGGTTTTGTGGATTTTTTTAAAAAAGAATATTAATTAACTTATAAATTTCATAACATGATTTCAGATGATCATGTTGCAAAAGTTGGCAGCTTCTAAAGCTTGGGTTCGTATGTCACCAACAAAAATATGAAGGTCTATGAGTTCAGTTCCTTTGAACCTCAAAGAATAATATCTGGCTAATTGTATCAGAGGAGGATGAAATCATTCACATGATATTTCCTGGTGGTCCATGTAATTGAAAAATACCACACAGAATATACAGTACATATTGCAGCCCTTGTTTCTTTATTGCTATTCCTTTTAAGTAACAGGAAGTACCAGAATTCACCTAGATTATTATGAGAATGAGAAGCTCTGTCTAATGGATGCACATATATGTGTAATATATACATATTATACAGTATGTATAATATATAAAAATGTGTGTCTTACCAATGTGTCATTATGTTATCCAAAGCATAGACAGAAGAATCCATTTGATCTCCTACTAATGTACTTCTTGTCTATGACTTCATTTTATTACCATTACAGGTTGTCCTTGACTTATTTGTTTGTAAAAATTATGCTGAAAAAAAAGTGATTTGTCCTGTCCTTGTACTTATAACCAATGCAGCATCCCTGCAGTCACATCATCAAAAATTGGGTACTTGACAGCTGGGATGTGTTTATGATGACTGCATGATCCCAGGGTGACTTGATCACCATTTGTAAACCTTGCCAAGTGGCTTCTAACAGCAAAGTCAATGGGGCAAGATAGATTTGCTTAACAAAGTTATTTGTTTAACAAATGTGGAAAAAAAAGATCAAAAAAATCATAAATCAGAAGGATCATAAAACTGGGTGTAACTCGAATCAATTGCATTACTTAATGGCTGGTCCCAATTTTTGCCGGAAGTGCAAGAGTACCTGTATATTCTTCTCAGTGTGTCAATAACTGATTCCTTTTTAGAAAGTAACCATATTTTCTTTAGCCATATCATCTACAGTGGTTTTTTTCCAGCTCTGTTACCAGATTACATCATAGCAATATAACTAACAATAATATTTGATAATATTTGATATCATAGCAATCCCTTATCATCATTCAGAACAAAACAAGATGGATTATGTTATATTTCTAGGATTCACCAGTGTTTCCAGACATTTATGTGATATATGTTGGGAGAAGATTATGATAAATGGGATGTATTACAACCACAGGCCAGCCTTCATGTTAATGTGAAACTGTGGTAAAATCCTACATGACAAGATATGTGCATATAGTTCTTATATATTCGGTTAGGTCCCATGACCCAGCAAAGAATATTCATTCTTGTGCATTTTTTGTGTGGAGGAGGATGGATTTGGTTGAAATCAAGACTGAGCCAGGACATGCTGGCATGCAAATCAGCTGTTTACTGATTTGCGGGCACATTGTGACAATGAGGGCACATTGTGGCAATGACAATAAAAGGCACCAGCAGTTATTTTTGTCCAAAAGCTGGTGGTAAATATTTACTGTATATATGCCATCAGCAATTACTCTCTATATATGATCAGATAAAAGAATAAGAATAAGTAACAAAAATATTTCCAAAGCAATAATTTAAAAAATACATTAACATTTACAACAATAGTAGAGAGACAAGCAAGTTTTTCATCTGGCAGAGTTATTATTAGCAGAGAAAAGATTTTTAAATTTCAAAATAAGTGCTTTGAACTGGGTTAAAAAAGAGAAGAGGCAAATACATCAAACAGGACTTTGCCCTCTCTCTCTCTCTCTCTCCTCCTTTCCCCTTCCCCCTCCCTCCCCCTCCCCCCCTTCTCTCTTAGATAAAGGTTGTTCTAACATATTTCTACATTGGATTCTACTATTTTTAAGTCTATACAAAATTTTATACACATCATGAAGGGCTGCATAATGCATTACAGTAAAAAAAAAAAAAAAAAGCCAAGAACAACAGCAGCGGATTTTATCCCCTCATAAAATTAAAATAAGACCAGATACCAAAGGAAATGCTAAAGCTTCTTGAGAATTAGATAAAAAAACTTCTATCCTGAGAGAAATATTCTTTCCAAAAACTTTAAGATAGATATGGAACCACTTTATTCAGATTAATTTTTCCAAAATTTCAAAGTGTACAATGGCTTACCCTTTACTTTCCTGGCCCTTTCAAGCTTGAAATTATCATCTAACTTCCTACATATAGATTTTTTTAAAAGGCTGCATAATCTACTATATGTTGTGGTTCACCAGTAGCCTGTGCAGATGGCAGCGGAATTGGACAGTGGGGAAGAATGGGAACCAGTCAGGGAATCTGGAGAGGACTTGGATGAGGGTCTTGTATCTGATGCAGAGATGGGGCCAGGACCAGCTGGGAGTGGGGTGCTGACTCAGAGTCTCCAGAGTCTGGCAGCAACGAGGCTGAGGAACAAGGGGAGCCTGTTCCCAGTGTGCATGTATGCAGAGCTGCTAGAAAGCAAGAGCAGCTGAAACAAAAGGGGCGACTCAGGAGTAAGGCTCAGAGATGATTGCCCCTCCCATAAGGTGTAAAGAACAGGAAAAGGTGACAAAACCTTTGCAGGAAGTAAAGTTGTTCATTCTGTTTGGATTAATCTTTGAAGCTCTGTGTGGATTTTGTATTTTTGTTGGGTTTTTTTTATCATTCATTTGGCATTCTGGTTATTGGCAGCAATTCAAAGGAAAGAAAGGTGGAAGCTGATCTCAAAGGGACTGTTTAGACATTACCAGCTGGGAAAGAAAATAATTCCCAGCGTTGAAATAAAACAAGAGTTGTTTTAACTAAGTGTGTGCTTAATTATGCTCTCGAGAAGTCTTGGTCAGAACACTATATAGTCCTACTAAGATACAATTGATTCTTTCAATCCATTTCACTGAAATCGGTCAATAAAATGGCCTAGACTAAAGCAAAATACTGAAACATTAATGTCATTCACTGCATATCTCTTTTCTGATATAACACTCACATCAAACATGGCATAATAAAGCACTTTAATAAAAGTCTTTTACAGCTAGACCTCTGGTGATTCAACTGCTCAATCTAAAAAATGACAAAAATATTTCAACTGAAGAGTTCTTCATTGGGATACATAGTTGATAATATATTCTCCAAATTTCTCATGTTTGTGAACCCAGTCAAGATGACTATAGCCTGTAAAATTTCAAAAATATGGACTCTAAAAACGAGTTTATATTGTTTTAAGAGAAGAACTGACCGAATTGCTTCAAAATAGCAAAGTAGATAGTCTCATAATGAACAGCCCTAATTAAGTAGATATTCAGGTCTACATATGAGTACTTTAGAATAGTATTGGTTGGTTGCATAGTTATCCAGATGCTTGAATTGGATATGGCATTTTTATCCATCTTTTGAACCCTTCCCAAGAACTTAGCACAGGTGGATATTGAAGTCTGATGGTGATAAGGGTATCGTCACAGGATGTAAGCTGTTCTAAATAAAGCTATCATTTGCAATTGACTAATGGTGTTTTTGTCAATGCCGATGATATTTAACTGGTACTTCGTTGTTTTGCCTCATACCTTTGTTTTCTTTTGCTATCCCTTTCAAAGTACTTGGTTGCAAAAACTGAATTATGCATGCACAAATAGCTGCTCATACAGAAAGCTGAAGGCTACACTTTGCCTGGAAGGACTGCAGTTAGGGTTTTGTCAAGTCAGCTCATGCTATCAGGGAATAATAATAGTAATAATTAAAAAAATCTCCATTAGAATGCCATTAGAAGCTGCTGAGAGTATCTACTTCTCTCATTGTACACACATTCTATTACTACTGAAGCAGAGAGGAAATCAAAGAAAGTTTCTTCACTTGGTATTATCACTGGCCTTAACAAGTTTGTTTAGCATAAATGTCTTTTATATATTCCATTGAATATGGACTTGGCAGGCTCTTCCCTGGCCTATTGAGCCTCTGCCAACATATCTAATAAACAGTACATTCAGAACTGCTGAGGCAACAAAACATTCAGCTGCACCTCCGTCTGACCCTTGATAACGAATTCTTGAATACTGTCACTGTGAATCTTCCTAAGTTGAGAAGGTAATTGTTTGAGGCCTTGTAAGTGCAACAGGTCAAGCCTATACCACATAAACATAGACTCTGGGTCTCAGAAACAGGCCTAAACAGTATAGTTACTAAATTTGACTAAAAAAGGGAGACTTAGTTTTGTAAGCATTTGTGCATGCTGATTTATTTCATTCATATATTTAGATTTTTTAACCCCATCTTTATTATTATTTATAGATAACTCAAGGTGCTGAACATATGTAGTTCTCCTTTGTCCTCCTGTTTTCTGCACAACGGTCCTGTGAGGTGCATTGGGCTAAGAGAGAGGGATTGGCCCAAAGTCACCCAGCTGATCTTTCATGCCTAAGGCAGAACTGGATTTCACAGTCTACTGGTTTTCTCACCTGGTGTCTTTACCGCTAGACCCAACCGGCTTCTGTTTTTATCCAATAATGTTAATAGACATGTAAGATAAGAGTGGAAAATATGGTAATTGTCTGATTGGTGCATTCAGTCTGTTGTCCAAGTTCATTTTTTGTGAATAGCTTTAAAACGCTTGTCCGTCTTACAGATCTTTATCTTGCTTTGTAATTAAACTGGGACACTCTATAAACAGAAGATGCATTTAGGTAGAACACTATCTTATATGAAGTTAGCCATATATTCTACAGGTGGAACCCCAAAGGTGCTTTTTCAAAAAGAAACCAAACTTTGTTTTTTCTTGAAGACATTTCACTTCTCATCCAAGAAGCTTCTTCAGAACTTCATTGTTGTTTATAGATCAGTAAGGATGATGAATATATGTAATACTTTGTTGTCTTCCTGTTTTCCCCACAACAACCATGTGAGGTGCGTTGGGGCTGAGAGAGAGGGAGTAGCCTGCAGTCATCCAGCCAATTTTTCATGCCTTAAGAGAAATGTTTCAGTTCATCTCCTAGAACTGAAGAAGATTCTTGTATGAGAAGCAAAACATCTTCAAGAAAAAAACAAAGTCCAGTTATCCTTTGAAAAAACATTTTTGGGACAACTATATGACCTGGATGACTGAGAATCTCCATAGACTACAAGTTGATCACAGAAGATAATGCTTGAGGTTATCCTTTTTCTGGTTTTCAGATCTCCGGCCCCTTTTATGCCATTTATTTCCTTGTTACACTAGTTTATGTTTCTTTCCTCGCCAAACTAATTAACATTCTATTTCCCATAAAATGCTTGTTCCTCACTCAGCAATTTCAGAATTTTCCCTTGTTCTTTTTGAAAGAATGGTTTTGTCTGTTTTTGAAGAAAATTTCACAATTTTCACAATTCTCCCAAATATCCTAATATATATCCCAATTGTAGTTGGATTGCTATTTGGCTTCAAAAAACTGGTATTCAGAATATTCACTCTGCTATTCAGTCTCTGAGGGAGATGGGTGGTTCCAAAGTGTGATACATAAATAAAAATAAAACAATACTTCTGTCTGGATGAGTAGCTGTGCACAGAGGAGCTTTCTTATCTTAATTTTCTTTTTTCTCCCTGGAGAAAAGTGAAGCACAATAAATTCTTCCAAACTAAGTACACATATCTGATGTCATGTAGCATCAAAAGTATCTTATCTTGGGAATGTCATATCTTTCTACTGAGCTAACTTGTGACTTTGTGAGAAAGTCAAACAAGTCACCCTGATGGATTGCCTGGAATAGCACTGAGATGTTTTTGTCTTAAAATCTAGACTTTTGCTGCTCTTGCTGTGATTTAAAAACCTAATCATGGACAATGCTTTTGGTTCAGCAGATGCAAAATACAAAATACAATTAGGAGTCGAATATAATTCTCTATGAGAAAAAAAAATTAAGGGGCTAATGGAAAGCCCGACAGACCCATAACTATGGAAATGGTAGCAGGCGCCACTCTACTGAGGAATATCATCAGTAACGTACCTCCAATTCTTGTCTGTTGCTAAGTGTTTAGTTACTGTAAATGCTTTTGATTTTGCATAATTTATGTAAATTATTAAACACCTGTTCTCATCCCAGGAAACAAGAAGATGGAGCTGTCTCCTTGGCTAATTGATTCTTGGCATGAGTTATCATTGTTTCCTCAGTAGTTATAGAGAAAGTGTAGCTCCCACACAGTTAGATTTTTGTTGAGAAGAAACAGATGATGAGACTCCATTGTCATTTTTTTAACAATCTTTGTTGTTTTTGGTTATGGTTTCTGAAGAACTATGAAGAACTAGTTAGGGAATCAGCTATCATTAAGGGTAATAAGCATAGAATTATAGAATCGTAAAGTTGGAGGGGCCACAGAGGTCACTGTAACCAATCCTTTGCAGTTTAGGAATCCTAATTAAAGAATATATGACAGAGATTTGTCCAAGACCTGCTTTTTTCCATGTGCTTATCATAATGATAGCATATGTTGTAAATAAAACAAGGAATAGAAAAGATAAGCCCCTTTTTCTCTTTTATTAAATGCATATATCTTGTTGTGACCTCTATTATTTCATATGGATATCATTAGAAGTCTATGCTTAAAAATATGGGGTTTTTTTTAATAGAAATTTTGTTTGTGTGTTAGCTGTGGTCAGGACTAAAAATAAGTACAGTATAAAACATGAGTATGATCTTCCTCATTACATAGAGGAAACCAGGATGAATCAGATCTATAAGTAGATGATCGTGACTGAACTTTCTTCGTTTTTTTTTACTTTCTCTGTGTCTATTTTATTTTTTTCAGAAAATGAGAAATTGTAAAGGGCTACTATGATTTTCTAAAGCACCATTCAAATTTGAGATAATCTAAATGATGGAGGATGGAATTTGCATAACTCCATCATTGTTATGATTTGTTGTATAGTCAGCCAGATATTCAGACTAGATTTGGCATTTTTGTCCGCCTATTGAATCCTTCCCAAGGACCTAGGATAGGCAGATGTTGATGTTTTATTTGGTCAAGTGGTTAAGGCATCCGCCAGGCTAGAAACCAGGAGATTGTGAATTCTAGTTCTGTTTTAAGAATGAAAACCAGCTAAGTGAATTTGAACCAGTCACTCTCTCTCAGCCCAATTCACCTCACAGGGTTTTACAGTAAGATGGGGAAAAGAACATTAGATATGTTCACCATATCATTAATAAAGATGGGATAAGAATTTTTTAAAAATACTGTTTTAGCATAGTTTAATGTTTTTCAAATTTTCCAGTCACATTCTGAAAGATGCTAGTTTGAATGTAGGGGAAATTAATGAGGATGTACATTAGTATAAAATTAATCAAAAAAGATATAAGAGATGATACATAATATTTTATGAAATATAGGCACAGAGAGGAAAATAAACTTGCCATATCATGCTTAGCACATTTCTAAGGTATATTTTTGTAACAACGAAAAAGAATTCACAAATCTATTTTCATTTCCAGTAATAAGGTATTTCAAGCTGATAGCATTAGATCCAGATTTTTGAAGGGAAGGTTAAGTGTCACTACTTGTAATTCAGAAATCCTAAAGGTTCTTTAGAATACAGTTTTCCATAACTGGTAGCAGATATTCTATTGTTTATGATAGAGTGGAAGAGAATATTTATTTAATCTTCAACTGGATACTCTTAGCATACTACCTAATGCTGGTTGCTTATGAATATTTTTGTGTAAAATGTTTCATTGGCTGACACTGAGACAGTCCAGCAAGACACAATTTCAGAATATATGTGATAATGCTATGCAAATCCTTTAAAATAGGTGCTTCAAAATATAAAGAAATTTTTACAAAGCATTTTTTATGAATTATTGAAGTAATTGCATCTTTTTTCTGATTCTGTCTGCTGCCCCTGTGCATT
Organism: Laticauda colubrina; assembly: GCA_015471245.1. Classification (NCBI taxonomy): domain Eukaryota; kingdom Metazoa; phylum Chordata; class Lepidosauria; order Squamata; family Elapidae; genus Laticauda; species Laticauda colubrina. The sequence continues at coordinate 23,229,290 of BLBF01000020.1, read as the reverse complement.
GCACAACATCTCTTTCAAAGAGTTTGCACAACTCTAATAGGCAGATGAGCACTACATAAATGGATACACTGGGATTAGGATGATCCCCAAACATGCTCTCTTGTGCAAAGTTAAGCATACCAAAGACCACAGTGAACAATGAACTGAGGCCCTGCTGACTTAACCAGTGAAACAATTCTGATAGTTTCTTTTTCAGAACCAACTTTTCCGATTAAGTTTTTGGCATAACCCAAACCCTGTTTTAAATCTACAGCTCTATAACTTTATAACCAAAGTTCAGCCCAAGTATGGGTGTGCCTTCAAGTCAATTTTGGATTCCTGGCGACTTCCTGGTAAGATGTCAGAAGTGGTTTGCCATTTCTTCTACTAGGTCTGAGAGAGACTGAGTAATCCTAAATCATCCAACTGGTTTTCTGTGGTCCAGATGGAACTAGAAGTCAGAGTTCCTCTCTCTCTCTCTCTCTCTCTCTCTCTCTCTCTCTCTCTCTCTCACACACACACACACACACACACACACACACACACATACACACACTCCTATGAGTTGTATATTGCTCTTTGTTTAATTTTACTTTTTCTTCCTGTCTCTCTCCTTCATATATTTTTACTTTCCTCAGATTTACTTTCTTTCTAATCTCCAGGGAAGGAAGCTGTTTTTGGCACTCTATAAAGCATTATGTGTGCTTAGTAACCACTAATACTGCAATAGCCTATTATTTGAAATATGCAGGTTGATTCAATATAAAAAAGGCTAAGGGTTTGGGTTTTGTTTTTTTTTGTTTTTTGCACAATGAATGCTGTCTAGTCTCAGCACCTTGGACCAGCTGTATATTTGAAGAGCAAGGTAGTAAATTACACTTATCTTTTTTAAGACCGGATATAAAAAGGGATATTTCTGAAATCAAAACTCTACAGTTTTAATAAAAGCAGACACCACAGATATACAGATGGCTTATTTTAACTTAGTGGTTGTCTTGGATGTCCCAACTGGCTTTCTTTACCAGCAGCAATAAACTCTCATCTCTTTTCCAAGAGAACTTCCCTTTTCATTCTACAAAACAAAAACATGCCTATTTTTTATTTTTTTTAAGGCACACATGATATTAGAATATAGTTAACATAATTTTCAAAAATTCAGTGCTTCTTGTCAGAAGTGAAAGTCTAAGTCCACATGTGAAAGCCCAATTAAACCAATTTATTGGTAAAAAGCTAAATATAGGAATCTTTTCAAAAGTTACCACCTGCTTGCAGTTAGATAAGGATCAATGGAATTCAATGGTCAGGTGTGTGTGTGTATTTAGCCTCCTGTGACTATGTAAGGATTTTAAGATGATTCCTCTTTTAATTCCACTCCCAGTTCTGCTATTTCTTCTCCTACATTTGTTTTTAGTGGGATTTTAGGGACAGTAGCCACATCCAACACCACAATTTTTTTGGTCTGCTCAGGTCACATGCTCTTCTTTTTTCCTGATTTATTTCTTCCAATAATGACAGCTGAACATCCACATTTATTGACTTCCATGTGAGACATTTTCAGGCTTAACATTACATGCACTACTTTGTACCTATTCATTTGGATATGTTACTCATGCAATCAAGGTTGTGAAGTGTGTGTTGGATTGAGCTGAGTGTGTTGAATTGAGCTGAGGAGATCTAGATGAAAATCCACAGTGAAAATGTTATTCAGATTATAATATTATACCTTTTTGCATTTTACCTTAGAAAATAATTGATACAGATAATCAGAGTTGGAAGGGACCTTGTAGGTCATCTAGTCCAACCCTCTGCCCAAGCGGGAGACCCTACACCATTTCTGACAAATGGCAGTCCAATTTCTTTTTGAAAGTCTCAACCGATGGTGCTTCCACAACTTACGAGGGCAAGCGTTTCCATTGGTTTATTGTTCTCACTGTCAGAAAGTTTCTCCTTGTTTCCAGGCTAAATCTTTCCTTGTTCAGTTTCCATCCATTATTCCTTATCTAGCCTACATGAGCTTTAGAAAATAGCTTGACCCCTTCCTCCCTTTGGCAGCTCCTCAAATATTGGAAGACCGCTATCATGTCTCCCCTGGTCCTTCTCTTTACTAGACTAGCCAAGCCTAATTCCTGCAACTGTTCGTTGTATGTTTTAGACTCCAGTCCCCTAATCATCCTGGTTGCTCTTCTTTGTACTTTGTCTATAGTCTCAACATCTTTTGATCAACATCAATTGTGGGAATAGTGGGTATATCTGCAATGCTCTGAACTACCTTGAGAAAGAGCAAACCATATTGGGGATTCATATAAAGAAGAGCTGTGACTTGAATTTAATTTATGGATTTATATTCTCAAAAGCTCCCCAAAAGACAAGATGTCTAAGCAATGTATTTTCATGCTTATGGACCTACTTCAGAGGTGGTATTCAGCAGGTTCTGACCAGTAACAGAAAATTTGGTAAAAAACCGGTAACAGAAATTTTGAGTAGTTTGGAGAAATGGCAAATACCACCTCTGATTGGAGATTTTATAGTATCCTTCCTTTGCCACACCCACCAAGCCACACCTACAGAACAGGTAGTAAAAAAATTTGAATCCCACCACTGACCTACTTGAATGCAGCTTTGACCGGTTGTTTTCCAGATAGTGATGTTTTGTGGAATGGAATACAGAACCAAAAAAAAAATATCTTGCTCCGAAGCCATGGATAACCAGATAGAAGAATATGCAGTAGGCAAGAAATACAACATTGTAAACAAATGACCTTTTTTGAGGAAAAAAAGTTATATCGTCACATCTTCCTGCAAGTTCTGCTTATATAGTACTGATTCTAATACTAATTTTGGGAAATACACAAATCAGGGCAGCCATGTGGAGTAAATGTAGAACCTTCCTATGTTTCCTACCAATCTTCTCCTTTGACCCTCCTTATTAAGCAGATGGTACATTATACTCTGAATATTTCTAATTCATTCATGTGGTTCATGATTCAAAATGTGCACATATGCTGCCCCACTCACTCATGCTTATGTGTCAATGGGGTTTATGGAGGGTTTTATTTGTCTTCCCCCAGCAGTTCTCTTCACCTGGCTTTAGAACTGTCCCAATCAAAGCCAGCCACAAGTAATCCCAAATTAATTTTTCCACATAGTAGCCAATTAGTCCATAACACATATAGCAAGCTGCTGAAACAGTAAGTCCGATAAACAAACATCAAGCCTCCAGGCAAAACTTAAAGTACATCCATCTTAGTTCACAGGTTATAGAAATTCAGAGTGTTAGGAAACACAAATGAACATGCTTCCAGCAATGCCTCCCTCTGCCAGCCATGCTAAATAGCTCCAGATGCAGCCCATCAAGAAAGGCAGGGCCTTTTCTGGAGCAATCTGGCAGACCTCTGTTTCTCTGCCCTGTGTGCTCTGAGATCCACAATGGCAGGCAGCTCCTCCTTCTCCTCTACACTGGCCTGCAAGCTGTCCCCAGCCAAAGTTCAGGCTCAGTACTTCCTGATGTGCCAGGAATGATTCTCCCTTGAACCAATCTCTGAGGAAACATCAGAGAAATCATCTAAAGGTGACATCCCAGTACATAGAGTAATACACCTAAGAAAGCTAAGACCCAGAAAAATGCAGTATTACTCAGGAAAAGTTCATATTGAAATGTGATTTTTTTAATGAATGCATAATGTTTATTTTAGGACTGATTGTCATGATGCATTAGAGGAAAGATTTTATGGGCAAGATCTTGGCAAGTTCAAAGATACCCTTATCAGAAAAGAAGGTTAAGTCAGAGGAGAGAACGAATCAGATGAACCAGAACTTGAGTGTCCTCTCATCTGGAAGTAACACTTGTGTAGAGTGGGAATTACATCTGTTTTCTTTACCACTTTAGACTGGTAACTGAGGACCCAGAGATACTGTAGAAGACAGAGAAACAGAAAACGGAGCAGAAGAAAACTGCTTAAAATGAAAAAGAAAACTATATAAACTGTTATTTAAAATGACATTACACTGAACTTTGCCATAATTAAATAGGAAAAGGGTGGAAATGAAATGGAGGACTTTTTATCTTATTTATAAAATACTCCACAAAATCTTCTGTTTTAGCTTTCTCCTACTTCAAAAAGCACATTTGCCTCTGACCTTGGTTTGTTAGGCTCTCTTCTAGAGTAAACAAGCCTAATAGGCTCCAAATCTTTATAAATGTAGGTTTTCCAAATTATAGGCAACCTTTCATTAAATTCAATCTTTATGAGAATATAATAGTAAAATTGTGACAACCACCTCATAGTAAAATTCTTCAGAAGGCAACAGTCGTAGAAGTCACAAAATGTGCACACATTAAAAGTATTATGGACATATTTTAATCATGTTTTTATATTTTAAATAACCAAAAGTTGTGTTCAAGTTTATATTTCAATAACCAAAAGTTGTATTTAATTCAGTAAATGAGTTCACTTTTGATTATATCATGAAATGTTCATAACTTTTGCCAGGAAAGAAAATGGACCAGAGCTATTGTGTGAAAGATTCAACAAAAACATTTACATTCTGATAAGTGTCAGATATTTCATTGGTGTTTCTTCTGCTTGAAAGTTATAAATTGGAATTTTTTAGTGACTGTAAACAAGGCACCACCAGACTGTTCATGTTCCCAGAAGCTCAGAATGCCATTATGAACAATGATTTTTCATTTGTATCAAGAGTTGGGAGAAAAAGAATCCAAATATTAAAGTTCTATATTTGCTGAGAAAATAGTGTTTGATGGATTTATTCATGAACTGTATTAAATCCTAGCTAGAATGATATTTCTGTCTCTATTAGCAACAAGTACCCACGAGGGCACATTGGTTGATTTTTTTTTTTTTAAAAGACTGCTTATAGTTTGAATGACAAATTCTAATGGAAGATAAATGGGATGCTGTGAAATTTAGAAGGACTGCACACACACAAACTTGTACCCTCTATTCTAAGCACATTTCCATGTAGACCCTTTATATTTATTCAAAATCAACACCAAACCCTTTTGTAAATTTGTGCTTTGCAGTAACTTGAGAGAGATTGCTTTCTTTCTGTGAGGAATGATGCTCCTCACTCTGAGCCTCAACATCTTATTTCTTACATCTCTCTGTTGCTTTGAACAGAGAAATATCTCATTCCAGCCACTATAGCAACATGCAACCATGGTGACAAGAGAAGGGCTTGGTTGGAAAAATGCCAACACACTGTCCTCCTTTCACACCTTCACAGTTTCCAAGCTGATTTTAAGTGCAGGAGAAAAAGGTAGGTTTGCATCTAGGAACCTTTTTTTTTGTCATAACCTTTTTCGCTCTCTCTTTCTCTTTCTCAGAGAGGCAAACATCAAAACAAATACTTACAAGAGAAATCTATAAAATGTAGAAATATGGAAAAGGGGTTAACAAGGACATTATCTATCTATGATGGAATTAAGCTTAAAAGAATTTAGTGGTTCCAGGATCTAGAATAGATTAGGTGGCAAGATGATTTTGGATTATGTGTTTGCATTTTCTTTTTGTTCTGGAGAAGAAGTTAGAGGTGAATATGGTTTGGCTCCTGGTATTTCCTTGTTCCCAGCATGTTGAAGCTGGGCATAACTGAGTAGGAATGCAGATTAGTTTGACCCTTCCCGCCTTAGAGAAATTAGGGAGTAAAAATAATGGGAGTGTAGAAATGTTCTAATGATCAAAAACATGCATTAAATTAATGAAGCAAGAAAAGTTCAATATCTCATTGTATATTCCATTTATCTCCAAGAGATACATAATTTTCATCAGTGTTTGGGGGGATCATGATTCTACTGTTCTTCCATTGACTTAATAGTCTACCAGTCTTTTGTTTTCCATACAAGTGTTAATTATATCCAATTCTTCTTGGATCCCTTTAAAATATCAGTTTAGGTTGGCTAGTTGAAAATTCTACGGCCATGCAAAGACTTGTGCTGTATTATAAAAGTAAAAATAACATTCTCCTGTTCCTATCTCAATTCTTGGCAATTCAGTTCTCAATTCTCCTACCATTTCTGGTAGCCATTCATTAATACATCCATGTAGTTTTCTTGGCAACAAAACACAAGTGAGCTGCCATTGTATTCTCCCAGGTTTTTTTTTACTCCCAGTTTCCCATTCTAAGTTATAGCGATGCTATTTACTGGAGAAATCCAGTGAAATATCAACCAGGCCCAGCCTTGTTTAGTTTCCATTGTAATTAAAGTGTTAGGACATTTTTATGCATGTTTTAGAATTGCCAGGAAGTATATAGCCTAGTGATCCATGCATAGTGATCCTCCAAATTTTTACCTCTGCAGTTACAAAAATATCAATAATTCAATATAAAATATAGATTAAATTCCTTAACAACACAATATTGTAACTAAGCAACAGAAACACAGGAGAAAACTGACATTCTAGATAGATCAGCATCTAAACTACTGGTTGTTATTTATGGTCTATTCTTGATAAATTTTTCACGGGCTGAAGCACAAAATGAGGCAGATTTGCATATTGTTAAAAAATTACAATGAAATTAGTAACATATAAATCTAGCCCTGATGAGTTTGAGCTGGGAATCTAAACAATCCTGTTAAGATGAAGGTACTTTTGGAAAATGCTATAGAATGAACATTGAAAGAAGACACAATGAAGGGATTTACTTTCACACAATTCTGCCTGGGTGTATTTGCTTTAAATACAGAGCATTCTAATATCTATTATCCAAAATGGGACAGTATTAGCCAATGGGATAATTTTATAACATATTAATTTAAATGCCTTTATTAATTTAATTAATAATTAAATTAATTAATTTAAATGGGGGACAAGTATCTGTTTAACGTACCTTCTCTATTACTGTATATCTCTGATGTTAAGCAAATAAAGTAATGGATATGTTCTAGATCAGATTGCCTTTCGGTGTCCAATATTTCTTGTTACATCATGGAACAATCCTTATTATATATCACAGAATGTATGTGACGGAAGAGACCTCAAATAATTTTCAAGAGTGATGGAAGTTGAAAAAAGTATTTTGACATTAAAAGGATTTCATCTGCTGGGATATAGTTTTCCTGTTGAAATTCAAAATTTTAGAATTTTTGTTTTCCAGAAATTAAATTCTGACTTTTCTCCTTTCTGAGGCCCTTTGAACTATTTTTAAATCCTATAGGGGCCCTAAGAAAGACAAGTTATGAAAACAGAAAATTACAAATTTATCATTTATGTCAGAAGGATGAGACTCCAAATTGTTTAAGTTACTTATCAAATTATTTAGACAGAAATTAACAGTGTGGTTAAGAAACAACCCTAATGACTTCCTTTTGAGAAGGTAAAATAGTTACACTGTCACACTGGCCAACGGATGCAAAAAGGACACAGCGGACAAGCAAAATGTTCCATCCGTTGTTATCTGCTCTCAAAAGGGCCAAAAATTTGCATAACCAGAGCGGATAACACGGACGTGGGGAGGACACAGGGCAGATGCAAAGCGGATACGGAATGGAAGCCCAGCGAATGGAAGTGGATGAGAGTGGATGGGAGTGGATGGCACATCCGCAGGGCTTCCGGGGGGCCTCAGCGAAGCGGACATGGAACGGAAAGAGCAGATGCAGAGCGGATGCACAGTGGATGAAGCGGATGCACAGCGGATGCACAGCAGATGCACAGCGGAAGCCTAATGGATGCCTGGCATTAATTGCGCATGCAGGGAGGATGCATTGCATCAGCCCTGCGGATATAATGGAAGCAGCTCGGAAGCAGGTTGCCATTCAGAGGAAAGACCTGCTTCCAGACACATCGACTGCCTTGCCTGTCCTGCCTGCATGTCTGCCTGCCAGCCTTGCTGCCAGCCTCCCTGCCAGCCTTCCTGCCAGCCTTGGTTCCTGCCAGCCTCCCTGCCAGCCAGCAACCCCACAACCATGCGAAAGCACAGCAAGCCTCAGCCATCTGCTGCCAGCCCTGGCAAGAGGGACAGGGCTACCATCCCGCCCCCTGGCCCTCACTCTGGTTCTGCTGGGGCTTCTGCAACACGGGCTCGCTCTTCTGGGGCTGGGGCTACTGCTGCTTCTGCTGCTGGAGGAGCTGATGACAAGCACTCCAGCACCAGCCACCTCCACAGCACCTGCACCCTTCACCCCTGAGACTGAGCGACCAAGAGGAGTGCCAGAGACTCATTTTTGTCTTATAGCTTGTTGTTAATAAAGTCTATTTTTGATTCACACACTTGCTTCATTTCTTTTTTTTTTTAATAACTTTTAGAAATGGTTTAAGCCTTTGCATGCTTGTGGGATGGGTTAAGATAGCTGTGGGATGGGTTGGATAGCTGTGGGATGGTTTGAGATAGCTGTGGGATGGGCAGGGATACCTGTGGGATGGGTAATAGCTGTGGGATAGATAAACCTCCAGTGCAAGCATAGTGGGACTGTATGGTCCACCCTCCCAGGTGCCACACCTATGGCCCTTTATTATCAATAATAATGTAATAATTATCCACACATGTCAACATAAACACAACTCTTTATTAAACGCCCTGTTCATTGTAGGCCAACCAAACATACATGGCCCAATCTCATCCGTGTGATGAGACAGGCTGAAGGAAGCATCCATTAAGTATCTACCATCCTGTCTTGCCACTCCACTGCTCCAGCTGGGGAGTTGCACCATTGTCTCAGGAGGTTGCGCTGCTTCTTCACTTCATGTGAGGCTCTGTTGGGGCCTTGCACATCCTCAGTGTCGATCACATTTTGCCCTTGCCTCCATTCCCCAGGCTCCATGTCCCCATTGCCTTGCTGGAGGTCCACGAGCCTGTGCTGCAAGACTGGGTAGCGGGTGCGCATGAGATTGTGCAGGATGCAGCAAGCTTCCATGATCCTCCTGACAGTCTCTGGGCAATGCTGCATGGTGGTGAGAAGTACCTGGAACCTGTTGGCCAGGATGCCAAAGGCATTCTCCACCACCCGCCTTGCCCTGGACAGCCTGTAGTTGAAGATCCTCTCTTCACGGGTGAGGAGTCTGAAAGTGTAGGGCTTCATGAGGTAGGTTGTGAGGGAGAAGGCGTCATCCCCCACGATGAAGTAGGGCACATCTTGTGTGTCGTTGGGCAGGGGTTCTGGATCTGGGAAGCCCACGATGAGGTTTCGTTCCAGTTCCTCCTTGAGGTGACTGGCGTTATATACCTGGGCATCTGAAGATGAGCCGTTGCCTGAAGCATCGATGTACATGAACTTGTAGTCAGCATCGACCATGGCGAAGAGGATGATGCTGAAGAAGCCCTTGGAGTTGAAATAAGTGGCCCCCGAGTTGGCTGGAGATTTGCAGGCCACGTGCTTGCCATCTATGGCTCCAACGGTGTGGGGGAAGTTTCACTTCTGATACCACTGGTCTGCAACTTTCTTCCATCCTTCTTCAGTGGAGGGGCACTGGAGGAGCTCCTCCTTGTATTCTTCGATGATGGCCTGCACCACTTCTCTGACCACAATGCTGATGGTGTTGGATGGCACCCTCCAGCCATACTGCATGCTCCTGTAGGTGATCCCTGAGGCCAGGTGGCGCAGAGTGAATGCCACCTTTAGCCCAGGTTCCAGGCTGGGCCGGAAGCTGGTGTTTGCCTTGGTCAACCTGGGTGTCAGGCGCTGCACAACTTCGTCAAACATGGCTGGAGGCATCCTCATGAAGTTCTGGAATGCCCAAGTGTCTTCGTTCCTGAGCTCCACCATCAGCTTGTTGTACAGTCCGTCCTCTGCTCTTCTGGTGAACCATCTTTGGACCCAGACTCTTTTTGGCTGCCTCTTTTTCTTCTCGCAGTATTGTTCAGAGAGCCTGCAGATGGCTTCACACTGTTGCAGAATGATGGTGGCTGCCGAAAGGACTTTGTTACAATCCATGGTGGACATGACTGGATGCTGTGGAAGAGGAAGAGCCAGATGAAGGCTGCAGAGCTCTGCACCGCTGGGCTGCTGTTCTGAAAGTGAGATGCAGGTGAGTTACTATCCCTTTTTATAGGCAGGATAGGTTTTCCGCTAGGCATCCTCTAGGCATCCTCTAGGCATCCTCTAGACATCCTTAATATCCGAGATAGGTCCCCTCTGCGAAAGTTTTTTCTGCTTTAAACGCTTTGTTTCCATTCTGCATCCGCTAGGCATCCGTTCTGCATCTGTTCCGTGTCCGTTCCGCTTCCTCCCTGCGTCTGGGCGGATGGAGTTCCGTTGATGCGTAGCGGATGCCTAGTGGATATAGCAGATGCGTAATGGATGTGTAACGGATGCATAGCGGATGCAGAACGGATGAACTGGATACATTTTCCACAGAAAAGTTTTAGGCAGCCCAAAACTTTCTGAGCAGATGAAACGTCAATAAATGGATGC
>BLBF01000020.1:23192867-23218542 GCA_015471245.1 Laticauda colubrina | reverse complement strand
GTGCCTTTTATATATGGGAGGAGGGCTTTGCCGTTCTCTTGTTCTCTTATCTTGGATTTTGGTTAGGATTTGTTTTTGGATTAGGTGGGTAATCTTCTTTCTTTGGATTCCATTGGCTATTAGTACATTAGTGAGAGTATGCAGTTTGGTTTTTAGGTGTTGTTCGTCAGCTAAGCATTTTGTTCTGGAGATGAGTGTCTCGGCTATGGAATTGATCTGTGCTGGGTAGTGGTGTGAGAGTGCATGTAGATAGCAGTTTGTATGTGTTTTCTTCTGGTAGATGGAATGTCCTAGGGAGCCATTGGATTTTTTGTATACTAAGACATCTAAGAAGGTAAGTTGATTGTTAGCTTCTGTTTCCATGGTGAATTGTATTTTGGGGTGTAGCCTGTTGAGGTGTGTGAGGAAGTTGTTCAGTTTTTCTTTTCCATGTGGCCAGATTATGAAGGTGTCATCTATGTATCTGAGCCAGAGTTTGGGTTTGTGATCATATTTTTTTAGAGCTTGTGTTTCAAAGTGTTCCATGTACAGGTTTGTGATGACAGGTGGGAGGGGTGATTCCATGGGTGCTCCTTCTATTTGTTTATATTTTTGTCCATTGTAGGTTGAAGTATGTATTGGATAGGCAGTGGTTGGACAGATCTAGGATGTGCTTGGGGTGGTTTGTATTTGTTTTGGATGGCTGTCAAGGCTTCTTTTATAGGCACTTGGGTGAAGAGGGATATGACATTGAAGCTCACGAGTAGGTCGCCGGGCTGTAAATTTTGTTTCTTTATGATCTCAATGAACTGGAATGAGTTTCTTATGTGTGAGTTGACAGATTCTGCATAGGGTTGTAGTTGTTTGGTGAGAAATTTGGCTAGGTTTTGTAGAGGTGATCTTATGGAGCTGACTACAGGCTAAAGATACTAAATGACCACATCATGTCAATAAGTGACTCCTTAAATTTCTTACACCTTCAACATTAAAAAAAATATGATGTTCACTCTTTCAAATACACTATTTGGTGTGTCTAATATTACCTAAATGAAATTTTTTGAAGATTCAGCCTTAATCTCAAATCTGTGGATGCCATTTAAACATTTTTAAAAACAAGAAGTCCTTGATGTGACTTTATCAGACGTTCCAGTTCTGTAGCCCATGTTTGAAATATTCCAGATATGTCCATTTTACAAATATTCTTGAACTGTTGATATAAATATGTTATAGGTTTTATTTCTGTCATGGATTTTACCAAGTAAGAAAACTGTCTTTGAAGCAGCCAAGGTATTCCATCCATCTTGATCTGCTAGAATGTGCTTAAGCAAAAGATATCTCCACTGTTGAAAATTGGGAAGACCAATCCACTTTGAGGTCAGAAAAAGTCCTTGAAATTTTCATTACATAGTAGTTGATTTAAAATCGTGATCTCAGTGGCCACCCAAGCTTTCTAATAAAGTGATTTAAGATATATTTTCAAAGTACAATTTTTAAAAAGTGTTAGATATTCATTATTTTCATAATCAAAACCCAATTTATGGCCCAATATGGTCCAAAGAATTGTCTCTACTCATATTCTTGAAAATAAAGCACCTTTTCTGCTATATATTGTTCAGAGTACTTGCCATGATTGAAAGAAAAACAGTAATAACTCTTCAATTTAATTCAGTGAAATTTAACTCTTTTTAAAGGCATCAGTAGACTTTCTGTTGAATATGAATGTTAAATATTTCATTTTCATATTCTGGCCATGTCAGGCTCAGTTCAAGAATGACAGAGAATAATCTAGCCAAAGTTCAGTTCTTTGTTTGCTTCCAGCAAATGGAAAGAATCTTGCCAGGATAAATATTTGATACCCTCATTCTAATGGATACACCATTGGAGATTCTAGGGAGTCGCTACCCTAGCTCTCTGTCTCCTATATAGCTCTGAATTGTGATGCCTCTTGTCTTGTCCTTCTCTTTGGAACATGCTTCCTTGGAAACTGACACTTCACTGTAATATCATTATCCTAGCACCAAAGGCACTGTCTTTCACTGGCTGTTATTTTTAGACAAATACAAATGTGTCGATATACATTTCATCATTAATAAATTTATTTACAGATATCTCGATGCTATTCATGTGAATTCAGAGTACCTTTCTGAATAACACTTGACCTGTTATGTAGTAGGGAAGGATATTTGAGGAAAATATTTAAACCACCTGCACAGTTCAGGCATATTAGATGTAAAGCTCTTGCTTACACAGTAACAGTTTGTATGACATTTAAGGAACATGATTTTTGAGTAGTTGACTAGCTAATGCACCTTTAAGAATAGTCAAAATAATCGTGTCCTCTTCTCTGAAAGAAGGCAAAGATGAAGCCAAGGGTTTGTTTTTCTCACAAGAACAAGTAGAAGAATCCTTGTCTAGAAGAATGCTTAAGAAAGCAAATTTCATACAACTTGGCTTAAGATTGAAGGTTAACTTAAAGAAAGCCCTAAAAGAACTGAAATCAGTAAAACAAAGTAGGCACAGAATGCTTGTTCACATGATGGATTTCTTTTGCGTGGTTTATTTATTTGGGGTAGATGTATATCTTGTTTCTCTGTCTTTTGGGTCTGCAAATCTTATCCTTCCTTTATTATCTTTCTTAAAATAAATGTCCTTTGTTTTGATGATTACTTCAGTATTGGATTTGTAATCTACTTTCACATGGTTAAAAGATTAAAAAAATAGAATCCTCTATTCAAATATTTCTGGAGAAAGGTGACCTTTCCTTTACCTATTCTATGAGGATTCCAGGTGAACAGCTATGTCCTTATTTGGAGACATCCACAGAGTGCATTTGGGGGTCAAATATAAAGATGTAAAGCAGGGTCCAGGTGGCATGAACAAAGGGAGGTGAGCTTTTATTGTGTTGTAATATCTGCCATTTTGACATTGTTTTCTTTCAATTGTAAATGCTGCAGTTCCCATTCAACACAATAGTAATAACAATAAGACTTATATACCACTTCACAATGCTTTACATCCCTCTCTAAGCAGTTTATAGAATCAGTATATTGCCCCCAAAAATCTGGGTCCTCATTTTATTGACCACAGAAGGATGGAAGATTGAGTCAATCTTGAGCCCATGAGAATTGAACTGCTGGCAGCCAGCAATCAGCAGAAGTAGCCTGCAGTACTGCATTCTAACTACTGTGACACCATGGCTTTTAATGCTCAAATAAGTGTCAGTGAAATTACTTCCTTGGGAGAATCTGAGGATCAGTCACACTCAACTTCCTCATTCCTGTTCCAAGAGAGAGAGATTGGTACAGAAAGAAAAGTAAGTATAAAAGAAAGCAAAGTGTCCAAGATGGAGCTTCAGTTATTTTAGGTTCTGATCTAACCGACTTCTTACTTCAGTAATACCCAATATGCAGTGCTAGACCTTATAAAATGCTTTCCTCAGACATTATGAATTGCACAGAAAATCTTTTCCTTAAAAGAGGTGTATGTAGGCAGGGAGGAAAAGTAGAAGACATATTACTACCCACATACATCTCTCAGTGAAAAATGAAGTGAAGTATAATTTGCATTTAACAGATCTCTAGCCCTTCAACTTGGGAAACATTACCTGACACAGTGTCTGTGCTCGCTTCCCATTAAACTCAATGGCATTTCACTTTCACTTTAATTAAAAAGCACTCACTACTGAGAAAGATTTGTGAATGAATGTTTATATCTAAGGCAGCTGGCAAAGGACCTCTAGCTGTAATACAATTGTATCTGGTGGAACCAGGGAGGAAAAGCAGGATGTAGAAGATTGGAGCAGAGACCTTTTAAAAATGAACATGTTGTAAATAATCAGCCCCATTCACACTTGTGCATGATATAAAACAAAGTCAATTTCAGTACCTTGGTGGCATTTAATAAACCACTTTACTTTATTCTCCTGCTTTATGGGATCACCAGGAGCCCTCCAAGGAATTGCAAAGCCTTTCAACTGCAAGGTAAAAAATTCATTATAACAGTTTTCAATATTTTGTTATTGTTTGACCTACAGATTAATATGTCTCTCTAGAATTTGCATCTCCCCTATTGTCTAAGAACAAATTACTATGCAATAAATGTTGTCAAAGTAAGAGCAACTCATATTTTTTCTTTCTTTAAAAAAATAACTTTTTGTTGTTGTTTTGCTATATAGTAATGACTGACTTGGCTCAGCAGAAATGTAGGCATGATTAATGTTTAGATTGCAATAACTGCTAGATTATGTTTTCTTATTTTCTTTTTAAGAATGTTATACATCACTGTTTCTAATGGATCAACTGCTGAGTGTTGACAAGATGGTACCTAAACCTGGGACTGTTGTTTAACAAGAGAAAAAGAAGTCACCACATTCTAGAGAAACTCAGGATTGGTAGTAGAAAATAACTTCCACCAAGAATGAGGAGGAGAAGGAAGAAAGTTTATATATCAACAACAATGACTCCATAGAAACAGCACAAGCAAATTACAGCATTTTTTATGGTTTGGCTGTCCATGATGATTAATTTCTCTTGAAATGTATTTTGAATAAGAGAGAAGAAACAAAATGGAATATCCAGTTGAGTACAGATTGCACACATTCCCTACTGGCATACAAGATGAGATCCCTTGCAATATATGTAAATAAATCCAATATTTATTAAAGCAGTGGATAAAAACTGCCCGTGATGATTCATAATGAACTGGGTCTTTCAAAACACTTTTTGAGAAGGTGGAAGGTAAGATGGATGGGAATTCCTTTATATTCCCAAACCATGAAAAGACATCCATGGAAAAAAAGTTCCTACATTATTTTTTTAAATTGGGCGAGAGATGAGTCATACTGGACCTAAAGCTTTCTGAATATGCTTGAACTTCTGCATTAACTGTAAAAATGTTAGTCATTATATCAAGAACAGTAACAACAAAAAAGACATTTTCCAGGTACATAGTACTATACCCCTCCCCCAAATATCTAGACATGCCTATTTTTATGATTTTTTTTTTTTTTTATTGCTGTGCAATTGGACTCTTTTTAAAGACGGGAAGAAAAATGAGGCATTTCTAAACCAGGAATATTGGTAACTCTGAATAGAGATTATGGGATTTCCAATCTTAGCACATTTACTGTAACAGAATGGAGAAGGCTGCAAGAAGATTTAGAAACTGAGGTAAAATTTGAGAAGGATTTAGAAGGCTTGCAATATCCCATTAAATCTGGTTCTTTTGTGTTTGGGAGGGACATTTTCAAATTCCCTATTTTGAAATTCCTTCAATCTATGTTATTTGTTCACACTGTCATATAGTCTGACATGATTTTAATGGCTATCTCAGCCCTCAAAGGTAATGCAGTAATCAGGAGAAATAAGGCTAAAAAGGAGAAAAAAGGAAAAAGATGAAAATACATGGAGAGGTTATAGGAGCCACAAGGATCAGTGAATGCTGAAAAGCAGAGCATTCAGAGAAGTAGCCTTAATATGTTTGTAACAAATATAGAAAATCACTAGATATGGGAAATGCTTCCTGACACCAGGAGGATGTAAACATTGACTTGAAGACTAGCATCAACCCATCTTGAATCTGTTGAGGTTTAGATGACAGAAAAGAACACTTCTCATTAGCTGTTGTTTACCCTAACTTGAAACAAAAAAGAAGTAATGTTATGTCACTGGTGATTTTGCAGTGTGGAGGGATCTCAGCAGTGTGGGATTCAAATTTTTTACTACTGGTTCTGTGGGAGTGGCTTGGTGACCATGGCAGGGGAAGGATACTGTAAAATCTCCAGTCAGAGGTTGCATTTGCCAGTTCTCTGAACTACTCAAAATTTCTGCTTCTGGTTCTCCAGAACTGGTCAGAACCTGCTGAATACCACCTATGATCTCAGCAAAAACTGAAGGAGGTTGATTGACATTGTTCCGTCCGGAAAAACGTGAAGTAGACCGGGTTCCAACAACAAAGTCTTTATTTTATAACACAGTTGAAAAACGGAACATTGGCTCAAGTTGCGGCAGCCTTTTATAGGTTTTTCTCTGCCGGCTTGTAGCCAATGACAGGTATTTAATATTTGCCACCTTTGAGCAGCTATGTGGATTGGTTCCTTTGAACCAATCCCCATTCAAGTTCTTTAGCCAATCAGAACCCTGTATTTGGAGTCAACTATTCTTTATACAGAACACCCCTCCCCTCTTGGCTTAGTCCTACATGGTGACGTAGTCGTGCAGGTAGGTGGGGCTTCTTTTGACTCGACTGGACTTGCGCGGTTCATTCCTGTTGAAGACTTTGACCAGTTTGGATGGGGTTGCTGTCTCTCTTGTTCTTTCCCATGGAACCACCTGGAAGGGTGAGTCAGCCATTTTACTGCTGCCTAGATTTCTTAGGCTGGTGGTGTTGCCGCTCTCTCCTGGTCTCTCCGGGTAGGTCGAGCTGGCCTGGCTGGCCCCTTCGTCTGGACTTTCCCCACAATTGTCTTCTAACTGTAAGTCTCTTTTATGCTCTTTTTGATTGCTATTGTATTCTGTATTTAATTTTAACGGTTCTTTATTATTTTCTCGTATTCCCCCCCCCCCCTTTGGTTTGGTTTTCGTCATTTTTTAATATTTGTGGTTGTGTGTTTGTACTTCTTTCGATGTTTCGGGAACGAAGCTGGTCTATGTGCTGCTTCCATTCCCTGCCGTCGTCTATGGTTAGTCGGTAGGACCGGGGGCCTGTAATTTGCGTGATTGTTCCTGGTAGCCATAATGGGTCCCCGGTAAAATTTTTTGCATAGACTAGGTTACCTATTTCAAATGTCCTGAAACGGGTGGAGGAGTCGGGGGGGGGGGTTTTTTCTGGTGTATAGTTTGGGTGCAATCTGTCTAGTTGCGACCTTAGGTTTCTCCCCATTAGTAGTTCCGCCAGACTTTTGTTTGTTATGGTACTGGGTGTGATATGCTGGAGGGTGAGCAGGCGATTTATTTTATCTTGGACATCCCCAATGTACATTCTTTCTAACCCTTCTTTTGTAAATCTAACCATTCTCTCTGCCCTGCCATTCGCAGCCGGATGGGCCGGCACGGTTAGGGCATGTCTGATACCTAGGGAGGCTAGGTATTGTTCGAATTGAATGCTCGTTAACTGTGGCCCATTGTTGGACACTAGGACGTCCGGCAGGCCATGGGTCACCAGACATAGCTTCTAGCAAGGCTTTTCATTTTAACAATTCCCGGGTGGCCTTCGTGAAGCATATTGAGTACCCTCATTTTTAATTTGGAGGGGATAACAACCCGATCACCCCATAACAAACAACCCTTTTGAATTGAAAGTTCAGTTTGTCTGGTCTGGAAAGGCTTAAAGTTCTCAGTTTTTTTGTTTTCCGGCCAGCCTTTACCTATCCAGTTCAGTACGGGCAGTCAATGGGTCCTTTGCAGTGGCTCTGGTGACATCATTTGCAGATATGGGCAGATTTGGGCATGTCTCTATCTGCAAGATGGTCATCGTTGGTGCCGGGTCTTTCTCTATAATTGGTAGCGGAGTTCTGTTCAAAGCGTCTGCATGGGAGATTTGTTTCCCAGGGCGATGTGTTAGAGTATACTAGTAGGCTGCTAGGAATTCTGACCATCTAGTCATTCGCGCGGATAAAATGTTCGGTGTTGGTTTGTTTCCCGCCAAAATTCCAAGTAGCGGTTTATGGTCCGTTACTATTACAAATGTTCTTCCATATAGATATTTGTGGAAGCGTTTTACTCCAGCGACGATTGCCAGGGCTTCCCTGTCCAATTGACTATAATTTTGCTTGGCTTTAGACAGAGTCTTTGAATAGTATGCGACGGGTGCCTCTCTTCCATCTGGCAATTGGTGACTCAGGATGGCACCAACTCCAAATGGTGAGGCGTCGCAGGTTACCGTCAATGGCAGTGTGTTGCTAAACTGGATGAGAACGGTGTTTGATGTTAATAAGTTTTTTATTCTTTGGAAAGCTTTCTTTTCTCTATACCCCCAAGTCCAAATTGTTTTCTTATCCAGTAATCGGTGTAATGGTTCCGCTATTGTTGCTTTGTGGGGTAGGAACACGTTATAAAAATTTATTAGTCCCCAAAATGCCTGCAGTTCAGTTTTATTCCTTGGTTCTGGTGCGTCTTTAATAGCTCTGACTTTTTTTTCGGTAGGGTGTATGCCCTCTCCATGTATCAAATATCCCAAAAATTCAACACGATCAGTCATTAAACAGCATTTTTCTTTCTTTACTTTCAGGCCAGATTCTCTGAATTTATTTAGGACATCTTTAAGTCTTTTCTTAAGCTGGGTTGCATCTTTGTCCGAAATTAGGATGTCGTCGAAGTATGGTACGACCCCTTTTATACCATTTAACAGGCGTTCCATGAGACTCTGGAAAACGCCTGGGGCTATGCTTGCTCCAAATTGGAGTCTGTTGCATTTGAATGCCCCTTTGTGAGTCACTATTGTTTGTGCTTCAGCCGTTAAGGGGTCTACTGGGAACTGTTGGTAAGCTTGTGCTAGGTCTAGTTTAGTGAAAACTTTTCCTCCCCCAAGAGAGTGTAATAGGTGTTGCACGACTGGCACCGGGTATGCGCTTTGTTGCAGCGTGTGGTTCAGGGTAGCCTTGTTGTCGCCACAGATTCGAACCAACCCGTCTGGTTTAATCGGTGTTACAATTGGTGTTTCCCATTTAGCATGGTCGACCGGTTCTAAAACCCCTTGATCTATTAATTTATTTAGTTGTTCCTCTATTTTTGCTTTTAGAGCAAAAGGAACTTGTCTGGCCTTTAGTCTTTTAGGGGCTACCTGGGGGTCTAGACTAAAAGAAATTGGGGTTCCCCGATACCTGCCTAGGGAGCCATCGAAAACATCCTGGAATTCTTGGATCAGGTCTTCTTCCCAGTCGGTTGCAGCCACCCGGTCTACTCTGGTCATTCCGATGCCCAATGGTGTGAACCATTCGATGCCCAGGAGGCTTGGTCGATCTCGGTCGACTATCGTTCATGGTAGTACTGCGACATGTTGTCTGTAGGCGACTCGGAAATGTCCTAGGCCTATTACAGGAATTCGGTTTCCTTCATAGTCCTTGAGGGTTAATTTTTGTCTCTGGAGTTCCTTGATCTTGATGTCTGGGACGAGTTTTTTGATGGTGTCCCATGACACCATTGATAGGAAAGATCCAGAGTCAACCTCCATTTCGCAGGGGTTGTCTTCAATTTTTACAATTATTTTTACCTTCTTCCCGCTTTCCATCTGAGCGCTTCCGATAGTGAAAGTCTGGTATGCTTTCTCTCGGTTAGTGGCTTGCTGGTTTTGCTGCCACTTTCTCTCGGATAGTTTTGGCTCAGTCTTTGCTGGGGAGTCGCTGCGTCTTTTTGGGCTGTAATTCTTTTTGTTCCTGCAGACTCTCTCGATATGCCCTCTTTTCTTGCATGCTCTGCAAATGTCATCGAGGAATCTGCAATCGGCTCGAGGATGGTTTTCTCTGCAGCCAGCGCATTCCTGCCGATTTCTGTTTTCGCGCCCTTTCTTGTTGCCGTATAGGCGGTGGATTTCGTCGTCTTCCTCCCCGGATTCTGACATCTCGTCGAATTCTTCGTAATGAGTGGTGGTGGGAGATTGTTTTTTCCCTCTGGCCGGGCTTGTTTCATCGTTGTTCGCGTTCATTTGTTTCATTTTATCCGCTGATTTTTTCGCGGCTTCAGCGGCCGAGGCTTCTGCGATAGCTTCGGCTACTGATATGTTTGGTTTATTCAGTAGCTTGCTCTGTATATTAGAGTCTCTTAACCCCAATATTACTCGATCCCACATCGCTTCATCCAAGTTCGGAACCTCACACGCTCCCCCTATTTGTCGGAGGGCTGCCACAAAATCAGCGATGGTTTCGCCTTCTTTCTGGTCTCTCCAATAAAACTCATGCCGCTTCATTAAATTTGACACCACCGGTGCATAGTGGGCCTTTAATGTTCTTTGGAGCTCTGTCCAAGTCAATTGTTTTACATCTCAGGGCTTCGCCAAAGCCTTGGCCATTTTGAAGATTGCGGGCCCACAGTGTGTCAAGAAAACAGCTTTCTTGCGCTGGTCTGAGATTTCCTCCATATCATTGCTCTCCAGGTACATCTGGAAACTGTCTACATAGGATTCCCAATCCTCTTCATTGGGATTGAAGGGTGCGGGTGGCGCGTTGTTTCCAGCCATTGTTCTTCGTCTGGTTTATCTGTCACCGCGTGCTCAGTCTCGCGTTTAGGACGATCCCATCCTCATTGCCAGTGTTCCATCCGGAAAAACGCAAGGTAGACCGGGTTCCAACAACAAAGTCTTTATTTTATAACACAGTTGAAAAACGGAACATTGGCTCAAGTTGCGGCAGCCTTTTATAGGTTTTTCTCTGCCGGCTTGTAGCCAATGACAGGTATTTAATATTTGCCGCCTTTGAGCAGCTATGTGGATTGGTTCCTTTGAACCAATCCCCATTCAAGTTCTTTAG
Source organism: Laticauda colubrina (assembly GCA_015471245.1). Taxonomy (NCBI): domain Eukaryota; kingdom Metazoa; phylum Chordata; class Lepidosauria; order Squamata; family Elapidae; genus Laticauda; species Laticauda colubrina. Next base: position 23,208,104 of record BLBF01000020.1, on the reverse strand, counting down.
CCAATCAGAACCCTGTATTTGGAGTCTACTATTCTTTATACAGAACAGACATGATGTGAAAAACTCACATAGGGAGGAGCACTATGTTCTGCTGGAACAGGTCTTCTTGCTAAAGAGATAAGCCATCTTGCCATTTAGAAAGCTGCTCATCTTCCTTACAGTAGATATGGCTGATAACCAAAAAATAAATAAAGCTCCAGTTGGAACAGACTTCCTCTGGCTTCTGCTTTCTTCGACACATATAAAGAACTGACCACATCTTTAACTTTTTATTCACAAGGTTGAAAATTTAAAAGATAGTGGCACCCAAACAGTTTGTGTTCAATTGAGAATGGTAACAAGTGAGAATTAAGAGCATGCTTAACTCTTCAATGAAGCGGTATTTTAAAAGAAGTTTCTTCTTGGCTCAACCATTTTCATTTAGAGGAACATTCATATGATATTCCTGCACAGATGTCTGTACAAAACTGTTGCATCATTGAGTTTTGAAGTACTCACAAAATTCCCTATATGTGTGACCTGTCACTTTTGTGGTTTTACAGGTACTGTGGGAGTAAAATATGCCTGTATAGTTATTCCCTTTGTGGCAACCAAAGAATGATTGGTTTGATATGAGGGGAAGTAAGGTGAAAAACATAGAAAACTGAAACACCTCTCCAGGGGTTGCCAGCTTATATCTCAGACTATATTGTTGTACATCATCAAGATGGACTGTACATCTGAAGACATTTTTCAACCACATCCTTACCTATCATAAAAAGGTAAGAATTGAGAAGTCATACTGAAAATAATTCTTTTCAGTAAAAGGTCCTCCAAGCAGTTGGTAGATGAAAATGCATAAAGATATTTTGATTCCATTCCCATTTTTTAGAGATTTGACAAATGATTCCCAGATAGGAAAGAGTCCTTGAAAAGCGTCAGAAGGCTAGAAAAATTCAGTCCATCATTATATTGCATGAAGAAAAATAATAAGCGGATGACCCTGCAACAAAGTTCTTCATAGCTATTATAACTGTAACTAAATTGGCATCTACAGGAAGTGTTTCACTTTACCAATTAAGAACATACGCACACATGCTGAGCATTTAAAAATCAGGGTTGTCAGGAACAGAAGGGTAATCTTGGGGGAAGGTGCAAAAGACTGTGGGAAGCAAGCAAAAAACCCACTTACTATGCATCAAACACTCTGCGTGGTGAATCTCGTGAGCAAATCTATATTGTAGGCTTAAGTGGGTTTAAACATAACTTTCCCTTCTCAAGGATTCCTGGGAATAGCAGTCCATGAAATGGGACTAAGAACATCTAAAAGATAATGCTAGTTTCTTAAACCGACTCTGTCTATCATTTGGGATAAAATATAACACTTAAACTGATGTGAGTTGGTATGTAGATGAGCTGACAATTATGGAACTGCAAGAACAGAATCAAACCTTTAATGATCACAATGAAAGGAAATGAAGACATAATCTCCTAAAATAGAATAACCGAGAAGCTTGTCAGGAGTGAAGGCAGCATATGTTGAAGACAGATGTAATATAAGAGCATGTGAACATGCCAACTCTCTTTATATCCTCATATCACTCCGGCATGTTGAAATCCTAATGAAATTAGACATTTTCTTTTGCATTTTTCTTCTAGCCTGATTCTGTTGGAGGGAAAAAAGAAATTACTTGGGTTGTGGTTGTTTTTTTTCTCTTTTTTTTCTCTTTTTTTTTTTTCCTTTTCATTGGAAAGTCAAAGGTGAGGAGAAGTTTATGGGAATGTCCTGCCTTTTATTGTTCAGTCATCTCTTCTGTGGTTTGTAACTGTACCTCTCATTTATCAAGTGAGTCCAGAAGGAAGACACAGAAAATAGCTCTCTATTATCTCTTTTTGGTACGTACTGAAGTCCTAATAGGACTTCAAGGCTGACCACTAGATGTGAATTGATGATTCACCTTATTTCACCTTAGTTATTAAATGTTAACAACTATGAATATTTGTATTTTAAATTATTTTATTTTATATTTAACAGAGTTTTAGGGAAATTTTTTGGCTTTATTCTGTAACCATCAAAGTGGCCATATGTTAGCCACTCTCAGGTATGTTGAAACCCCTATCTGTTTGCTACTTATTTGCTGCAGTATAACTGAGATGTAAAATAATTCTTATTTCAGTTAAAACATGCTTTGTGGGTTGAGCAGGGGATTGATCTAGAAGACCATTAAGTTCCCTTCCAACTCTGTTATTCTATTACTTTATGTCCCCCATTTCTCTTCTTTTATCTATGGCTTTAAAAATATATTAAATTGAACTTGAATATATATAGCAGTACCACAGTTATTTGCTGTTGCAGGTTATACCTTTTTTTCCTAAATATTTTTTTTTCTTTGAGAAGCTACTTCTCAAATACTTATAATGTGTATTTCCATAAGAAAAAAAATCAAAGATGATTTACAAGAATATTTAAAGCATGCACACGAGCCAATTGTATCTCAAATGCTGGCAGGAAAGAGAGTTGAACCTCTCTTATAGATTTTAAGTTAGCGTCCATCACTGTCAACATATATGAGTGGAAAACAGTATCCAGACATGGATACTAAAGCCTTCTGGAAGCAAGAGATTCTCTGGTGACACTGCTTTAGATTATTATTTTTGGCAATATCTAACCTCTTAAAGGCAATCATGAATTGCTGCTCATGAATTTTTCAACATCCTGCTTTTTTCCCTTAACTATTCTGATCCTTTCTTTGCCTTTGTTTCTATCATTATGCAATGTCTAAAATCCCACTGCGGCCCGTTTGAGTAGAATTAGAGCAGCACTTAATTACTGGAACTAGGAACGACAAATATCATTGTTTTTATCTGGTTGATCTTATATAAGTAACTCAGTGGATGAACCTGAATAATTTGAAACTGTGACTTAATGTCTTCCAAGGTATTAAAAAGCTGGATAAAATACAATGCTGGTATTTACTATCTCTGTTGAGAAAATAGACTTTCTTGTATTCCATTCTACCATATATGTTTATGTATCTACTATCAGAAAAACTAAAGCTTTCTCCTTGAGAAATCATTTCTTACTTTTGTTTTTGCCTTCATCTCCAGTGCTTGATTTCCATATGGATATTGCCAATAAATACAATAAAATTATTATGAGATGAAAACTCATTTGGAAACTCATTTTTTTAATGAAAGGGGGGAGGAGAGAATGTAATGTTTGATCATTATTAATAATTCAGACAAAAAGACCCCCAATTTCCTCTTTCCATTTAAATATCTGCAGAAAATCATGCCAAAGGTTCGGAGAACTCTTTATATTAGGAAAGGAGGAAGGGAAACTGGGCTAGAAACCTAGGACAAATAAAGGAATTTTCAGAATTGAAAATTTATCTCTTGCTTTACTAGCATATATATGTACACATGAATCTGAAAGCACGAAAAACATCTTTGTGCACATGCACATGTATGCATATAATTTAGTTTTATTACCAACTATTTTCATAATAATTGAAAATCTGGTGAGAAGCTTCAGAGAAAAAGTGTCAAAATAAAAAAAATGAATCAAATTTATATAATATATAACATACAGAAAAATTTTCTTCTAGCTATTTTCTTAAGAACTTTGTTATTCATTCTGGCCTATGCATCTTTGTCACCTATAAAATATATACATTTACCTATCTCAAGTGAAGGAGCCAAATCATTAATTCATAAGAGAGAAAGTATTTTATAATGGCTGATTGCAGAGTGAGCCAAAAGTTTAGACTAAATTTGGCATTTTAATCCATTCATTGAGTCTTCCCAAGATAGGCAGATGTTGCTGGACTTGTTAAAGGTATCATCACAGAATGTATCATCCTCTGAACGGATGTATCAAGCAGCGAATAACATTAAAGGAGGAGATGGCTGAAGGATTTGAGTACCTTAAAGTACTTGGAGGGCCTGAATAGATTAAAAGTTGGAGCGCCTAAACATAAAACTAATATTTCAAGTGAAGTTTCTTAATGGATAGCAACACTCTATGTGAATGTGGAAAGCCACAAAGCCTGGCCTATCTCCTCGCATGTTATCTACAACAAGAAACATATACCAATAATGACTTATTTTTGATCAACAACAAAGCCAAGATTTTGGCTTTCAATGTGGAAGTTTAATGTTTGATCTAGACATGGAAGAAGAAGAAAGCAGGCTGTTAAGCTGTTCCAACTAAAGCTGCCTTTTGCAACTGGTTGATAGTGATTTTTTCAATGCTGATGGTGTTCAGATGATACCCAAGGACACCTATTAGTTATTACCTTTGCTTTCTATCTTTTGCCAGAGTTCTATTTCTATTTGTAGATCTTTGTATTTGATGATTTTCTGGAGTTCTTTCTCTTCTCTTCTATTGTCTCCAAATACTGCAACATCTGCTATCCAGACTTTTTTGTCTTTCTTACCAACCATTGTTACTCTTGGGGTGTTGTGTAGCAGGTATTTGTCTGTGTGAATTCCAAAGTCCCTGCGCACTTTAAATGTTTTATGTTCTATTGCATTGTGTGTATTTTGTGATCCAGCAGTTCTTGCTTTTAGGCAAAAGGTATTTCTTGAAGATGTTTCCAATACACAATTGTTGCTCCTCTGTCGTGCCATTGCGTGTAGTCAGCGTGCTGTAGATGACCAGGTGATCAACTGTTCTTTCAACTTCACAGAAGTGATGTTGACTGACTATTGCTGTCTTCTAAATTCTGGCTGTGTATGCATTTATTCTTAAAGTTTGATCTTGTACAGCCAGAATTAATCCATTGGTCTCTTTCTTCAACTTTCCTGCTGTTCATCTTTGCCAGGTCTTATTATTATCTGCTTGGCTTGCTAGCTTTTTTAGAAATGTACTAGCCATGTAATACTGTGTCTTGCCATGTTTATTTTATATTCTTCCTATGGTCTTCCTTATTTTTATCTGCTCAAATCAATTCACTGTAGAATGAGGACCTCTTTCTTGCTAGTCCAGAGCTGGTTGATATATAGGGGTTCAGGGGAGTTGTATCTTAGGCTAGGCTGAAAGAAATGACTGGCCCAAATTCTCCAAGCTGATTTCTGTACCGAAGACAACTAGAATCAAGTTTTGTTTGCTCTTAGTCCAACATCATAATGTCATATTCTCTCTTTCTCCCCCTCTCTCTCCACATGTGTATGTGTGCATGTATGTGTGTGTATGTGCATGTTTGTGTATATAATCAGTATAATTCTTTCATTTTTTTCTGCTATCATTCATGAAATGTACATAAAGCTATGATGAATTTTGATTTAAAAGTAAATAATTATTATTATAGGTTTTCTTTTAACTTTTTGAAATCAGAATCCACAGTTATGGTCATAGTGCTGAACAGGGACAAATGAGTGCATTTAGCTTTCAGTAATACAGAAAATGATAAATTGCCTAAGTGCTTCGTTGCCTCCTGGTTATTTTCAACCTGATAGCTAAAATCTCTGATGACAGTGATACTGTCCACATTCTGTCATGGTTAATAACAACATACACATCAATTTTGGAACTTCTTAATTTTTCTATTGTTGTTGTTACTAATCATTTCTCACATTTCTTTTCAAAATAGTGCACATAGGACTGCCTTCTCATTTTATCCTCACAAAAGTAATACATCTCTTAATCTACTGGTTTGGATCATGCCCTCTGAAATAATAGGAAACTGTATTTTTGTTGTTCTTTTTTTAATGACATAAACCTTTTGTTTTTTGTAATCAGGTTAGTATTATTAACGAAGCTTTTTTCTTTTTTTACGTAAAAGGAAGAGGAGATAATAGATTTTTGTAATTTCTGAAGAAGCAGATACATTTTTTTAAACTCTTCATTTCTCTATTATGGTCAGTCAATGGAAGCCCCAATTGTTTGAGGTTTTTTTTCAAAAAAAATTTCATTGATTTTCAATAAACAAACATACACAAACAAAACACAAAACATAAAAACTTAAAACTTCTTTTTGGAAAGCAACTTCCCAGGTTACATCTTTTTATACAGACATAAATTTGAATTCATGCTCACTTTTTATCCCATTTCATATCTTATTTACCATTCAACATTTTCTATATAGCTTCTCCCCTCTTTTCACTCTCTTAGAGTAAAATAGAATAAAATTCTACTTTATTTATTTCATCTCAATTTAAATCATTATGCATATATCTTTTGTCTGTTCTATTTCAATTTTCTATTATCTTTTCTCATTAACACAAATTTTCTCCTGTAATTACTGATTGAAGTATTATGCCTTTAAATCTTTCCCCTAAATTTACTTTTCATTCTGATTCTGCTTAGTATATTCTGAAGCTACATACTATATTATAAAATAAAAAAGAATAATAAGTTTATGATATAATTAAAACAATAATCCATAGCAAATTAAGCTCTATTATTAAATCCAATTTTCTAACATTATTCCAAATATAAATACAACAATACAATCTTGTGTACTTTTGCAGAATCTCTTTTTTAATCATATTTTTACTCACTATATCTGAATAAATGTTGTTTCTTTACATCTTGTTTTAAACCTTTTTAACTTTTCTTTTTTCCTTTCCTTTCTTCTCCAATCCTGCCTTTTTACCCCCTTGTCTCTTAATCTCCACCTTCTTAATCTCCACCTTCTTTTGTATTCCTCTTTTCTGTTTCTTTCTGACATTGTATCAATTTTTCACCTTATTTTCCCCTTTTTTGGTTGTTTTTTTAAATCTTAAATTCTCCATTCTCTTTCCCCTCTTTCCCTTTTCTTCTCTAGCTAAAGTTGTTTGTTCATTAAAGATGGCTTCTTCTTCATCCCAGTCTTCTTGTTCTTGTAGTTTCTGGTAGGTAGAAATTGCCATTTCTAAAAAATGGAAAACAGATCCAGAAGAGCCCTTCCCTTCTTGTTCCTCTTCTTTTAGCTTTTTAAATTCAATTTTCAGTTCAACAACAAGTAGTGCCATTGTAAAAAGTCTTTTTATACAACCCAAATGTTTTTAGTTTTTCAAATAATGATTTCCAAAATTACCAAAGTCACTAAGCAATCCAAATATACACAGACTGTTTCATTTAGTACTTTCTTCTTTTTATACTTTCTCTTCCTGGAGTTATAGTTCAGTTACAAAGCTCCAATTAAAATATATATTTTAGAAGTCTTGTTAGATTTTAGCACTGTTCTTGTAAATTCCAAACAGCCTCCTCCAAGAAAATCTTAATATTAATTCTTTTCCTCTCCCTTCCCACTTATAGCAAAAAAGAGTTCTCTTCCCCCCCCCCCCCTCGATGCTCAGAAATCTTTATTGTCCCCTTGGCTTTAGTTTTCAAGATTACCTGCTGATGCCAAAATGGTTTTTTCTGATTTCTCCATTCATATGCTATCACCGTAAGGAAGGAGAGTGAGAAAAAACAAATTTTCCCTTTTAACTTTCATTCGCCGCTTTTTTCGTCTTCGTTGGGAATGATGTATCTTTAATGAAGCTTAAATTCTAGGGTACTTAAATGTTACTTATTATCCCGGTTAGCCAAAAACTTTCACTTTCTCAGCTTCCTCCTGCACATTCTCATCCAGATGAAAGCTTCTTTGTAGCGGCCATTGCTGACCGCTGCTCCACCGCTTTTGGAAAAGGGAGTTAAGTCAGCTGAGGAGGGGGATTGCGATTCCCCTGGACCCCTGCTGGATCTCCCCTATCTTCAATTACCTCTAAGGGGTAACAAATCCAACTGGATAGAGGGCACTCCAGTGGCGAGCACAGCAGAAACCACGCACAATTGCGGATTCCTGCCACTGCTGAAGCCTTGCAAACCGGAAGTCGGAAGCCCCAATTGTTGATAGGGTCGCCTGCATATTCTCCACATTTTATCACTAGTAGAAGTGAAGAAGATTAGTGAGCAGAGTGAGATAATTTTGAAACTGATATTGAAGGATAAGAAATAGAATTTAAATTCTGAGGAGTTGGAATATCTTTATGGCAGTTTTGCTGCCACTATGATAGAAATACAAGAGAGGAAACACTTGAAGGCTGTACATGCTTTTTAAATATAAATACTATATTGAATAGTTGAAGAAGTATACAAAAGATATATGTACTCCTCACATTTCAAAGATAATGTCCACTTCCAGCTAGCCAAGCCTGGTCATCTGGTTATTTTAAGTAGCATGGACTTTCCTTCAGATTTTCCCCCCATTCTTTGACCAGAAGAATGGAGATGAAAATGGTGCAAAAATGTATTGCATATATTGTATGGCGGAGTGCTCAACAGTGTGGAGAAAAATAGCAATGATGTCACCCATACTGATCCCAAAGTTGTACATTGGAAGGAAGTATTATTATGTTTTAACATTTTGCTTTGTTGTTATAGGCTTTACATTTTTATTGTATTGGGACCTATACAGTATTGGTTTTAGGGATCCTAAAACCCTAGCCTATATATCCTAGGATGAAGGATAGGTTAAAAGTACTTAATGAAAAGAAAATAATGCATTTATTTGACATGTAAAGTTCAAACACTCTTCTATACGTGATTCATTTAAAAGCCTGTGCAAGAGAATCAGTCTGGATTGTTTCTTCGAGCAAACAAAGAACTACACAAAGAACTCAAGGCTTCCTTGGCAATATATTTGATACCCATGTGAATTCCCAAATGTGCTTAATGATACAGACTTTGTATGTATGGAGTATGGAGTATGGAGTATGGAGATACTTCTGAAAAGCTTTCAGAAATTGTATAAAATGTAGTAATTGAGTTGTTAACTAGTGCAAGCCATGGGCTCATATGATGCTTCTATCAATGTTGTGTGGGCAACATTTGAAGCATTGTATTAACCTTTAAAATCTTAGTGGTTTAGATTTGATTATTTGGTAAAGCCTTTGCTTCTATGAACTTACCCCATAGAGGCATAGTGGCTCAGTGGCTTATTGACACTGTCTTTGCTGCCACAGTTTGAGTCCTAGCATTGTGTTGCAGGATAAGCTCCTGCCACTCACTCAACTTCTGTCCAGCTAACAGTTTGAAAGCATGTTCTATGCAAGTAGTTAGGTAGGTATCACTTTGGTGGGGAGATGAGTTGGTGCTCTGTGCAGGCAGTCAGATTTCTGAACTTTCCTGTTGCATATCCATTTGCAAGGCAGCTCTGCTAAGGAAGGACCCTTGGATGTTGCTGCAGGAAAAGCTGCTCATCTTTCTGGTACAAAGCCAGCTTGTAGTCCTGTGGCACATCTTGGGATATGCACAAGCATATCCTAGAAGAGGGCTGGTACTTTGACAAGCCAAACTACTACTCTGCAATTGCATTATGGTCTCCTGGTTACTGTACCAATGCCATATGCATAATAATAATAAGCCTATCTGGATCTGCAGAGACGCAAGTCCAAAGACATTCTTGCATCTAAAAATTTAACAACTAGATACTGAAACACCTTCTCTTATGTAGCTCCCAAGATGTGGAAGATTCTCACTAAGGAAACATATTTTGTTCCCCTTTTCCTTCTGTTTTGGAAAGATATTAAAAATGCATCTTCTTGATTGAGCATTTGAATGTGATTTTTTTAAAAATATAATTCCTGATTTTAATCTAGGTATTGATTTTGGATGCATTACTGGTATGTTTCTTCCTCTGTATTTGTTATTGCACAAGCCACCTTGACTACTGGAATAAAGGGAGACTATAAATTTTAAAATGTAAACAAAATGCACTAATGATTTCTTTACAAAGTCAGTGAATATATGGTCGATGAAAGTCTTGCTATCTTGCAGGCCATTGCATTAGGATGGAGTTAATCATCCCCTTCCATGTGTTTTCTGTGTATCAGAGGGATTGTACAAAAGCTCTGGCTGCAAAACTATCCATGATGGTTTTTTTCCCCTTCATTATCGGAACAATTTCTGAGATAATCATCGAATAATAAATAATTAAAAAAGAGACTGTAAAAGCAATGCAATCATGGACACTCTTTGTTCTAAAAAAACCCATAAACATTTAGCTTTATCAATTACAAAATAAATTTATATAATAGATGAAGTTTTTGCAAAGGACAGTAGCCATAATAATTGCTGTTTGTTTAATCTAAGTGTCCTTTGCTTTCAAAATCAATCAAAGCTGCAGTTCTATCATCAGTGCCTGAAATGGTAATCTGTTTGGATCAGAGTTGGATTACATTTACTCTTTTGTTCTTGGAGGCAAATCTTCTCTTTTGATTCTTAAGTCTACTTCTCTCAGGAAATAGTTGGTGACGGCCGCATTACAGCTTTTGCTAATGATGAAAACTGGTGAAATTCTGCAGAAGGCTAGTGAGGGCTGTTGCAAAGCAATCCAAAGTGTGGTGGTTGAATTTCTTGGAGTTCAGGGAAGACATTTGCATTTGCAGGAGATCCATCTCCTCCCATGCCCTGCCAGAACACTGTTTTGGTTGTTAAGACAACTGTTTCCTAAGCCAATTTGTGAATCGAGGCAATTCACAATGCGGCAGAGCTTCCTACCATAAAAATAGATGCCAAAGATAATTGGGCAAGGTGGTGTCATGTCACTTGTGTGCAGTTCATTAATTAACTGCTTGAAACTGCTATAAAATAATAGCCATGTCATCAAGAAAAAAGTCAAGAAGTATAAAACTGCTGTAAGGAAGGAAAGAGAAGCAGCTGTTATTAAAATACCCTCAAGTTACCATTCATTTTTAATGGCTACCCTCTGGCTTTCCCCCTGCCAAATCTTAACCTAGACATAGACCCAGCAGGCCTTTTGCTTCCAGTATTTCTGGCAAGACTCAACTCTTTAGTATGGCAATCAATTTAGCTTCTTCCCGTTTAATGCTTACTAGACTACATCTTCATCCAGGCCAAATGTACCTCCAGATGAATACAGTGATAACGGAAGATGAGCACTTCAGCATTTGTTAATAAACAAGTTGCTGAATGTCACTGAGGTCTTAGTTTTAACCTATATTTCCCATTGCTTTGTTTTTGTTTTTTTCTTGACTAAACAGTGGACCTTATTTTCCAGTTTTTTTAAAAAAATCAATTAAATTGTAGTTATCAATTAATCAGCTTCCCTAGGAAATCATTGTTTATTTTAAATTTCAATTTAGTGGGTTTACTTAGTATCCTGGGGAACAGCGGTGACACTCTTATTCTTGTGAAGGTAAGTTGTAAAAAAGATGTTGAAGAATCTCAGACCCAATTTATAAAAGCAAAAGGCACTGAGTATTTATTTCTACTTGTATGTAATATTTAGCGGCTACCTATCTCCCTCCTAGAGTGTGGCTCTCTCTCTCTGTAGAGGATATTTTGTTCTTTGGATCAAGTTCACAAGCAAGTGGACAAAATGTTTATCAGCTAGTAAGGATGATAGCTATCATTAGATAGCCCCTGGAAAATCATTCTGAGCCACTGCTAGGTTTTTTTCAGGGAGAAAACCTGAGAACTATCTTTCCTTTTTTATAAATACATTATACATCCTTCAGGTAAAGGTTAATTCCTGGTGATTTCATGAATTCATCCATGTAATTTTCTTAGCAACCATACACAAGTGATTTGCTATTTTTTTTTTTCAGAATGAATGTGTATATATGTATTTATGTAGACACACATACAAGAAGAGAGGGGGGGCACAGGCAGGCAGACAAACTACTCAAATACACATACACAAGTTTAATCTACAAATCTGGAATTCCTTGGATGTTTCACACCTTAGCACTGAGAAACCCAACTCTGCTTAGCAGCTTCCCAGCCAAGTCAAAGTTATTACTATCTACTTCCGTTTCCCAGGATATCATTATACTATAATTTAGTTTTCTAGAATGGGTCCCTAAAGGTGTTCAAACAGCAGCTGACCTATCTTCTGGAATATGAAACTAAGAGTGGGAGATCAATTCACACCAATGAAACTCTTATCAAGATGGAACAGAATAAAACAAAAACATAATCTACAGGTTACGAGTGGAGCACCTTTTCAAATTTGCTACATTTTTCAATGTGTCAATATTTTTTGTGGATAATGGGATCAATAGGATTACCATAAAGCAATGGTAAATTAATAAACATTTTAGCATTCATTCTCCTCCTTCACTGCTTCTCCTTCTCCTTTTCACTGAAACTTAACACTGTCTAGGCTACTTGTCTTACTTATTTCTGAATATCTCTAAAAAGTGTGTAAAGTTAATGGAATCCAAAGCAGTGACTGAGACTGTTCATGAATTTAAACAAATGAAAGAATTCTCCTACTGCTTATTCAATTCTCAGTGATGTTCGTATTTGCTCAGTTAATAGCATTTCCTACTTTGCTTCTCTCAAGGGTCAAATAAGAGGAAAACGGTCCAACACCATAAAGCCTTATAGTTTTATATGTGTAGATCCCACATTGTTTAAGAGAGGGCTACTGTCAGATAAATGTGCACAGAATTATTTCCCAAGGCTATATTCCAATGACACATGGAAGGCCACATAAAATTATTGGAAATCTCTATATGTTTCAGGCTTGTCTTCCCACCACTGAAGGCCATTATTCAGAGAGCCTTTTCCTCTTCTGGCAAAGTGCAAGTAGAAATGTTTACTCAAGCATTGTTTAAAAAAAAAGTTGTCAATACAAGTACAAGAAGAATAAACTATTTCCCAGGTTCCCACAATTAAAATAAAATCTTTATTGTGATCAAAGAGCAGCATATAGAGATGGGGTGAATTAAAAAGTAAAAAAAAAACCTAATGATTATAAAAAGCTAAAAGAAATGTAAAAAGTATATATAAAAATAAAAATCTTAAAATAATCTAAAAGAAAGGATAAGGACATTAGGTGGGTATCATGGAGCAATAAGGATATGTAGCAAACCAAATCCATCACATTATAGAGTTCTCCAATATGACAAACTGGGTGCCCATGAAGATTTGTTTATGGACAGCTCATCATGTGATGGGTTTTAAGCACTTTTGCACAGAACCTGGCAACATATGTTGTAATATCTGAAAGCAGTAGGAAGATCTCGAATTGGCCTATGTCCCTGGGTAAGGGAGGTGAGATGATGCCAGTATGAATGTCTCTGTAGTACATATGCTGGAGAAATACATGCTTAGTTGTTTCTTTGTCTCCATAGTTACAATTTTTCTATATCACCCTTCAAGGACAGCTAAAGTAGGGAGTATGACATCATAGCAGACTAAAGGCCCTTTGGCTTTTGGGTATTTGAGATGAAGTAGGTATGTTACAGGGAAGACAGAACCGGTTGGATTCATTGGCAATAAAGGTTGGGGATCTAGCTAGGTCCATTTGGTACTCTGTCTGCCACACACTGCTAAATGAGTGTTTTATGAGTTGGGGTAGTGCAGTGGTTAGAATGCAGTATTACAGGCTAATTCTTCTGACTGCCAGCAGTTTGATTCTTTAAGTGTTGCTGCTAGTGCTTTGGGATGATCATATTCCTTGCTGAGGATAAGACCTGGAGAAAAGTTCAAGGATGAAATTTTAGATGCCGCTGTCTCTTTCCATATGGGCTAAAATCATCCCTCATAGTTAATGGGGCAAGGCCAAAAGGAAAAAAAAAGATTGTCTGAGTCAATAGTTGAGTATGGTCACCCACACTCTAACCTCTACTTTCATGAGGTCTGTCTCTAATCTCAGAGTGGCATTTGAGACACATTTTGGGACTTCAAGGTCCAACCTTAGAAATTTGATTGGAACTAATTCTAATGTGCAAAATTGGAGAAGGACCCAGCCAGACACTATGAATAAGTTGTGCTATTGGTGTGGTTTCAAATAATTTGAGTGCTGCAGGCATAAAGTGGTCACTTCTTGTCTAGAGGAATTTAAGGGTGGTAGATGAACTCCTCTGTGCTTTTCAGTAATGTAGTCCCCATGGGCTTTCCTATTGTTGGCAGAATGAAGGATAACTCTCAGGTATTTGACACAGGAGACATACTCAGTCTTGAGATCACTTATGATCCAGAAAAGATTCTTGGTCTTTTTATCAACTGCCATTTTAGTTTTCTGATAATTAAGTGCTAGCTGGTCTTGACACAATATTGTGTCAGTGCTTTTGATGTTCTTTTAAGGTCAATAAGTGTTCTTGAAAGTTTGGCAGCATTGCTGCATACTGTAGAAATGAGATTCTTCTTCCAGCAAGTATTGGAAAATTTCGGTTGGGGAGATAAGCTACCAAAGAGTTGATACAGAAATTGATTAATAGTGGGGCCAATCTGCAGATTTCCCTGAAACAATTCTGAGATCCAATGGCACTGGGGTGATAGGCTCTGTGGATTACATCTTATTTTGAGTGAGATCCCTTCATAATGCATATATATTAGATTAAATAATTTTTCTCAGCTCAAGCCAGATTGCACCAAGAATACCATCATTACAAGATACACTTGCCACTATTTATGTAGAACTGAGATGTCATGACAAATTTCTAAATATGTGCTGGATTTATCTTCAACATATTCATTGTAAATTCAGTGGTTTCTTTGTTTTTGACTGATTTAGAAGAGCCTGAACAGAGATTATCATCAGCACATTCCTGGAGATTAAATAGATTCCCTCGTGCTAACATAAAATTTCCCTGTTCTTTTTACCCTCAAAGATGACATAGAAGAAGAAGAAGAAGCTCTTTATCTCAGATCCATGTGACTTTTTTAGACTATTAGGATAACAGATTTCAGGTTTATTAACCTTTTCCTCTTATCCTGATCTTGTATTGATATTGTTTGATGTTTTAGTTTTTTATGAGTTTTGTTAAATATCAGAAATGAGAGAACAAGAAGACTAACAAGTCTGACAGGAATAAGAATAGAACTTTGCATTTTTATTTTAGATTTCTTTTTATATCTCTTTCTGAGTGCAATTTGCATTCATTATTTGCTACTGTAATTACACTCTTTAATAAAAATTATGGGAATCTTCCTTTTTGTCTATAAAAACCTATTTTGTTACACACACACACACACACACACACACACACACACACACACATATATATATATATATATATGTATATATATATATATATATATATATATATACATACATACATACATACATACATACATACATACATACATACATATAGATATATAGATATAAATATACATATATATATATGGATCTTTGGTTATTCGGGTTTTCTCCCGCGTAGAATTGGAAGTATCTAGGCAACGTTTCGATGAAGTCTCATTCATCATCTTCAGGCTTGTTTCTTCAGCTCTGTGCTTCTCAGAGTAATGTGAGCTTGCAGCTGCTTCTTCCTTTTAACTGCTAGTGGGGGTGTGACTTGATTGGGTGGGGG
>BLBF01000020.1:23172582-23183344 GCA_015471245.1 Laticauda colubrina | reverse complement strand
CCTTCCTTCCTTCCTTCCTTCCTTCCTTCCTTCCTTCCTTCCTTCCTTCCTTCCTTCCCTCCTTTCTTCTCATGTTATGTTTTATTCAAGGCTAATATTGGGGAAAAGTAAAATTGTAAGATTCTCTATAAGATTAGAACAGACACAATGCACTAATGCATGCACACGAATAACTTTCCACTCCGTTTGTATCTGCTATAACATGTTATTCAAAGCTTAAACTAAGAAAAGCTTGAACAAGTATTCATCAGTGGAGTAAGGCACATGGACTGTAAGGGAGAGGGAAGGAGGGAGGGATAGCAAATGATCACATTTTATTTTATTAATATTGCCTAGGCAGAGGTCTAAATGTGGATTTAAATATTGCTATATTTTCTGTAAAAAGTAGTTGATGTGCAGTGGCAAAATAAGTTAGCTAAAAGTCAGTCAGCATCAACATTGTTGATTAGAGAATCCCCTTGCAGGCTGGGTAACTCTGGGAGTTGACCAGAGTTAAAGAGTTAAGAGTTAAGAGTTAAAGCCCATGTCACACTGGCCAATGGATGCAAAAAGGACACAGCGGACGAGCAAAATGTTCCATCCGTTGTTATCCGCTCTCAAAAGGGGCAAAAATTTGCATAACTGGAGCGGATAACACGGATGCGGGGAGGACGCAGGGCAGATGTAAAGCGGATGCGGAACGGAAGCCCAGCGGATGGAAGCGGATGGGAGCAGATGGGAGTGGGTGACACATCCGCAGGGCTTCTGGGGGGCCTCAATGAAGCAGACGCGGAACGGAAAGAGCGGATGCAGAGCGGATGCCGAACGGATGAAGCAGATGCAGAGCAGAAGCCTAGCGGATGCACAGCGGAAGCCTAATGGATGCCTGGCGTTCACTGCGCATGCAGGAAGGATGCATTGCGTCAGCCCCGCGGATATAACGGAAGCAGCTCGGAAGCAGGTCGCCATTCAGAGGAAAGACCTGCTGCCGGACACATCGACTGCCTTGCCTGCCCTGCCTGCATGTCTGCCTGCCAGCCTTGCTGCCAGCCTTGCTACCAGCCTTGCTGCCAGCCTCCCTGACAGCCTTGCTGCCAGCCTGCCTGCAAGCCTTGCTGCCAGCCGGTCTGCCTGCCAGCCTGCCTGCAAGCCTTGCTGCCAGCCGGTCTGCCTGCCAGCCTTGCTTCCAGCCTTCCTGCCAGCCTTGGTTCATGTCTGACTGCCAGCCTTCCTGCCAGCCTTGCTGCCAGCCGGTCTGCCTGCCAGCCTTGCTTCCAGCCTTCCTGCCAGCCTTGGTTCATGTCTGACTGCCAGCCTTCCTGCCAGCCTTGGTGCCAGCCTTGGTGCCTGTCTCCCTGCCAGCCAGCAACCCCACAACCATGTGGAAGCACAGCAAGCCTCAGCCATTTGTTGCCAGCCCTGGCAAGAGGGACAGGGCTACCATCCCGCCCCTTGGCCCTCACTCTGGTTCTGCTGGGGCTTCTGCAGCACGGGCTCGCTCTTCTGGGGCTGGGGCTTCTGCTGCTTCTGCTTCTGGAGGAGCTGATGACAAGTACTCCAGCACCAGCCACGTCCACAGCACCTGCACCCTTCACCCCTGAGACTGAGCGACCAAGAGGAGTGCCAGAGACTCATTTTTGTCTTATAGCTTGTTGTTAATAAAGTCTATTTTTGATTCACACACTTGCTTCATTTCTTTTTTTTAATAAAGTCTTGCTGGAAACTTTTAGAAATGGTTTAAGCCTTTGCATGCTTGTGGGATGGGTAAGGATAGCTTTGGGATGGGTTAGGATAGCAGTGGGATAGATAAACCTCCAGTGCAAGCATAGTGGGACTGTATGGTCCACCCTCCCAGGTGCCACACCTACAGCCCTTTCTTATCAATAATAATGTAATAATTATCCACACATGTCAACATAAACACAACTCTTTATTAAACGTCCTGTTCATTGTAGGCCAACCAAACATACATGGCCCAATCTCATCCGTGTGATGAGACAGGCTGAAGAAAGCATCCATTAAGCATCTATCATCCTGTCTTGCCATTCCACTGTTCCAGCTGGGGAGTTGCACCAGTGTCTCCAGAGGTTGCGCTGCTTCTTCACTTCATATGAGGCTCTGTTGGGGCCTTGCACATCCTCAGTGTCGATCAGGTTTGGCCCTTGCCTCCATTCCCCAGGCTCCATGTCCCCATTGGCTTGCTGGAGGTCCACGAGCCTGTTCTGCAACACTGGGTAGCGGGTGCACATGAGATTGTGCAGGATGCAGCAAGCTTCCATGATCCTCCTCACGGTCTCTGGGCAATGCTGCATGGTGGTGAGAAGTACCTGGAACCTGTTGGCCAGGATACCAAAGGCATTCTCCACCACCCACCTTGCCCTGGACAGCCTGTAGTTGAAGATCCTCTCTTCACAGGTGAGGCATTTGGAGGTGTAGGGCTTCATGAGGTAGGTTGTGAGGGAGAAGTCGTCATCCCCCATGATGAAGTAGGGCACATCTTGTTTGTTGTTGGGCAGGGGTTCTGGATCTGGGAAGCCCACGATAAGGTTGCATTCCAGCCCCTCCTTGAGGTCACTGGCTTTGTATACCTGGGCATCTGAAGAGGAGCCGTTGCCTGAAGCATCGATGTACATGAACTTGTAGTCAGCATTGACCATGGTGAAGAGGATGATGCTGAAGAAGCCCTTGGAGTTGAAATAAGAGGACCTCGAGTTGGCTGGAGATTTGCAGGCCACGTGCTTGCCATCTATGGCTCCAACGGTGTGTGGTAAGTTCCACTTCTGATACCACTGCTCTGAAACTTTCTTCCAGCCTTCTTCAGTGGAGGGGTACTGGAGGAGTTCCTCCTTGTATTCTTCGATGATGGCCTGCACCACTTCTCTGACCACAGTGCTGATGGTGTTGGATGGCACCCTCCAGCCATACTGCATGCTCCTGTAGGAGGTCCCTGAGGCCAGGTGGCACAGAGTGAGTGCCACCTTGAGCCCAGGTTCCAGGCTGGGCCGGAAGCTGGTGTTTGCCTTGGTCAACCTGGGTGTCAGGTGCTGCACAACTTCATCAAACATGGCTGGAGGCATCCTCATGAAGTTCTGTTATGCCCGAGTGTCTTTGCTACTGAGCTCCACCATCAGCTTCTTGTACAGTCCATCCTCTGCTCTTCTGGCAAACCATCTTCGGACCCAGACTCTTTTTGGGTGGCTCCTTTTCTTCTCGCAGTACTGTTCACAGAGCCTGCAGATGGCTTCCCACTGTTGCAGAACGATGGTGGCTGCCAAAAGGACTTTATTACAATCCACGGTGGACATGACTGGATGCTGTGGAAGAGGAAGAGGCAGATGAAGGCTGCAGAGGTCTACACCGCTGGGCTGCTGTTCTGAAAGTGAGATGCAGGCGAGTTGCTCCCCCTTTTTATCGGCAGTATAGGTTTTCCACTAGTCATCCTCTAGGCATCCTGTAGGCATCCTCTAGACATCCTTAATATCCGAGATAGGTCCCCTCTGCAAACATTTTTTCCATTTTAAGTGCTTTGTTTCTGTTCTGCATCCGTTCTGCATCCATTCTGCGTCCGTTCTGCGTCCGTTCCGTTTCCTCCCCACGTCCAGGCGGATGGAGTTGCACGGATGCGTAGCGGATGCCTAGCGGATATAGCGGATGCGTAACGGATGTGGAACGGATGCGTAGCGGATGCAGAACGGACGAACTGGATACATTTTCCGCGTAAAAGTTTTAGGCAGCCCAAAACTTTTGGAGCGGATGAAACATCCATAAACGGATGCTGGACGGATAGAGAGGAAGCCAAACGGAGGCAGTGAGTACATCGCGTTTTTGAATGGATGGCAAGGTTTTTTGTCCGTTTTACATCCTCTTTGCATCCGTTGGTTCAGTGTGACATGGGCTTAAGCAAATAAGCAATATGCAAATGCAATATTTTAATCCTAGTTTCTACCCTTTCTCCTTTCCTCTTCTTCATTTTTCATTTTGCTCAGAACCTGTGGGTTTGAGCAGAAAATATGTTGCATTGATTTCTATATCCCCTCTTAAACTTTTCTTGAGAGGAGAACCAGATTTAATCACATCTTGCTTGACTAGGCTGTTTGACATTAATTAGATACTTATATAGAATCCACTTTGGCATAAAGGAGAACGTTCAGTTTTCCAACTGCAAGATTTGGAACCCATGAAGAGTGGATGCAAACAGCCTAATTAGTCTTACTGCATTTTCCACCTCCAGAATAAATGTTATTAGGTGCCCAATCTTGTGTCTGAGTTTCTCATCTGGCAAGCACTGTAATACACAGGACAATAATATGTTGTAAAAGATGTGATAAACTTAGACAGGGATTGGAACATACCTGATATGCAGAGCTCAGAAAACTGCCACTTATGGACTACAGGGAAGCTGCTAAACTTTCATCACTGTCACTTTCAAGGTTCCCTTTAAATTAAAAGAAAAAGTGGTGAAGTAAAACTTAACTAGCCAGTTTCAATTTCAATTGCACATGGCAACCACTAGTGCAAGGGACAAAATTGCTGCAAAGCAATTTCAGATAATTACTCTTTACATTAAAAACAAACCAGAAAGAGCAGAGCTAATTAGCTCACAAAGAAAAAAGGTGAGCGTGACAGCTCAGTTAGTGTTGCTTAGAAATAACATTCATATACTGTATATTACTGAAGGTTCAAGCCAACTCTGGGCTTTAACTATCTTCCATTCTTTTCTGCAGCTTTGTTTTAAAAAAGAAAAAAAAGATGCTTTACCAAAGCAAAGACCCAAGGTTTATTCAATGGTCAGTGTAAATTGTCCCACACTTGAATTGTACATAAATACATATATGGATGTACAAGCTAGCTGCTATTATTTAAAATTAGCCCTGGTAGATTTGGGAAATGAGCCCAGATTCTGAGACAAATTCTCTCATTTTAAAAAATCCTTAACTGTTCCAGCAGAAAGGACAGAAGCACTGTTTTTATATGCTGCTGAGACATTATCTTAGCAGGATAGATTTCTATATTCATCTGTGTGCACAGAAATAGGCCCCTTATCAATGGGCATTCAATTACAGTACCTTAATAGAATTCAAGATAATTCCACATTGGTTTATGATTGCAGATTATTCAACAGATACTCAATCTACATATGCATTGGAGTTCAGGCAAGTTTTTATTTTGCAACAGTAGTTCGATAACACCAGATATTCTTTGAATTTCATTGTGGGGAAACACACAAAATTAATAATCAACAAACTGCTCAGTTTTCAAGGCAGTAATGATAGCCATGCAATACCCTGTCTCCTCTCCATATAAAAAACTGGATAGAGATGTGCCTAAAGTAGGAGTAAGATGATAATCTGAAGTTTTAGGAGAGGTAACTAAACATTTAGACTTTCTGAGACACAATGGAATTCCACTGTCATACTATAAGTGTTGTGGTCCACTGGTAGCCTGTGAAGCTGGCAGCAGAGTCAGACAGTGGGGAAGAACAGGGCCCAGTCCTGGAGTCTGGGGAGGGGTCAGATGAGGGATCTGCATCAGACACAGAGATGGGGTCAGGGCCATCTGAGAGTTATGTACCAACTCCGGAGCCTCCAGAATCTGACATCAGCGAGGCAGAGGAACAGGAGGAGCCTGTTCCCAGTGTGCACTTTCACAGAGCTGCCAGAAGGCAAGAACAGTTAAGACAAAACTCAGGAGTAAGGCTTTGAAATGATTGGCACCTCCCATAAAGACATAAAGGAGGAACAAAGGGACATGAGCCTTTGCAAGAAGCAACTTTGTTTGTTCTGGTCAGTTTAAACTCTGAAGCTCTGTGTTGACTTTGTACTCCATTTGCCTTGTACAGCCAATTGGAGATTTAGTCACTGGCAGCATTTCAAGGGAGATAAAGGTGAGTGCTTATCAGCCTTACCCTGAAAGACTGTGGCAGACTTCTGATGGACTATTCATAAACTGTTTGGGACTCATTATGGGCTGTGAATGCATATAATTCACTGTTGAAATAAAAACAAGGTTTTGGGGAACAGTGTGTGATGTTACTGTCTCAGGAAGCCTTGGTCAGAACAATAAATATGTATTATTTCCATCTCTATTGGTTCTTTTCTACCTCTCTTATAAAATCCTTCTTCTTTATCTTCATAGATTCCAACCAATGTGTTTTGCTCTTGGGATTATGGAAAATTGACATGGTTATGGGAGTAGGGAGCATGTAAGTTTTTGGAAATTGAATTTATGGAGCATACGAGTCAAAAGCATACTTGGCAATTTCCCATCAAGTCACTAACATTATTTTGGTAGTGCAATATGTTTTCTAGAATACAAAACTTTAGGTTCTACTAGATGATCTATTAATTGGGTCATTTTGGACATATTTCCTTACCTAAGTAGAGAAACAGAATGATGTAAGTGGGTAAAAAAACAAACAATGGGAGTCAGAGTGACTTCCAATTTCATGATGGCTTCCCCATTGACTTTCTTTGTAGGAAGCTGGTAAGAAACAATAGAAACCATGATCATGTTGCAATGGCTGATGACAGTAGCATAGCAGCACAAAGGCATTGAAGTGGTCATAATTTTGTAAAATTTAAATCTGATGGCATTCATGAGGTACAAATTTTTTTGGATGCACTCTTTAAATTTGCCCATTTTAGGTATATTGATTCAAAAATTATTCCCTCGTGATGCACTGCTTCACCCAATTGAAGGTTATAAACAATCAAGCAGACAAAGTAGAATTCCAAGCTCAATCTGTGAAAATACTATGCTAGAGCTAATGAAAAACAGTTTCATACAAAATATACCTTCGAGCACAATATATCCTCGAAAACAATCATGAAACCTGGTTGGTCGGGTCCAGGGCCTTGCAAAGATTTGCCAGCAACCAAAGCTTAACTGATGTGAAACAATCACAGTACAGCTGGGAAAGAAGAAAGGCTTGTAAAAAAACAACCCAAATGCTTTAACATTAAAAGACTTTCCATGATTTGCAGGAATGAAATGGTAATAGAATCTAATGATTCGAGGGTTGCATCATGAAACAAATTGAACAGCTATAGTGACTCTGGTATCTTCTAGTAAAGTTTAACGAGAATCACAAGTTTCCTTTAAAAGTCTATCAAATATAAAGAGAAGAAGAGGCCTGAGATTTTGCAAGCCAACTTTACTCAGCCTTTTTTTTGATGAAAAAAACATGGAGATTGGACAATTCAGTTCCACAGTTGTTAGAACAACAGTCTCAGAATGTGTGCGTGTGTGTGTACACCTGTGTGCATATTCCAGAATAAATTGTTGTAACAGTACATTAGGTTTATACTGATTACAATTAAATTAAACAATTCAGATTCAGAAACCTCATGTATGTATTTGTATTTACAAGCAGCAGCTATACAACTAGGCAGCTAACCTGCTTATTTCAATTTAATTGCATGTATGTATATGAGCCATTTCAATATTATGCACTGAATGCTCTGTTTAGCAAACAATAGCAAAAATTAATTTGAATAATTCATATTTTATAAAGTATTCAGCTTTGTTTTATTCATACATATGTTTAAATAAAATGGTTGGACATTTTATAAATGGTGCATGAATTATTCAGTTGAGTTCCCTGTTTACCATTCTCTCTCTCTCTCTCTCTCTCTCTCTCTCTCTCTCTCTCTCTCTCTTTATATAAACACAGTACCTTACAGTGCAGCTAAAAATAAACCAAATGTTTCATTGCCCATTAGGGGGAGATTCAGAAACTCATTAATGTTGCTTCTTTCTCTTTATTTTTTTGATATGGTGACAGACTGTTACCACAACATCTTGGAGTTCATCTTTGCTAATAATTTTTCCCTATTCACCATCCTTGAGTTGCTGAGCATTTGAGGGCAGCCTTTTCTGAACAATTGTAAGAAATATTCAGTTTGTAGATTAAGCATTATGAGAATGTGGTTGTGTACAATAGCAAAACCAGCTGCACAATGCATACATGATGAAGCCATTGTATAACTCATTTGTAGCCCAGGTTAAATATAGCTAAAAACAAGGGATGAATAGTGCTGGTTTCAAATCTCTTTGGCAAATGCTCTTGTGAATATGACTGAGCACAAGAGACCGGTCTTCTCTGTTCATTGAAACTGTGCTAAAACTGGCTCAGTGAAGAAAACACTAGTTTCCACTTGATATATCTTTGTCTGTCCTCGCTTTCTTCAGATCATAAACTCTTTCTAAGCAAAATACATACAGAGAAAAAGGATAGTGATAAAATTTCAAAGTCTGTAATTCATTCTTTTTTGGAATGTGATGATAGAGAGCAACAAGAATGAGAGGAAGAGATTTCATTCTCTCCATCCCAAATCATGCCCAATGGCCTTGGGGAAGGAGCCTAAAAATGTGCACTGATCTTTGTTTTCAAGAATTTTATTTATTTTGCTTTGTTTCCATACATGCAGGGGTGAGATTCTACCAGTTCTCTCCAGTTCTATAGAACCCCTTATTTACTTTCTAAGCAGTTCAGAGAACCGATACTTAGAAGCAATCTCCTTTTGTTTTTTTCCACCCTTATTGCATTCTTGGCAGACAGCCTTAAGACTGTCTCCAGAGCTTTTGGGATTTGGCTTTCTTAAAAGGGAAGGGTTGTTTTAAGATTTTTACACTGCTGTTGGGAGGAAATACTTCCTTCTTCAAATCAGCAATTTGAAGAAATAATTGAATAATGAAGCAAAGCTTTTTGTGACAGGGAAGCAAAATGAGTGACATTCAGCAAGACTTCTTGGCTAGTGAGAAAGATTGACATCCAAACGTGAGTTTACATACTTTTTCTGAGTTTTGGTCTAAAAGTGGTCTTTGGTGAAGGTTAATTCTGTGCTCGGTGAAGTTTAATCCTGTATTTATTGATGGGATAATTTTTCCTATTCAGCTTCAACAAGCAACAGCTACTGTTGTGATTTAATTATTTGTATTATGTTTGAATTTTTTCTTGCCTCATGGTTTCTTTTTCTATCTGGAAAGGGAGTCTTCCTCACTGCTTTAGTACTATCTGGCACTGTCCCTTTGGGGTATACTTCCAAGAGGCAGGATGCAAGCTTGTCACTGAAATTTTTACTGCCTTTCTGGGGGGCATGTGACCTTTCCTTAAATCTGCATGATTTTATTAGGATATCTTGTGAGGTGAGTGAGACCAGCTGGTATTTTTAAGTGGTGCAAATGTATATAATGATTGCTTTTCCTGGGTGTGTTTTTTTTGCAGAACTGAAATAACCTCTCTATTAAAGGGTTTCACTATATGAGCTAGAGTTGGCTGCTTGATAGTTATCACTGCATTTTAACTATTTTCATTCCTCAAAGTGCTCGGGCACCCAGCCTGATTTGTAGCTCAGCTTGCAGGTATTTTACTCTAATGATTGGTATTTAGGGCAGATTTTTGCAAGCAAAGAAGCTTTTTATATTTTTGTACAGGTAATCCTTGGCTCACAACAATTCATTTAGTGACCATTCAAAATTACAATGGCACTGAAAAAGTGACTTATGGCCATTTTTCACACTTACGGCTGTTGCAGCATCCCCACTGTCATGAGAGGGCAGGTGAGGAGAAGCACCCCTTAACATGAGTGATGCTGAGTTGGCCATGCTCACCCAGTTACATGACCACCAAGCCACACCCACCAACTAAGCCATGCCCACAGAACCGGTTGTTAAAAAAATCTGAATCCATATATGTATATATATATGTGTGTGTGTGTGTGTGTGTGTATAAATGAATGCAGTTCAGCTTCCTTCGGGTATTATCCCACGTCATTGTAGTGCTTTTAAAGTTGTAGCAACGTTTCAGCAGAATCTCATCTGCCATCATCAGGCTTCTGTATTGAGTTTGTATGTGGGTCAGGTTCTCACAGGCGTTGGTTTTAAATTTGAGGCTAGCCTATTGCTGTGGCAGGATGTTTTTTTCTACATCCTGATTGGTTGGGAGTCTTGGTCTGTGTTTATTGGACTTGGAGTTTGTTTGATTGGTGTTTCTGGTTTCTTCTGAATGTTTTGTGGCTTTGATTGGCTGGCAACACTCTGTTCCTGTCTTGGAGGCTTTCAGTGCAGCTTGGCTTTGCGTGAAAGGACAGCTATTATCTATTAGGAAGCTAGGTTTCATCTGGGTGCCTGGTTGGGGTTAGTTTGAGCTGGAGGTATCAGGGGGAGTCTGTTTGTGCCCAGGTGTTTGTCTGGCTTGTAGTGTGGAGATCTTTCTATTTGAGAGTGCAGGCTTCCAAATGATTGACAGTCTGGTGGAATCATCTCTTCTATTCATGCTTTCAGATCTTTTTTCAATCTCTATGGGTTCTCTGATGATTCTGTGGCTGGGGTATTCTATAGTGGCTAGGGTTTTGGTGCCATTGAAGTTGATGTTATGACTTTGGCTTTCATGTGTTGGATTAGTGAGGAGGTGTGTTCCAGCTTTTTTACTGCATTTTTGTGTTCATCCAGGCAGGTACTTATTTTTCTATTGGTCTGTCCAAAGGATGTGGCCAGGCATGATGCACAGGGAACTTCGTATATGCTTTGGTTTTCCAGCTCAATTTTGTCTTTGGGGTGTCTAAGGATGACTGCTATTTTTTTTTTTGTTATTTTTTTCCCTGTTTTGAAGGCAGTCTTGATGTGATGCCTGTGTAGTATCTAACTGATTTTGTCTGTCGTACCTCTTATGTAGGGCAGGACAGATCTTCAATAGGTTTGTTGATCTTCTAGGTCTCTGTTATGTCTTGGTGTGTTTTTGTGGATTAAGCTGGTGATTTTGTTTTTGTGGAAGCCGTTGGCT
>BLBF01000020.1:23106200-23137582 GCA_015471245.1 Laticauda colubrina | reverse complement strand
TAGTATTTCACCTAAAACAGTTAGGGTGAACAATGTTATCCCTAACAGTGTGTATTATTCCAACACTACTCTCTATATGTCTCCCTGTATACACTCATTCTCCTAACGGGGAATTACCTCAACACTGGTGATGGGCCCAGGCCATACCAGGCTCAGATAATTGAGAGTTAGTGTGAATGCACAGTACTGTATACAGACAGCTGTTTACTGTTTAATTGTGAGTTACTATACTATCCTGATAAAGATGGCACAAGACACTTCAACAAGTCAATCACTGATAACCCGGTTGGATGGAACAAACTATGTTTCCTGGTCTATGAAGTGTAGTCTACTTCTATGTAAGGAAGGTTGATGGAATGTAGTTCAAAATCCACCGGATGTAAATTCTTGGGATCCAGATAATGAGGTCGATGCCAGGAAGCTTGCTGACTTTAGACAGAACAATGAACAAGCTCTTTGTATAATTGGACAAACACTGAGTGACTAGCAGCTAGTCCATATTCGTGGAGAAGAATCTGCTGCTGGGAGAATTTGAAGAGGATTTATGTTCGTGACAGTGTAGGTGCACATATACATCTTACATGTAAACTGTTTAGAGCACGTCTTCTGAAAGGTGGAGATATGTTAGCTCATTTAAACTTCATGCAAAGAACTTTTCAAGAGCTACATGAAAAAGAACTAATATTTTCAGAGCTGCATCAAGTTTATATCATTCTTTCCTCATTGGATAAAAGTTATGATGATTATGTATTTTCACTGGAAGTCTTGCCCAGAGATAAACTGACATTGACTGACATAACTGGAAGATTGCCAGAAGAAGCAAGAAGATGGCTGGATAGGGACCAACTGAGAAAGGAACAACCACAAGAAGAGGATTTGTCTTCAACTACCTGTACTGTTAGGAAATGTTTTTCTTGTGGGACTAGAGGACATATAGCTAGATTCTGTAAGAAGGGAAAACGACAGAATACTAGTAAACACCAGAAGGCCAAGAAGAATGTTAGTTTAGCTATGTCTAGCAATTCAACTGTAAACCATGATTTGTGGGTTGTTGATAGTGGAGCATCGCAGTGCATTACTAAAGATAGAAAAAGGTTTGTAAAGATGTCTACATGTAAACAAAATGTATCATTGGCAAATGGATGGAAGATTAAAGCATCAGGTGAAGGTTGACATCTGGGGCACGTTAATTTCAAAATGCTCAAACAAATAGTTGAATTGTCAGAAGGAGTAAAATTGAAACCCTGTTGCAAGTATTTACACTGTAGTGCTTGTAGTCAAGAGAAGAGCAAGGTTACTCCTGCAAACAGACTAAATGGGTTTAAGACCAAAGAACCTTTAAAGGTTGTTTTTGCTGACATAATTGGTCCTAAAAAACCAAGTTTAGGAGGTGCCTGCTATATTTTGAGTATTACAGACCATTACTCGAGATACAGTTTCTGCTATCTTATGAAGAACAAAACAGAAACATTCCAACATTTCTTTAACTGACTAAGGTTTGCTGAGAGAAAAATGAAAAGTAAAGTAATTACTTTAGCAACTGATAATGGGACTGAGTTTCTTAACAAAAGATTCCAAACTATGCTGAAATTGGCTGATGTTGAGCATAAACATTCTGACCACAACATAACTCATTTTTAGAACGAAGAGGGCAAACATTACAAGCCATGGCCCGCACTATGTTATCTGATTCAGGTTTACTTGAAACACTGTGGGGTGAAGCCATAATGTGAAGTAACAATGTTTTAAACAATGTAGTTAATACAACAACTGGAGAATTGCCATTCACTTGTTGGCATGGCAGAAAGCCAAATTGAAGTTACCTACACACATTTGGAGCTCCAGCATGGGTGCATATTTCCTCACAAGTAAGACTGAAAGGGCAACATAGAGCTAAGAACTTATTTTTTGTGGATTATGAGGCCAACCATAGACCATTTAGATTCTGGGATCAAGGCACAGCTCGTGTTTATTGTAGTGCTAATGAAAAATTTCTCGAGCACGTTGGATGGAATAAACTGGAACAGGAATCCAGAAATGATATTATTGACACCCAAATAGTCCCTAAAGATGATATCAGTAAACAACAAATAGCCATTAAAGAGGAAGCACAGGAGGAAGTAGAAGAACAGGCACAGGAGGAAGTAGAAGAACAGGAGCAGGTGGCACAGGAAAGTCCACCAGTAATCCCTTTATTACCAAGACGTTCTACCCGAGTAACACGACCATGTGAAAGATATCAGGCTAGTGTTATATGCCAAGTGAATACAGTTCCAAGTAATTAAAGTGAACTAAAACTGTATCCTGCGAAGGATTAGGCTGCTTGGCAGGAAGTAATGGATAAGGAACTGGAATCATTAAAAAAGTTGGAGGTATACGAAAATATATTAAGTAAATCTGGTAAATGTGCCATAGGGTGTAAATGAATATATAAACTTAAGACTAGTGTAGATG
The DNA here is from genome assembly GCA_015471245.1 of Laticauda colubrina. Classification (NCBI taxonomy): domain Eukaryota; kingdom Metazoa; phylum Chordata; class Lepidosauria; order Squamata; family Elapidae; genus Laticauda; species Laticauda colubrina. The sequence continues at coordinate 23,135,128 of BLBF01000020.1, read as the reverse complement.
GGACTGTTACCCATGAAGCCAGGTTAATAGCACAAGGGTTCAATCAGACAGCAAATGACTACTATGAGGTGTTTGCACCTAGTCTGAAGGCTACTACATTAAGGGCAGCATTCATGTGGGCAGCTAAAGAGAAATATATTGTAAATCATTTGGATGTAGAGACGGCATATCTGCATGCACCATTGCAACACACGATATATTTTAAGAAACCTTTAGGTATCAAAGATGATAATACAACTGATTGCTGGAAATTGAAAAAGAGTCTTTATGGTTTGAAGCAATCAGGATATGAGTGGAACCAATGTATAATTAAAGAATTAACTAAAATAGGCTTTGTAGATGGCATGGCTGATCCATGTTTGTTTAAAAGAGAAAATAATGGTGTTATTTCATTGTTGCTATTATTTACTGATGATATAGCATTAATCACCAAAACTGAACAAGAAGCTACTGAGATAATTTCACTATTGGAAAAGAAATTTAAGATAATAAGATAATAAGATAAAACAGTTCAGAGAAATCAAACAATATCTTGGTTTAAAAATAGATAGAACTTGGGGAGGATACAAGATCTCACAGGCAGAAAAAATTAACCAATTACTAAAAAGTTTTAAAATGGAACTTTGTAAGCCGGCTAAGACACCAAATGAGCCAGGAGTTTAGCCATAGTAATGTTCAAAGTCCTGTTTTTGATAAGAACATTTATCAGTCCTTGATTGGTAGTTTATCTTATCTCAGTAATTGGTCAAGACCAGATATTGCATACAGTGTTAATCAATTAGCTAGATTTAACGCTGAGCCCACTGGAGGCACTGGCAAGCTGCTAAATGTGTGTTAAGATATCTGAAACAGACAATGCATTATGCATTGTATTTGGAGCCAAAAGATGAACTGAATTTAACTGCATATGCTGATGCAAGTTTTGCTACAGACATAAATACACGAAAATCTACATCAGGTACTGCTGTATTATTGGGAAAAGCATTGATTGGATGGAGATCTATTAGACAGGAACATCTAAGTTTGTCAACAATGGAGGCTGAATTCTCATGTTTGTTTTTATTATGTACAGATTTAGTTTTGTATAAGCAATTATTAATTGATATGGGAATTGATGTAAAAGATCCTATTGTTATTCAGCAATACATATGGCTTCAAATATTGCTGTTAAAACAAGAACGAAACACACATATTTAAGATATTTAAATGTGAGACAATGTGTGCAAAGTAAGATGATTAAGCTAGAATACTGTATGTCAGAAAACAATATCGCAGATCATTTTACAAAGGCCCATGGCTCCATAAAACATAAAGCTAGCTGTGAAGATTATGGACTTAGAATGTAAGGTTGTATATATTGTCTTACCCAAAAGGGGAGAATGTTAGGAATATGGGTCACCTAACAGCTATTTGGGTTAGAAATATATATAAACCAGGATAAACATTTTAAAACTGTATCTTTAAGAAAATGCAAAACTGTAATTAGGTTTGGTTTCTCAAAGAGCCATAAGATGGAGCCAGAAACTTGGGTTTTTTTGGTCTTCATCTCAGAAGAGAGTGTAAGTGTATCTTTGTTTCCTTCTGGTGTAAAGTATTGCTGTTGCTCCATTTTTCCTAACTGACTGATATTTTCTGGATTTAATGTTACTGAACTGTTTCTTGACACTGGACTTTGATATTTGAATTATCCCTGGATTGAAAACTGACTGATTTAACTTGTGAATGACTTTGGATTGCTTATTTTGGACTTTGCTTAAACCTTTCTGGAGGTAAAAACCTACATTTATTGTACAGTGTATCTGTGTTCTCTGTGTGTATTATTCCAACACTACTCTCTATATGTCTCCCTGTATGTGCTCATTCTCCTAATGGGGAATTACTTCAACAAACATGAAAAATGAATAAGTTTGCTGTCTACAATATTCCTATTGATGCAGAACTGATACAAGGGAATATTCTTGGTTACTCTTTCTGGGTGGAGGAAAAATGATCAAAACCATCCACCTGTAGAGTTTGTGAAACTTTGAATGAGTTGAATTTCTTTCTTATCCATACATTCCAGACTGCAAAGCAAAGCTGAAATTTTTTTCTGGAGTATTCTAGTTTACCAATAGGCAATTGTCAGCTGGTGAGTGGAATATGCAAGATGCTGCAGAAGTGTCTGCACCAATAAGACATAGAAATCTCTGCCCAAGTGAGCAACTGTTTTAAAAGAGCATCAGAGCTATTCCTTGGCACCATCTCCTGTCAGTGGATGAACCATGAGACACTCAATATGCGTTTGACTGGATTAATTTTCTCAAACACACATGCTATTAAGCAAATGTGTAGACAGTTAATTTAGAAGACAGTTTGGAAAGAATGGAAGTAAAAGAGAATTTCCCTTCTAGATATTTTTAAAAAATGGTTTTTAGACATTTTACTTATTAGTGGGGGATTAATGATATATATCTTTGCTTCCAAATTTAAAAAGAAAAAAAATCCCTCTCTCCCAGCCTCATCAGAACAATACTTAGTGGTTGATGGGGTTAAAAGTTGGCATTTGTCTTAAAATATTCCAGTAAGGTGTAAATAAATACAATAGATAGAAATGACTTCTTCCATTCTTAATCAGTACTGGAACATAATGGCTATGGAGGGTGTGAGGCGATAAGGAGATTGTTCCTTGCCACATCACAAATCATATAATGTCATGGCAACGTTGGCATGCAAGTTAACATTCCAGATATCTGAAATAAATAGCTGCCTATTTACTTATCACGAAGCCAGATTCATTTTCAGGAAATTAACCCTCTCCATCAACAAGGACAGATGACAATTCTTGAAGCAGGGGAGATGCATCATCTACAATACTGTTTTTGAAACAATGGATCAATATAGAAAGGATGTAATATGCCCTTTTCCCTCTATAGAAGCATTTGGTTTTCCAGCTGTGATAATAATTTGGAATGATTCATTAAGTTCAGAAAACAGTGGATTTAGAAAGTAAATGAATAATAATCTTATTCAAGTGAAGAATTTAGGTAAGATTGTCATGCTATCATCTTGACCAGAAAAGCATATATTTGGCTTTCGGATCTAGTACCCTCCTTTTTTCGAGTATGAATTATTTTTTAATATTTTTAAAACATTTAGCGCTTCCCCGCCTGAAACCCCCCCCCCCAACCTTGTATTCAACTTGATATGATTCAGTTTTGGGAGGTGCAACTGAGATTGTTTGGAGTTGCAACCCTATGGTATTTTGGGAGACAGCTGTCCTGAACACATCTTTCCAATTTGACTGGCATCCACAATATCTGCAGTTCAGGACATGGATGTGAAAGAATTGACCCTTCTTTCAGTGTAACAGTACTGGATTTAATTTCATTCTGCCGACATCATTGCTAGCAGATTCCTCAAGTGTGATCTTATGTCAATGGAGCATACTCGAGGAAAAGGTTTTCTAGAAAGAAATTTCTGATAGAATAATCAATCCTGTAATGCTAGTAATTGCAAATTGTTCTAATAATCACTTTGTATGTAAATTGGCACATTATTATAATGTGAATGTCATGGCAGAGCTCTGCATAACAATGGAAGACATTAGTATCTGTATAAATTCAGTTATAATTAGTTTAATGGGGCATCTATCATTCTGGAAATTTAGATAAATGGATGATTAAAAGATTTGCTGCCTGTGCTACTTTTTCTTTGCATGTACGACATTCTCTCATTCAGCCTAAATTGCTGTGTGGCACTGATGTCAGCAATAAATGGTTCCCCTCCAAAAAATAACAATAATAAAGAAGAGGCATAGAAATTAGAACATCCAGCAATAAACAATCTGAAACAATTTTACTATTTATCTTCAACATTAGGACCATTAAAAATTGAAGCAGTGCTGTGATTCAATTTGCTTTTTTCTCAGAAATATTGATCCTCATTTTCCACTAAGGAGACCTTTTGGACTGCAGCTCTGCATGGAAAATTAATTTGCATAATGTTTTTCATATATATAAGCTTACTTGCTGAAGGGTGAATCTTTGCCTGATAACATTATGGCCTCCTTTCCTGTCAATTTCTAAGGTATTATGTACATTGTAATTGGAACATGGTGGCACAAAACATGCAGAGCATCACAGCATCCCAAGATAAATTAATGGCAGCAGTGATCTTAAAGAACATTTGAAATTGTCCTCACCTTTCTATAAGTATGTAAATTGCAGGTTTTTATAATTAAGTGGAGAGAGTAAATGTGATGCCAAAAAAAGAGCATACCTTTTTAGATAGAAATATTCCACTAATGGATGCAAAGATTTTGATGTATCTTGCTGGTTAGTCAAAATTAATGACTAGGGGAAAAAATCACCAACCTGCTCTTTGGTGAAGCCCAGCCAAAAGGATACACTTTGTGAATCTATTTGGCAGGATAAGAAAATGGCCCCTTTCCTGGTGTTACTTTCAACAAATTTCAGCAGAGTTTGAAAGTATTTGTGTGGAAATATGTTGTACTCATTTGTTTGTTAGCAGCAATTGATGTTTGCAAGGTATCCACATCCATCAAAGTCAAAAAGTTAAAATTGAAGCTCTTCCTGTTTTTTTGCGTATGTCACACATAATTAGACTGTATTGTCATGGACAATGTCTTGACTTTTTTACCATATTTTGTGGATATCTCTGGATATTAGTATGTAGTCAAATGGTTTAATTAAAGTTGTAATATTAAACTTCCCACTCCATGAATTAAAGTCTGACTGGGATTGAACAAATTCTGTACATATCTGTCGATAATATATGTCTATTGTGTACAATTTTGCCTAGGATATGCATCTCTTTATGTGTGTGTGTATGTGTGTATAAACACACATATTTTACAGTATACCTGGGTGAAATCAGGCTCAATAGCAGTAACTGTGAGAGGGATCTTGGAATCTTAGTGGACAACCAGCTAAATATGAGCCAGCAGTGTGAAGCAGCAGCCAAAAAGGCAATCCTAAGTTGTATTAACAGAGGGATACAATCATGATCAAGGGAAGTACTAATACCACTTTATAAAGCCTTAGTAATACCACACCTAGAGTACTGTATCCAATTTTGTTCACCACATAATAAAAAATATGTTGAGACTCTAGAAAAAGTAAAGAGAAGAGCAATCAGGATGATTAGAGGACTGGAGGCTAAAACATACAATGAACGGTTGCAGAAACTGGGCTTGGCTAGTCTAGTAAAGAGAAGGACCATGGGAGACATGATAGCGGTCTTCCAATATTTGAGGGGCTGCCACAGGGAGGAAAGTGCCTGTAGGCCAGACAAGGAATAATGGATGGAAACTGAACAAGGAGAGATTTAACCTGGAAATAAGGAGAAACTTTCTGACAGTGAGAACAATTAACCAATGGAACAGCTTGTCCTCGGAAGTTGTGGGAGCGCGATCACTTGAGACTTTCAAGAAGAGATTGGACTGCCACTTGTCAGAAATGGTGTAGGGTCTCACGCTTGAGCAGGGCATTGGACTAGATGACCTACAAGGTCCTTTCCAACTCTGATTATCTGTTATCTATTAACTTGTATTTTTAGAATAGCTTGTTTTATATTTATAGATAGATCCTTTCAGGATACATCTTTTTCCACCTCTTCCTTTTTCTCCTTGTCCTATTATTGGAAATCCGAGCATAACTATGAAAAATATGAGGACTCTTCAAAATTCCTTTCTTCAGTCTCAAGGTATCGCCTTAGTGCTATCAGAATTTAATATATTTCACCTTCAAATCCAAAGTTTCTTAAAGAAAAAAAGAAAGAAGGATGGAGGGGGGGGATGGAGGGAAGGAAGGAAGGAACTGAAAATCTCAATGTGGTGGGTGGCAATTTTTTAAAACAACCAGTTCTCTGACTGGGTAGGCATGGCTGGTTGGTCATTTGATTGAGTGGATGATGTCACTCATCACAGCCAGCCCCACCTTCCAGCCACTTGCCTCAAAGGCAGAGGTAAGATTTAGCCAGTTGGGTTAATCCCACCACTGGCTGACCCTGCCCTGCCAATTTTTCAGTCTGTTTTTGGGCTGCTTTCTGGCCATTTTTTGGACAGGTTTCAAGGCATTTTTGGCTTTTTTGGGACAATTTGGGGACATTTTTCAGGTCAAAAACAGCCTGAAAATGGCATGAAAACAGCTCCCAAACAGGGGCATTTCAGGCCATTTTCAGGCTGTTTTTGACCCAAAAATGCCCTCAAATGGTCCCAAAATGGGCTAAAAATAGCCCCCAAACAGGCCATTTGGAGGCATTTTGGGGTTTTTTCCAGACTGTTTTTCAGGCCCAATTTTGCCCTTAAAAATGGCCCAAAAATGGCTGAAAGGCCCAAAAAAACAGGCCAAAAAATGGGCAGAGCTGCAGTTAGCCAGTGATGGGATTTGCTTGTTCACTGATTGCACCTAATCTTAACTACTGGTTCACCAGAACTGCTGAGAACTGACAGCAATCTACCTGTGCCTCAGACAAAGAAAACTGAAAAAAAGAAGCCTATTCTTTGACCATAAAAAAACCTGGTGAATTACAGTATACTAGTAACAAAATTGTTATTATCAGATCTGGATATATTGGTAAGGTTTTTCAGAAGAGATTTGCCATTGTCTCCTTTCTAGGTGTCATGCCCCTGGTGGAGACTGTTGTGTATAAGAATTAGAATATTCCAAATACTTTAATCTGATTGGCTGAGCAGGCCGCAATAGGATTGGTTAATAAAGTACCGTTACAATTGGCCCACCTGATGGCGGGAAATCTTAAAGATCTGTCATTGGCCACAAGCTGTAAGCAGCTGCTATAAAAAGGGCTGCCACGGCTCCGGCAATGTTCTGTTACGAGGTCACTGAGTTGGCTTATAATAAAGAGCTGTTTGATGAATACCGGTCTCAAGTACTTTTATTCCCAGGACAGAACTCTGGCGACAAAGGTGGGATTGTCTTAGAAGAGTGAGACCGAAGCACGCGGCGACAAGTACCAAGCAACCAAAATGGCCAGTAACAATGCGCCGCCCACACTGTTCAACCCAGCCGAAGAAGATTGGGAGTCATACACTGACCGTTTCCTGATGTTTTTATAAAGCAATGAGCAACAAGGAAGAACTGACCAGAGGAAGAGAGCCGTATTCCTCATGCATTATGGCCCTACCATTTTCAAGATGGCCAAGGTGTTAGCCAAACCGCGGTATGTAAAACAAATGTCATGGCCAGAATTAAAGTGAATGCTTCGAGCCCATTATACGCCTGTGGTTTCCAATCTTATTAAAAGACATGAATTCTATAAGTGAGATCAACGAGAAGACGAGAGCATCGGAGATTTCGTAGCAGCCCTAAGAGATATAGGAGGAGCCTGCGGGTTTCTCAACATGGATGAAGCCATGAGAGACCGTGTGGTCCTCGGATTGAAGGTTGCTACACTCCAAAGCAAGCTACTAAACAGACCAAATATCACAGTGGCTGAGGCTATCGCAGAAGCCACCGCCGCTGAAGCAGCCAAGAAATCCTCAGCCACCATGCACCAAATAAATTCAACAAATCTAGAACCACAAAACCAAGCTCGAGAGAAGAAGGCAGAAGGAACACAAAAACAAACTACCACAACTGCCCACCATGAAGACCTCAATTCCCCGAGCGACACCGATGTTGACAATGAAGACATACATAGGCTTCAGTCGGAAAGAAAATGGCAGGAAAAAAGAGGAAGGAGGTGAGAATTCCAGTGTGCTGGATGCGGAGGGGACCACCCGTGTTCTGGATGCAGATTCCTAGATGCCATTTGCAGATTTTGTGAGAAATGGGGGTACATTGCAAGGGTCTGCTGGAACAAAAAGAGCTATAGTCCAAAAAGATGTGGCAGCACTCCCCAAAAAAACAGAGATAGACAAGCCAGAAGTCGATGGAGCTGAGAGAACAGAAGCCACCGAATGAATGAAAAAGAAGAAACACACCAAACAATAATCATAGGAAATGCCAGGGCAGCAAATGCAAAAAAGGTCCAAATAAATGTAAAAATTGAAGGAAAGCCCTGTGAAATGGAAGTAGACCCTGGATCATACCTGTCAATGGTATCATGGAACACCATCAGAAATCTGATACCAGACATTAAGCGAAGAGAATTGGAACAGCAAAGCCTAATACTCAAAGATTACCAGGGAAACCGAATCCCGGTAGTGGGTCTTGGACATTTCCTAATAGAATTCAAAAACCACGCTGAAGTACTTCCTCTGACAATCATTGACTGTGATCGCCCTAGCCTGCTGGGAATCAAATGGTTCGCACCCCTGGGAATCAGAGTGACAGGAATCAACAGCGTAGCCAAGACTGATTGGGAGGAGAGCCTGCTGAAAGAGTTCCGGGATGTATTCGATGGGACCCTAGGCAAGTACAAGGGGACCCCTATCACATTCAGCCTAGACCCTAAGATAGCTCCCATCAGGCTCAAAGCCAGATGCCTTAAAGCCGAAAATAGATGAGCAGCTTAACAAACTCATCGCACAAGGGGTGTTAGAACCAATTGACTGTGCCAGGTGGGAAACTCCCTTCAAGACTCCTGTCAAGCCAGATGGGTCAGTATGCATCTGTGGTGACTATAAGGCCATCCTCAACCATGCACTCCAGCAAAGCACATACCCTGTTCCAGTAGTTCAACATCTGTTGCATTCATTAAGGGGAGGAAAATTTTTCATGAAACTTGATCTCGCGCAAGCATACCAACAGCTGCTGGTTGACCCCGAAACTGCAAAAGCACAGACTATAGTCACGCACAGAGGGGCATTCAAATGCAACAGACTTCAATTTGGTGTTAGCGTTGCCCCAGGCGTTTTTCAAAGTCTAATGGAGCACCTTCTAAATGGACTAAGAGGGGTTGTTCCCTATTTTGACAATGTATTAGTATCTGCGAAAAACAAACATCAATTAGAAGAGAGACTGAGAGAAGTCTTGCAAAGATTCAGGGAAGCAGGGCTTAAAGTCAAAAGAGAAAAATGTCAACTAGCCACCAATCAAGTCGAATTCTTAGGCTACCTTATAGATGAGAAAGGGATAAACCCCACTGAAAAGAAAGTAAAAGCAATTAAAGACACACCAAGACCTAAGAACAAAACAGACTTACAGGCATTCTTAGGTCTCATTAACTTCTATAATGTCTTCCTGCCCCAAAAGGCAACCGTAGCAGAGCCATTACATCGGCTATTAGATAAAAAAACTGTCTGGAATTGGGGCCACCGAGAACAAATAGCATTCCAAAACATTAAGGACTTATTAACATCCAACGCCATTTTAATACAGTTCAGCAACACCCTGCCACTGATGGTCACCTGTGATGCATCGCCTTTTGGAATTGGCACCATACTGACCAACAAGCTACCAGACAGCAGAGAAGCACCAATTGCCTTCTATTCTAAAACTCTGTCAAAATCTGAAAGGAACTCCAGCCAACTTGACCAAGAAGCCCTCGCCATCATAGCAGGCATCAAGAGATTCCACAAATACCTATATAGTAGGACATTTTCTATAATCACAGACCACAAACCCCTGCTAGGAATTCTGGCAGGGAACAAACCAACCCCAAACATCCTATCACCAAGAATGATGAGATGGTCGGAATTCCTCACTGCATTCAATTACACACTCATACATTGCCCAGGAAAAACCAGCACCCATGCAGATGCCTTAAGCCATTCCCCTCTGCCTGACAAGGAAGATGACCCAGCTCCCACCATCTCCACTCTTCATTTCAAGACATGGCCAAATCTGCTACTAACCGCAGCAGAGGTTGCTAAAGCTACCGCGAAAGACCCGCTGACAGCCCGGATTCTGCATTGGGTAGGTAAGGGCTGGCCAGATGAGGATAGAGGTGAGACTTTTAAACCTTTTCGCACCCGGCAGACTGAACTGTCCCTTGAAAAGGGTTGTATACTGTGGGGGGACAGGGTGGTAATTCCCAATGAATTGCAGGGGGAAGTATTGTGCATGTTGCATGAGGGACACCCAGGCATAGAAAAAGGAAAGCCCTGGCCAGGAGTTACATCTGGTGGCCAGGGCTGGACAAAGACATTGAAAAAATGGGTGGCAACATTCCATGACTGCCAGAAATCAAGGCCTACCCCCCTCTCTTGTACCAGTCCTAGAATGGGAAACTCCCAGAGGCCCCTGGTCGAGACTCCATATTGATTTTGCAGGGCCAACGAAAGGAAATACATATTTGATAATTTTTGATGCTTATTCAAACTGGCTAGAGGTTATTCTTGTGGCGTCCACAACTACCGAGGCAGTTATAAAACAATTGAACAAACTCTTTGCTACACATGGACTGCCAGATGTAGTAGTATCTGACAATGGCCCAATTTACTGCCTTAGCTTTCGAGCAATGCCTAGTTGCACAAGGCATCCGACATGCCCTAACAGCTCTGGCTCATCCGGCTTCAAATGGACGAGCTGAATGCATGGTTCGTTATACAAAAGAAGCCCTAGACAAATTGGACACTGGGGACATCCAAGATAGACTAAACAAACTGTTAACAATTCAGTATATCACCCCTAGCACAACCACTAACAAAAGCCCAGCAGAACTCCTCATGGGCAGAAAATTGCATTCCTACCTAGATAGATTACACCCCACCTACAGCCCTGAAAAATCCCCTGACTCTTTAAGTAAATACTGCTCCTTTACCACTGGAGACCTTGTCTATGCCAAAAATCTTACCAGGGACTCATTATGGCTTCCAGCCACAATTACACAAATTACAGGGCCCTGGTCTTACTGACTTGAACTAGATGACAGCAGAACATGGAAACGACACATCGACCAGCTTCGCTCTAGGACATTGGAATGCAGCACTAACCTGCCTAGCTCCAAAGCACCGCCGCAAATACCATCCCCAACAAACAATCCAAAAACAATCAAGGAGGGGGGGGGAACGCAAACTAATAAAAAAAGGAGAGAAGAACCACCAATAACACGACAAAAGGCACAACACAAATCCGAATGAGAACCCCCGGTAAGACAAAAAGAGCACTTACCCATAGACAACCTCCGGAGAAGAGAACCGGTAGCAGGACGCGAGGTGAGGCCTTCCAGGAAGAAGGCAGCCAGGCTAGCTCGACCAACCCAGACAGACCAGGAGAGAGCAGCAGAGCCAACTCAACCAACCCAAGAGACCCAGGCAGGAACGGCAAGGCTGACTCACTCTTCCAGGAGGTTCCATGGAGGAGACACGGAGAAAAGGTGATCCTGGCCGAACTGATGGAAGACCACACTGAGACTGAGCTGCGCAGGTCAAGTTGGACCCGCAAAAGCCCAACCTACCTGCGTGACTACGTTACGCATGTTGGACGAAACCAAGAGGGAGGGGTGTTATGTATAAGAATTAGAATACTCCAAATACTTTAATCTGCTTGGCTGAGCAGGCTGCAATAGGCTTGGTTAATAAAGTACTGTTACAATTGGCCCGCCTGATGGCAGGAAATCTTAAAGAGCTGTCATTGGCCACAAGCCACAAGCAGTTGCTATAAAAAGGGCTGCCACAGCTCCAGCAATGTTCTGTTATGAAGTCACTGAGTTGGTTTATAATAAAGAGCTGTTTGATGAACACCGGTCTCGAGTACTTCTATTCCCAGGACAGAACAGAAACTGACTCTGAGGAAGAGGAGGAACAGCCAACAGGCAGTGGGAGTATGGCTCCAGAGGTGGTTGGGGCTGGCTGAGCAGTCAGAGGAGGATCCAGGCCCATCCCCTATCCATCCTAGGTCATGCAGGGAGGAGAGGATCAGGGAAAAGTGAGGTCTCCTCAAGAGGAGATTACCATGATCCTCCTCATGGCTTGCAGCTAGGAGCTATGTATATAAGTTTGTAACTATGCAGTTAGAATTTCTGGAGTCAAAATTTAGTGCTTATTTTTAAAGAGGTTTATTTTTACTGGCATTCTTCCCATGGACTCTCCTCAGTTATTTTCCTGGAGTTTATGATTAGTTATCTTGGCTTGCTTCAGAACTCTCGTCAATGGGGTTTGTTTTGGTTTTCTTTTTGCCTCATTATTTACCTTTGTAACTTAACTTTGTAAGTTAAGTTGAAGGCCTTACTGGACTTTAATGTATGTTTTGGATTTTGGGTTATTTTGAGAGAATACAGGTCATCACACTACAATGACAGAGAGACCCAAAGTCACCCAGCTGGCCCAAGATGACACTAGAACTCACAGTCTCCTGGTTTCTAGCTTGATAGCATACAGCAAACTGACTCTCATTTAATAAGCTTCGAGGTTTAGGTACTTCTCCACCCCAAAAATATGAATACTTGAGGTTTCATCAATAATTCCTTCCCATGTATTATACTGTGCCTACAAATGTATAATAGAATATAATCAGCCTTGAGTATAATCAATGCTTGCTATAACTCAAGTTGTTTTTTCCTGTACACGAAACAGTACCTTCTACTTGAATCTTCTGTGTAATGTTCAGTAGCCATAGCAATAAGACTAAGAGAAAGGTGGCAATTCTGTTTCTCTCCCCGATGTAATTAAATTGGTTTCAAAATGCCTGACTTCCTGCAAATTCTAGCTGCTAATCTGGTGTATAACTGTACACGTTCAAGCTCTTGGGGTCTAAATTTAATTTCAGAGATACTCCTATAAAATCTAATACTGGGAAAGAAGGAAATGGTGTTTCATGCTGACACTATTACTTGGGAAAATCTACTACCTTTATTATTTTTTTAAAATGTGGCATGTATTTAAGAGCCATACTTGTACAATCAAATCATATACACACAATTCTTATAATGTCTAATTGATTGTTGATTACTTTGTGTGCATTGGACATGGCACTGAATTTGGACAGATACATGTATCTGTCCAAATTCAGTGCCATGTCCAATGCACACAAAGTGTGGCGGCTTCCCACGATGAGAGTCTTGGCTCTCGCACTCCCTGTCAGCTGGCACTTAGCAGCCCTCGCCTCAAGTAAAACGCACATGAAGTCGGGCGCCATTTTTCTCCCTGGATGGATGATGAGCCACAACTTTTGCCCCGCCGCCTTTTCCCTCTGGGCTTCACTTCTGCTGTTCAGGGAAGTCGCGCCCAAAGCCCTGTCCTCCCAGAATCTTTCTGATGATGAGCCTTGGTCTTGGCCCATCTTCGCAGGGCATTGAGCTCGGCAGTTGATCGCCATCATGTTGCTCAGAACAGGATAGCCTGACAGATCGAAGTTAATTGGGGGAGGGGTGTTTCTGTGCTGGGATCTACTCGAAAATAGTTATAATTTACCTGTTCCCAGCTCTTGGGGAAATGTCGGTAATTACACCATCGTAATTATGCCATCTCCAGATTTTTTTTCATGGGTCTCCAGATTTTCCTTTATCAGGGGTTGAACACCATGGTATTTGGGGGTTGGCTTATATGCGAGTTTTTGCAAAATTCCTCATTTGGGGGCAGTTTTTTAAGGGTCGGCTTATATGCGAGATCGGCTTATATGCGAGTATATACGGGATACTCAGACACTGAGAACTCAATGTTTGAGATTTAGTTGATTTCAAAACTTTGTCATCATTAGAGATTATATACTTTTTAAAATAGATCTTGCAACTGGAGAGACACATCTGTGATAATAGGTTGATAATTGTTTAGAATGGCTGCTTAGTTTGATCTCTACTTGATATTCCTTTTGCACTTTCAGTGGCTATTGGATTACCTGGTAATATAATTGGCAGTACATATTTAATCTTGCTGTTCAGGAAACTAAATTAGGAAGGGTCACTTCTTTCCAGATGTCTTCCAAATAATCTTATGTCATCTTCCCCAAAGAATAGTTTTAAATCTTCTTAATGTCCACAGCATCCGGAGATGTATTTGTGACCCATAATGTTTTTCTGGCAAATGGATTGAAATTTATCTTTGGAATATATGTGTCTTCATCTTTTTTGTGTATTAGACTATAATATGGTTTTTTAAATACCCTTGCTACTTCAGAGAATCTCATTTGCTTAGATGACATTTTGCAAATACTTTAACTGCCTCCAAACCACTCAATTCCTTTCAGTCCAGTGGTGGGATTCAACATCTTTTACTACTGGCTCTGTAGACTTGGCTTGGTGGGTGTGGCAGGGGAAGGATACTGCAAAATCTCCATTCCCTCCCCACTCTAGGGGGAAGGTTACTGCAAAATCCTGTTGCCTCCCCATCCTACTAACCTGCTTTCCAGCTCTGTTCTCCTGTGCAGGGCAACAAAAGAAGACCCAGCTGATCAGCTGGGACTCAGGAGGTAGAGAATAGATGGGGACGGGGGGCAGTCAGAGGTGGTATTTGCCAGTTCTCTGAACTACTCAAAATTTCTGCTACTGGTTCTCCGGAACTGGTCAGAACCAGTTGAATATTACCTCTGTTTCGGTCCCTTCCTGAAGATGAGGGAGATTAACAGTTCAAAAATATAATAAAGAAATAAAATAAAATAAATATAGGTAGTCCTTGATTTACAGCAGATCATTTAGTGACTATTCAAAGTTACAAGGGCCCTGGAAGAGTGACTTATTTTTCACAGTTATGACCATTGCACAATGGGATCATTGCAACTTTCCTGGGATCATGTGACCAGCTTTTGCTATTTTCAAGAAGCAAACCAGATTTGTTTAACAACCATGTCACTAACTTACCAACTGTAATGATTCACTTAAGCCCCTGTCACACTGCAGCAATGGATGGAAAGAGGATGTAAAACGGAGAAAAACACTTGCCATCCATTGGTTAATGCGATGCTTCCGTTCTGTACTCACTGCCTCTGTTTTGCTTCCTCTCTATCCGTCCAGCATCCATTGACTGAGGTTCCATCCGCTCAGAAGGTTTTGAGCTGCTCAAAACTTTTGAGCAGAAAATGTATCCAATGCGTCCGTTCTGCATCCGCTAGGCATACGGGGGACATCCGTTCTGCATCCGTTGTCATCTGTTACGCATCCGCTATATCCGCTAGGCATCCGCTGCACATCCGCACAACTCGAATCCGCTCCAGCGGTAAACGGATGCAGGGAGGAAGCAGAACGGACGCAGAACGGACGTGCAGCATTAGTAGCATGGATGGAGAAAGGATGAAAGCGAATGCAGCTCGCAAAGAAAGCATTTAAAATGGAAAAAACGTTCGCAGAGGGGACCTATCTCGGATATTAAGGATGTCTAGAAGATGCCTAGAGGATGCAAAAGGATGCTTCCGTTCCGCATCCACTTTCCATCCGCTCTGCGTCCTCCCCCCGTCTGTTCCTTTCTGTGTTATCTGCTCTGTTTATGCAAATTTTTGCCCCTTTTGAGAGCGGATAACAATGGATGGAACATTTTTCTCGTCTGCTGTGTCCTTTTTACAAATGTTTTGCATACGTTGGACAGTGTGACAGGGCCTTTAACAACAATGGCAAGAAAAGATACAAAGTTCATTTAACTTAGAACAGAAATTTTGGGTTCAATTGCAGTTGTAAGTTGAGGACTATGTAGTGTTTTGGCCATGTGATTTATCACCAGGCCAAATCAAGAATCACAATCTTATAATGATGATCATGGTAATTTCTGACATATCTACTCAGGTCAGGAATTAATGGCATTCCTGTGTTAAACAACTGTAAATAGTTATTTTCTAAGGGTCTATACGTGGGGTGCTGCATTAATTTTAGTGTTTTCCAGTGAGCAGTTTTCTCAACCAGACTTCAAACCTGTAAACTAACTTTCTTCCAATATTCGCTTCAGTAAGTTGCACTATAAAACATAGTGAATATAGAATACACCAAATTTTCAACTAAATATCTGAAAATATTATTTCCATTTCTAAGCAATATGCAAACTGTTTTCCTTTTACAGAACCCAGAAGGATGCATCAGTAGATCTATCCTGTAAAACTAATTGTCCTGATGTATGTATGTTATCTCTATGCATGGGAAAGGAAAGAAGAAGCGCACTCTGCTGATATAAAAATAAGATGAATGTGACATTAAATTAAGTGCAGGCTTGTAAACTGTAGTGCCCAATGGTTTGGCCAACTCCTTCATGTACATTCACATGCTCCAGATTTCCACAGACATACAGCATATGGAGGAGATACTTCATCACTTAATTTTCCAAACTTAGCTGAAATGAAAATTACTTTTAACTCTGGAAGCCTCACTGATCTTAATGAAAGCTTCTCCTTGGAGGTTAATGGCAGCTGCAACTGAAGGGGTGGTGGTGACAAGTTATTGGAATTGCAAGTTAAGTGTTTAGCATGATGTCTACTCTTCAATAATAAAAATTTTTTAAAAAATAGATTTTGCATAGCTATTGCTAGCATAATTCCAAGGTGATGATTTTCCATTACACAGCCTACCATTACAGGATATCCCCATTCATTTAAATTGGGAAGAACATATGCACATGTTCTCTTTTCAATATAATGAATGGGGGGAAAATTGAACATGTAAGCTCTGCTTGTATCCATTGGAATTAACATTAAACTCTGAGAGCCAGTTTAATGTAATAGTTCAGGTATGCAGGCTAAAAACCAGAAGACTGTGAGTTCTAGTTTTATCTTAGGCATGAAAAATCCTCTCTTAGCCCAACTGAGGGTTGGTGGGGGAAAAAAAAATAGAAGGAGGGATGGATATATGTTATGTTGGCCACCTTGAGTGATTTCTAAAAATATAAAGGGTGGGATTTAAAAAGTCTTTAAAAAAACCCAGTGCATTATGTTGACATCTCTCCATACACCTTTATTTATAAAGCAGAGGACACTTTAAAAAAACTGTGGTAAAGCCCATGTCACAATGCACCAACGGATGCAAAGAGGATGTAAAATGGACAAAAAAGCTTGCCATCCGTTGGAAAACGTGATGTACTCACTGCCTCCATTTTGCTTCCTCTCTATCCATCCAGCATCCGTTTATTGACGTTTCATCCGCTCAGAAAGTTTTGAGCTGCTCAAAAATTTTTGCGTGGAAAATGTATCCAATTCGTCCATTCTGCATCCGCTACGCATCCGCTACGCATCCGTTCTGCATCTGTTATGCATCCGCTATATCCACTAGGCATCCGCTGCGCATCCGCACAACTCAAATCCACTCGGACGCAGGGAGGAAGCAGAACAGATGCAGAACGGATGCAGAATGGCTGCAGAATGGATGCAGCATGGAAACAAAGCATTTAAAACGGAAAAAACGTTCGCATACGGGACCTATCTCAGATATTAAGGATGCCTAGAGGATGCCTAGAGGATGCCTAGAGGATGCCTAGAGGATGCCTAGAGGATGCAAAGGGACACCGATACTGCCTATAAAAAGGGGGATCAACTCACCTGCATCTAACTTTCAGACCAGCAGCCTAGCTGTGCAGACCTCTGCAGCCTTCATCTGCCTCTTCCTCTTCCACAGCATCCAGTCATATCCACCGTGGATCATAACACAGTCCTTTTGGCAGCCACCATCCTTCTGCAACAGTGCGAAGCCATCTACAGGCTCTGTGAACTCTACTATGGGAAGAAAAAGGGGTGCCCAAGAAGCATCTGGGTACGAAGATGGTTCACCAGAAGAGCAGAGGATGGACTGTACAAAAAGCTGATGGTGAGCTCAGGAACGAAGACACTCGGGCATTCCAGAACTTCATGAGGATGCCTCCAGCCATGTTTGACGAAGTTGTGCAGCAGCTGACACCCAGGTTGACCAAGGCAAACACCAACTTCCGGCCCAGCCTGGAATCTGGGCTCAAGGTGGCACTCACTCTGTGCCACCTGGCCTCAGGGACCTCCTACAGGAGCATGCAGTACAGTTGGAGGGTGCCATCCAACACCATCAGCATTGTGGTCAGAGAAGTGGTGCAGGCCATCATCGAAGAATACAAGGAGGAGCTCCTCCAGTGCCCCTCCACTGAAGAAGGATGGAAGAAAGTTGCAGAGCAGTGGTATCAGAGGTGGAACTTCCCCCACACCGTTGGAGCCATAGATGGCAAGCACGTGGCCTGCAAAGCACCACCCAAGTCGGGCTCCACTTATTTCAACTACAAGGGCTTCTTCAGCATCGTCCTCTTCCCATGGTCGATGCTGACTACAAGTTCATGTACATCGATGTTTCAGGCAGCGGCTCATGTTCAGATGCCCAGGTATACAACGCCAGTGACCTCAAGGAGGGGCTGGAAGGCAACCTCATCATGGGTTTTCCAGATCCAGACGCCCTGCCCAATGACACACAAGATGTGCCCTACTTCATCGTGGGGGGTGACGCCTTCTCCCTCAGAACCTACCTCATGAAGCCCTACACTTCCAGATGCCTCACCCGTGAAGAGAGGATCTTCAACTACAGGCTGTCCAGGGCAAGGCGGGGGGTGGAGAACACCTTTGGCATCCTGGCCAACAGGTTCCAGGTACTTCTCACCACCATGCAGCATCACCCAGAGACCGTGAGGAGGATCATGGAAGCTGGCTGCATCCTGCACAATCTCATGCGCACCCGCTACCCAGTCTTGCAGAACAGGCTTGTGGACCTCCAGCAAGGCAATGGGGACATGGAGCCTGGGGAATGGAGGCAAGGGCGAAACCTGATAGACACTCACGATGTGCAAGGCCCCAACAGAGCCTCACGTGAAGGGAAGAAGCAGCACAACCTCCTGAGACACTGGTGCAACTCCCCAGCTGGAGCAGTGGAGTGGCAAGACAGGATGATAGATGATTAATGGGTGCTTCCTTCAGCCTGTCTCATCACATGGATGAGATTGGGCCATGTATGTTGGGTGGGCCTATGATGAACAGGGCATTTAATAAAGAGTTGTGTTTATGTTCAAATGTGTGGATCAATGCTTACTAATGAAGGGCCAAAGGTGTGGCACCTGGAAGGGTGGACCATACAGTCCCACTATGCTTGCACTGGAGGTTTATCTATCCCACAGCTATCTTAATCCATCCCTGCCCACCCCACTGCTATTTTAACCCATCCTACAAGCATGCAAAGGCTTAAACCAATTCTAAAAGCTTCCACCAAGACTTTATTACAAAAAAAGAAATGAAGCAAGTGTGTGAATCAAAGATAAACTTTATTGAACAACAAGCTGTAAAAAAAAAAATGACCCAAGTCAAGTGTCCAAATAAAGTCCACCGGTAGCCAGCTACCCAGTCTCTGGCACTCTTATTGGTCACTCGGAGGTGTGCCCAGTCTCAGGGGTGAAGGGTCCAGGTGCTGTGGAGGTGGGTGGTGCTGGAGTGCTGGTATGTATCGTCTTTGGGTGCCTGGCCCCGAGAGGACAACAGGGGACAGTGTGTTGAGGAAGCTCTCGGACAGCTGGCTCAGACCCACGATGCTGAGAGGTCCTTCCTCCATGCCATGGGGTGTCAGCCCCAGTACTGATGACAGATGTATTGAGGCCGGGCTTGGCTGTGGGATGGAGGAAGGAGTAGTGTAGTGGGGCTGTCTGGTCTGCAGCTGTGTAAGGACTGGCATGGGTGGCATCGCTGTCATCGGTGGCATCATTGTCGTGGGTGGCATCGGTGGCATCAGTGGAACCAGTGGCAACGGTGTTGTCCGATGACTCTGTGCCTGGACTGGGAAGGGCTGCTGCCAGTGCTGCTGGACCTCCTGGTAGCCGTAGCCCTGGTAGGTGAGGGGCTGTGGGAAGCCTTGAAATGGGAGGGACATCACCTGGGGTGGAGGAGCAGACCTGGACTGGGTGGGAGCAGGTTCCTCTGGATCTGGAGGGTTGTGAAGCAGCTCGGTGATCCGGTCCTTCACCACCTGGTACTGGGGTTCCTTCATGTTCTTGCAGGTCTGGTTGACATAGGTGAGGAAGGGCTTGCGATTGGAGGATGAGGAGTCAGTGTGGACCAGCTGAGAGAGGAGACCTATACTGGTGCGGATGGTGTCTCTGATCTCTAGGAGGACAGTGTGGCTCTGCCCCTCCTGCTGTCTGGCTCTTTGCCTTTCTGTGGAAGCGGATCTGGGGGGGCGTGGATGCGGCTACGACTGTGGTGGACTCGATGTCTCCTTTCTCCCATCGCACCAGGGAGTCCTCCACGCGCTCCACCAAGGTTACCTCTCCACGGGTTCTCCACCGTGGCACGCTCCACAGAAACCTGCCTGGAGACAGGGACTGACTCTTGGCCAGAAGAGGACTGGCTCTCAGCAGGCTGCCGGAGAGAGAGGGTAGACAGAGGGGCTCCTGGTGCTCCTCGGTGGTGGATCTCACCCTCCAGGAAGCTGCACCTGGCCATGACGTAGGTCTCTCTGTCCGTCAGCTTAACCGTGGCCTGGCCAGATTTCTTCAAGTGCAGCTTCCCGTACCAGGTGTGCATGTGCTTCCACCAGCCGAGGAGCACCTCCGAAGTGTAACCCATACTCTCCGCCCTCTCTCTCCAAGCAGCCTGCTTCCTTTTGGTGTCCCTGTAGAGCCGGTGTCACTTCCGCCACAGATAGTCATTCTCTCTCAGCCACTCCAGCACCTCATCCTCGTGTTCCTCCTCGATGAAGTATTGCCTCCTCTCCCGTCCCCGCATATGCCTCTTCCTCCCTTTGGCAGGACCAGATGGGCCCTCGTCAGAGGGGTTCCCAGGTGGTAGGGGCTGCTCCTCCACGCCACCACCAGCAGCAGCAGCAGCAGGATCATCATCATCATCATCATCATCATCATCACCAGCAGGATCATCATCATCATCATCATGAGCAGCAGCAGCAGCGCCAGCAGCACCAGCAGCACCAGCAGCACCAGGAGCACGAGCAGGACCAGGAGCACAAGCAGGACGAGCAGGACGAGCAGGACCAGCAGGACCAGCAGGACCAGCAGGACCAGCAGGAACAGGAGGACCAGCAGGACCAGCAGGACCAGGAGCAGATTCAGCAGAGTACGTAGCAGCAAAAGCACCACTGCCAGGATCAGCTTCAGCAGAGTACGCAACAGCAGAAGCACCACCCCCAGGAGCAGCTTCAGTAGAAGCTCCAGCACCAGAAGAGTGAGCCCGAAGCAGCAGAAGCCCCAGCAGAAGCAGAGTCAGGGACGGGGGCGGGAGGGTGTCCCTGTCCCTCTTTCCAGGGATGGCGGCAGGTTGCTGAGACATTCGCTTCTTCCCCATGGTTGTGGGGTTGCTGGCTGGCAGGGAGGCTGGCAGGGAGGCTGGCAGGCACCAAGGCTGGCAGGAAGGCTGGCAGGAAGGCTGGCAGGAAGCCTGGCAGGAAGGCAGGCAGGCAGGCAGGCACCAAGGCTGGCAGGCAGACTGGCTGGCAGGGAGGCTGGAAGGCAGGCTGGCAGCAAGGCTGGCAGGCAGGCAGAGAGCAAGGCTGGCAGGGAGGCTGGCCAGGAGGCTTGGAGGCAGTCTGGCAGGAAGGCTGGCAGCAAGGCTTGCAGGCAGGCATGCAGGCAGGGCAGGCAAGGACTCGATGTATCCTGCAGCAGGTCTTTCCTCCGAATACTGGCCACGTGCGAGCTGCTTCCCTTTATATCCGCATGGCTTATGCAATGCATCCCCCCTGCATGTGCAATTAACACCAGGCATCTGTTAGGCTTCCGCTCTGCATCCGCTAGGCTTCCGCTCTGCATCCGCTTCATCCGCTGTGCATCCGCTGTGCATCCGCTGTATCCGTTCCGCGTCCGCTTTGCTGAGGTCCCCCAGAAGCCTTGCGGATGTGCCATCCACTCCCATCTGCTTCCATCCGCTGTGCCTCCATTCCACATCCGCTTTCTATCCACTCTGCGTCCTCTCCGCGTCCGTGTTATCCGCTCCTGTTATGCAAATTTTTGCCCTTTTTGAGAGCGGATAACAACGGATGGAACATTTGTCTGTTGTGTCCGTTTTGCATCCGTTGGGCAGTGTGACAGGGCCTTAATTAGTTCTTCACCTTTCTCATAGTATGACAGGTTCCCCACTCCCCCCCATTAGGAATGTAAGTCATCTAATAGTTGGGTTGGAAAATGTATAAACCAGGATAGACATTTTAATACTGTCTCTTTAAGAGAATGCTAAAACTGTAATTGGGTGTGATTCCTCAAATGGTCATAAGATGGAGCCAGAAACCTGGGTTGTTTAGTCCTGTTCTGTTCTGTTCTGGAGAGTCTTGCCATCCTTATTGACTGTTATTCGTGGAGTTGATGTAAGTCTGTTACTGAACTGTTTTTGATACTGGACTTTGTTATTTGGATTATCCCTGGACTGAAAACTGACTGCTCTAACCGTGAATGACTTGGACTGCTTGTTTGGACTTTGCTTAAACGTTTATTGGAAGTAAAAACCTAAATTTTACTATACAATGTATCTGTGTGCTAATTGTGTGTTATTCTTCACTACTCTCACTACATCTCCCTGTCTTTGCTCATTCTCCTAACGGGGAATTACCTCAACACCCCCAAAATGCAAATTTTATTTTTAACAGGAAATCATGTGCCTCATGTAATAAAAAAATATAAAACATTCAACTCAACCTTAAGAAGACAAGTCTTCTTCCTTTTACGATCTGAGAAAAAAAAATTTCACCTTTTTCATTTTCAAATAACCTATGGACAATTTGAGAGCTGGAGATGAGACACTGATATTAAAATAAAACCCACAGAAAAACAATGAAACAGTGGATTTATTTTTTTAAAAAAATAACTCACACACAAGGAATAGCAAGGTGGCTGAGAGAAAGAAAAACAGTAATCATAACAAGTTCCTGACTGGCTTTGATCCAGAAATCTTCTATTTGTAAAGCACTGCTAAAATGATTGTGCTATTGTAGCTTTCCCAATAGTGCTATTCAATTCAGAGGATGCTTAAGCCTCTACAAGGCAGCCACTGAAACAACTGAAATTTGGAATGTACAAGAGCACTTGAGAGCCCAAAGTAGAAAACTCCACTTTGGAAATGAACCAGAAAATTGTATCAGAGATTACTTTTAAGGTAAATGGAGGAATAATAAAGGGAAATTTTATCCCTTTTTCATCTTCTTTTAACGACACCATAATTCCTTGCAGGGTGGAGTCTAGGCAACTGAATGGAGCTGGGTATTTACTGGCCGGATGCCCTTTCTGTCATCAATGTGGAGTTATATTCAGCAGGTACATTCTCATTGTGCCCAGAGAGAGAAATATCTGCCTCTACCTAGGATTGAACTCACGGCCTCCTGATTGTGAGTTAATAGTTCCATTGTTCGGCCACCACACCACTCAACATTATCCTTTTGTGCTCTCCAAAAATGATTGCTGGCCAGATCCAGTGATGGGGCAACTGGGCAATGCAGCTAAACCATAAACTAAAAAAAAAGGACTAAGTTTTATATTCAAAGTACTGCAGCAATGTATTTTGAGAACTTCAAAGAACATCTCTGATGCATAAGTACTTAAAGAAGTACTACATTCATACCCTATCTTTTTCAGGTCATTCTTTGACTAGACCCTACTGGTCAGGTTAGTGCTTTTACTGTTAACATTATAAATATCTTCACAACCAAGCTAGTCTGATAACCAGTGAAGTAAAAAGTGAAGGGCAAAAGGAAAAAAATATTGTATGTTTCCTGCCATCATAAATTTGTAAAACCCTGAGTACTATTTTACAAACAAATGGAGATTTGATCTGGGTGCTTCACTAGGCATGAGGCCAATTTCCAAATTTATTGTTGTCTCACAGTATAAAGTAATTAATTGTGAGTAATAAAAAAATCACAGGTTCAAAATTCGTAAGTATTATAAAAGCCTTTCTGGGAACAAACATTTCTATAATTTTTTAATCATCATTCTTTCATGATTGTATCCAAAATCAATATCATTTTCCTCATTATTAAGTGGGACAAAAAACTAAAATAACAAATTAATACTCTGTCACATATTTGAATGCCAAGTTTTCATTGGCAATCTATCAGTGCGGATATGAATTTGAAAGCTCAACATAATTCTTAAAGAACAGTCTTATTTATGAAGCTAAATTATTCTGCAGTTTGCTAAGCATAACAATGTGGCATTATTCTGGTAATGGTGGTGAGAACTCTTGTTCTATTAGGAAGATCCACAACAAAGAGAAAATAATGGGAATTTCAGGCAATAACAATCACAAAACAGTCCAGAAAGTTTTTTTTTCCTTCAAGAAATATCAGAGTCAATCCTATATTATTTTCTCTTACAGTGTCATCATGTAACTAGTGCAGAGTGAAATGCATTGGTCTGTCCTTGAACACACATACATATAACACTTGGATATAAATAGTAGCAATAAATAATCTTCAGATACAGCCAGAAACCAATAAAGAAGAAAACATATCGCAAATAGTGCACAATTATATTTCATATAAAGAAAGTAGAAAGCAATGAAAGAAATCTCACCACTCAAGGATGATATGACTTCTGAAGGAACAAGATATCTTCACCAATACAATACAATTCTTTGTATTTATGGATAAATGGATACACATACATTCATAATATTTTTTCCAGAATGTATATTATAGAAGTTATTAACAGAGGCAGCTGCTACATTATTGTTGAAGAATAAATTAACTCCTTTATTTACAACTTGCTGCTTCTACTACAATGTAATTCAAAGCCCATCTAGCCCTGGCAAAATTATAGAAAAAAAAAGACATTTGTGGGAAGATGAGGGAATGAAGAGAGGGACTTTACTACAGACTTTAAAGACTAATAAAAGTAAATATTTGTAACTCAGGGTTAAACTGATGCTTAATGCAAACTGAACTTGGAGGTTTTCTTGCAGACATTTTATTACCAAACTAGGTAACATCATCAGTGCAGTGATGATGTTATTTAGTTTGATAATGAAACACCTGCAAGAAAACTATCAAGTTCAGAGAATGCCAAAGATCCTACTTTATAGACCAGAGATATAATGTATATTATATTCCCAAGTATATAATGTCTGCTCTTGCTTAAAGACCAAGTGTGAACTTTCTTCTCCCATAGTAATCCTCCTATTACTAAAATTTCTCTAGCGGATAAAAGAGTTTTTCCTTTCTTGCAGATAGGTAAAAGGCTGGTTATTAGGTAAAATACTGTTGGAAGAAATACCCATCTAGTTCAGTTCCAAGTGGGGAGAAAGACACTTGGAAACATGGAAGCTGATTGAAAGATGATTTATTGATAAACCCACATTGGTTTGAGGTCCTGGTGCAGCTGCCTACATGGAGGAGAGAGAGAAAGAGGTATTTATATCCTCTCTTGGGCCTTGCCCTTGAACTTCCTATTCCTGTGACAAAGGCATGTATTCTATTGGTTGCTGTCAGACTCCCATGGGGCCATTTGGGTTCATGTTTGTCTTGAAGTCAAGTTTGGTTGAAGTGTGGTGATGCAATAAAGGGGCTGAGGGCTAAACCTTGCTGCCGGGAGTAATGGATTACCAAATCTGCATTTCTAAAGGCTGTCCTCAGCTTAGTATCTGTTTGGGAGCAGGGAGCTGAGGCTCTGAATTTCTGCCTTTAAGAACATGTTTCTCTTTTAAAGAAATATAATACTCTGCCTTTTTAATATTTCATAAAATATTTCATTCTTCTAAGAGGGGTGTGTACTAACTTTCTACAATTCTTAACAATGATATTCTTAAAAATGATACATTTCTGTTGCCTTTTGAGATGAATTCTTACTTTCTCATTTAAAAAATATTTTTGTGCTGCTTTTTATTATTTTGTGGTAAATTATAAAACCTTCACTATTTTAAACAGCATGAATTTCTTTCCTAAAGTAAAGCAGTTCCAGGCTTTTCATTTTTGCTACCTCCCTTTTTACGATCCAGCCATTCTTAGAAAAAAAGCCAAAGTGACTTTCTGAATGAGTGTGAATAATGAAAGAAAGGCTGTTTTGTAGCTCATGGTATTCCTTTTAGAAGAAAAAAAAGTTGAACTGAATGGCCTCTGTGTGAGCCATTTTTTTAAAAAAAATGTACTTGGAGGGTATTCTATAAGATATGGACAGCCATGGAAAAGGTAATCTTTTTAGGTGCCACTAGAAGGCACTATTTCAAGTAAGAGATTAGGATCACACCTATCCTATCTGATCTAGTGAGACAGGTAGGTAACCTCAGGGACAGGAGGTCCCACAAATAGCCTGATTTCTTGAGAAATCTTGCCAAGAAAACTGTAACAACTAGTCCAGGTAGGGGCTATGAATCAACCTTCATGTGAAGGCACGCCTACTTGCCTACAAACATTATAGTTTAAAAAAACAACAACAACCTGTGCTGGTCATACTTGCAACTCATGTCAAAATAGCGAAGAGTTTGAGAGCCAGTTTCACAGAATATGATATATTTTTCAATGTATCCATTTCATGTATTCATAACTATGTTTATACATATACTTGTTATCCTATAATTACTTGACAAAATAAAATAAAAATAAAAAAAAACACATATGATTGTTTAAGAATTCAATAAGAGACACCCAAGAGCCACAAAGTAACATTTTGTCTGGTGCATAAGGTAAGTGATATAAAAATGGACAGATGTCCCAAAAGTTAAACAAAAAAAAAGTAAGAAATTGACCACTGCTTGTAATTAATGGGGATAGCAGGACATTTTTAGGTGGGCATTGCTTTAGTGCCCTTCCAAAATGAATACAGGTTTGTAACCAGAAGGCCCCATATTTTCTAATTCTCTGAATCTTGTCTTTAAAAGACCATTTAAGTCAACACATACCATATGGTTTGGCTCTGACTGGCTTGAAAGGAGACTTCAAGTCAATGCTTTTCTTTAAGAAAAAATGCTGAATCAGCATTTCTCTCTGAGGTACAAGGCGAGTTGCCATCTTATTTAGTTTTAGATAAAAGAAGCTTCTGTGCTCATGTAGGAGCCTTTCTGGTGGATCAGAGCATCTACCCATCTGGGAAAGCTGACTCAATTGGATCTTCAAAACAACAGTTCAAGGTAATGTGGCTTAATTTAGCAAGTCAAGGACGTCTAAATAGGAACACTGTTTTATCAGGCCTTCTATAAGGTTTAGCCCCAGCCATGAATGCTGCCATATTTGAAGTCCTCAATTGAATCAATACGTTTTAACCCTGTCAAAAAAATGTCCACAATATGATATAATTCCAAATTACTTCTATCATTTAGCTATCCCCACACACATTTAAAGATTTTATTTATTTATTTATTTATTTATTTATTTGTTTGTTTGTTTGTTTGTTTGTTTATTTATTTACTTGCTTACTTATTTACTTACTTACTTAACTTACTTACTTATTTACTTATTTACTTATTTGTGAACTACCCCACTTCCTCACAGAGGAACTCTGGGCAATGTACAATAAAATATTAAAAATGTAGTAAATATAAAATTTTAAATTTAAAAGAGGAAAGAGAGTGAATGTTAAGAATTTGTTAAAAGACAGGCGCTGGGCTTTTAGGACACCAACCGACTCCACAGCTGCATGCTCATCTGTGCAACGCAAGCAAAGGTGCAGACCTATGTTTTTACATTTTTATGGAAGGCCAGGAGAGAGGGTGGCCATCTCACTTTTGTAGGAGTATGTTCCACAGGATACAGGCAACAGCAGAGAAGGCACTTTCCTGGACCTCCACTGGTTGGTATGCTTTGGCTGATATGGTCCACAACATATCTTCCTTACCTGACTAGGTGGGGCAGCTGATGTAATGGGATGAAAACCTGTGCCATGTAGGGTTTTAAAGGTCATAACCAGTGGTGGATTTAATTCTTTTTACTAACAGTTCTGTGGGTGTGGCTTACTGCAAAATCCCCATTCCCTCCCCACCCCACTAACCTGCTTTCCAGCTCCGTTCTCCTGTGCAGGGCAACAAAAGAAGACCCAACCAATCAGCTGGGACTCAGGAGGCAGAGAATAGATGGAGGCTGGTCCAGTCAGAAGTGGTATTTGCCAGTTCTCTGAAGTACTCAAAATTTCCATTACCAATTCTCCAGAACTGGTCCGAACCTGGTTAATATCACCTCTGGTCATAACCAACACCTTGAACTGTACCTGGAAGGAGAATACAGAATAACAGTTGGAAAGGACCTTGGAAACCAGCATCCAATGCAGGTTGCACAGCAGAGGTATTTCATGTGCCATTCTTTGGGTGCCCAAGATTCCCTGTGCGACTACATTTTGTACCAGTGAAACTTCTGGATATTTTTCAAGGGCATCCCTGTGTAGAGCAAGGCTTGCCATATTTTTAATCGATAGCATTTTATGGCCTTTTCTACATAATCTAACACTATTAATTCTTTTAAAATTTTATGGTACAATGTGTATATGCTTTGTTTAATATCATTCCCGAATCACAGGACAACAATGTTGCCAGGGTTTTCTGACAAAAATGTACTATGTGCAAGTATTATTGCAATACAAAGCAGTTCTATTAAAGTCATTTTTTGTGTGACTTGCTCATGATATTTTATTTCTCACCGTTATTTTCATCTACCTCTACCTTTAAATAAAAGCATTTCATTTATATAGGACAAAATTTCATTTTCACTGAGAAAGTTGGTCATCTAACTTTAACCGTAAGTTCTATTCTGAGGCTTAAATGGCCTCTTCCAACTCTGTATTTCTATCAGTTAAAATATGGTTGGATATATGTTTGTATGTGCAATTATTTAACATGAAACTGGTACTACCCCAGCACCAGAACTGCATGGCATCAACACACTACATAAAACATAATGCTCTTGCTCCAGCGTATTCTTGTAATCGAACAAGAATGAGCTTCCCATCACCACAATCTCATTTGTGCTAGACTGGATTTTTGGGATTGCCATCCATCAATACCTACAGGGTGCCTGAAGCAGTGTTGCACTTCTGTGTCAAGTAGATTAGAATTAAAAGCAAAAAAGGAACATGGGCCATCAAGCACAAATGGCACATGTATCTGAAACATGATGCATATCTCTTTAAAACAGCACTTCTTCTGGATATTTTTCAGGGATGTGCAGGGAACTGTTCTCAAATGTGCCTTTCATTTAAATGGGTTAACATGTATTTTCTTCTTTCTTTCTTTCTTTCTTTCTTTCTTTCTTTCTTTCTTTCTTTC
>BLBF01000020.1:23079984-23106190 GCA_015471245.1 Laticauda colubrina | reverse complement strand
TTCTTTCTTTCTTTCTTTCTTTCTTTCTTTCTTTCTTTCTTTCTTTCTTTCTTTTTTTTTTTTTAAAGCCACTTCTATAGTAAGTGCAGATAAGAAGCATTCCAAGGCTATCCTCTGTCCCTCTGCTGAGACAAAGCCCACTATAACAAGAAATCTTTGTCTCTAGAGGATCTGCTTCTATGTAGCTAATACACAGCATACATCATTTTCTCACCAATGAATTTCCTGGAAGACAATAAAGTACTCTAGAGACAAGCATATCCATCAGTGGCACACCCAATAGATCTCAATTACATTAATTACAATAGACTTTCTAATGAGCAAAATGTCAAGCACTGGATCTATGCCCAATGCTAATAATTCACTCATTCCCAGCTGGCACTCTTTCACAGCCAAGCAGTGATGCTTCATGCACTCTGACACCCAAAATATTGGAGTGAAGTGGTTACACTTCAGCATTAGATGTTAAAACACAAGTGGGCTATATTAATCAAACACTCCAGATTCTTCAAGTACCCAGCTAAATGCCATTTTGTGTCACCTTGCAAATGCCAGCAGTTATACACAACAGTGGAAGGGGAGAAAGATTCATTCATTCAGTCAGTCGGTTTATGCCACCCATCATCAGATCCATGGGTATGTAAGAGAATAACTGAGGGTTCTACACATTAAGTATAAAATAATGTTATGATATGTTTTGCTATAAATTAAAGTATGTGTATGGCCAATACTGCAGGGACACAGTAGCTCAGTGGCTAAGACGCTGAGCTTGTCAATCAGAAAGATAGGCAGTTCAGAGGTTTGAATCCCTAGCACAGCATAGCAGAGTGAACTCCTGTCACTTGTCTCAGCTTGTGCCAACCTAGCAATTTGAAAGCATATAAAAATGCAAGTAGAAAAATAGGGACCACCTTTGGTAGGAAGGTAACAGTGTCCTGTGAGTGGTGTGGTGGCCGAACAATGGAACTATTAACTCACAATCAGGAGGCTGTGGTGTTCAATCCTAGGTAGAGGCAGATATTTCTCTCTCTGGATACAATGAGAATGTATCTGCTGAATATAACTCCACACTGATGACAGAAAGGGCAGCCGTACTTGCAATATGTAAAGTCATTTTTTTTCCTTCAAAATCTCTTCCTTTACCTTCAAAATATGAATGTGAAAATTTTAGAGGCAAAATTGAATTATTTTTCTTTTCTCCTTCAGCACCCAATGTTTTCTTGAAATCTCCAAGGTTTTTCTCAGACATTTCTATGCAAGGTTTAATAATGCAGCTCCATTTCCCAACCCCTCACAGGTAGTTACAACTTGTCAATCTGGAAAAAAACAACAACAACTCAGAGCCAATTGGTGTTGTTCATTGTGGTGACTTACAGGAAAGTGCAGCAGAAAGAATATAAAGAATATCATTTAGTGCCCTGCCCTGAGCTAAGGCTGTTCTGAAGTAACGAAAATTATTGCTCATCTGTTCTACACCAAAATTAAAACATCACAATTCTTTTTTAACATATTCTAATATTTGTCTGATTCAGGAGTTATTATGGAGGGTTATTTACTGGCTACAAAAGGAGTGGCCCGGTGGCCTAGAGGTAGAGGTCCTGCCTCACAATCAGGAGGCTCTGAGTTTGATCCTAGGTGTGGGCACACTGAGAATATATCTGCTGAATATAATTCTACATTGTCAACTAGAAGGGCATCTGGCCAGTAAACTCAGCTCCATTCAGTTGTCCAGACTCCACCCCACAAGAGATTATGTGGTCTTTAAAAGAGAATGATGATTTCCTGGTTACAAAATGACAATTTCTCTGTTGCATTTGCATCTGAAAAACAACGGCATCTAACTTTTGCAACCATATCCCTTTGGAAATAGCTATGTCTATGGTTGCATGTTGAGTTATTGGCTAAGGTCAAAGTCAGGGGAAGATACATTTTAAATGGTGCATACAAATAGACATCTTGGTCAAAATGTTGAAAGACTATGGAAAAGAAACATAATTGTTGTTATGCAACTTGGATCCAAAGACCATGACGAGATGAGAAGTCTTGCTAATTCAAAACAGAATCTCCTTAACTCTGAGTAAAATGTCAAAGAGGAAAAAATAGGTTTGTTCCAACTACAAATAAACTAAAATAGAGCCAGAAATAAATCAATCTAGCTCCTTCACTCTGCTCCTTCACTCTTCAGAGCTGCTCCTGCCCCTTAGGAAAGACTATATGTGGAAGCATCTTCACAAAGATGAAATGCAATAAAAGGGCTTCAAAAGAAGGGGGGAAATATTAAAGATCACTATTAACCTGTAAGACATTGACTAATAATATTTCAAATTGGACAAGAAGCATAAAGTGACAGGGAAAGAAGAATGAGGTCATCTCGATTCTCAGATGACTTACAACATTAGTTCTCTTTCAATCTGTTGAAGAGTTAGTGTTGTGGTTAGCCAGCAGCAGGTGCAAACGGCTGAGGAGAGTGAGGACTCAGAAGAGGGGCCAGGACCATTAGGGAGTGGGCTGCTGCCTTCAGAGATTGTGGGGGCTGGTAGCAGTGATGAGGAGGTTCCTGAGGAGGCTGTGCTAAGTGCATTTGCATGAAGGATTGCTCAGAGGAAAGAACAATTACAGCAGCACAGGCTACTCAGGAGTAAGGCTGTAAGGAAATGGCCCTTCTGTCAAGAAGATAAAAGCCAGCTGTGAAACAAACCTTTGCAGAAGGCAAAGACGTTTTGAAACTACAGCCTCATGGAAATTCCAGTGTTCTGATTTGTATTTGAACATTTGTGTATTGCAAATTATTTCTTGTCTGTTATCTTTTGGCAAGCCTCGCACAGTTTGGCAAGACTTGTGCTTATCACAGAAAATTATTTTCTAAAAGCATTGCAAGGTTTTTGATCCTTTTGAATTGTGTTTGATTTGTCGGAAAAGGACCTGAGTCAGAACAGTTACAGAAGAATATTGGTCAAATTGATTTGTCTATTCAGGTAGTCCCCGACTTACAACAGTTCATTTAGTGACCATTCAATGTTACAACGGCACTGAAAAAAATGACTTATGACCAGAAAAATTTCCTCTTAATTGTGGTCATAAGTCAAAGACCTGTATTTCCAAATGGCACCTTGAGCATAGAAAACTTGATCCTGCCAAATCAAAATGAAATTTCTGGATAATTATATATAAATTCAAAACACGTTTGCAGTAGGCATATTCCTAGTTCTAATTAATAATGGACCTATTTTCTGCAATTTTTTTTGAGCTCAGTCATTGAGGCACCATCTTCTCCAATATACATATTAACAGTACCAAGTGAGGTGGAAAATGAATCCCTTGCTCAATGATATCATATCCCTGGACAATATGATTATGAGTGTTATTTACATAAAAGTCTGACAAAGAGCATTAACAGGCTAAGCTGGATATTGCCAGCTGGATACATTTTCTAAGTGTCAATAGCATTTCCAGTTTCTTAATCTGCTGTTCCATCTCTTTATCATCAAAGGAAGAAATAATAGCAAGCTGATGGGTTTTGGTCCAAATTATAAATCAGATGACTCCAGCTTTCACATCACTGGGGGATTCCAGAAACAAAACTTCTCAAAGAAGCATGACAGCAAGCTGTAACATGTGAAATAATTCAGAATAATAATTGAAATAGTCCTATCTCAAGGAATATATTGTCAAGTCCTATGGGCAAGGAATATTGTAGGCCACCTGGAGTCAGTGTGTGAGTTGGGTGGCCATTAAATTTGTAGATAGAAAGAAAGAAAGAAAGAAAGAAAGAAAGAAAGAAAGAAAGAAAGAAAGAAAGGAAGGAAGGAAGGAAGGAAGGAAGGAAGGAAGGAAGGAAGGAAGGAAGAAAGAAAATAAGCTTTATAATGTACTAAAGATTTCCAGTCTCAGAAACTCTTATGTTACTTGAAACTATTGAACTTTGGACTTCAGAAGAGATAAATTCTAATGCACTTAGGCTTAAAATGTAAATTCAGGTAGTCCAAGCACCACTCATTCAATGATTGTTTGAAGTTATGGTGATAGCAGTAGAAAAAAGCACTTAGACTTATATACCGCTTCACAGTGCTTTACATCCCTCTCTAAGTGGTTTCCAGATTCAGCATCTTGCCCCAACAATCTGGGTCCTTATTTTACTGACCTCGAAAGGATGGAAGGCTGAGTCAACTCTGAGCCTGCTGAGATTTGAACTGCCAAATTGCAGACAAACAGCAGTCAGCAGAAGTAGCCTGCAGTGCTGTATTCTGATCACTGTGCCACCATGATTCCTGATGACTGATACACTTAGTTACTAGAAGTTAAAGTGCTCCTGTAGTCATGTGAGCAAAATTTGGGTTGACAGGCCCCCAAAGCCTATAATCACAGGGGTGCTTAAAGCCACCTCTTCTGCTTGCCTATATCCTCTCCATCTCTCCCCTTTTGGCAATCTTGCATTGCTGGCTCTGTTGCCCCTGGCAGACTTGCTGCCTGTTGCCTATTAGTCCTTGACAGATTTGCTCTTGCTGGTCCTGCCAGCCTTGCCAGCCTCGTCACCCCAACTGTCCTTCACTGACTTTCTCCATTGTTGATGACACTTGACCATTTTCTGAAATGATATTAGGGCTTCCTGCCAAAGGTGGGCTTCAAAAATTTAGCAACCGGTTCTTTCCCCAGTTGCTGGGTTGGCATGGCCATGGTGGGCGTGGCCTAGTCAGCCTCCTGCACCAAAGCAGGCGGGGCTGTTTTTGCCCTCCCTGGGCTCTGGAGGCTTTCCTTGAACCTCCAAGAATGCAAAAACAGCCTCCCCAGGCTCCAGAGGTCTCTGAAGCCTCAGGAAGGTCCATTTTCCATCTTCCCTGAGGCTCCATGTGGGCCCTGCACTTACCTGGGATCCAAAATGGACCATGTGGAGACTTCTCAGAGGTGGGTGGGCAGGATCAGCCAGTCATTGGTAAATACCAGTTCATGGACCAGATGTACAAGTAACATCCAGTTCACCTGAAACAGTGCAAAACAGTAGCAGTCCACCCCTGCTTCCTGCCTGAGCAAGGATTTGGACTAGAATACCTCCAAGGCCCCTCCCAACTCTGTTATCCTGCACTTGGACACTTGGTAGCACTTAAAACTGTAGAAATGTTTTAAATCCCTCCACCTGCCTACATGTTCTCTTCCATCTTTTGGATGTCCTCTGTTTGTTGTCTCCTGCCTGCCTTGCTGTCTTGTGCATGCTGAACTTGTCACTCCTGGTCCTAACAAAGCCACCTGTGATTGGAACAAAGGACAGGCACAGTCATGGGGAAAACATCTTTGCCCTTCTGACAGTTGCCTTGCAAAAGTTCAGGCTGGACATGCCTCATCAACAGAGACAGGAAGAAGATGGCAAAGGTTATCTAGGGACAGCATGGGTGGTGAGGGTGGCAGGGTAAGCAAGGAAAGAGCAGCAAGGTAACGAAAATGGCAAAGGTGGGTAGCTGAAGAGAAGGCAGTCCTTTACTTGGAATTGGAAAGGACCAAGCCAAAAGTAACTTAGATCAATGTGAATCTTCTGTGAAACAGAAAATTTGGTTAACAGCAACACCTGGGACTTATGGGATGCCATCCTGAAGCAATGCGGTCATATAAGATTGTGCTTTATGACTGTACCACTTGGCAGTCTCACTTGCTGTTATAACCGGGGTGGGCTGCTGGAGGTTTGCAGTTGTTCGGGAGACCCCCTAACTAAGATTCTGTGCAGTTTGGAGAACCCCCAAATCCCAGTCCTGGCTGGCCCCACCCACCCTGCCCCATCCCGCCATTCCAGAAGTTGCCACATGCCCCATTTTGGATTTAGATAAGTGCAGGGTGTGTGCAGAGGATCAGGAAGGGTAAAAAACAGGCCTCCCGGAAGTTCGGGAAGGCCGGAAATGGGCCCATTTCTGGCTTCCAGAGAGCCTCTAGAGCCCGGGGAGGCCATTTTCACCCTCCTGGAGGCTCAAAGAATGCCTCTGGAGTCCAGGGAGGGCAAAAGCGCCATCCCCCATAGCACAGGAGGCTGACTAGGCTATGCCCACCATGGCCACGCCCACCAGCTATCAGGCAGAGTACCCACTGGTAAAATTTTTGAAGCCAATCCTTGCTTATAACTGCAGGGCTACCCATATGTCTGACTGGTGATCCAAACCTGCAAGTTTGGGTAGTCATTAAGCTACTTCCTTTTCATGTAATGGGCAGTTTAGAGCCTCCGACCACATTCCTACTAGTTACTACTGTAACCTTTACTTTAAGGGCCTGTCACATAGGCCGACGGATGCAAAAAGTATGTAAAAAGGACACAGCGGACAAGAAAATTTTCCATCCATTGTTATCCGCTCTCAAAAGTGCCCCAAATTTGCATAAACAGAGCGGACAACAACAGAAAGGAACGGATGGGTAGAGGACGTAGCCAGGATGTAAAGCGGATGCTCCATGGAAGCCTAGCAGATGGAAGCAGATGGAAGCGGATGGCACATCCGCAGGGCTTCCAGGGGAGCACAGCGAAGCAGATGTGCAGCGGAAGGAACGGATACAGAGCGGATGCCTAGCGGATGACATGGATGCATCACGGATGCCTAGCAGATGCCTAACGGATACAAAGTGTTCACTGCACATGCGGGGAGGATGCATTGCATCAGCCCCACGGATATAAAAGGATGCAGCTCGCAAGCAGGTCACCATTCAGAGGAAAGACCTGCTGCCAGACACATCTCCAGCCAACAACCATGGGGAAGAAGAGGAAGCCTGTGCCATCTTCTGCCAGCCCTGGCAAGAAGGACAGGGCCACCATCCCACCCCCTGGCCCTGACTCTGCTTCTGCTGGGGCTTCTGCTGCTCAAGCTGACTCTGTTGGTGCTGGTGCTTCTGCTGGTGCTGCTCCTGGTGCTGGTGCTTCTGCTGGTGCTTACTCTACTGGTGCTGCTGCTGGTGCTGCTAGTGCTGCTGGTGCTACTGGTGCTGCTGCTGTTGTTGTTGCTGCTGCTGCTGGTGGTATGGTGGACCAGCCCCTAGAACCTCAAAGCCCTTCTGATGAGGGCCCAGAAGGCCCTGCCAGAGGGAGGAAGAGGAATACGTGAGATAGAGAGAGAAGGCAGTACTCCATTGCAGAGGAACATGAGGAGGAGGTGTTGGAATGGCTGAGGGAGAACGAGTACCTCTGGAGGAAGGGACACAGGCTCTATCGAGACACCAAGGGGAAGCAGGCAGCTTGGAGAGAGAAGGCGGAGAGCCTGGGCTACACTTCAGAGGTCCTCCTTGGGTGGTGGAAGCACATGCACACCTGGTACGGGAAGCTGCAACTCAAGGAGTCTGGCCAGGCCGCGGTCAAGCTCACTGACCAGGAGACCTACATGATGGCCAAGTGCAGTTTCTTGGAGGGTGAGGTCCGCCACCGAGGAGCAGCCCCTCTGTCTACCCTCTCTCTCAGGCAGCCCACCGAGAGCCAGCCCTCTTCTGGCCAAGAGTCAGCTCCTGTGTCCAGGCAGGTATCTGTGGAGCGCCCCACGATGGAGACCACCCCGACAGCTTCACTCCCCGTGGCAAAATGTGTGGAGGGTCCCCTGATGCAGTGGGAGCAAGGAGAGGGCACTGACACCAGAGACCAACCAACCCCCACCCCCATCTCCACCTCCACAGACAGCAGGCAGAGAGGCAGACCGGAGGGACAGAGCCACACTGTCCTGCTGGAGATTAGGGACACCATCAAAAGCAGCGTAGATCTCCTCTCTCAGCTGATACACACCGACATACCATCCTCAAACCGAAAGCCCTTCCTCACCTACGTCAACCAGACCCTCATGGACATGTCCGAATCACAGTACCAGGTGATAAAGGAGAGGATCCCAGTTCTTCTGCACAACCCTCCAGGCCCAGCTAAACCTGCTCTGACCCAGTCCAGGTCTGCTCCTCCACCCCAGGTGATGTCACAGCCCTTCCAAGGCTTTCCACAGGCCCTCACCTACCAAGGCTACGGCTACCAGGAGTTCCAGCAGCACAGGCAGCCCTTCCCAGTCCAGGAACAGGTACATCGAATGCCACCGATGCCACCGATACCACCGATGCCACCGATGCCACCGATGCCACCGACGCCACAGATGCCACCCATGCCACAGATGCCACCCATGCCACAGATGCCACCCATGCCACAGATGCCACCCACGCCTCACCTCGCTCAGCTGCAGACCAGACAGCCCCACTACACTCCTCCTTCCTACACCCCACAGCCAAGCCCGGCCTCAGAACATCTGTCATCGGTCTTGGGACTGACATGCCATGTCCTGGAGGAAGGGCCTCTCAACATCACGGGACTGAGCCAGCTCTCTGAGAGCTTCCTCCACACACCATCCCCTGTTGTCGTCTCGGGGCCAGGCACCCGAATGGTGCCTCAGACCAGCACTCCAGCCACTGCCACCTCCACAGCACCTGGACCCTTCACCCCTGAGACTATGGGCACGCCTCAGAGTGACTAAGAAGAGTGCCAGAGACTGGGTTGCTACCTGTTGACTTTATCTTTGTTTGGGACACTTTACATGGGTCATTTTGCTTTTACAGTTTGTTCTTAATAAAGTTTATCTTTGCTTCATACACTTGGTTCAGTTCTTTTAGTCAATAAAGTCTTGGTGGAAACTTTTAGAAATGGTTTAAGCCTTTGCATGCTTGTGGGATGGGTAAGGATAGCAGTGGGATGGGCAGGGATACCTGTGGGATGGGTAATAGCAGTGGGATGGGCAGGGATATCTGTGCGATGGGTAAAAGCTGTGGGATAGGCAGGGATACCTGTGGGATGGGTAATAGCTGTGGGATGGGTTAGGATACCTGTGGGATGGGTAATAGCTGTGGGATAGATAAACCTCCAGTGCAAGCATAGTGGGACTCTATGGTCCACCATCCCAGGTGCCACACCTATGGCCCTTTATTATCAATAACAATTTAATAATTCATCAACACATGTCAACATAAACACAACTCTTTATTAAATGCCCTGTTCATTGTCGGGCCACTCAACATACATGGCACAATCTCATCCGTGTGATGAGACAGGCTGAAGGAAGCATCCATTAAGCATCTACCATCCTGTCTTGCCACTCCACTGCTCCAGCTGGGGAGTTGCACCAGTGTCTCAGGAGGTTGCGCTGCTTCTTCCCTTCACGTGAAGCTCTGTTGGGGCCTGGCACATCCTCAGTATCTATCAAGTTTCGCCCTTGCCTCCATTCATCAGGCTCCATGTCCCCATTGCCTTGTTGGAGGTCCACGAGCCTGTTCTTCAACACTGGGTAGCAGGTGCGTATGAGATTGTGCAGGATGCAGCAAGCTTCCACGATCCTCCTCACGGTCTCTGGGCGATGCTGCATGGTGGTGAGAAGTACCTGGAACCTGTTGGCCAGGATGCCAATGGCGTTCTCCACCACTTGCCTTGCCCTGGACAGCCTGTATTTGAAGATCCTCTCTTCACGGGTGAGGCATCTGGAAGTGTAGGGCTTCATGAGGTAGGTTCTGAGGGAGAAGGTGTCATCCCCCATGATGAAGTAGGGCACATCTTGTGTGTCGTTGGGCAGGGGGTCTGGATCTGGGAAGCCCATGATGAGGTTGCGTTCCAGCCCCTCCTTGAGGTGACTGTCATTGCATACCTGGGCATCTGAAGATGAACCCTTGCCTGAAGCATCGATGTACATGAACTTGTAGTCAGCATCGACCATGGTGAACAGGATGATGCTGAAGAAGCCCTTGTAGTTGTGATAAGTGGACCCTGAGTTGGGTGGAGCTTTGCAGGCCATGTGCTTGCCATCTATGGCTCCAACGGTGTGGGGGAAGTTCCACCTCTGATACCACTCTTCTGCAACTTTCTTCCAGCCTTCTTCAGTGGAGGGGCACTGGAGGAGCTCCTCCAGGTATTCTTCGATGATGGCCTGCACCACTTCTCTGACCACAATGCTGATGGTGTTGTGTGGCACCCTCCAGCCGTACTGCATGCTCCTGTAGGTGGTCCCTGAGGCCAGGTGGCGCAGAGTCACTGCCACCTTGAGCCCAGGGTCCAGGCTGGGCCAGAAGATGGTGCTCTGCTTGGTCAACCTGGGTCTCAGACGCTCCACAACTTCGTCAAACATGGCTGGCAGCATCCTCATGAAGTTCTGGAATGCACGAGGGTCTTCGTTCCTCAGCTCCACCATCAGCTTGTTATACAGTCTGTACTCGGCTCTTCTCGCGATCCATCTTCGGACCCCGACATTTCTTGGACGCCTCCTTTTCTTCGCATAGAACAGGTGAAAGAGCCTGTAGAGGGCTTCACGCTGTTGTAGAACGATGGTGGCTACCAAAAGGAGTGTGTGATGATCCATGGTGGAGATGACTGGATGCTGTGGAAGAGCAAGAGCAAGATGAAGGCTGAAGAGGTCTGCACCGCAGGGCTGCTGGACTGAAAGTAAGATCCAGGTGATTTGTCCCCCTTTTTATAGGAAATATAGGTTTTCTGCTAGGTGTCCTTTTGCATCCTCTAGACATCCTGCAGACATCCTAAATATCCGAGATACATCCCCTATACGAACGTTTTTTCTGTTTTAATGTTTTCTATGTGAGCTGCATCCACTTTCATCCTTTCTACGTCCGTGCTACTTACCCTGCGTGTCCGTTCCACGTCCGTTCGCTTCCTCTCTGTGTCCATTTTCCGCTGGAGCGGATTTAAGTTGCGCGGATGCGCAGCGGATGCCTAGCGGATATAGCGGAAGCGTAACGGATGACGACGGACGTATAACAGATGTTCCCCGTATGCATAGCGGATGTATAATGGATGCGTTGGATACTTTATCCACTCAAAAAGTTTTGTGCAGCTCAAAACCTTTTGAGCGGATGAAATGTCAGTAGACGGATGCTGAACAGATAGAGAATATGAAAAATGGACGCAGTGAGTACAGAACGGATGCATCGCATTAACCAACAGATGGCAAGTGTTGCTCTCCATTTTACATCCTCTTTCCATCCGTTGGTGCTGTGTGACATGGGCTTTAAGGCAAGACATTCCTCCATCTCCTGATTCATAAATCTAGAGACCAATTTCTCTTTCACTATTTATTTTTTGGGACAAACAGGTTAGTCAACCTCCTGGAAGCATTTCTGTTTAGCAGGATGTCTACAAGCCCAGTATTTCTTTTATTCCAGATAGTTGAAGTGATTCAATCTGTCTACAGAAATGCTCCAAATTCCACAACCGAAGCTTTAGAAAAGAACTGGCAAAGCTGCTATTATGTTCAGCAACTTCTTCTAAATCACCATCACATTTTAAGATTTTTGTTATTAGTGATAAGATTATTTCTGTTAATATGATCATTTCAGTGAAATAGCATTAGCATGCTATTTCTGGACCAGTTTCGTTATCATTTTCAAGTTGCTGCTCTTTTAATTTCTAGCAATGGTTTTTCAAAGGTGTGACATGAATGAAAGAAAGAAGCCTGAGGTACTTTTGTTAATGGATAATTATCGTCTCTTTTCCTTCAGATTTAAATGTGGGCAATTCTACACTTCATTAATACTTCCCCTTTTTATTGCATATGTAGCCCAGATGTTGCTTAGCTTGGCACATGTGTCATGGAAAATAAAATTTTCACTCATGAAAGAAATGTCTCTGGTTTAATGAAATTATCTGAATTTCATGCATCACATTCTTAAAGATTTATCTACTAACACTGTGATGTTTCACAAAAGATTCAGAAGGGCTCCAAACCTTGCACAAACAGCCACACAACACTTTAGGCTTTTTGAAAAATCAGGAACACCCTCCCTCCACTTACATATGAACTTGATACATGATGCATCTGCTTTAAAGAGTCTATTTATGAAAATTAATAAGATCCTTGCATCTTATTTTTTGTCCAAAAACCTGAAAAAGGGGGGCTGATTTATGATACTACAAAGATGCCATTGCACAATGCCCAAAGCATTTAAAAAACAAACAAACACATGTTTTAAGTTTGCATAAAGTACATATTTAGTGAGCTATCTGGTTTTAAGGTAGAAAGATCCAAAGGCAGGAATCATTTTCCAAAATTTTACACAAAGGCATAAGAATATAAATCCTTCCATTCCTCCAGCATCCAGTCAGAGTTGAAGAAGGTTCTTAGATGAGAAGCTTCAAAGAAAAACAAGGAAGTCCAGTTGCCTCCTCAAAAAGCACCCTTGGGGCAACCATGACCTGGATAACTGACTGTGTGTGTGTGTGTGTGTGTGTGTGTGTGTGTGTGTGTGTGTGCATTGCTGAACTTTGCAAAGGAGCATGGGGAAAGCTTAAAGACAGGAAGGCATTGGTACATTCATTAAATATTTAGTTTCTTAAGAGAAGACACCAGTCTTTCCTCGATCAACTAAATACATCCATCCATCGATAACATGCAGAGAAGAAGGCCATTTGGCTAAACAGCCACAAGGGTTCCAGATGGAGATTCTTCTGTCTGATCAATCAACAGGGAAGAACAACCAGTTACATTGAAATTTGAGAGGATGAGAATGCTTGAGGATTTAAAGAAGGGATAGAGAAATGAAATGAAGAAAAGGAATGAAAAATTTATCTTTGTCTAATTCCTTATTTTTTTTTTTTATTTATTCAAATATATATAACCAGAGGATTACAATACAGAAAAGTAAGATAAATCAGTAACACAAAAAAATCATAATTTTGAGCCAGAATGGCCTGATTGCTGCAAGCTCCAATTTTATTTATATATTGCTCTTCAATGCAAAAGCAAGCCCAAGGAAACAAAAGCTTGAAAACCATTAAAATATAAAATGTGAGCAGTTAAAATGGAATTATTAAATGTTTATTTTCAATCTTAACCAATATGCGTATATATGCCACCAACCTACATCTGTTAGGATGAGAATTTTCATTGATAAGCAAGCCCATTTTTTAAGCAAGTCGTAATTTATTTTACAACTTTTTTTAAAGTTGGTAAGTGAATCTTCAGGTCATTAAGCCACTCCAAGTTATCCCATTGACTCTGTTTGTTGGAAACTAGGAAGGTCACAAATGGTGATTGTGTGACCCAGGAATCCATTGTAAATACATGCTGGTTGTCAAGCATCCAAATTTTAATCATGTGACTGATTAAATGGTTGTAAGTGCGAGGACTGATTATAAGTCACTTTTTTTTTGTATCTTCAAAGAGTTGCTAAGCAAGTGGTTGAAAGTCAAGGACTATCGA
Organism: Laticauda colubrina; assembly: GCA_015471245.1. Taxonomy (NCBI): domain Eukaryota; kingdom Metazoa; phylum Chordata; class Lepidosauria; order Squamata; family Elapidae; genus Laticauda; species Laticauda colubrina. The sequence goes on along the minus strand of BLBF01000020.1, from coordinate 23,093,012 downwards.
ACCAAAATATATACATTCTTTAATCCCTGTGTATATTTTCCTTCAGAGTGCAAATTGTGGAACGTAATTCAATTAAAATAGCACCACTTTTACAAAAAGGTTTGTCTCTTTAACTGTTTAAAACTAAATGACAGTGATAGCTTTCTTAAACAATGTCTGATACTTTTTCTTAATGCCTGGGCAGTTTTATTCAGGTGGTTCAGGCAGTTTTTCAAACAATATAAATTTTTTAAAAGCAATGATACTTTCAGTAAAAGAGTTGGTGCAGATCAATAACTGAAACTTTAAAAAAAGCTATGTTGACTTTCGAGACATTTTCTAAATTCTCTCTTTAGAGGTATCTTTGAAGTGAAGGGGCCAGCCAAAGCAAGAACTTTTGCACAGCACAAGTTATGTCGGGATAGACAAAGAATCTGCCCAGCAAGGACAGATTTGTAGGAATGGTATTAAGTTCATTCAGTAGTACTATAATAAAAATAAACAGCTGCTGAATTATATTGAGAAAAATACTGGCCACAAAAGGAAAGAGTTCTAGTAAATTGTAAATTATCAATGTTTGCATTCCCTTCTATAAACTACCCTTTTGATCATGTGGATTTATGATTACCTTGGCAATTGATCAACACATCAGACTTCAAAGTTCTTCATGAAGTCTTACAAGATACAGACGCCAAACATAACCCCTACATTTCTTCAGATTTCACCATTACCAAGAGCATTTAAGTCACTGATTTCTAATCAAACAGCTGCAAGTTGGGTGCATGGTATAAACTAGCACATAGTAACTGTTTCATTGATACCTATCAAGTATAGGGAGAAAGGGAGCCTGTCTGAATCAATCTTGGTTAATTTGAATTGGAAATCAAGATTTGATGACACTGGGATTTTATTCCTCCCTCCCTCCCTTTCTTCCTTGTATAAAAATAGCAAGGACTATGACACTTTGAAAAATATTAAGCTTGCCAAGTTTCAACTTCATACTGTACTGTCAAAATTTTCATGCAATATATATATATTTTTTTTAAAAAAAAAAATTCCCCTGCATCTATTTTAAAGCAAAGATAGCAGATGGGAAGAAAGTCCAGACTAGGAAATTTCATACTATCCAGCACAAAATTGTAAATAAGATATGACAGATGCTAGTACCCCTTAAAAAATATAAATTTTCAAAAACTGCTCAAAAAGTATGCTCTTGTCTGGTATACCAAGCTCCACTTGAAGATTTAACCTGAAGAATAGAGAGACACTTTGGAGCAGTGGTGGAGATGCTGGCCTAGAAACCAGGAGCCCATCAGTTCTAGTCCAACTTGAGGCATGAAAGCCAGTGGATGACTTTGTGTCAGTTACTCTATCTCAGCCCAATCCAGGATTCACAGGATTGTTGCTGGAGGAGAAATAGGAAGAGGATGAGTATTAGGTATATTGGCCACCTTGACTTACCTATAGAAGTGGATAAAAATAATAATAACATGTTCACAGAAGAAGAAGAACTTTCCCTATTGGGCTTAGGTGTTTTTCTGCCTCTGTCACTGAATTAGATGGCATACCAGTAGGAGTGGCAGAGATGGTTGGCAATATTTATCTTGAACATTCTCATTGTTACAGGAATATATTGTGTTAACCTGATATGTGTTATCTGGACTCTGGAGATAAGGCAGGGACCTCTGTGCACTCGTGTGGTGGTAGTGGGGGTTATTGAGGTCAAAATGGCAGATCATCAAAGATCTGACCCTTCCTAATGTATCTTCTGTATTTCATGTACACATAAACAGGAACACAGCTTGTATTTCCCAGTTATACCTACACCCACAACTTACCATTACCAGTAAAAGTGCTTTGGATTACATTCCTACCTCTGCACATCTACATCCCAGTTTATCCCAGCTCATTGCACTGATGACACTATAACAGATAATCCAATATCAGGTACCCCAACCTCAGTTTCATTTGAAAGGCATGAATTAGCTCATATTGCCATAAAGTCATCTTTTTTGTAAGAAAGAACAGAATAATGAAATCAGAGTGATAGGGTCTTGAAAGAGCAATGGGTTCATTTGTTGTCTGCATTATGGTTTTAAATTACAGGTGATATATTCCATTCATGCAGTGCTACCACTACTTCTGTGTTGGAAGCACTGAAGTGCTTCTGGGAGGAAAGAATTTGCTGGTGACATCACCATTGCATGGAGGATACCCAGTTAGGGGCTCCTTTCACATCCCTATGAAATTGCCCACCAAACTGGTACCCATTTATCTACTTGCAGTCACCTGCTTTTGAACTGCTGGGTTGGCAGGAACCAAAGTGTATGATAGGAGTTATGTGGAACCTTTCTTTAAATAAGTTTGAAAAGAGTACTCATGTAACCTAAGCAGCACAGTGGTTAGAATGCAGTATTGCAAGCTAATTCTGCTGACCTCCAGCAGTTCAGTTCTGACTGGCTCAAGGTTAACTCAGCTTTCAATCCTTCCTAGGTTTGTAAAAGAAGGATTCAGATTGTTGGGGGCAATATGCTGACTCTGTAAACTGCTTTGAGAGGGCTATAAAGCGCTATGAAGTGATATAAGTCTAAATGCTATTACTATTGCTAGGTAGCCTGACATAGTTGTGTTTGGTTGATCAAAATATGTAAGAAGGGTTGAATCTGGTTGCTATTTGGATGAAAGACCACGAGGAGATGCCAAGCCAATAGACAAATTGGGAAGAATACGACAGTAAAAAACTACTGTAGTTGTCACAAACAAACAATGTTTACTGTCATGAATCCACTAAGACTCAAAGTTTGTCTTAAATGAGCCTTTTCTAAATTTTAGCTGTCTTATTTATTTATCAGATTTATGTAATTGCCCATGTCACAAAGAATGCTTCTGGGCATTGTACAATATAAAGCAATAAATATCTAAAAAAACTGTCATGATTAAAAGTACAAAATAGTTAATCTTAAAAATGCAAAACATCAGATCTAAGTGGTTCTGGCATCCTTTACCAAGTTTTTATATGCAAATATGATTTCTGACTTTTATTCATGTGTTTCGCATGAGTGGTCTCTAACCAAACATTAAACATTAAACAAACACTAAAAGAAGAAACTCTAAATCAATAGAGCTTTTGTAAGCTGTAGCTAATAGTTCTCAGAGAAGTAGTGTATTGATGCTGTCCACAGACGTGATATGAAAGAAACGATTTAGATCTTATTCGGTCTTCTAAAATATGGATTGTAAATATTATTTAAGGAGAAATACAGAACATAATAGTGTCTTTTGTTCCAATGAATGATTCTGAAAGTCCCTCATCTTTTCACAATATATATGAAACATACATTTACTCAGTGTCTAAATATAGCTCCGGCTCTTTTCAATCATTCAGGTTATGGTTTGATCTGGAGTTTGTGAGGATAAAATAATGCACGTGTGACAATTTTGAAGTGCATATCAATAGGCAAAAGTGCATATCAAATGGCAAACATGTAGCTCTTGACTTACACTGACAATTGAGCCCAAAATTTCTATTTTTAAGTGAGACAGTTTAGGTGAGTTTTGCCCCATTTTATGACCTTTAATCCCACAGTTGTTAAGCAAATCACTGCAGTTGTTAAATTAGTAACACGGTTGTTAGGTGAATCTGGCTTCCTCCGTTACTTTTTGCTTGTCAGAAGGTTGCAAAAGTTGATCGCATGCATCTATTGTGAATATGAGTCAGTTGCCAAACATCTGAATTTTGATCACACAACTATGGGGATACTGTAGTATCATATGTGTGAAAAACAGTTAAAAGCAGGGGTGGGATTCTACCAGTTCTGTCCACCTCTGTAGAACTGGTAGTTCTGAAGAGCAGCAGACAGAGAACATACATAGAACTAGCTCTATGTTTGCTGCTGTTTTGGCCCACCCGCCTACCCAGGCTCTTACCTGACCTTTATTTCCTGCTTTTTCAACCGCAGCTGCTTTGCGCGACACAGCTATGTTTGAAAAAGCAGGAAAAAAGGGCTTTCCCAACTGCTGTGCACTTGCACACAGTGCTGCTCAGCTATCTGGGCAGCTCAGCAGTTTGTAAATTGCACTTGTGTGACTTGCACATATGTGAGCAATACAGAGCAACAGAACTGGTAGTTATACCGGTCGGATCCCATCCCTAGTTAAAAGTCACTTTTTTCAGTGCTGTTGTAACTTTGAATGGTCAAGTAAAAGAATGGTTATAAGTTGGGGATTTATTTTTCAGCTATATTATACCTTATTTATGCATTGGGACTGTGTACATAATCTAGTATAGATATGTAGGATGGAGTTAGAACAGTGGTGGGATTCAAATTTTTTTACTACTGGTTCTGTGGGCATGGATTGGTAGGCGTGGCCATGTGACTGGGTGGGTGTGGCTCTTTTTTTTTTTCTTTTTGCTTTTTTGCAGCCAGTGCCTCACCCATTTTTTTGGGCCTTCTGGGCCTCAGAGGAGCCTCTAGGGGGGCGTTTTTGCTCCCCTAAGGCTCCCCTAAGGCTCAGGAAGAAAAGAAACAGAGCATGGGAGGGGCACACAGCACCCCTCCATGTTCTGTTTTGGGAGCTTCCTGGCCTCAGAAGAACCTCTGGAGGGTTGGCTCAGCCCCCCCCCCCTCCATTTTTTGTCTTCCTGGGCCTCAGCAAGGGGAATCTCCACACAGCTAATCATATGTCCTGCTGATTGTCAGGAGGGGGGAAAAAAGAAAGAAAATGCCTTAGGTGAACATCAGGTGGATGGGGTGAAGTGATCATCAAGCAAGAAGGTGACCAGGTTGTGGGCATGGCCAGCCAGAATTTACTACTGGTTCAGTGACCCATGCCAAATCCTTGCTACCAGTTTGCCCAATCCAGTGAGAACAGGCTGAATACCACCACTGAGTTAGAAATATTCATGTGTTAGAGCAAGAACTTTTGAGTTGTGTTGTAAAGGCTGCAAATTTCCAGAGAGCTGTGGTGGGTTTGTTTTCCAAATGAACACTGGTTTGGCTTAAAAATGAAATCTCTCCAGAGTTGGCCAATAAAGCAGAAAATGCCATTTTCATTCTGGCCACTGTTCACTGGAACATAAGGAATGAAGTAGAAAAGAGCATTAGGTTTACAGCTACATGTTTACACTGAGAGAAATCATTATGGATTGTAATGCTGTGGAATATAGATATTTTATAGACCATCTATCCCCAACCTTTACAGCTTTGTGGCCTGACTGGGTGGAGGGGAAGAGGGGAACCAGGCTGCAAGAGTGGTGGGCTGACATGCACACGCATGATATACAACTCAACTTGTGAAAGTTGAGCTGTGCATGTGTGTGCATATGCACTGGCCCACTACTCACACAAGTCAAGATGCTTGTGTTCATATGCACCAGCCCAGTGCTCATGCGGCCCAGTTCTGAATAGGCGATGGTCCAGTAGTAGGCCATGGTCCATGGATTGGGCACCCTTGGAATAGACTGCTACAAGGTATGCCCACTCTACATTATATACATGCTGATAATGCTGATGATGTTTTAGAGTCTTAAGAAACACAATATTCAAATATTAGATAAATTTTCTTTATCTTTTGAATGTTGCTGGTAGGTTGCTAAATGCAAATATGTGCACTATGGTAAAACATTAGAAAAAGAGACTCATGTCAATAGCCAGGAAAAACATATCTTTATTCTTTTTGTTTCATACACTCTGTTATAATGAATCTTGTTGATTTATTTTATTGTTGTTGCTTGTTTTGTTAAAAAATTTTTAATTGTAGAAAGACATGAACCTTAGGTTAGGTAGGTGGGAGTCCACATACTCAGCCCTGCTATTTTGAGGGTCCTAGAGTAAAACAGCAAGAGGACCAAGGGCTTGCATTGAATTTCCATTGTTTGTTACAGAAGTTTTGAACTGTTTCAGCTTTTATTTTATAGAGAACATTTAGGGAGTTATAAATATTTATTCTATTCAAAACCAAGGCTTTTCCCCCCAAATTTATCCACATTTGTAGAAAATGTTCCATATTAGCATTCTTGGAATACCCTCATCTGATTGGTCAAGACGGACTGCACTGTGATTGGACGGAAGAACGATGGTGATTGGTCAGTAAAGAATCAATCGCGATTGGCTGTGCCGATCGTGGGAGATTCAGAAGGCTGTCATTGGGTAAGAGCCGCTGGCAAGCTCTATAAGAATAGCTGCTGTGGCTCGCAGGTCTAGCACAGATCTATACCTTTCAATAAAGAGCTGAAGTTATGCTGGTCTCAAGTCTCCTTTTTCTCACGCTTCTACACTGGCGACAAAGATGGGATTCTGAGACAAAGAGACCAGTCAGGCACATGGCAACCAAGCTGAACAACCGACGAGATGGCCAGCAGCAACTCGCCACCCACACCATTCGACCAGGCAACCGAGGACTGGGAATCATACATTGATCAATTCCTCATGTTCCTCAAGAGCAACAACTTGAAAGATGCAAAGGACCACAGGAAGAGAGCTGTGTTTCTGACCCACTGCAGGCCAGCCATATTCAAGATGGCCAAAGCGTTGGCCAAGCCAGAAGACATAAAAGAGATGGCTTGGCCAGACCTAGACAGGCTGCTTCGAAACCACTATGCCCCGGCCGTTCCAAACCTGATCCGGAGACACGAATTCTACCATCGGGATCAGAAGGATGGAGAGAGCATTGGGGACTTCGTGGCAGCCCTAAGAAACATCGGAGGTGCGCGTAGCTTCTCCAACATGGACGAGGCTCTGAGAGACCATGTGGTCCTCGCTCTGGGAGATCCCATACTCTACAGCAGACTAATGCTCGGGGAGACATTATGGTTACTGAAGCCATCACTGAAGCCACCGCAGCTGTGGCCATAAAGAAATCAGCAGCTAAGATGCGACAAATGAACGCAAAGGACCAGCAAATAACTTCGGAGACCAACTCATCACCAGAAAAAAGAACAAAGGTTAGTCACAAAGCCACAACAGCACACCATGAAGACATTGAGTCTTCCTCCAATAACGAAGATTATGAGGAGGAGATCCACAGATTGCAAGCAGAGCGAGACCGATGGAGAGGTCGTAAGTCGGGTTTTCAGTGCAATAGATGCAGCAGCGACGACCACCCCCATTCAGAGTGCCGGTTCTTAGATGCCATTTGCCGGTACTGTGAAAAATGGGGGCACACCACCAAGGTCTGCTGAAACAAATGAAATGACAGCCCAAGGCGACGCAACAGCATGCCCCCCCAGGAACCGAAACAGAATTACAGAGAACTGATGGAGCCATGAGAATCGAAGCAAGCGGCTCACCGAAGCCCGACGATGAGAAGAGACAAACCAAACAGTCACCATTGGGCACTCAGACAACTCCGATGCAAGAAAAGTGCACGTGCAGGTCAGCATCGAAGGCAGGCCGTGCCAAATGGAAGTGGACTCTGGATCCTACCTCTCCATGGTTTCATGGGACATGATTAAGCAGTTAGTGCCCAGCTTACAAAAATGAGAGCTGGAGAGTCAAAAACTAACTATCAAGGACTACCAGGGGAACTGGATTCCCGTAATAGGAATTGGACATTTCCATGTTACGTTCAAAAAGCATGGAAAAGTACTTCCACTAACAATTGTGGACAGAGACCGCCGAAGCCTGCTGGGACTGGAATGGTTCGTGCCATTAGGAAACGAGGTGACAGGCATCAACTACATCGAGGAAACAGACTGGGAGGAGGAACTCATGAAGGAATTCCAAGAAGTTTTCAATGGACAATTAGGCAATGACAGCGGAACCTCTGCATAGGTTACTCAACAAGACCTGGTCCTGGGGCAAGCGGGAAGAGGCCACCTTCCAGAAAATAAAAGATCTCCTCACATCGGAATCAGTCCTCATCCAGTACAGTGAAACCCTACCACTAATGATGACCTGCGACGCCTCTCTATTCAGCATCAGAGCTATACTGAGCCATACTCTGCCAGACGGGAGAAAAGCACCGATTGCATGCTTCTCTAAGACATTATCAAAAGCAGAAAGAAATTATAGCCAGCTCGACAAGGAGGCACTAGCAGCGGTTACCGGTGTGAAGCGATTTCATGAATACCTGTACAGTAAGAACTTCAACCTTATCACTGATCACAAACCACTCCTGGGGATCCTGGCAGGGAACAAGGTCACCCCTAACATCCTGTCACCCCGGATGACAAGGTGGTCCAAGTTCCTTGCCACCTACAACTACCAGCTAATACATCGCCCCGGAAAAAGCATCTCGCACGCCAATTCATTAAGCCGTTGCCCCCTGCCAGATCCTGAGGACGATCCCACACCCACCACATCCACCCTGCAAATAGAGACACTGCCCAACCTGCCAATGACTGCATCAAACAATGCTAGAGAGACAATCAAAGACGGGAAATTGGCATGGGTTTTGAGCTGGGTGGAAAAAGGGTGGCCAGAAACAGAGCAGTGACGAGTTTAAATCATTCCAGAACTGACAGACTGAACTATTTTCCCAAAAGGGATGTATTTTATGGGGCAACAGAGTAGTGGTTCCAGACACACTACAAACAAGAATATTGCACATGTTGCACGAAGGACATCTGGGCATCGTAAAGATGAAATCCCTAGCCAGAAGCTATGTTTGGTGGCCACGGATAGACAAAACCATCGAAACATGGGTGGCAACATGTGAGAAATGTCAAGGATCCAGACCAAACCCTCCCTCAGCACCAACCCTCGAGTGGGAAACACCCAGGGGCCCACGGTCCAGGGTCCATATAGATTTTGCGGGACCCACAAAAGGGCACACCTTTTTAATCGCAGTAGACGCTTACTCCAACTGGTTGGAGGTAAGCCTGATGCAATCCACCACAACAGAAGCGGTTATAAAGAAACTAAACAAGACTTGGTAGTATCTGACAATGGGCCACAATTCATGGCGTTGGCATTCGAACAATTTCTCGCCGAAAGGGGCATACGGCATGCAATGACAGCGCCCACTCATCCGGCAGCGAATGGGCGTGTGGAATGAATGGTCAGATACATGAAAGACCTTTTAGAAAAAATGGATGCAGGGAGCATACATGACAAAATAAACTATTAACAATAAACACATAACACCAAGTGTTTAAACCAATAAAAGCCCAGCAGAATTACTGATGGGAAGAAAACTCCGATCCCATCTAGACAGACTGCACCCGACATACAATTCTGAAAAACCATCAGACTCATCCAGTCAGTACCGTACATTTAATCTGGGAGACACTGTCTACACCAAAAACTTTTCAGGGGACCCACTGTGGGTACTTGCAATAATAACCCAGGAGATAGGTCCCCAGTCATACCGACTGGAAATGGAGGATGGAAGGAATTGGAAATGACATATCAACCAACTAAGATCACAAATAACTTCAAACAACGCCAAAAACACACAAACTCCACAAAAAGAAATTAATAAAAAAACTAGAGGGGGGGGGGGGAGAAAGTCAACCCATACACCAATAAATAGAAAAAGAAACCAGTACTTACCAGCAAGTGAGGGCAGCAGAATGGAACCAGCAGAAGACGACCCACACGGAACCTCGCCTGGAAGAAACAGCCAAGCCTGTTCAACCAGCCCTGGAAGACCGGCCGGGAACAGAGAAGCTGACAACTCAACCGAGCCCAGTAGACCGGGTGAGAGTTGCAGCGAAAGGCCTGACTCACCCTTCCAGGCGGTTCCATGAAGAAGAGCAGGAGTGACAAAGATCCCATCCGAACCGGCTGAAGACCACGCAACAACTGAGGTGCGCAGGTCAAGTAGGAAAGTTAAAATTCCCGCCTACCTATGCAATTACATCACATAGGATGGACCAAACCAAGAGGGGAGGGGTGTTCCATATTAGCATTCTTGGAATACCCTCACCTGATTGGTCAAGACGGACTGCACTGTGATCGGATGGAAGAACGACGGTGATTGGTCAGTAAAGAATCAACCGAGATTGGCCGTGCTGATCGTGGGAGATTCAGAAGGCTGTCATTGGGTAAGAGCCGCCGGCAAGCTCTATAAGAAGAGCTACTGCAGCTCACAGGTCCAGCACAGATCTATACCTTTCAATAAAGAGCTGAAGTTTCGCTGGTCTCAAGTCTCCTTTTTCCGGTGCTTCTACAGAAGGGTTCATGGATGGTCTTGAAGAAGATAGCTGTGAACTATTAGACAAGCACCAGCTAAAATTCTCACCAGTTCACAGTTGACTCAGTTTTCCATCCTTCCAAGGTTTGTAAAATGAGGAACCAGATAATTGGGGACAATATTCTGATTCTGTAAACACTATAAATCAGTATAAAGTGTTATATAAATATGCAAGTTATATGGTAAGTGGTAAAGCACTGAAGTGGTATATAAGTCTTATTGCTATTAATTCTGGAAAAAAGGAGAATGTGAGGAAAACACTTTCCTTGATTCTCTTTGGTATAAGATATGGGAAAGAAAATATTGATCAGACTTTCAAAACTGATGCTAATCCTGCAACATAGATAAGGCCAGGAAAAGGCACCAGGAAAACAAAAGGAACTACATGTGTGGTAGTGCAGTGGTTAGAATGCAGTACTGAAAGCTACTTCTGCTGACTGCTCATTGCGAGCAGTTCCACAGTATGAATCTCACCAGGCTTCAAGCCTTGTATCCTTCTAATTGGTAAAATGAGGACCCAGATTGTTGGGGGCAATATGCTGACTCTGAAAACTGCTTAGAGAGGGCTGTAAAGCACTTTGAAGCAATATATATAAGTCTAAGTGCTATTGCTATTTTATTGTTTAAAGGCTAGGTTACACTGGCCGACGGATGCAAAACGTATGTAAAAAGGACACTGCAGATGAGCAAATTTTCCATCCGTTGTTATCCGCTCTCAAAAGTGCTCCAAATTTACATAAACAGAGTGGAAAACAATGGAAAGGAATGGACGTGGGGAGGATGTAGCGGGGATATAAAGCGGATGTTCGTAGGAAGCCTAGTAGATGGAAGCGGATGGAAGCAGATGACACATCCGCAGGGCTTCTGGGGAAGAACAGCGAAGCGGACGCATAGCGGAAGGAGTGGATGCGTAGCAGATGCGTAGCGGATGATGTGGATGATGCGGATGCATCACGGACGCCTATAGGATGCATAGCGGATGTGTAGCGGATGCAAAGCATTCACTGTGCATGCGGGGAGGATGAATTGCATAAGCTCCGTGGATATAAAAGGATGCAGCTCGCAAACAGGTCACCATTCAGAGGAAAGACCTGCTGCCAGAGACATCTTGAAAGAACACCATGGTTCGTCAGTCAGGGAAGAAGAGGAAGCTTGGGCCTATTCCTGCCAGCCCTGGCAAGAAGGACAGAATCACCATCCCACCCCCTGGCGCTGACTCTGCTGCTGCTGGTGCTTCTGCTGCTGCTGCTGCTGCTCCTGGTGTTGCTGCTGATGATGCTGCTGGTGCTTCTCCTGCTACTACTGGTGCTGGTGCTTCTGGTGCTGGTGCTTCTGTTGCTGGTCCTGCTGCTGGTGGTGGTGCTGCTGCTACTGCTGGTGGTGCTGCTGGTGTGGTGGACCAGCCCAAGGACCTCAAAACCCTGCTGATGAGGGCCCAGAAGGCCCTGCCAGAGGGAGGAAGAGGCAATCGAAGGAGAAGGGGGAGAGGAAACAGTACTCCATTGCAGAGGACCATGAGGAGGAGGTGCTTGAATGATTGAGGGAGAATGAGTACCTGTGGAGGAAGGGCCACAGGTGATATCGAGACACCAAGAGAAAGCAGGCGGATTGGAGAGAGAAGGCGGAGGAGCCTGGGCTACACTTCAGATGTACTCCTTGGATGGTGGAAGCACATGCACACCCGGTATGGCAAGCTGCACCTGAAGAAATCCGGGCAGGCCGCTGTCAAGCTCACTGACCGGGAGACCTATGTCATGGCCAGGTGCAGCTTCTTGGAGGGTGAGATCCGCCACCGAGGAGCAGCCCCTCTGTCAACCCTCTCCCTCAGACAGCCCACAGAGAGCCACTCCTCTTCCAGCTACCGTCTCCAGGCAGGTGTCTTTGGAGGGCCCCACGAGAGAGACCCCTCTGACAGCTGTACTCCCCATGCCAGAGGACGTGGAGGATCCCCTGTCTCAGGTGGAGCAAGAAGAAGCAGCCACCAGAGACCAACCCACATCCACTCCCAGCTCCACCTCCACAGAAAGCAGGCAGAGAGGCAAACTGAAGGGACAGAGCCACACTGTCCTCTTGGAGATCAGGGACACAATCAAAGCCAGCACAGATCTCCTCTCCCAGCTGGTCCACTTCGACATACCATCCTCCAACCGCAAGCCCTTCATCACGTACATGAGCCAGACCCTCATGGTCATGCCCAAGGCCCAGTACCAGGTGATGAAGGAGAGGATCACAGCTCTTCTGCACAACCCTCCAGGCCCAGCTCAACCTGCTGCTACCCACTCCAGGTCTGCTTGTCCACCCCAGCCGATGTCACAGCCCTTCCACGGATTTCAGCAGCCCCTCGCCTACTAAGCCTACCACTACCAGGACTTCCCACAGCAGAGGCAGCCCTTCCCAGTCCAGACCCAGGTTCCTTGGATGCCACAGATGCCACAGACGCCTCAGCTGACCCAGATGCAGACCAGACAGCCCCACTACACTCCTCCTTCCTCCAATCCACAGCCAAGCCCTTCCTCAGAACATCTGTCATCAGTCTTGGGCCTCACATCCCAGGTCCTTGAGGAAGTGCCTCTCAACGTCATGGGACTGAGTCAGCTCTCTGAGAGCTTCCTGAACACACCATCTCCTGTTGTACTCTCAGGGCCAGGCACCCCAATGGTGCCTCAGACCAGCACTCCAGCAACAGCCACCTCCACAGTCCCTGGCCCCTTTACATCTGAGACCATGGGCATGCCTCAGAGTGACTGAGAAGAGTGCCAGAAACTGAGTTGTTACCTGTTCACCTTATCTTTGCTTAAAGACACTGTTAGGGATAACATTGTTCACCCTAACTGTTTTAGGTGAAATACTAACTATAAATCATAGTTAGTGTATGCAGCTTTAACTGTAAAATAGCAACTGTGGGTGTGGTT
>BLBF01000020.1:23019459-23038721 GCA_015471245.1 Laticauda colubrina | reverse complement strand
TCTAGTCCAACACATGAAAACCACAGGTCACAACATCAACTTCAATGGCACTAAAACCCTGGCCACTATAGAAAACCCCAGCCACAGAATCATCAGAGAAGCCATAGAGATTGAAAAAAGACCTGACAGCATGAATAGAAGAGATGATTCCAGCAGACTGTCAATCATTAGGAAGCCTGCACTCTCAAATAGAAAGATCTCCATGCCACAAGCCAGGCAAACATCTGGGCAAAAACAGACTCCCTCTGATAGCTCCAACCCAAACACCCCCCCACCAGGCACCCAGGTGAAACCCAGCTTGCTAATGAATAGCAGCTTGCTAATGAAGAACAGCCGTCCCTTCACACGGAGCCAAGCTGCACTGAAAGCCTCCAACACAAGAACAGAGTGTTGCCAGCCAATCAAAGCCACAAAACAGACAGAAGAAACCAGAAACACCAATCAATCAAACTCCAAGTCCAATGAACACAGATCCAGGCTCCCAGCCAATCAGAATGGACCAGCCTCAAATTTGAAACTAGGAACTAACTCTATACAGAAGCCTGAATAACAGAACTACAATGATGTGGGATAATACCCGAAGGAAGCTAAACAGCACACACACACACACACACATACACACACACACACACACACACACACACACATATGTGCTGTTCAGCTTCCCTCGGGTATTTTGTGGATCAAGTTGGTGATTTTGTTTTTTTGAAAGCCATTGGCTGTCAATACTTCAGTCAGGGTGCTTAGTTCAGTCTTTATATGTGTCTTATCTGCCAGGCATTTGGTTCTGGTAATTAGTGTTTTCGCCACGGAATTTATCTGTTCTGGGTGGTGGTGGGATTGGGCATGGAGGTAGCGGTTGGTGTGTGTTTTCTTCTGGTATATGGTGTGTCTCAGTGTGCCATCTGTTCTTTACCACCCAGATTAGTACATCTAGGAGTGGTAGTTTGTTTATTTCCATTTCCATGGTGAACTTGATTTTGGGGTGTGTGCTGTTTAGGTGTGTTAGGAAATTGTTTAGGTTTTCTTTTCCATGGGGCCAAATCACAAATGTGTCATCGATGTATCTTAGTCGTAGTTTGGGTTTGTGGGTGGCATTAGCCTGTTCTCTGGATTCGAATTCTTCCATGAACAGGTTTGCAATGACGGGTGACAGTTAGAAAATGAATGCTGCAAAACTGTAGTCTGCTGCCTTAGCACTCTTGAATTATTCAAATGGAGTTAAGGAAGGCTAAAGTATGGTGGGCTAAATTTCTGAGGAATATTACTCTGTGTGGGGGGGGGTGTATCCACAGTAATATTATATGTATGTGTAGAAGCGCGGGAAATCAGGAGACAGGAGACCAGCGTAACTTCAGCTCTTTATTTAAGGTATAGATCTGTGTAGGCTTGAGCAAGACGCGGCAGCTCTAATTATAGAGCTAGTCGGCGGCTCTTACACAATGACAGCTTTCTGAATCTCCCGTGATCGGTTCGTCCAATCACAGGAGAGTCCTTACTAACCAATCATCATCGTGCATCTCGGCCAATCACAGTGTAGTTCGTTTCAGCCAATCAGGTTGGAGTATTACAAGAATGTTAATATGTAACACCCGCCCCTCTTGGGATGGTCCATTCTATGTGACATAGTCATGTAGGTAGGCAGGGCTTTTTACTTGCCTACTTGACCTGCACAGTTCAGTTGCTGTGTGGTCTTCAGCCAGTTCAGAAGGGATCTTCGTTGCTCTCGCTCTTCTCCATGGAACCGCCTGGAAGGGTGAGTCAGACCTTTCGCCGCAACTCCCACCTGGTCTACTGGGTTCAGTCGAGTTGTCTGCTTCTTTGTTCCCAGCCAGTCTTTCTGGGTTGGTTGAGCTAGCTTGACCGTTCCTTCCAGGTGAGGTTCCGAGTGTGTCGTCTTCCTCTGGTACCCTTCGGATGCCTTCATTCTCCAGTGATTATTGTTGATTTGTTCTTTTATTTCACGGTGTTTGTATTTCTGGTTCGGTTTGCATTGGTTGGGCCCGTTCGTTTTGTCATTGTCTTGTACTCGTATTTTCTCTTTCTTTTTGATGATTGTTTGGGGTTTCCCACTGTTTTGTGGGGTTTTGGTGCTGTTTAAAATTATTCTTTATCATATTTGGTCGACATGCCATTTCCAGTTTCTTCCGTCCTCTGTTTCCAGCCGGTACGACCGGGGGCCGGTTACTTGGGTTATTGTAGCGGGTACCCATAGTGGGTCCCCTGAAAATTTTTTAGCGTAGATTGTTGTCTCCCGGATTAAATGCCCGATACTGGCTGGATGAGTCTGGTGTTTTTTCTGGATTGTAAGTCGGGTTAAGTCTGTCTAGATGGGGTCGGAGTTTTTTTCCCATCAGGAGTTCTGCCGGTCTTTTATTGGTTTTGGCACTTGGTGTTATATGCTGTATTGTTAATAGTTTATTTATTTTGTCGTGTATGTTACCAGTGTCCATCTTTTCTAAAGCGTCCTTGGTGTATCTGACCATTCGTTCTGCCCGCCCATTTGCTGCCGGATGAACGGGCGCTGTCAATGCGTTTCGGATTCCCAGTTCTGCGAGGAATTGCTCGAATGCCAATGCCGTAAATTGTGGCCTGTGGTCAGATACTATCAAGTCAGGTAGACTGCGGGTGTCGAAAAGTCTGTTTAGTTGTTTTGTAACCACCTCCGTCGTGGTAGATCGCATTAGGCTTACCTCCAACCACTTGGAGTAAGCATCTACTACGATCAAAAAAGTGTGCCCTTTCGTGGGTCCTGCAAAGTCTATATGGACCCTTGACCATGGGCCCCTTGACATTTCCCACTGAAGAGTTGGTGCTTTCGGCAGGTTTGGTCTGGATTGCTGACATTTGTCACATGTAGCCACCCAGGTTTCAATGGTTCTGTCTATCCCTGGCCACCATATGTAGCTTCTGGCTAGGGATTTCATTTTCACGATGCCCAGGTGTCCCTCATTCAACATGTGTAATTTTTTTTTTGTAAGCTGTCTGGAACTACCACTCTATCGCCCCATAGTATACATCCCTTTTGGGAGAATAATTCAGTTTGCTGGTTTTGGAACAGTTTAAACTGGTCACTGCTTTCTGTTTCCGGACACCCTTTTACCACCCAGTTCAAAACTCGCGCCAATTTGCCATCTTTGCTAATCTCTCTTGCAATGTCTGATGCAGTTGTTGGTAGGTTGGGCAATGTCTCTATTTGCAGGGTGGATGTAGTGGGTGCAGGGTCATCTTTGTAATCTGTTAAGGGGCAATGGCTTAGTGCGTCGGCATGCGAGTTGCATTTCCCTGGGTGATGTATTAGTTGGTAGGTATAGGCGGCAAGGAACTCAGATCACCTTGTCATCTGGGGAGACAGTATGTTGGGGGTGGCCTTGTTTCCTGCCAGGATCCCCAGTAGTGGTTTATGATTGGTGATGAGGGTGAAGTCCCTACCATATAAGTACTCGTGAAACCACTTCACGCCGGTAATCGCTGCAAGTGCCTCCTTGTCAAGCTGTCTATAATTTCTTTCTGCCTTTGATAGTGTTTTCGAGAAGTAAGCAGTTGGTGCTTCTCTCCTATCTGGCAGGGTATGGCTTAGTATAGCTCCAATGCCGAATGGAGAGGTGTCGTAGGTTACCGTTAGTGGTAGGGTCTCACTGTACTGGATGAGGACTGATTGTGATGTGAGGAGATCTTTTATGTTGCAGAAGGCAGCCTCTTCCCACTTGCCCCAAGACCAAACGGACGTCTTGTCAAGCAAGCTATGCAGAGGTTCTGCTGTTGTTGCCTTCTGTAGCAAAAAGACATTGTAGAAATTGATTAGTCCCAGAAAGGCTTGTAATTCTGCCTTATTTTGAGATCTTGGGGCTTCCTTTATTGCTTTTATTTTTTTGTGGGTAGGGTGAATACCGTCTTTGTCCACCAGATATCCCAGGAACTCAAACTTTTCAGTGCATAACTGGCACTTTTCTTTTTTAACTTTAAGTCCTGCATTTTAAAATTTTTGTAGGACTTCTCTGAGTTGGCTTCTCAATTGTCTTTTGTCTTTGGCTTCTACCAACACATCATCAAAATATGACACGACTCCTTTAATTCCTTGGAGTAACCGTTCCATTAAACTCTGGAACACCCCTGGTACCACACTGACTCCAAATTGGAGCCTTTTGCAATGGAAAGCCCCCCTGTGGGTCACGATAGTTTGTGATTCCACAGTCTCAGCATCGATGGGCAGCTGTTGCTATGCTTGCACCAAGTCAATCTTTGCAAAGACTTTTCCTCCCCCGTGTGAGTGTAGGAGGTGCTGTACCACCAGGACAGGGTATGCACTTTGTTGCAATGCATTGTTATGTGTCTCTTTATAGTCCCCACAAATTCTCATGGACCCATCTGGTTTGATTGGGGTGACTATTGGGGTCTCCCAACATGCATGATCGATTGATTCCTGGACCCCTTGTGCGATGAGCTTATCTAATTGTTCGTCTATTTTTGGTTTGAGGGCAAATGGAACTCGTCTTGGTTTGAGACGGATTGGGACAATATTGGGGTTCAAGCTAAATGATATTGGGGACCCCCGGTACTTGCCTAATTTTCCGTCTAACACTTCTTGGAATTCCTTCATAAGCTCCTCTTCCCAGTCTGTTTTCTCAACATGGTTGATGCCCGTTACCTCGATCCCTAATGGCGCGAATTATTCCAGACCCAGCAGGCTTGGGTGGTCTCTGTCGACAATAGTGAGTGGAAGTACTTTTCCCTGCCTTTTGAAGGTTACATGGAAGTGTCCAATTCCTATTACGGGGATTCTGTTCCCTGATAGACTTTAATGGTGAGTCTCTGGTTCTCCAGCTCTTGTTTCTGTAAGCTGGGCACTAACCTCTTAATTGTGTCCCAGGACACCATGGAGAGGTATGATCCGGAGTCCACCTCCATTCCACATGGCCTGCCTTCGATGCTGACCTGCACGTGTATTTTTCTTGCATCGGAGTTGTCTGAATGGCCGATTATGACCATTTGATGGGTTTCTTCCCGTCGTCTGGTCTCGCTAAAACCGCTTGCTTTGGTTTTCGCGGTTCCACTGGTTCTCTGTGAATCTGTCTCGGTTTCTGGGAGGCATATTGTTGCGTCGTCTTGGGCTGGAGTTCCGTTTGCTGTGGCAGACCTTGGCAATATGCCCCCGTTTTTCATCTTACTAGCAAATGGCGTCTAAAAACCGTCACTCAGAATGGGGGTGGTCACCGCCGCAACCGGCGCACTGGAAACCTGACTTACAACTTCTCCGCCAGTCTCGCTCTGCTTGCAATCTGTGGATCTCCTCTTCCTCATCGTCAGTGTTGGGTGATAGATCGATGTCCTCGTGGTGAGCCATTGTTGCTTTGTGACCAGTTTCAGTTCATTTTTTGGGAAGATATGTTGGTCTCCGATGTTGTTGGCCAGTCCCTGGCATTCATTTGTTGCATCTTGGCCACTGATTTCTTCATGGCTTCAGCTGCGGTGGCTTCAGCAATGGCTTCAGTAACTGTAATGTCTGCCCAAACCATTAGCCTGCTCTGGAGCATGGGGTCTCTGAGACCGAGGACCACGCGGTCCCTCGTCCATGTCTGAAAAGCCACACACACCTCCGTCCCTTTGATCCTGACATTAGAATTTGTGTCACCGGATCAGGTTGGGCACGGCTGGGGCATAGTGATTCCAAAGTAATCAATCTAGATCTGGCCAAGTCATCTCCTTCACGTCCTCTGGCTTGGCCAACGCTTTGACCATCTTGAATACGTCTGGTCTCCAATGGGTCAGGAACTCAGCTCTCTTTCAGTGGTCATTTGCATCCTTAAAGCCCTGTCACACTGGCCAATGGATGCAAAACATTTGTAAAAAGGACACAGTGGATGAGAAAAATGTTCCATCCGTTGTTATCCACTCTCAAAAGTGCCCCTAATTTGCGTAACCAGAGCGGACAATACTGAAAGGAACAGATGGGGGGAGGATGTAGGGTGGATAGAAAGCGGATGTTCCACGGAAGCCTAGCGGATGGAAGCGGATGGGAGCAGATGGCACATCCGCAAGGCTTCCGGGGGACCACAGCAAAGTGGACGCGGAACGGATACAGCGGATGCAGAGCGGAAACCTAGCGGATGAAGCACATGCACAGCGGATGCAGAGCAGAAGCCAAGCGGATGCCTAGAGGAATCCTAGCGGATGCCTAGCGGATGCCGAGTGTTCAATGCACATGCATTGCATCAACCCCGTGGATATAAAGGGAAGTAGCTCCCAAGCAGGTCACCATTCAGAGAAAAGACCTGCTTCCAGACACATCTCCAGCCTGCCAGCCTGCCTGCCAGCCTTGGTGCCTGCCTGCCTGCCTGCCTGCCTGCCTGCCAGCCTGCCTGCCAGCCAGCAACCCCAAAACCATGGGGAAGAAGAGAAAGCCTCAGCCATCTGCTGCCAGCCCTGGCAAGAGGGACAGGGCCACCATCCCAAACCCTGGCCCCTGGCTTCTGCTGGGGCTTCTGCAGCCTGGATTTGCTCTTCTGGGGCTGGGGCTTCTGCTGCTTCTGCTTCTGGAGGAGCTGATGATGATGCTTCTGGCGGTGGTGCTTCTGCTGGTGCTTACTCTGCTGATGCTGCTTCTGGCGGTGGTGCTTCTGCTGGTGCTTACTCTGCTGGCACTGCTCCTTGTGCTGGTGATTCTGCTGGTGCTTACTCTGCTGGCGCTGCTCCTGGTGCTGGTGCTTCTGCTGGTGCTTACTCTGCTGGCACTGCTCCTCGTCCTGCTGGGCCTGCTGGTGCTCCTGGTCCTGCTCGTGCCCTTGGTCCTGCTGGTCCTGCTGGTGCTCCTGGTCCTGCTGGTCCTGCTGGTCCTGCTGGTGCTTACTCTGCTGCTGCTGATCCTGGTCCTGCTGGTCCTGCTGGTGCTGCTGCTGCTGCTGGTCCTTCTGGTTCTGCTTTTGCTGCTACCGTTTCTGCTGCTGGTGGTGTGGAGGAGCAGCCCCTACAGCATGGAAGCCCCTCTGATGAGGGCCCATGTGGTCCTGCCAAAGGGAGGAAGAGGCATACGCGAGAACGGGAGATGAGGCAATACAACATCGAAGAGGAACATGAGGATGAGGTGCTGGAGTGGCTGAGAGAGAATGAGTATCTATGGCGGAAGGGACACAGGCTCCATAGGGACACCAAAATGAAGCAGGCTGCTTGGAGAGAGAAGGCGGAGAGCCTGGGCTACACTTTGGAGGTGCTCCTTGGCTGGTGGAAACACATGCACACCTGGTATAGGAAGCTGTACCTCAAGAAATCTGGCCAGGCCGCAGTCAAGCTGCCGGACAGAGAGAACTATGTCATGGTCAAGTGCAGCTTCCTGGAGGGTGAGATCCGCCACCGAGGAGCAGCCCCTCTCACAACCCTCTCTCTCAGGCAGCCTGCTGAGAGCCAGTCCTCTTCCGGCAGAGAGTCAGCTCCTGTCTCCAGGCAGGTGTCTGTGGAGCGTGCCACGATGGAGACCCCCCCAACAGCTGTACTAACTGAGGCGGAGCACGTGGAGGACCCCCTGATGCAGTGGGAGAAAGGAGACGGCACTTCCACCACAGGCCAACCCACATCCACCCCCAGCTCCGCCTCCACAGAAATGCAGAGAAGCAAACCAGAGGGACAGAGCCACACTGTCCTGCTGGAGATAAGAGACACCATCAGGAGCAGCGTAGATCACCTCTCTCAGCTGGTACACACCAACTCCTCATCCTCCAACCACAAGCCCTTCATCACCTATGTCAACCAGACCCTCACGGACATGGCGGAACTCCAGTACCAGGTGGTGAAGGACAGGATTACCGAGCTGCTTCACAACCCTCCAGACCCAGATGAACCTGCTCCCACCCAGTCCAGGTCTGCTCCTCCACCCCAGGTGATGTCACTCCCATTCCACGGCTTCCCACAGGTCCTCACCTACCAAGGCTATGGTTACCAGGAGGTCCAGCAGCACAGGCAGCAGCCCTTCCCAGTCCAGGAACAGGTTCATCGGACGCCACCGTTGCCACCGGTTCCACTGATGCCACTGATGCCACCGACGCCAGTCCTCACCCAGCTGCAGACCAGACAGCCCCACTACACTGCTCCTTCCTCCACCCCACAGCCAAGCCTGGCCTCAGTACATCTGTCATCGGTACTGGGGCTGACACCCCATGTCATGGAGATAGGGGCTCTAAACATCACGGGGCTGAGCCAGCTGTCTGAGAGCTTCCTAAACACACCGTCCCCTGTTGTCCTCTCAGGGCCAGGCACCCCAGTGGCGCTTCAGACCAGCACTCCAGCAGCAGCCACCTCCACAGCACCAGGACCCTTCACTCCTGAGACTGGGCATACCTCCGAGTGACCGAGAAGAGTGCCAGAGACTGGGTGGCTATCTGTTGACTTTATTTGGACCCTTGAATTGGGTCATTTTTCTTTTAAAGCTTGTTATTAACAAAGATTATCTTTGCTTCACACACTTGCTTCATTTATTTTTTTCAATAAAGTCTTGGTGGAAACTTTTAGAAATGGTTTAAGCCTTTGCATGCTTGTGGGATGGGTTAAGATAGCAGTGGGATGGGCAGGGATACCTTTGGGATGGGTAATAGCTGTGGGATAGATAAACCTCCAGTGCAAGCATATTGGGACTGTATGATCCACCCTCCCAGGTGCCACACCTATGGCCCTTCATTATCAATAATAATGTAATCATTCATCCACACATGTCAACATAAACACAACTCTTTATTAAATGCCCTGTTCATTGTAGGCCCACCCAACATACATGGCACAATCTCATCCATGTGATGAGAGAGGCTGAAGGAAGCATCCATTAATCATTGATCATCCTGTCTTGCCACTCCACTGCTCCAGCTGGGGAGTTGCACCAGTGTCTCAGGAGGTTGTGCTGCTTCTTCCCTTATGTGAGGCTCTGTTGGGGCCTTGCACATCCTCAGTGTCTATCAGGTTTCACCCTTGCCTCCATTCCTCAGGCTCCATGTCCCCATTGCCTTGTTGGAGGTCCACGAGCCTGTTCTGCAAGACTGGGTAGCGGGTGTGCATGAGATTGTGCAGGATGCAGCAAGCTTCCACGATCCTCCTCACGGTCTCTGGGCGATGCTGCATGGTGGTGAGAAGTACCTGGAACATGTTGGCCAGGATGCCAATGGCGTTCTCCACCACCCGCCTTGCCCTGGACAGCCTGTAGTTGAAGATCCTCTCTTCACAGGTGAGGAGTCTGGAAGTGTAGGGCTTCATGATGTAGGTTGTGAGGGAGAAGGCCTCATCACCCATGATGAAGTAGGGCACATCTTGTGTGGTGTTGGGCAGGGGGTCTGGATCTGGGAAGCCCATGATGGGGTTGTGTTCCAGCCCCTCCTTGAGGTCTCTGGCGTTGTATACCGGGCATCTGAAGCTGATCCGTTGCCTGAAGCATCGATGTACATGAACTTGTAGTCAGCATCAACCATGGCAAAGAGGATGATGCTGAAGAAGCCCTTGTAGTTGAAATAAATGGACCCCGACGTGGCTGGAGCTTTGCAGGCCACGTGCTTGCCATCTATGGCTCCAACGGTGTGGGGGAACTTCCACTTCTGATACCACTGCTCTGCAACTTTCTTCCAGCCTTCTTCAGTGGAGGGGCACTGGAGGAGCTCCTCCAGGTATTCTTCGATGATGGCCTGCACCACTTCTCTGACCACAATGCTGATGGTGTTGTGTGGCACCCTCCAGCCGTACTGCATGCTCCTGTAGGTGGTCCCTGAGGCCAGGTGGTGCAGAGTCAGTGCCACCTTGAGCCCAGGGTCCAGGCTGGGCCGGAAGTTGGTGCTCTGCTTGGTCAACCTGGGTGTCAGCCGCTGCACAACTTCATCAAACATGGCTGGAGGCATCCTCATGAAGTTCTGGAATGCCCGAGTGTCTTCGTTCCTCAGCTCCACCATCAGAGTACAGTCTGTACTCTGCTCTTCTCCCGATCCATCTTTGGACCCAGATGCTTCTTGTCCACCTCCTTTTCTTCCCATAGTACAGTTGAAAGAACCTTAGATGGCTTCGCACTGTTGCAGAATGATGGTGGCTACCAAAAGGAGTGTGTTACAATCCATGGTGGACATCAATGGATGCTGTGGAAGAGCAAGATCCAGATGAAGGCTGCAGAGGTCTGCACAGCAGGGCTGCTGGTCTGAAAGTGAGATCCAGTTGAGTTGCTCCCCCTTTTTACAGGCAATATAGGTTTTCCCCAAGGTGTCCTTCTGCATCCTCTAGGCATCCTCTAGACATCCTTAATATCCGAGATAGGTCCCCTCTGCGAACATTTTTTCCATTTTAAATGCTTTCTTTGCAAGCTGCATCCACTTTCATCCTTTCTCTGTCCGTACTACTAATGCTGCATGTCCGTTCCGTGTCCCTTTCACTTCCTCCCTGTATCCGCTTTCCACTGGAGCGGATTTGAGCTGCGCGGATGCACAGCGGATGCCTAGCGGATGTAGCGGACGCGTAATGGATGACGACGGATGCAGAATGGATGTTCCCCGTATGCGTTGCAGATGCAGAACGGACGCGTTGGATACATTTTCCGCTCAAAAAGTTTTGAACAGCTCAAAACTTTTTGAGCAGATGGAACCTCAGTCGACAGATGCTGGATGGATAGAAAGGATAAAAAACTGACTCAGTGAGTACAGAACGGAAGCAACGCGTTAACCAACAGATGGCAAGTGTTTCTCTCTGTTTTACATCCTCTTTCCATCCGTTGGTGCAGTGTGACATGGGCTTTAAGATTGTTGCTCTCAAGGAACATGAGGAATCTATCAATGTAAGATTTCCAGTTCTCAGTTGCCTGGTCGAATGGTGTGAGTGGCGAGTTGCTGCCGGCCATCTCGTCGGTTGTTCAGCTTGTTTGCCACATGCCCAACTGGTCTCTCTGTCTCAGTATCCCATTCTTGTCGCCAGTGTAGAAGCACGGGAGATCAGGAGACAGGAGACCAGTGTAACTTCAGCTCTTTATTCAAGGTATAGATCTGTGCAGGCTTCAGCGAGCCATGGCAGCTCTTAACGAATGCCACAGTAGGAATGGATAGAAATTGACAGACCTACTCCAAGACTCCACATACAAACCTATAAAAATGGATCCAACCACATATCTGGAAAAATTAACCAAGAAGAAAATAATAACTAGCCACATAAACAAAGAGATGCAAAACAGACGATCATCCCAAGAGAAAAATCTTCTAAATGCCCCAAACTATACGGCCTCCCAAAAATACACAAAGAAGGCATACCTCTCAGACCCATAGTCATCTCCAAAGGAGCACCACTACAAAACCTAGCTAAACACTTAGCAAAACAACTATAGCCCCATGCTGAAATCACAGCTTCACATGTACAAAACTCATACCACTCATTAGAAATGATCAAAGATCTACACATGGAACAAGAAGATCTGCTTGTAAGTTTCGATGTGGTTTCGCTATTCACTCAAGTCCCAATAAAAGAAACTCTTGAAATCATCAAAAATAAATATCAACCAGCTAAACACCTCATAGAACTAACAGAACACTGCTTAACCAACACATATTTCATATACAAAGCACAAAGATACAAGCAAATTGAACAAGCCCCCATGGGATCACCACTGTCACCCGTCATTGCAAACCTTTTCATGGAAGAATTCAACTCCAGAGCCCTGGCTAATGCCACCTACAAATCCAAACTATGGTTAAGATACATCGATGACACATTTGTGATTTGGCCCCATGGAAAAGAAAACCTAAACAATTTCCTAACACACCTAAAAGGCACACACCCCAAAATCAACTTCACCATGGAAACAGAAACAAACAAACAACTACCATTCCTAGATGTACTAATCTACAAAAAAACAGATGGCACACTAGGACACACTATATACCAGAAGAAAACACACACCAACCGCTACCTCAACGCCCAATCCAACCACCACCCAGCACAGACAAACTCCGTGGCAAAAACGCTAATTGCCAGAACCAAACGCCTGGCAGACAAGACACATATAAAGACTGAACTATGCACCCTGACTAAAGTACTGACAGCCAACTGCTTCCACAAAAGCAAAATCACTGGCTTGATCCATAAAACACACTAAAACATAATAGCGACCTAGAAAATGAACAGACCTATGGAACAGCTGTCTTGCCCTACATAAGAGGTACTACAGACAGTAGTACATCAAGACTGCCTTCAAAACAGACAGAAAAAGAGCAGCCATCCTTAAAAACCCCAAAGATAAAATTGACCTGGAAAACCAAGGCATATACGAAGTTCCCTGTTCATGATGCCCGGCCACATACTTTGGACAGACCAACAGAAGAATAAGTACCTGCCTGGATGAACACAAAAATTCAGTAAAAAAGCTGGAACACACCTCCTCACTAGTCCAACACATGAAAAACACAGGTCACAACATCAACTTCAATGGCACCAAAACCCTAGCCACTATAGAAAACCCCAGCCACAGAATTATCAGAGAAGCCATTGAGATTGAAAAAAGACCTCGAAGCATGAACAAAAGAGATGATTCCACCAAATTGTCAATCATTTGGAAGCCTGCACTCTCAAACAAAAAAATCTCCACACCACAAGCCAGGCAAACACCTGTGCACAAACAGACTCCCCCTGATACCTCCAGTTCATACACACCCCAACCAAGCACCCAGATGAATCCTAGCTTCCTAACAAATGACAGCTGTCCATTTACTCGGAGCCAAGCTGCACTAAAAGTCTCCAATACAGGAACACAATGTTGCCAGCCAATCAAGACACAAAAAAAGCCACAAAACAGACAGAAGATATTGGAAACACCAATCAAGCAGAACACAGCAAACTCCAAGACCAATAAACACAGACCAAGACTTCCAACCAATCAGGATGAATTTATCCTTAGTCACAACAAATATATAAAATCCCATTAGGTCCAGATTAAAAAAATATAACTAAATTTTATAATTATTTACTAGAGACAGAATTAGAAGAGGAAGTAGTCAAAGGCAACATGGTAGCTTGGAGCAGAAACATAGGACGTAGCATTACATTATTAGAATGGGAAAAGGTTTGGACAAGGAATCATAAAATTACAAGATCAGCAGCATATAAAGAAAACGCCAATAAAATATTTTATAAATGGCATCTCTCACCCTTGAGAATAGCGAAAATGTCTCCTAACATGAATCCGAATTGCTGGAAATGTAAAAAAGAAACAGGGAACATTTTTTTCATATGTGGTGGTCCCGTACTGAACCGCAAAGATACTGGCATAAAATAAAAAAATGGTTAGAGGAAATAACGGCAGAGCAAATTGAATTAAAACCAGAATTCTTCCTATTGGGGATATTAATAGACAAATTCCTAAAAATGTCAAATATATAATACTTCATATTCTTACTGCAGTCAGAATAACCTTTGCACAGTGTTGGAAACAAGCAGACATTCCAACAAAGGAGATGGTTATACAGAAGATAACAGCCTGTGCAGAGATGGACAAGTTAACCTTAGTACTTAAGGAAAAAGAAACATCAGAATATTATAGAAGCTGGGGATGCTGATATGATTGGATAGAACAAAAATAGAAAATATATGAGTAAATAATGTAAAATGTAAATCATAATTATATATTTGTAATAAGATGTATTTGTAAATGTATCACCAATATTGATAAGAGACAAGGAACTATAGACTGTCGATAGTAGAATTGTTAGTTTTTTAATCATTTTCTTTTTTTCTATTTCTTTTCTTTCTACTTCTGTATATTGTGTTTGTTTGATATTTTGGTTTTGTAATCAAAGTTTGTTTTAAAAAAAAAAGAAATCAAAATTACATCTGAAGAATTCCTGGCTTCTTGGAAGAGATCAGGTAATTGTTACCCTCTTAGATTGTTGAAAGGAATCTTTAAAAAAATAATTCAGTATAACTTTTCTGTCTTCCATACATCCTTCAGCTATACTGAATGTTTTTTTAAAAAAACTCTCTACTGACCCACAGCCAATCAGTCGTGCAATATTCTGTAGGGAAAGATAAGAGGTGTCAGATTGATGCAAATAATTTTATGACATTATTACACAAGATTCATGCATTTTTGCATTTGTAACATCATATGCATAACCCAAAACACAATGCTGCAATGTTGTTTTTTCTGATGAAAACCAGGAAAAATGTGCTGATGTCTGAACAGGTCCTTTCACGCTATACCTGCCACCATGCCTAATTCTATTGCAGTTTGCCTTCATTTAATGCCTTTTAAAATAAGTGATACCTTTGGTTGTTCTTTTAGGAAGTAACATTGAAGCAACCCCAGATATGGTGCTGCATTTTTGGCCTCCACACCTCTTTGTGGCCTCCGTACACCCCGTTTTTGGCCTCCATGCACCCCATTTTTGTTTTTCTTATTCAATCTGACTTTGGCTTATGGATTTCCTGTCTGGCCACTCACAGAGGGTCAGATTAGGTAATCATATCTCTTCAGCTCTGATTCTTAACACTGGTACACCACAGGGTTGTGTGTTGAGTCCCTTACTCTATTCTCTTTATTCGCATGACTTCATTCTCACTCATGCTAGTAATACTATTACTAAATTTGCAGATGATACAATAGTGGTGGGACTCATTTCCATGAGTCTGCCTACCGAGACCGGGGATGAGTCTGCCTACCGAGATGAGGTGGACCAGTTGTTTTCATGGTGTGGAGACAATAACTTGGTCCTCAACACTTAATGCTTATTATGGACTATAGAAGGAACAGATCAGACATCCAGCCCTTGCTTATGAATGGAGACCGAATGGAGCAAGTGGCCAGTTTTAAGTTTCTGGGTGTTACCCTAAAAGAGAATCTGACCTGGGGTGCTCACATTGCAACACTGGTCAAAAGGGCCCAGCAGATATTATATGACCTGAGACTTCTCAGAAAACAACAACTAAATGCTGGTGACCTTCTACTGCTGCACCATAGTGAAAATCTTAAGGCCCTGTCACACTGCCCAACAGATGCAAAACATTTGTAAAAAGGACACAGCAGACGAGAAAAATGTTCCATCCGTTGTTATCCGCTCTCAAAAGGGGCAAAAATTTGCATAACTAGAGCGGATAACACGGAAAGGAACGGACGGGGGGAGGATTCAGGGCGGATGGAAAATGGATGCAGAGCAGAAGCCTAGCAAATAGGAGTGGATGAGAACAGATGGCACATCTGCTAGGCTTCCGGGGGACCTCAGCAAAGAAGACGCGGAACGGATACAGTGGATGCAGAGCGGACGCCAAGTGGATGAAGCGGATGCACAGCGGATGCCTGCCTGCCAGCCTCCCTGCCAGCCTTGCTGTCTGCCAGCCTTGGTGCCTGCCTGCCTGCCAGCCTTGGTACATCCTTAATATCTGAGATAGGTCCCCTCTGCGAACGTTTTTTTCCATTTTAAATGCTTTCTTTACGAGCTGCATCCACTTTCATCCTTTCTACGTCCATGTTACTAACACTGCGCGTCCGTTCCGCTTCCTCCCTGCATCTGTTTACCGCTGGAATGGATTTGAGTTGTGCGGATGCACAGCGGATGCCTAGCAGATATAGCAGATGCGTAACGGATGCAGAACGGATGTTCCCCGTATGCCTAGCGGATGCAGAATGGACGCATTGGATACATTTTCCGCTCAAAAGTTTTGAGCAGCTCAAAACCTTCTGAGCGGATGAAATGTCAATAGATGGATGCTGGATGGATAGAGAGGAAGCAAACGGAGGCAGTGAGTACAGAACAGATGCATCGCGTTAACCAACGGATGGCAAGTGTTTTTCTCCATTTTACATCCTCTTTCCATCCGTTGGTGCATTGTGACAGGGGCTTTAACTTACTGCTGCACCTCTGTATAGTTTGCCAATTGCACAGTGGCAGATAGGACAGCACTCCAGAGGATTAATGTCATTGCCCAGAAGATCATTGGTTGCCTTCTCCCCTCTTTGGAATAGCTCCCACTGCCTTAAGAAAGTTCAAAACATTCTCAAAGATCCATCTCACCCTTTTTTTAACCACAGAATATTAAAAAAAAGAACAAATAGGCTGAAAAACAACTTTGATTCCAGGGTAGTAGCTCTGTTGAATTCTACTGTATAATGCAGTGTTGGTGCAGTGTCAGGGGTTTGCAATTCAGTGTGTGGAGGGTGAAGAATGTGCACTGAAGATGGTGTTTGGTTTTGTTGTATGAGGTGCAATGACAATAAACTAAACTAAACTAAACTCCATGTGTGTCACTTTCAGCCCATTCTGATCCCCGCCAATTGGAATGAGCCAAAAATGGGGCATGCAGAGGCCAAAAACAAGATATGGAGGCCGAAAATGGGGTGCATGGAGGTGGCAATAGGAAATAGGAGATGGCAATCCCTGCAGCTTGAAACAGCTGATCATTGGGAGGCCGATCCAATGAACAATCAGCTCCTTGTGCTAAATCAGGCTGTGCTGAAGCTGACCAGGCTGTTTGCTGTTTTCTGCAAAGAGGCAAACTGCTGGGAGGCAGGGGGTGAAGTGTGGGGGCTGGCGGGTGGGCAGGGCTTCAGCAATATTCACTGTATAAGAGGCACAGATATTTTACACCCACTTTGGGGAAGAAATGTGTCTTATACACTGAAAAATATGGTACTTGTGAACTGTTTAGTGGTTAAAAAAAAAATCGAATAAAAAGCCATTTTAAACATTAGTAGTAATGCACTAATGGTATTAAGGAACCTGATCTATCACCACTAAGCAGTAAGGCAAGTTTGGCAGAAATCCCTGACAAGTAATATGCCTTTAAAATGGCTTTTGGGTGTAGATTATTATTTCTTCTTTGTCCAAATGCTGATGGCATTTAGACAATTATTTTTAGAGTATTATTTTCAGACTTTTAATTTGGGACCCTAATTTGCCTTCCTTTAAAAAAAAAAAGTAATCATTGTATGCTAAGCTGATGAGTATTTTAAACCTATATTTAAAAATCTGGTTTGCTTTTTCTGTTCTGCCTTGTGTGAGTTGGTTTCCAATTCATGACATACTTCAATTATATTTTATTATTGTGATTATTAGATTATGTCTGAATGCTGTCCTGAAATCACTTTCTCCTATAAAGGGGCCTAAAAGACCTCTTCAATAAATAAAAATGCCAGAGTGTGACATAACTGCTAATTATTAATATTGCTTTTCTATGTTGGCATTTTTTGAAATCTTCTCCAGAGTTTTTGAGTTGGCTTGTTTTTTAAAATAAATATTTTAATTAAAGTTCTTTTAATTCATTCATTTGCTTCTTATATTTTTAAACAAAATGAAGCCTTACTGATATTATATTTCCCTTGAATTGCTGATAAGGACTGCATATATCTTCAATATGTATATACCCTGGCTTCACTTATATGACTGCTCCATTTAAGTTGATCCATACAAAATTCACTTTTGAGGCAATAGCCTCTTTGTGCATTGGCAAAAAAAAATCATACAATAAAATTTCTCAGTTAATCATGCCATTAGGTTCTGTCCCCATTCTTGTATACCAGTGGCAAGATTGACACTAAGGAAGACATTTTAAAAAAAAAAAAAAATCATTTCTGAATGAAAGGCCTACAGAAAATTTACTGGAAAAGCAAGAGAACCTATGATAGTTCTATGAAATTGTACTGGAAAAAAAATCAATCTTTTGATAGCCTTCTAATAAATTAGAAACCCATAATAATACTATTTTGACATTTCTGTTTCTGTCTTAATTCTAGTTCTCAACAACCCTTTGAAACCATAATTAATTCTCACAATAGCAGAAGCAGGGAGCTATTAGGCAACATCATTCTTTTTAATGTGTTGCCTTTGGCCGCAAACAGAGTGTGTGTGTTTAGGATTACAATGTTGCAAAAATCCCAATATCTGACTTTAAAATCAAATTTAATGCTTAGGAACATATCTAAGGAATATCGCTAGCAAGATGGGAGTTTTGTTGCAGCCAGAACCAGTGCTGCTTGTTTGCACGTGAGGAAAACATTGAGTGGGAAAACAATAATGCAAAAGCTCATAAAAATTGGAATACTGGTAATCCTTAGAAGCTTAGCTTGATATTTTTAAAATGTAGGATACAGTTCTGTGAGGGAGAAGAATAATTTCCTTCTCCTCCTCCTCCTCATCTTATGTGAAATAATAATAAGAAAGTGTAAGCCTTTGAGGCAAGACACCAGAGTTCTCACATTCCTTTAATTTGAAAAAAATGGTATTACAAAAATGGCAATTAAGGTTGACTGACAAGTAAGGCAAAAGGGGAGGGAAAAGCCAACATTTCCATTTCTGTGGGTTTAGGAACAAAAACAAAACAGTACTCAACCTTCAGGTTCTCTAGTTGCAACCAATTAAAGGAAAAGCAACTTAGTAATCATCAAAGAAGGTGTGTAGATGTGTGTGTGTGTGTATGTGTACACACACACACACACACACACTTCACGAGAATTTCCATAACTGAATGACGTGATCACAAAGTGACAGAATGCATTGCTTAGCATGGCAACCCAGGTATTTTCCATTGCCATTGTAAACTGAGATTTATGGGTCATTAAGTGAGTAGCTTAACCATTCCAGACGTGGTCCCTCACAGTCCCAAACCTCATAAGAGACTGCTTCCAATGCCCCCTATCTCTCCTCCATCTCTGCCCTTTTGCTCACCCTGCATCCTATCATATGGCTCTGGTACTGCTTTCCACATCCATGGAAGTTGTAATATTTCAGCCCAGTTCCAACCAGTTACCCTTGCCACTCTGCATTAGTGAGACACCTGCCAAGGGGTCTATGATGTCAGCATATCCAACTCACCATGGCCAACTGACCACAAGAAAACATGGGCAGCTCACTATGGGACAATTTGCCATGGGTCAAAAGTAATACTAATATCAAAGAAATGGTAGAACAGAACCATTAAAAAATGATACAGAAGGAGGGACAAAATGAAACATGAATTAAAATTATTTTTAAATTATTTAAAATAATTAAATTGAACTGTTGAATTCTCCTGCAGCAAGTTGTCCTGTCGTCAGTTCTCCCTTGGCAAGTTGTAAGTTGGCCAGGGTAAGTTGGCCATGGTGAGTTGGCCTTGGTGAATTGAACATGGTATGTTGGCCATAGCGAATTGGCCATGGTACATTGTTCCATTCCATCTGGCAAATAATGTCTGGCTTGACTGCTAGGCTGGATTGAGGCTGAGAAAAGGAAGGAGAAAGGGAGGGAGGGAAGGAAGGAAGGAAAAGAAAGGAAAGGAAAGGAAAGGAAAGGAAAGGAAAGGAA
>BLBF01000020.1:23002254-23019449 GCA_015471245.1 Laticauda colubrina | reverse complement strand
AGGAAAGGAAAGGAAAGGAAAGGAAAGGAAAGGAAAGGAAAGGAAGGTAGGTTATCCATTTAGTCATGTCCAACTTTTAGTGATTCTATGGGCCAGGTTTCTCCACATCTTCTAATCTAACACTACAACTCTTTGAGTTGTTCTATGGTGTTGGGGTAGGGTTGGTGTTAGCTTTGATAGTATCCATCCACTGTGTTCTTTGGCAGCCTGGTTTCCTTTACTTCCAAGCATAGTTGCTTTGTCCAGTGAATTTCCCTGCGTGACATGGTCAAAGTAATTGAGACATTGTTTGGTAGTTTTGCTTTCCAGTGACACGTCTGATGTTACATGCTCCAATACCTGTTTATTAGTCATCTTTGCAGTCGAAAGAGAAAGAAACACCACCCCAGATCCAAATCTGCCAAATAATTCCCTTTTGCTCTGGTGCTTGTTCTTTCTTTTTCTATTTGCAATGCAAAACCCAGCTCCAGCCTGGCCAGGAGCATGGCACAAAGAGACTTTTTGGCTTGGTGCAGCTTTGGAGTAGCCTTTTAGCAGCAGTAGGAGCAAAAAGAATGTGAAGTTCAGCTTGGGTGGCAGAGCATGGCATGGCAAGGAGTTTGGTCTAGTGGTTAAGGCACCAGCCTAGAAAGCAGGAGACCATGAGTTCAAGTTTCATTTTAGGCATAAAATCCAGCTGAGTATTCTTGGGCCAGTTACCCTCTCTCAGCCCAACCCACCTCAAAGGGTTCTTGTTGTTGTGAGAAAAATAGGAGGAGGAAGGTATGTTGGATTATGTTACCAAACTTGAATTATTTGTAAACATAATAAAGGATACAAATTATATAAATAAATAATAATAAGATTGTCAGGTGGAGGGAATTATGTCCCTGTGGCCATGTGGGCAGGCAGCCAAGCATCTAAATTTTGATTATTGAGGTCACTGCAACAAACCTATCTTTGGTCATGGGACACAAGTCCCTTTGTTCAGCACCGTGGTAACTTTGAACAGCCACAGAATAAATGGTGATAAATTGAAGACTATATGCAGAGGATGGAAAGGGACAATTACATCCCGATTTTGACATGAGAGGGAAAAATGGAAGATGCTATGTGGCAGGATATCAAAGGGGAAAAATGCAGGCCAAAACTAGAATGAAAAATAAAATCAAATTAAATCTTATTTTTTTGTACAGGGTATTTACAATTGGTGAAGTAAACTAATTTCTATTTAATTCTTCATTGATCAGCCATAATCTAATCACACTGGGCATGGTTTAACCACTAATTAGGTGGGTCAAGGGATGAGAGTGGACTTGTTCAAATTATTCCATTCATTTTGAGAAATCAACTCTCTAATTATACACCTGAAATAGAGCACTCTGGTCACAAAAATATACAATATATATTGTATATCTCTGAAAGGAAGATGATGTTAATTTAGAACAATTTTTCTACAAAATGAAAAACTGAATTTAAAAAAAATATGCCACCTTCTCTTATTCATGAATCGGATCCATCTTTCTCATTTTATAGATAAATTACACAGGAGTAAAACCTACTCTTTCATACTAATAAATATAGTATCTACATTCAGGAGCAATCAGGAACAAACACAACTTCTACTGAGTTATTTCTGTAGCTGTAGTAAATTTTTCCAAATGTTAAGTCTAGTCAACTTTTCAAGTGAATCAACAAACTATTGAGTCAAGTGAGTCAACTCTTGAAATAGGAATATATTTTCTTCACATTTTTTTCTTGAAAGGATGTAGGTTAGCAATTATTTCCTTTCTGTACCAATCCACATTTTGGGACATTGCTAGTACATATGGTTGTAAGATAAAAATTGAAATTAAATTATAAATAAATTAAAAAGTGAATGTCTAGAATTGCTAATCAAATGAAAATGTTTGCTTTTTAAGGCTTATAAACCACTTTAGATGAGACTAACTCCTGGACTTTTGATCACAGGTGGAGTTTAGGAACAAAACCTTATTTTCTTTTCGATTTTCTTATCTTATTTTCACTTGTGAATTTGTCAGCTCCTAAAGTTCTTAACATTAGATACCCTAATAGTGCAATTCTGGGTTATTAATTTGGGAATTGGCAAAATTACTTTTCAATGTATATTTATTACATATGAATGCACTGTTAGATTACATTTCCTGTTTCTCTCCCAGTTATTTT
This sequence comes from Laticauda colubrina, assembly GCA_015471245.1. Lineage (NCBI taxonomy): Eukaryota > Metazoa > Chordata > Lepidosauria > Squamata > Elapidae > Laticauda > Laticauda colubrina. The sequence continues at coordinate 23,017,283 of BLBF01000020.1, read as the reverse complement.
CATACAAATATAATGAATTATAATTAAAGAAACTCATATACATTCTTTCAACCATTGCATGGATAAATATAATCCTTTGAGTCCGTCTCTTAGAAAAAGCTCATTTAAATTGCCTACCACCGAAAAAGATATAACTAAAAAGCTTGATCATATTAAATATTAGAAGAATTGTAACTGGTATATTAAAAAACCTTGGAAATCATTTTTACTAATCAGATAATTAGAAATCTATAAAAAAACAAGTTTTATTATTATTTTATTTTAGAAGCATCTATATCATGGCAAGGTATCTTAACCTCAAGAACAAGATTGCTTTTTTGTCAGATACAACATTCTCTTTACCATAGATTTATCAAAGATTTTAAAAAACTGCTTTAATAACTCTTCCATTTGGGAAATATTGAGCAAGCTGACATATATTGAAGTTTATTAATGGAAATTATTAACAGGTAGGCAGGTAAACAAGCAGAGGTGGGATTCAAATTTTTTTACTACCGGTTCTGTGTGCTTGGTGGGCATGATGTGGCTTGGTGGGTGTGGCTTAGTGGGCGTGGCGGGGAAGGATACTGTAAAATCTTCATTCCCTCTCCACTCCAGGAGAAAGATACTGCAAAATCCCTATTCCCTCCCCTTCCTGGGGATGGTTACTGCAAAATCCCATTCCCTCTCCATCCCATTAACCTGCTTCCCAGCTCCATTTTCTTGTACAGGGCAACAAAAGAAGACCCAGCTGATCAGCTAGGACTGGGAGGCAGAGAATAGATGGGGCGGAGCCAGTCAGAGGTGATATTTGCCGGTTATCCAAACTATTCAAAATTACCATGGCCGGTTCTCCAGAACTAGTCAGAACCTGCTGAATACCACCTCTGTGAGCAAGTAGAAAGCTAGGCAGATAAGAGGGAGAGAAAAATAGATGGTTTGTTACTATATATGTTTAATGCTTCCATATTCATGGACTAACCATGGACTAATTTCCATATAGTTTCATAAAGAATATCAGTTCATAAGATCAAATTAGTACTGTTTTCAGATCAACATTTCAAATCAAATTATGATTAGAATCAGTTTGTAGTCATTTTGTATATAAAACATGTGAAATAGTCACATGTGCAGCTGGAAATAGCTTGCTAAGGTATGATAAAAAGAGAAATGTCTTTATAATCTAGATTGCTGCCAATTGTTTTAGAGCAATTTCCATCATCCTTGACCAGGCTGTGAAAGATGCAGCATCTGGAATGCCTGATGCTGCTTTCCTCTAATTTGCATACCGACTGTCAAAAAAGGTAAGTTCATTGTCATCACTATTAGACATCATGTTCCCCTCTGCTTTGATTTGCTGATACAGTCAACATAGAGCATGAATTCCATCAAATTAGCCCCATTTTGTAGGTTGAGGATATCTCTAGTGACATGTGAATAAAAATATCATTTGAGGATGCCTGGCTCTATTCAAGTCAATGGCAAAGCTCCCAGTAGTTTCCAAGGACCAGCTTGGCATCTTTATTCAAAGCCATTCATTTATGTCTCGAAACATTTAGAAAAGTGCATTTTAATTCACAAACTTTATACCACCGGTCAATTCCAATGAACTCTGCTCACTTTTGTTTTCTCTTTAGAAAAATATTTCTGCCCCTGGTTTATCTTCAATAAAATGCTAATTTTATTGTAGTAAGTTTTCATTGCCACATGGGAGTTATTCTGAATATTTCTGCCTGGTTACTCTAGATTAGTGGTTCCTAAAGTGGGTGGTACCACTCCCTGGGGAACAGTAGGATGCCTTAGGGAGGTGCTAAGAGGCAAGGGGGCTGGCAGGGGGGGTGCTAAGAGGTGGCAGAGGGACATTTGAGGTGTCGGCCCTGCAAACTCACTGACTGCTGGCCATGCAGCACACTGACTGTTTCGTTGCTCCATAACCGGTGCCTCAAATGTGGAACCTGCACATGGCAAGCCTTGCCAAGCCTGGGAGGGAGAGAGGTGGCAGGTGGCAGAAAGAGGGTGCCTTAGCTTGCAGGCTGCCCTCTCCGGTGGAAGCGGTGGAGATGCACCAGAAGACCCAAAGCAAAACCCTCCCAAGGTGCACAGTGGAAAGGATGGCTGGTCCGGCATTAGGGGCCCCTTCCCTGGAGGAGAACAAGGGAGCACGCAGCGCCCACCAGGCCTCCGCCTCTCCAGCCAGCTAGGCTTGCGCACAGGATGTGGGTGGGTTGCAGCTGCGGCTCTCCAAGGTGCATGGCTCAGTTTGGTTCTGCTCTACGTGGCCGTCCCAGACCTAGAACCTAGTCTCCCTCTGCAGCCCAGTTCTTTCGACTGAGCCCTGCGCTTGCTCGCTTGCTTACTTTCCAAGCAATCGTTCCCTCTGCCTCCACCAGTCTGGGCGGCTTCTGCATGCCTTCCTCCTCCCAGGCAGAGCATAAAGATGGGCAGGATGTGTTCTATATGTAAAGTGGGTGACTCCAAATCCTCGTGTGTTTTCCGAACAAAACAGGATGCTTCATTGAAGTTGGGAGACTTTGAGCATGTGCAGAGTATCTACCTTTGCTTGGCCTGATGGAAGTGTACCTTGGTTTGAAGCAAAGAGGGTGAGGTCGGCTGCATCGCTGCCCCCGGGAGGTTGGCATTGCAAAATTGGATGCCAAAGGGGGCTGGAGAAGGGGCAGAGGGGCAGCTGCATTGAGGAGCAGGAAGATCTTAGCCATGGTTTATTCATTGACTAAGCTGGAATCAACAGCATGCTAAACTCTAAACCAGAATGGCTGGGTTGATATATTCAGCCTGTGTTTCTCAACCTTGGCAACTTGTGTGGACTTCAATTCCCACTCTGGCTTTGTTCTACTTTCTCAAAGTGCCACCACTATCGTATTCTTTCTTTCTGTCTGTCTGTCCATCCGTCCATCCATCCATCCATATATACATCCAAAAGTTCTGCCTGGCTTCCTGCCTACCTACCTATTTGCCTGCCTGTCTTTCTGTCTACCTACCTATCTACCAATATAGATCAATCAAACAATCTATCTGTCTGTCTGTCTGTCTGTCTGTCTGTCTATCTATCTATCTATCTATCTATCTATCTATCTATCTATCTATTTATCTATCTATCTATTTATCTATCTGTCCATCCATCCATTAAACTGTCTGTCTGTCTAACTGCCTTCCTGCCTACCTACCTAGCTGCCTGCCTACCTGTCTTTCTGTCTACCTACCTACCAATATAGATCTACCTACCTACCTACCTACCTACTTATCTACCAATCTACTTACCTACCTATCTACCTATGCATACATTCATCCAAAAGGTCTGCCTGTCTACCTGCCTGCCTACCAATGTATCTATCTACCAATCTATCTACCTACCTACCTGTCTCTCTCTGTCTCTCTCTCTCTATCCATCCATCCATCCATCCATCCATCCATCCATCCATCCATCCATGTTCGAAGCGCGAGTCCCAGAGGCACATTGGGAAAGTAAAGCAAAGCCAGTCTGGGAGGGAGGGAGGGAGAGAAAGAGAGAGAGAGAGAGAGCTGATGCATCAGATTGAAATGAGGCCTAGTTTAGGCTAAGGCCCTTTTCCACATTGAAAAATCTTTGCCAGCACATTGAAACATCTTTGGCTTCTATGAAAGGTTTTGTGGACAAAACATGGTCAAGACTATCAGAAGCTCTCACATTTTCTTGAGGTTTTAAACAGGATCCATTGGACCAGATCTTCACCCTAAAAATTACTTTTCTCCAATGTGTTACAGTGCAAATTTTGAAGAAGGCAAAACCAAAATGTACTGATAAGGAGAACACACACAGAGAGAGACACACACACGCACACACATACTCCCTTCTAAACCTGCTGGAGCAGGTGATTGGACTAGAATAGATATCTCATTATCTTTCTCCTCCCTCCCTCCTTTTTATTTCTTTTTCTTTCTGACCCTCTTTCTTTGTCCCATTTTCTTTCTTTCACTTTTCTCTTTCTTTTCTTTCTTCTCTCTCTCTCTTTTCTTTCTCTCTCTTTCCCTCTCTCAGACTCACCCCATTGACTTGACTTGCTTGGGTAGGTCCCTCCAGTGCAGTGGGCTCAATGGGATGGACCTGTAGGGCCGGCACCTAGAACAGGGCAGTGTCGGCATGTTTGAAAAGTAGAGCAAAGCCAGAGGTCAGTAATTTTTGCTGCAAAGAATCACAAAAGCTTCTGGGTTCTGCACAGGAAGAGACATACATGTCAATGCAATTCAGCAACATAAAATAAAGAGATGCAAATAAAACAAATCAACAAGAATCGGCAAAGAAACTCTGATGAGATTTTATTCACTACTGGAATCTAATCAAAGATGCTTTGCCGACTCTAGTGCAATGACCTGCTCCAGCAGGGTTAGAAAGGAGTGTGTTTGTATGTGTGTGCATGGCTGTCAAAACTCCAAAAACAGGTCAAGTAGCTCTGGGGAGGCCAGTCATAAATTAGAACACTTGCTAAACAACTGGCCATTAAGTGAGGACCACTTGTATTTGGTTTGTCAGTCACCTGACCATGCCCACCCAGTCACATGACCACCAAATCACACCTACCCGGTCATGTGACCAGCAAGCCCTGCCCAGCCAGCAAGCCAGGCCAGCCAGTCATGTGACCAGCAAGCCACACCCACCCAGTCACATGACTAGCAAGTCACACCCTCAAATTAGATCATGCCCACAGAAATTTGAATCCCACTCCTGGGTGGGGGGCACTAAGGATGAATTTGTAGCACCAAGGGGGCAGTGGACTGAAAAAGTTTGGGAACCACTGCCCGAGATCCTCTGAAGCAATAAAAACTTTCAAAATAGTGGATATATTTTAACCAAGTGGACGGCTAACAAAATAGCACAAGATCAAAGAATAATGCTGCAGACGAGGATAAGAGCAGTATTCTATGCACTGATAATGTAGATATGCCTCACTGTTATTTTCCTAACTGGAAGCTGTAGGCTATGACATTACTGCAGCTGAACTCATTTAAAAAGCAAAGGATACCCCTCCCTTCTTTTTTCTTTTTAACTCCTGAAAGATATTCCCCCCTTTTCCAAGTTTTGAGAAATAATACTGCAGAGGAATTTAAAGCTCTCAGAGCCCTGATTTTATCTTTTCTATAACACTTTTCAAGTGCAAACTTTTACCTCTAGTTCTGAAGTTAGATCATTATAATCATTGTGTTCACCTGATGCCCTAAAACAAGCATACAAGCAGAAAATATATTTACTAGTTTGGTCAGCAAATGTATTTAAGACTCCATTATTTAGCTATAATAATCAAACTACTACTTCAAAAAACCTAAGTTTGCTTGCTGGATGAAAAATATGTATAGGAAAAAGCATAAATGGTGAAAAGATTTATCAGTTTTGTTCAGGCACTGATTAATTTCAAGTGATTTTTTCTTTTCTTTTTCCAACCCTTTAATTCCTTGTTTTGGGTTGGAGTTAGGGCAAGTGAGTGAAGCTGAGCATTTACTGACAGGATTCCTTTCCTGATGCCTATGTGAAATTCACAGCAGATTTTTTTTCTTTGTGCTGTAACAGAGAAATGTCTGCTGCTGCATAAGATTGAACTCTGAACCTTTCAAGTGGAAGGCAACAATCTTCACCTCTAGGCCACTGTGTCACTTACACTCATCTGTTCTGATGTTAATCTTGTAGTTAATTGCTAATCAACACTCAAGTAAACAATACCCCAATCAAGGAACTTCCAAACAAGCCAACAGTAAGCAACCCAATCAAAGAATCTTTGTGACCACCTCAAACAATGTCAAGGGCAAGTCACTACCAGTAGAATATAAACTCAAAACAAACCCCACTCCTTACTAACTCAATGATATTACCTAGTTTGGGTTATGAAATATCTGCAAGAAAACAGCTAAGCTCAGAGAGCATCAATGACCTCTCATAGTGTAAAATAGAAAACAAAAACTTTAGGACACTTATTAAAATGTTATTCTTAGATAATAATGGAGCATGTGATTGTGAAATCTCAGCCATGAAATGTTATGCCATTATCATCTTCAATACCAGTAGTTGTTCAGAGTGACTTGTTTGTATGATCATAATTGCAACTTTCTGAAAATGATCACACGTTTTGATACATGCATGCATCTTTTTTTTCACCTACCCATGTTATCAACTACCCATGGCATCAAGTGTTTTCCACATGCAATTGAGCCTTCATATTATGAACACTATAGAGAACTTTGATAGCTCTAGAAATCATTTTCAACAAAAAATGTATTTGTTTCAGTCACCAATGTAGTCTATGAAACTGGAGACTTGCTTTCAGTAATTAATTTCATTTATTTTATTTTATTTTATTTAAAAAACACATTTTAAAGAGAACACCATCTTCCAATCTACTTCCATCTTACAAGGCAACTTAAAATAATTCATATAAAATTCATCTCATAAAGGAAATAAAGCAAAAAAATAAAACAGGTAAACTAAGTCATAGTTTAAAAGATATTCTGCTGCTGGAGTCATCAAGTAGATAAGACAAATTCTTGGCAGAGAAGGAAAGCTTGAATCAATTAAATGTGAAGTCAAATAATCCCAAAGTGAGGAAAGGATTTCACAACCTTAATGCTTTAATCAGATGGGATTTTTTTTGCACTAATCTACAGTTTCAGCAATGGATGGAATATAAAGAACAATACCGACAAGATCCTAGAAAATCTAAATTATCCAATACATTTACACACCCATCTTTGTTTGTCTGAATGTAGTGTAGGTGTTGAGTTCTCAAGAGATTTTTTAAAAAGAAAGGAAAAAAGAAAAAGAACAAGTCTATGTGTAGCATGTAAGATGATTGATGAAAACAAGTGTGAATAAGTTAATTAATATTCCATGTTTACTAGATATGTTTTCCAAATGTATTTGAAAGATCTTTTCATAAACAGATAACTTTTCTTCTGCAATCTGATATTTTATTATATTATAGATTAATCAGGGTGGATTTCAAACTTCAGTCTGCCCTATATGCTGATAGACTGGATATAAAATTATTTAAAAATATTGAATTTTTTAAAAAAATATCATTTATAGATATTTGGAGAATGCTCATTTCTAAGAAACTATTCTTATTCTTTGAGGTTTGAATCTTATTCAAGGGTAGATTCTAAGTTCTGAATTGCGATAAAGAAAAATAACTCGACAATTACTTTGGAATTTCAAGTTCTGCCTTTAAATGTCCTGTTTTTCTTTCCATCATTTGAAATGGGTTATTGCCTACACCTCAAATTTACTCAGTGAAGTTATCCAAGTTTAAATATTAGGCAATTACATTGTTAAAAAAAGACTGAGGTTTTTGTGGATTCCTCGGAGGTTATTTTCTGAGGTGATTCACCTACATTTCTGAATCTCTTTAAAATGTTTTTCCTCTGGTAAGCCAACCACACAAGACAGAAAATACTTAAAGCACATAAACGTATACATATTACTTCATGCAAGAATATCCCACATAATGAGCAACTGGATAAAAAGAACAATGAGATCAATTTAAGTTAGATGACATATGAATATCTAATAAAATATTATATATCTGAGCAAGACTTATGAAAGTGCAAGGGGGAAGAAAAGGCTGCCAGCTATAGAATGTATAAATATCTTTTCCTTACCCTTGTTCAACATTTGTAATCCAACACTCTTAATATCTAATGTTTGTTACAGCAAACATGGGGCATATGTAACCTCTTAATCAAGACTGCAAATGCCAGGGGCTTTAGCTTGTAGCAGCCAATCGGATCAGTTTCCTGAATTTAACAACAGAGAGGCTGCATTCTTGCACAGATTCCAGATGCTGAAAAAAATGGAGCAAATCCTCACTTTGTGTATACTGAATCTGGATAAGAGACGTGAACATATAACAGACTTCCTAATAAGCTCATTCAATTATACCAGCCTACAGGAAAGTAAACTTGAAAGTCGTAGGCAAAACTTTCACCAGATCTGTGACCTCAATACAAGGTAGACCTCAACCTACAACAGTTCATTTAGTGACCATTCAAAGTTACAACAGCACTGAAAAATGTAACCATTTTTCACACAACCATTGCAGCATCCCTGCAGTCACATGATCAAAATTCAGGTGCTTGCCAACGGATTCATATTTATTATGGTTGCAGTGTCCTGGGGTCATGTGATTCCCTTTTGTGACCTTCTGACGAAGCAAAGTCAATGATTCACTTAACAACCAGGTTACTAACTTATAAAATGCAGTGATTCACTGAACAACTGTGGAAAGAAAAGTGATAAATTGGAGCAAAACTCACTTAATAAATGTCTTACTTGACAACAAAAATTTTGGTAAGTCGAGGATTACCTGTACTGTATTCTATAAGGAAAACCTCAGCATATCCTACTATCAAGTTATTATCATCCACATAGATAGCTTAGATATGTTTATCATCCTTGGCTCATCAAAAATGGTAGAATACAAATAGTTGGAACATAATGTCATGTATATATGACATTTTATTGCAGCTATTTGTATTTCACCATTTATGTATGTATGTATGTATGTATGTATGTATGTGTATATATGTGTGTGTGTGTGTGTGTGTGTTTGGTATTCAATTTTGTTTCGGTATTTTCCCACATCATTATAGTGCTTTTAAAGTTCCAGCAACGTTTCAGCAGAACCTCATCTGCCATCATCAGGCTTCTGTATAGTATTCTTCTTCTTCTTTTTTTTTAACCTTTTAATAATGTTTAATAATGTTTCAACAAACAAACATACACAAACAAAACACAAAACATCAAAACAGAAAACTACTTTTTGGAAAGTGGCTTAGTCCCGGGTTACATCTTTTTATACAGACATAAATTCAAAATTCATGCTCACTTTTTATCCCATTTCATATCTTATTTACCATTCTTCATTTTCGAAAAAACTTCTCCCCTCTTTTCACTCTCTTAATTCTATTTTATTTATTTCATCTCAATTTAAATAATGATGCATATTTCTTTTGTCTGTTCTATTTCAATTTTCTATTATCTTTTCTCATTAACACAAAATTTCTCCTGTAATCACAGATTGAAGTATGACACCTTTAAATCTTTCCCCTAAATTGAACACTTAAAATAATATATACTTTTCATTCTGGTTCTACTTAGTACATTCTGAAGCTACTTACTATATTATAAAATAAAAAAGAATAATAAGGTTATAATATAATTAAAACAATAATCCATAGCAAATTAAGCTCTATTATTAAATCCAATTTTCTAACATTATTTGAAATATAAATACAATAATACAATCTTATGTACTTTGCAGAATTTCTATTTAATCATATTTTTACCCACTATCTCTGAATAGATCTTGTTTCTTTACATCTTGTTTTAAACCTTTGTAACTTCTCTTCCCTTTTTCCCTTCCTTTCTTTTCCAATCCTGTCTTTTTACCACCTTGTCTCTTAATCTCCACCTTCTTCTGTATTTCTCTTTTCTGTTGCTTTCTGACATTGTATCGATTTTTCATCTTATTTTCCCTTTTTTTGGTTGTTTTTTTAAGTCTTAAATTCTCTATTCTCTTTCCCCTCTTTCCCTTTTCTTCTCCATCTAAAGTTATTTGTTCATTAAAGATGGCTGCTTCTTCATCCCAATCTTCTTGTTCTTGTAGTTTCTGGTAGGTAGAAATCACCATTTCTAAAAAATGGAAAACAGATCCAGAAGAGCCCTTCCCTTCTTGATCCTCTTCTTTCAGCTTTTTAAATTCAATTTTCAGTTCATCAACAAGTAATGCCATTGTAAAAGGTTTTTTTAGACAACCCAAATATTTTTAGTCTTTCAAATAATAATTTCCAAAAGTACCAAAATCACCAAGCAATCCAAATACACATAGTCTGTTTCATTTAGCACTTTCCTCTTTTTATATTTTCTCTTCCTGGGGTTATAGTTCAGTTATAAAGCTCCAGTTAAAATATATCTTTTAGAAGTTTTGTTACAGTTACGCTCAAATCTTATAAATTCCAAGCAGCCTCCTCCAAGAAAATCTTAATATTAATTCTTTTCCTCTCCCTTCCCACTTATAGCAAAAAAAGTTTTTTTTTCAGTGCTCAGAAATCTTTATTGTCCCCGTGGCTTCAATTTTCAATTTAATTACCTTCTGATGCCAAAACAGGTTTTTCCAATTTCTTCATTCATTTGCTATCATCATATCATCCCTTTTTACTTTCATTCACCGCTTCTTCCGTCTTTGTCGGGAATGATGTATCTTTAATAAAACTTAAATTCCAGGTTATTTAAATATTACTTGTCATCCCGGTTAGCCAAAAATTTTCACTTTCTCAGCTGCCTCCTGCACAATATTATCTGGATGAAAGCTTTTTTGTGGCAGCCATTGCTGACCGCCGCTCCACCACTTTTGGAAAAGGGAGTTAAGCCAACTGAGGAGGGGAGTGTGTAATTCCCCCGGACCCCTGCTGAGTCTCCCCTATCTTCAATTACCTCTACGGGGTAACTATAGCCCCCAAATCTAGCTGGATTGGGGGCACTCCACCGGCGAGCGCAGCAGGAACTGTGCACAATCACGGATTCCTGCCACCGCTGAAGCCTTGCAAACCGGAAGTCCAGGCTTCTGTATAGTGTTCTTCTGTGAGTCAGACTTTCATGGCTGTTTCTGTTTTAAATTTGGTGCTAGCCTACTGCTGTTCTGTCAGAATGTTTTTTTCTTCATCCTGATTGGTTGGGATCCTTGGTCTGTGTTTATTGGTCTTGGAGTTTGCTGTGTTCTGCTTGATTGGTGTTTCTAATATCTTCTGTCTGCTTTGTAGCTTTTTTTTTTTTTGTCTTGATTGACTGGCAACATTGTGTTTCCTGTATTGGAGGCTTTTAGTGCAGCTTGGCTCCAAGTAAACAGATGGTTATCCATTTACTTGGTTATTAGGAAGTTTGTTGGTTATCCGTTTGATGGTTATTAGGAAGCTAGGTTTCATCTGGGTGCCTGGTTGGGGTGTGCTTGAGCTGGAGGAATCAGGGGGAGTCTGTTTGTGCCCAGGTGATAGCCTGGCTTGTGGTGTGAAGATTTTTTTGTTTGAGAGTGCAGGCTTCCAGATAATTGACAGTCTGGTGGAGTCATCTCTTCTATTCATGCTTTCAGGTCTTTTTCATTCTCTATGGCTTCTCTGATAATTCTGTAGGCGGGGTTTTCTATAGTGGCAAGGGTTTTGGTGCCACTGAAGTCGATGCTATGACATGTGGCTTTCATGTGTTGGACTAGTGAGGAAGTATGTTCCAGCTTTTTTACTGCATTTTTGTGTTCATCTAGGCGGGTACTTATTCTTATATTGGTCTGTCCAATATATGTGACCGGGCATGATGCACAGGGGACTTCGTATATGCCACAGGGGACTTTGTATATGCAATTTTATCTTTGGGGTTTCTAAGGATGGCTGCTCTTTTTCTGTCTGTTTTGAAGGCAGTCTTGATGTGATGCCTGTGTAGTATCTTACTGATTTTGTTTGTAGTACCTCTTATGTAGGACAGGACAGCTGTTCCATAGGTCTGTTCATCTTCTAGGTCTCCATCCAAAACAAATACAACCCCCCAAACACATCCTAGATCTGACCAACCACTGCCTAACCAACACATACTTCATCCACAATGGACAAAGATACAAACAAATAGAAGAAGCACCTGTGGGATCACCCCTCTCACTTGTCATTACTAACCTATACATGGAACACAAACATAAACCTGGTTCAGATATGCAGATGACACTTTTGAATTTTCTTTCCCACACGGGAAAGAAAAACTGGACAACTTCCTCACACATCTTAACAACCTACACCCCAAAATACAATTCTCCATGGAAACAGAAACCAAGAACCAACTTCCCTTCCTGGACATCCTAATTTACAAAAAACCCAATGGCTCCCTAGGACACACCATCTACCAGAAAATAACACACACCAACCACTACCTAAATGCACAATCCCATCACCACCCTGTACAGATCAACTCCATAGTCAAGACCCTCATCTCCAGAACCAAACACCTAGCTGACAAAGACCACCTGAGAACAGAACTACACAACCTCACTAACGTATTAATTTCCAATGGATTCCAAAGAAACACTATCGCCAATCTAATCTTGATTGGCTGGCAACATTGTGTTTCCTGTATTGCAGGCTTTTAATGTAGCTTGGCTCCGAGTAAATGGATGACTATCATTTATTATGTTGCCAGCCCATCAAGACAAAAAAAAGCTACAAAACAGACATAAGATATTAGAAACACCAAACAAAATTAGAACACAGCAAACTCCAAGACCAATAAACACAGATTAGGACTCCCAACCAATCAGGATCAGAAAAAGCCATTCTGGCACAGCAGTAGGCTGGCCCCAACTTTAAAACTGAAATGACTGTAAAATCTCCAGTCAGAGGGGGTATTTGTTGGTTCTCCAAACTACTAAAAATTTCCACAACTGGTTCTCCAGAACTGGTCAGAACCTGCTGAATACCACCTCTGAGCATGATATACACATTGCTTTAAACTTTATAGTTTTTGAATCTTTGAACTTATCTAATTAAAGGGGGGTTTAAATTGTTGCTGGACTTCATCTTTCTAGTCTGAAATCCACAAAACAAAAACAAACAATTCAACATACTATGGAGTACTTCATCATAGCCAAGATGAGAATCAAGTTGATTCTCAGCCTACATTTCAGGATGCAATAGATGCAATGTTAGCCTTCTAGACGAATGGCTCTTATTCCATATAATTGATTCCCAGGGTAGATGCACCAATTCTAAGGACAGAGGGCCAAGCCTTTCTCCCATTAGCAGCTAAAAAGTATAAGCAGCAGAGGTCAACATGGTCTTTACTGACCATGCATTACTGCAACTCCCCTTATTAAGCACAACCTGAACCCTGGCTATATAAAAACATACTTCAGATGTCTTCACTGGTTGGAAACAACTTTACTTCTTCCAACCTCTTTTCTAACAATACCCTTGCTACAAGTTTTTTTTTCTTCTAAAGAGACCTTCAGCTTGGCTTTTATACTATCTTCCATGGCATTTATATTTGACCTATGGTCTGTCGTATCCTCTTCCTGGCATTCAGGCCTCCAAATTCTTCAAGTGATAAGCTCTCACTGCTGGCATAATTTCAAGGATAGCATCCTTTCTTCGAATTCTCCTCATATAGATTATGTTAGTTTTGTCTCATAACCTAAGAGAATTTTAGACTTGTCATTGTCTTACTTTCTCTTTTCATCCATCTGTGACTTGAAAAGGACAGAAATTAAATCCCCATAAAATGGAGACTTCTGTGGAATGATTGCTGGCAGGTCTAGGAACTGAATCAATCTCTAGATTAGGATGCACTCCCCTGCAAAGCAAGCATAATCTTGGATATGTCTCTTTCACTTCAGCCCCAATAGCAATAGCATTTAGACTTATATACCACTTCACATTGTTTTGCAGCCCTATCTAAGTGGCTCACAGTGTCAGCATATTGCCTCCACAATATGTGTCCTCATTTTATTGACCTTGGAAAGATGGAAGGCTGAGTCAACTTTGAGCCTGGTGAAACTCAAAACTGCCAAACTGCTGGCAGCTGGCAGTCAGCAGAAGTATCCTGCAGTACTGCATTCTAACCACTGTGCCACCAGGTTATATGGATGGCCCAGAATGCATTTGTAGCTTAGAGAAGAATAGTCGGACTAGGTAAATTCATGCTTTAATAATTATCCATATGGTTGATTAATTACCCAGTACCCAAATCTTCAAGGATTGTAGAACACACTCCTAGGATAGTCCTTGAAGACTCAAAAATTGCAACTTCTGCAGAATGCAGTGATGAGGCCATTAGTGTAACTGAGTCATCTTTTAAAAGAGTCCTTGAAGGACTCCATAAGGTTAGTCTGACAGTATTGTGACACTTGCCTATGTTACCTTTCAGACTTCACATATTTAAGATTTTTAATTGTGTACAAGTTTAGTCCTTTTTTAAAAAGGAGCAAATACTATCCAAATTTTAAGTTCTTGAGGGACCATGACTCAAAACGATGCCTTTTGTGAGGACCTAGGAGAGGCTTTTCCTGTTGTAGTAGCTGATTTGCAGATGTTCTTTCATATAGAAATTAGCCTTGGAGGTGTCTGCTTTTCACTGCCAGACTTTTTATTTTCTCACTCAGGATTTGGCCTGACACCTTTACATGCTTCTCTGTCGGTACCATTTGTTTATAACTGTGGGTCTTTTAAAAAATTAATTCATGACAGGAAGGGGCAGCAGAATATTCTCAAGTTATCTTATTCAGATGTAGATCATTTAACATCCTAAATAAGAAGTAAAACTTTCACTAACCCACATTTTTGACATAAGGATGCCTTATTCAAAACATCTGCAGTAGATGATGTAGTAAATTACAAAGGGTAATATTTTAATGTGGATCTATTATTTATAAAGTTGTTTGTGCTCCACGGTATCCAATTTACTGATCTCCAAAGCTCAAATATGACAAACTTCATATGTTCTTTTTTTTTCCCATTTCAGGAACATTTTGCAACTTTTATACAGATACATTGAACAGTCTTTTGAGGGTGGACCTTAATAATAGTTAGATTTTGAGATTACAAAGATACAAGTGGGTGTTGCCAGGCCAAGCTGTAACTTATCTGACTAAGGCCATAAAGGATTTGTACAATTCACCATCAAACTCAGCTGGAAGCCCTTGAGATCAATGATGTAGCTGCACATTCTTTTTTCTCCTATTTGATTTAGACGCACCTTCAATTTTCATAATGCCTTCTACATCCCCTTTTTCTTTTTAATTTCCTTTTGGCAAAGTTAACCTTTTTCTGATCCATTTTATATAATGAATCAGCTTATTTTATGTATTTAATAGCTTAAATTCAGTTATCAAAACATAACATACAGTACTAAGAACTAATCTCTTCTATTCCCAGGCCACTATTCACTTTCTGAATGCCTTATAATTACATCAATATTGAAGTGTATAAGAAAACAAGCAAGCAAGCAAGCAAGCAAGCAAGCAAGCAAGCAAGCAAGCAAG
>BLBF01000020.1:22972261-22988420 GCA_015471245.1 Laticauda colubrina | reverse complement strand
AGACAGACAGACAGACAGACAGACAGACAGACAGACAGACAGACAGAGATGGAGGGAAAGAGAGAGAGGGGATACATTTCTTAGAACATATATACAAAGAATTACCCACTTGGAAGGTCTTTGTTCTTTCCCTTTTGCCACAAGCTTTTTGATGTGAGGCTCAAGATATTTATTTTTAAATTGAACTGAGGAGGTTTTTAAAGTAATTTTTTACTGATCTACGATTTGTACTATTATAGAACAGAACCTGACCTACAATAGTATAGTGAGCAAGGTGTGACTTTTCAGATGTTGCTGGATTGAATCATTTATAATTTGTATAGTGTTGGAAGTACGATGCAAAAACATATTGAGGAGATATATATTAATTTAATTAATTTCATGAAATTAATTTTGAAGAAACCAAATTAATATCCAACACTGAACACTCCAGCAAGAGAATAATCAGGGAAGCCATCGAGATAGAGAAACACCCCCATGACATGAACAGATGGGATGATACCTCCCACCTACCAGACATCTGGAAAGCCCTCACCAACAAACAAGTCCCAGCCACGAAAACCAACACCAGACCCGAAACACCATGGGACACCACCGCCAATCCCCCTCATCAGACCCAGGCCCAAGCCCATCCTATAAACGAAGGACAACCACCATCCAGAAAACAGACCATAGCTGCCTCACCAGCTGTCGCACCCCATGACCCCAAAACCAAACAAGCTGACACACACCAAGAACACAGACCCAGACCCCAAACTCAAAGCCAGAGTAAAACCCAAAATGCTACATCACAGCCAACCGCTCAGGATATCACATCAGAAAACTCAGGAAATTATACCACAAGAACTCAAGAAGTTGCAACACAGCAAATGACCCAGGATATCACAGCACAAGACCAAGGATACCACAGCAATAAGTTTCACAGGGTCATCACACAACCCATTATCCAAGCCATTACTACACAGGCGGCTAATGGAAAAAAGATCACTACAAAACAAACGACCCAGGAGATTACAGCACAAGATCCAGGATATCTCCACAACAAAACTCACAAGGTATTCAGCTTGTATTTTATTTTCTGATTTTTTTTTGCCAATATGTAAGACAGAGCATTTATTTGTTGAGATTTGAAGTTGCCATTTGTTTGACCATCCTGATACATAGTTGAGGTCTTTTTGAAGAATTGACAGCATAGTCATTTGTAAAAGGAAAAACCTTCACCTGTGTGACTGTAAAGACAATGATTTCTATACAACCAAGAAACTATGCACAAACTTTGTCTTACCACAGAAACTGGAGCAGACACAACTTAGTGCAGTAATTTTTTCCTGTAGCAGATATTTGTAGTAAATGCACAGATGTCCTGAAGGAGATGGCTTTATTTGTGTGGTACTGGCAAGAAAAGAGATTGAGGCATTGAGGCTTTTCAGATACCCCCTTAGGATTTTAGCATTGTCCTTACTTGCACTCAACATCTGTGATCGACTTCATACTTCTTATTAGGGTTATATCTCTTCAGGGTTGCTCACGCCAGGCATATTGCCATTTACAGAACAGCCCATAGAGTAACACAAATGGCCTATAATGGCACAGAAAGATTTCTAGGGAACCATGTAATACATTCCTATACACATTTATTCCAATAAGTAGAACTAAATGGGATGCACGGTCTCGTAATAGGTCCCAAGGCTGCAACTTCTGAAACAAACAAAGCAAAACCTCTTTCTCCATGTTGGATGCTGGGGCAAAAAAATCTCAGAAATTATTTTTAAAAAGGTTGTTTTGATGTATTTTCACCAATAAGAGAAATGAAGCATGCCAACCAATCCAATCAACTAATCCAATTCCCACTATGAACACATTCCACTTGTTTCTTCTGAAAAAGTTGTACAGCTTGTCCCACATTGACTAGAAATCTGACTTTGATTTCTGTCAAAGTCAAGTTTAAATACAGAAATGTGTCAAATAATTCCCAATTATTATAAATAGAATGCACATTGCAGAAATGGTGGCAGGTTGTACATCACACTCTTGTCTTCGCTGTATAAATTAGAGATGTAAACTGTGTAGCAAGTGCTTCCTAGCTGTTCCAATTCAAAAGTAACCAGACATAAATTAAGAGTAAGGTACTATCTTGCACAAAATACTTTTCAGTGTTAAAATATAAGGGTAGACTTTTTCAAACAGGAGCTGACAGCTCTTGTTCAGCAAGATAAATAAGAATAATTGCTTCAACATAATTGTTTAGCTGACTTCTGAGTGCATTATTTGTGGTATATTTATTTATTAGATTTATTTGTCCCAAAGGTACTTTTTCAAAAGGCAACTGGACTTTGTTTTTCCTTGACAATATTTTACTTCTTATCCATAAAGCTTCTTCACTTCTTCAGAACTGGAGAAGCTTCTTAGATATGAAGCAAAATGTCTTCAAGGAAAAACAAAGTCCAATTGTCCCCGAAAGCTTTATTTTTTTAAAGACGTTCTTGTTTTTCTTCAAAAACATTTCGCTTCTCATCCAAGAAGCTTCCTCAGCTGTCAGAGCAAAACATCTTGAAAGAAAAAGAAGAAAGTCCTGTTACCTCTGCTAAGTGGGTGTGCAAAAGGAAGAGGCAGGAGCATAGGAGTTGCAGAAAACTGTTTATTTTAAACATAGGGAAAAAAGCAGGAAGCTGTAGCAGGCGCCAGCTTTTATAGCCAGCGCTGTCCAACATTTCAGCCACTGATGGAACTTCATTATTCCTGTCAGTGGCTGGACCAATGAGTGGAGTCTGACATCAGACTTCACTCTGCACATTACGCACATGAATATTAATGAGGTATCAATGATGTTTAACAGCCTCTTGAAAAAAGCTCCTTTGGGACAACCCTGAGCTGCATGCTAATAATCTCCAAAAACATGCTGCCTGGATTTTGTAGAAGTCAAAGTATTATATATAATATTATCATCTCCTATTTTCTCTGTCACAATAACCCTCTGTGAGATGGGTTGGACTGAGAGAGGGTGACTGATTTAAAATCACCTTAGTTTCATGGCTAAAGAAGGATAAAAATACATAGCCTTTTGAGGTCTAGTCCAGCATTGTAACCTGTCAACTCATAAAACATTCCTATGCCTGTTTTAGTAGTTGCCATAAAAAAAAGAGGAGAAGAAAGGAAATCTGGAAGAGCAGTGCAGCAGTTGAAAGTAAAAGTACATTCTAACTCTTATCTTTAAAAGATTGTAACTAAAATACCAGAGTTTTTGCCTGTGGATATATTTAATTGGAAAACATGAATGATGACAATCTGTGAATGTGCTCAATTGGAGAATCTGGCTTATGAGACACCCGGGGGGAGAGGGGAAACAGGGTCACAGGTAAATTACATATGCCAGAGTTGGCTTCATACAGGGCAGTGCAAGTGTGTCTCCTCTAATGAATCCTTTGAAGTTTTTTGAAGTTTGGCTCAAGAATCATGATTTAATTAGAGTGATTGCTGGAATTCTGACATAACCCCTGTTCCACAATGGCTCTTAATTAAATTATACTTTAATTGAGTATAATTAAAATTATACTATTTTAATTTTGGAATGTAGTACAGAACATGAGATGAACTAGAATGGGATTTTTATTACTCAGAAATATTGATTTGATTCTTCTGTGGCTGGCTACTTGCTAGTTCATCTGAGGAAATGTGACCTGTTCACCTGATACTTGCAATCTTCTGAAAATACCCATTGGAATAGGATTAATACTATTTTAATTCTCTTCTCACAATAACCTAGCAAAAAGGAATGTCCCATGTTGACACAACATTTTCCCCACTAGTTTAAATCTTGATTTTAAAGAAACAAAAATCTGCCATAGAGTCGGTTGAGGAAGAATTTGAATGTTTTTTTTTTCTGTTAATAGTTTCATAGTGTAATAAGATAATTAGAAATAATATCCAGCTAATATTCAGCTTTCCCCAGAAAAGGACAAAGAGGGCAGAGAGATAAATTTTATTTCTAAAATAGTTAAGGAACTAAGGAGTGGTTTGCTTTTTTTATTTACCAAGCTCCCCAAAAGCCTTTTTACAGTTTTTTTCCCTTTAAATTAATGGGAAGGTCATTTGACAAAAGTTTACCCTGGCTCTGTTTTTGCAGTTTTCCAAAATTGTTCCCTGTAAAAAACAACAACAGTGCAAACATTTGTCTCCCATAAAAGCAGGCACTTAACTAAAGTTGTTCTTTACCTTTGATCTAAAGTATTAAAGTAAAAGAATATTCCTTTTCTTTTCAGTGCATAATAGCAACCTCTGAAGGCTAGGCTCCTTGAACCAACAGAATAAAACAATAGGAGCAGCCTCCACCATCTCATGGCAATAGTAAGCTTAAAAAAATAGAAAGAAAAAAAAGAGATAGTAAAGCATTCAGAGAATTAGTAATTTTTAAAAAAATATATATTTTCTCCCTTTTTCAAAAGGGAGAAAAGAAGGAAAAAGTCAGCTTTCGACAGAGCCAAATCTTTTCAGGTTCAGAGAGAAAATGAAGCAAGGAAAGTATTTTGTGTCTTGGCAAAGCTCTGGCCATTGGAATGGAAGCTGAGACAGTGACTTTGTTCCCTTGTGGCTGTGTTCCATTTAAAAGAAGGCCAAAGGGGCTCAGTAGCAAGGAATTACAAACGCACACTTGGCGTTGTCCATTGTTGAAGTGAGGCAATGGCTGTGCATGTTCTGAAGGGAATCATGCTGTGCATGGCATGGAAGTGTGTGTCTATACAGTCACTGGCTTGCCAGTGATACTTTGGGGTGTTAGTTCTCTTGCTGTTACTGTAATGAGATTAGCGATGAACATGGTGCTTTTGCTTTCTTTAGACACGGGATTTTGCAAACTTGTGACAAATATGAGTTGAGCAGCCAGAAAAGCAAAGAGGGCTAAAAAATCTCTCTGTGTGAGATGGTATATTTGAGCACACACTGTGGGTAAGAAGGCAACGCCTTTGTAAACTAGATGGATCCCGCTGGGCGTTTAGCACTAAAACCCACTGATAAAAAGGAAAGAAGAGAGGAACTTGTCTTGTGTGAAATCTGCTTCTGATTCTACAGCCTATTTACATGCTTGTTAGAATGACATCTTGCAATATACTCCATGAGACATGTTGCTGAACAAATAAATAAGAAAAATGAAGCCTTTTGCAGCTAGTGCATCAGGCCAGAAAGTTGCTAGCTCATGAGCTGAAATTGAACATCTGTCCAAAAATGCAAAGTAGGCTTTCACAGAGTGTTGTCAGTTGATTTGAAGCCTGTGTGCTTCCCTCCTTGAAGCTCTGGAATACAACTTGTGCAAATGTATTAAACGCTTGTCTGAGAAAGCTTTCAAATGCATTGATGTGCTCATTGTACAGTAGATATTTTGCTGCTAACTAGAATCAGGAAATTGCTTAATGGGAGCCCCAAACAAAAGCTGATCTAGATATTATCTGAGACAAGCCAGCATTTTTAACAGGGCAACTTATATATCCTAAAGAAGATGTAAGTTCTTATTGTCTATTCCTACAGCAAGCTATGACAAAAAGTAAGGAAGGCAGAGGTGCAAGAAAGAAAAATAAATGGGAAAGGAATAAATTGAATCTGCAAATCTCTGCATGGTCAGAGATGAAAGCAATTGAGGACACAAATGGATGTTCTCATTTGGTTCTGTCTGGTGCTTTGATATTTTAGATTGCACACAGAAGTGTTCGGAGAGCTCTGGAATGAAGACATAAAGCTGCAGTGGTCAATTCCCATTTTATGAATAGGTAGTTAGAAATGCATGAACTCACTTCCTGTGATGGAAGAGCAAACACCATCTGAGAAAGGGGAGAAAGATGCACAGCCATTAGAGAAAGGACAGTTGCAGAAGAAGTAAATGTGACAAGAAAATTCAAAGTAATTGTTTTATATTTTTTATAGTTTTATATATTTGTTATTTTACTTCATTGTTGTACATTGCCCAATCATTCTTTGTGAGGTGGCCATATAAATTTGAAAATAAATAAACTGTAAAAATTGTATTTGTAGAAGTTCATTTGGAGAGTTGTTTTGCCTGTTTGCAAAATTGTTTTTAAGACCTATTCAATTCACTGAAACCCCTGCTGAAGGCAATAATCCAAATTAAAACATTCCTAGAAGATGACTGTTTTCAGTCCACCTGAAAATATCTCAGGAAGGAACATTTAGCAATATCTTTGGGAAATTAGCTCCACTATTAAAGCATTTTTTAGGAAACTTTTAGGAAGTTTTCTCATTTGTAGGTGGAATTTTCCTCCTTATAACTGAGATCCATTATTCTGTGTCCTGCATTTGGAAATGAGATAAAATATTGACTTTCTTTTATGTGATGGCCTTACCTGCATTTGAAAAAATCATATATGTCTCTTCAATTATCATGTTTCAAGGTGAAGCAAACCAAGGAGCTTCAATGTCTATTTCTGTGGGGTTTGAGTTACCATTCCTTTATCTTTTTATCCTTTTTAAAAAACTGATTCTGATTTTAATTAATTCTTATTAAAATATGGGGGGCAGACTTTGACGCGGGATGAGCTTTAAGAAAAACACAATGGAGTAGAACTATGTGTATATTTCAAAATGTTTCTTCTGCAGGTGCATTCTAGAAATAAATTTATATTCAATCTGACTTGACCATACTATTGGCTAAGATTCTATTTGCAGTCAACTATTATGCCTAAACTTTTTCACAAACATTATTACTAAGCCAAATATCCCACTTCTTATAGTTCTTCATTTGGCTTTTGTTTCCTGAGAACAACTTTCATGCTATTAATTTCAAATTTCATGCTATTACTTTCACTGAATTCCTCCAGTCTATCAAGATCATTTTATTTCTTTCCTTTGGGTTATGAGTTATCTTATCCAGTGTTTCATCTTTTACAAATTTGATAGAAATTCCTTCCATCAATTATCCAAACGTTTAATAAAAAATATTGAAAAGTAGAAGATCCCAAATTTATCTTTATGGCATTCAGTTGATATGTCTCTCCAATTTTCTGAACATCCTTTGAGGACAATTTTCAAACCAGCTATGCATCCACTTGCCATGGCATCCAACTCAAATTTACTTAGCTTGCTAGTCAGCATATCATGAGGTAATTTGTGAAATTCTTTGCCCATGTTAAGGGATACTATATCTTATAAAATTCCCAGAATCTATTAAGGGAGATTCCTATTTTTTAAAAAAAGATTTTTACTGTGGCAATATTTTTTTTTCTTGAAAAATGTATGCTGACATCTGATAAGTATCACATTGTTTTCAAGGTACTTACAGATCAATTTCTTTAAAGATCAATTTCTGAAGATTTGATCAGTTTTCAGGGCTCCTTAATGGCAATTCCTAAAATAGACTTTCCCCCTCTTTCTTCAGTATCTTAAGATTGAAATCATATGTTCCTGAAGATTTAAAACTCATTTTAAGTAAGAAGACACTCTGTGACAATATTTCTGACAGTCTGAAACTTCAGCCCTGTCACTTCATATCCCCTTCACAACTTTTTGGTAAATATTTTTTTATTGTTTAAAATTGATCCACAATAGGAGTTTGGTTTGCCTTTTCTTGATTGTTGCCATTTGGTCTTTACTTTGTGACTTTTTTTTTTTTTTTTTGAGGTGGGGAAGCCTCTTGAGACAAATGCAAAGATTTTTTTTAGCAGATAAATTAAAACAGGGCAACCACTATGCTCTGACAAAAGGACGGCTGTCATTTTTGTTCCTGCTTTTTGTTACATGTTTTATTCAGTTCTCTTACAAAGAGAAGTATGCACTCAAAAGTAGCAATAAATCTTCTAGTTTCAAGTCTAAACAATATAAAATTCTCATACTGCATTATATAATCTTGAAGCTGAATACCTAATTAAATGAACTAAGGCAATGAGAAATTTTACAAAAACTGTATTGGTGAATATACTTTATTAAGCTAATTCATTTAGAAAGGTATGATTTTCCTTGATTAGATTCCTGCAAAAGAATTATTGCAAAATATATAAGCCAAGAATCAAAGAAAAGGTAGTAAGGTTTAGGCTTTTGGCACATAGTCTGGCTAGGTTTTCCTTTGCACATTTAGACATCTTTTTGAAAGTAAGAGTTATACACTTGCAAAGCCTTAAGTTAGTTTTCAAGAAATATCCTTACCCATTCTGTCACTGTTGTTCTAATCTTATTTATTTATATTTATTGCTAATTCTAATTTATCATTCAAAACAGACTCTGGACAGTATAAAATTAAATCCAATCTGATACACACAACAAAAGGAACAAAATGAGTATCATATAGTGGAGTTAACACCTATCACATTCAGAACAAATAATACACATAAAATAGGCACACAACTAATTTACCCAGAATTGGAGTCAAGGGAGAAGGGATGACACATTTTTAAGGATCATCTGAAAGCTTATAGGGTACATGCTAAAGTAATGTCTTCCATTGCTCTGTGGTACTTTATATAAACAGAATTTTGTTAAAACATATTCAGCATGACAGCATCCTGCAATGCAAAATATATAGCAAAACACTAAATGATGTTATCTTATTTATCTACTTGCATTTGCATACTTTTGAACTTGGCAGGAGTTGGGACAAATAACAGAAGCTCATCCTGTCATGTGGTAGTAAGGTTCAAATTGATGGAGCATTGACCTTCTCCTGCATCATTTAAGAAATGGAGCCATTGCAACAGAGGTGGTATTCAGCAGGTTTTGACCAGTTCTGGGGAACAGGTAGCAGAAATTTTGAGTAGTTCGGAGAACCAGAAAATACCACCTTTTACTGGAAATTTTACAGTATCCTTCCCCTGACATGCCCACCAAGCCACACCCACAGAACCAGTAGTAAAAAAAAAAAAAGAATCCCATTGCATTGTACCTCTCAAAGGGTAGGTACAGTGGCAAGACAGGCACATTTCCAAAGTCCAATCCATATGATGCAATTTCATAGATGGCATCATATGCCATTTCATAGATGGCAGCTGAATGGTTTCCATTATGTTGAAACTTACAGGGTAAGCAGAAATTGTAAGGGAGAGTCAATTGATTTTGAAAAGCAAATTGTAATAAACTCTAAAGCATTAGAGCTGACTCCACCATAGGTAATAACACCAGATTATGACTGGTGGATTGCTTAGACAAATAATATGGCACATAGGGATAACTGCATGTCTTGCAGTATCTGATTAGCCTATTCTGGGTTATGGAAATGGTAGTGAATATAAGGACTGTAACCTAGACTGGAAAGTGGAAAGAAGGCAACGATGGATTACTTCCATATAACAACCAAGAAAAATGCAAATGTATGCTCCTATAGTCACCAGGAGTCAATTCAAAGACATCTTTAGAGTGACAATTACTTTTGGAAACATTCTCATGTAATGAAAACAATTTGTGTAAAAGTATTCACTTTTGTGTTATGGAGGATTATCAGCAAGAGGAAAATAAATTATGGGTTTCTTCTATCACCATCCATGTTACTGGAGGTTTGAAAAAGAGATTTTCAAGATGAAATATTAGCTAACTAAAAATCTCCCTCCTGGCACAAAGCCTACTCCTGAAACCTGATATTCCAAATCTGCCATCACAGTACTGCTTCGTCAACTGGATTAGCAGACTACATTTATTTTAACACTGACAAATGGGATGGCTTCATCCACTGAATGCAAGAACATTACAAAGTAGCTCAGGGAAATAAAGCAGGCTGGAATTTTACATCATTTAATCAGAAGAGTTAAAGACCTAGTAGCTGCATTTTCATCACAATTTTTAGTGTTTTTAAAGGCTTAGTTTCATTTCTTTTTCTCCCTTAACATGTTGCAGATATCCAGCCTGCATAATTGCTTTCAGAATCAATGTTTTGGAGTGACCCCAAAATGAATCATATTGATCATCAAACTAACATTGTGAGGTAAGCCCAATATCCTTGGCATTTGCCATCTAAGACAGGTGCCCCACTCTGTTTCATGATGGGACTAGTTCTGAGTATGTATCATGCAAAAGAGATGCAGGTTGATCATCAGCATCTAATCTACAGAGCTGACTAAGCCTTAAAAAAACAGAATGTTGGACAGGCACCAGGTCCAGATGGCTTGCCCGTGGAATTTTACAAGACTTTTCAGGAAATATTGACTCTTCATCTGTTAGAAGTCATGAACAAAGTTATGCTAGAAAAAAAGAATACCCAAAACATGGACAGAAGCATATATTACACTTATACTGAAGGAGGATACAGACCTGCAGCAAGTTAAAAATTATAGACCTATATCCCTATTAAATACAGACTACAAAATTTTTGCTTCAATTTTGGCAGAAAGACTAAAAAGATATTTAAATAATTTTATTCATATTGACCAAAATGGATTCCTGCCAAAGAGACAAATCAAAGATAATGTGAGAATTATTCTGAATACTCTGAAATATTATGAGGCACATCCTGAAAAGCAAATGGCTTTTTAGATGCACAAAAAGCCTTTGATAATGTGAGTTGGTGATTTATTTTATTTCAATTGATACAAATGGGCTTTGGTGAAAAATTTATCCAAGCCATTGAAGCAATATAGCTTGAACAAACTGCAAAGGTTATGGTAAATGGAGAACTAGCAGAATCTATATACATAAGAAAAGGCACAAGGCAAGGCTGTCCATTGTCACCTCTGCTGTTTTTGTTAATATTGGAAGTGCTGAACAGGAATATTAGAGAAGAAAAAGAAATAAAAGGAATGAAAATCAAAAAGGAAGAGTATAAATTGCAAGCCTTTGCAGATGACCCAGTATTCATATTAGAGGTTCCATTGGAAACAGCACCTAAATTAATAGAAACAACAAAAGAATATGGAAAAGTAGCAGGTTTGAAAATAAATAAAGAAAAAACAAAGTTACTAACAAAGAATGTGATAGCAAGATGAAAGAAAGATGTAGCACACTGAAGGAGGACAATTATCTTAAACTCAAACAGCAGATTGCGACAGAATTGACAAAATGGGAAAATTTACAATTATCATTGATTGGGAAAATATCTACAGTTAAGATGAATGTATTGCCTATAATTTTATACCTATTCCAGACAATTCCAATTTGACTAGGGAAAGGGAATTGTGCTGAAATACATCTGGCAGGGTAAATAGCAAGAATAAAACTATAACTGTTACAAGATCCAAGAATAAGAGGAAGGTTTGCCTTGCCCAATTGGGAGTTGTATTACCAGGCGACAAGTGTGATGTGAGTAAAAGAATGTATAACACCAAGGAGTAGTAGACTATTGACTTTAGAAGGGCCTGACTTGCTGTTGGGATGGCATGCTTTCCTTTGATACAAGGGAACTAAAATACAGGGTATTTTAAAAGACATTACATTCGAGAGGCACTGCTTTTGAATTGGGAGAAGATAAAAAAATACTACTTAAAAATTTCATTATGGATATCTACCGTTGAAGCTTTTTCTTATCCAATAATATATAAAAAGGAACAAACAGTTAGATATGGTGAGATATTGGATGAAAAGGGTGAACTTAAATCTATGCAAGCGTTGGAAGAACAAGGTGTAAAAATGAATTGGTTTTTATATTTACAAATACAATCTCTAAAGATTCTAAAGCAGAAGGTATTTATGATAAGTTGATTGATTTAGATAAAATTTTGATGGGTACTGATGAAAAGGTAATTTAAAACTTTATGGGCATTTATTAGTATTTAAATTGGAGGAGGAACAAGTTAAAGAAATGATGATTGCTTGGGGGAAGAATTTTGGATGTGGGATTGATTTAGAAAAATGGCAAAAATTGTGGTCTCAAAATTATAAAATGACAATGTCAACTGCATATAAAGAAAATTTGTATAAGATGTTTTACAGGTGGCATCTAACCCTGACGAGACTTGCAAGAACGTTTAAGAATAAATCGGATAAATGTTGGAAATGTCATTAGATACCTGGTTCATATTACCATATGTGGTGGACATGCTCAGACACCAAAAAATATTGGACTAAAATCCACACATGGTTGGAAAAAATGATAAAGCAACATACAGACTTTAAGCGAGAGATCTTTTTATTGGGAACTACACCAGAAATATACCACAAAGAGCTGAAATATTTGATTGTAAATGTTTTAACAGTGGCTAGAATTGTATTTGCTAAGAATTGGAAAAACGATAAAACACCCATGCAGGAGGAAGTTATTAAGAAAATTATAGACTGTGCTGAAATGAGTAAATTGACATTTGAAATTAGAGTACAAGAAGATAAACAATTTTATGTGATATGGGATTTGTTTTATCAATGGTTGGATAAAAAGTCATGGTAATGTAATAGACTAGATAATTTTGCAATAGAAGTTTAATAGATTGATATAAAATATAATATATACATATATAACCATTGGATGAAAGTATAATATAAATTTTAAAATAAAATCTGGAATATCTCATATAAAATGATGGAATAAATAGTTAAGTCATGGATGATTAATCACTGATAAATACTGTATATAAACATATGTTAGTTTGACAATGTGAAAATTGATACAAACTGTGAGTAATGAGTACAAAAGGATAGCACAAAAGATTTGTAACCAACTGACACACTGTATGTATATAAAATGGAAGATGGTTTTATGTTTTTATGTTTTGTTTATATATGCTGGTCTTAAAAAAATAAAAACTTTTTTAAAAAAATCTACAGAGTTAATTGAAGCCATTTAGAAGGACTAATAATATGCTTTGGTAATAAAGAGCTTTGTATTTTGAATATTCCTATTTAGAAACAACACCAGAGTGCAATGTAATGCCAGATTAACATTT
This sequence comes from Laticauda colubrina, assembly GCA_015471245.1. Lineage (NCBI taxonomy): Eukaryota > Metazoa > Chordata > Lepidosauria > Squamata > Elapidae > Laticauda > Laticauda colubrina. The sequence goes on along the minus strand of BLBF01000020.1, from coordinate 22,975,626 downwards.
CAGCAGCATTTTTTTTTTTAGCAGTAGTTTGTTTGAACATGGAAGGCACTTGACACCTGAAAAAAAATGTTAAAGAAAGAAAGCAAAACATAATTGGACATTAAAATTCACAAACTTTGTTTCATTTCTCCTGCAATTTGCATATTTTTAGATTAAAACAGCAGGATGGCAGCAGAAAATGAGATGTTTGTTATTAATTGTTTGGATTGTGGTCACTATTGATATTAAATTTGAAAGGGCAAGTTACTCAATTATCTTTGAATATCTGATGTGTTTCCCTACATTGTTCAGATTTCAAACACAGAAAACGTTGCACATTTCCTACAGGAATATGCACCCTTACAACAGAGAATTATGTCTGCAAGGCAGGTGTGGATGTCAAAGGAACAGAAAATTCAATAAATATTGGAAGTTTTCAATTTGTAATCCATTCTAAGTAGAATGGACTTAGGAAAGGAACAGACTTGAAAAAAATAAAATTAAAAATAAAATAAAATGTCCTGTTATGAGATGAATGGACAATCCTTCTTTGCTATCACTACATATTTTTGAAAAACAGAAATACAGCAAAGGGAAGATATTTTAGTGGTGGAAGATAGTTTGTTGGGCAAAAAATTGAAAGAAGAATACATTTGAATACTGTCAGTTGGGGTGAAGAACTGAGGCATAAGAAAGTAAGCAGAAAAGCAAAAGAAGACTCTGTAAACCATTTATAAAGGGCTGTAAAGCACTATGGAGCAGTATATAAGTTTAAGTGTTATTGCTATTACTAAATATATGTTTTCTCTATTTTCAAAAGTTATTTGAAAAAAATAATGAAACTACCAATATAAATTATTATCCATGCAGCTTCTGAGTAAGAACTCATGGTTTGGGAGATATCCCTGTGAGCATTGCCAAGACACTATTGCAGTGAAGATTGATGGCTATGCAATATGTTCTGGGTAATGAAATTCTGTCCAGAGAAGGAGAGATCAGGAAGTCACCCACTTGTGCTCTAGATAGCTGATCCTCATGAGGACACCACAGGAATTGAATTTCTTGTGATTTCTTGTGAGTTGAACAGCTTGGGAGTCAAGGGATTGGACAGCTTGGGAGTAAAGGGATTGAACATAAACCCAAAGAAAACATGGTGAAATCCAATTGAGTCCAATCCTTTTTTTAATAGATAAAAACTAATAGATAAAAACTTGCCAATGTGTAACTTTTTAAGCTACAAGACATAGCCTGAGAACAGGGGTAGGATTCTACCAGTTCGCACCTATTCACTAAAACCGGTTGTTAGAAGAAATTACTGGCCTAATCCTGTAAGGAGGGAAGGAAGGAAACATTCTGGTGTTGCTTATAGAAACTGTCTCTCCATTAACCCTTATTACATTCTTGGCAGGACTAGACTTCCTGTCTCAGGAACGGTCTCTGGAGTTTTTTTTTCCCCTCCTTTGCTGGTACTTTGTTTATGTGGAGTGACTACTCAAAGTTACAATGGCAGAGATTCTAGGGTGTGCTTACCTTGCATCTTTTCTTCCCTCCCTTATTTATCTGGAGACTGTGCAGTCTCATAATCCAGACCACTCTCTGGGGAAATTCTGTGGTAACTCTCCTGCACATTCACATCATCACAATAAGAAAATAAGACTAATATGAGCTAGATTGTGTGACTGTAGCTTTGGAAAGTAAATTTGGGCTAATTGTTAAAGGTGGAGGAGAGCAAAACAGGAAAACAAGAAAAAAGTCAAGAGGATTGCCTTTACTTTCATTCTCGTGATTAACATATTTTCACTTTGGGGCCATAAATATTTCAATGGCAACCACAGTAAAAGCAGCAAAAATAGGAGAAGGAAGGAGAGCTTCAGTAGAATGCACAGATAAGGGCCAGATTTATTGCAGAAAATATTTGATGTGTTAGGCAAGAGGGTGACTGAAACAGTTTCCAATAGTATGGAAGTTTTTAAAAACAAATGGAAAACGGATTTGCAGGAATAAAAAAGGATATGAAAGAACAAGTTAAGAAGAATGAACAATGTATAGGACAATTGCCTGGAGATGCAACCAAATTGATGACAAAGTGTAAGTTTTGAAAGCAAGTCAAAAGTCATAAACAGAGATATGGAGAAAGATTTTTATAACTTTGTTTAAGATTTAGAGCAACTTGAGAGGACAATGGGGAAGATATCAAAGAAAAGATTGTTAAGTTCCTGTTCACTTTTGGGTTTGATCGCATACAAATAACACAGGGGCACAGACTGATAAAGTTTATGAGCTTAATTTGTAGATTTGTAAAATTAAGAAATGTTCCAAGGGATGTCCATGTGCACTTTGTCAGGAAGAAGACAAGTGATCAAGTTTTGCAGCACAATTTTAAGAGATTACATCTTTATTAGAGTGAGGAGGGATATCACAGATGTAACAGTACTTAATGAAATTCCAATCAGAATACTGTGAAAGAAGAAAGAGGGATTTTTTTCCCCTGACCAATAAAATAAAACAGAAAATGATTCCATTTAGATGGGATAAAATGTAAGGGGTGATTTTTACCTTGAAACAGCAGAGCGCTGACTGAATTTTGTGCAGAAAGGAAGAGATTTTGGAGTGCATGGGGAAATTAAATATGACTTGAAGGAAATGAAAATGGAAGTGTCAATGAGAGATGTGAATTAAAAAAAGTCATACAACAGTGAAGTTAAATCCATGGTTTTTAACATCTTCAGGTCCCTCAAATCCACCATTAGACCTGAGAATTCCAAGAGACAGGAGATATCTTCAAATGGCTTCTTTACTGCAACGATATCATCATCTCTTGTTGTTATGTTTTTCATAGTTTTCTTTAAAAAAACACATGAATGTTTTTATGTGTCTTTGCATTATAGTTAAATGTTCTATAGTGCCCAGAGTTGCTTTTTTTGTGAAGTAGATTTTCATATAAACCTGATAGATTAATAAAAAACTGCTACTTAAGGTATGTAGTAGACACTACCATATAAATTATACTTCCCAATGTGAGGTTACTTTCCATATGACATATTAATATTTATGCATTAGAGGGGAGCCTCTGGAGGTTGACAGAAAACTCAAAATATAAGGAAATCAGAAAAACCTTGAAGAAAAAAAAAAGATAGTGGCCCAAAAATCAGGAGATGATGAGTTCTAGATCCACTCTAGGAATAAAAGCCTGGTGGGTGTCTTTGAGCCAGTAACTGTCTCTCAGTTCAGCCCCCATCACTGAGTTGTTTTTGTGAGAAAAATAGGAGGAGGGAGAAGGCTTCGGTTGTTTATGAACAAATAAAGGTGGGAAATGAAGGAAAGGAATGGAAGGAAGAAAAAGAAAGAAAGAAAGAAAGAAAGAAAGAAAGAAAGAAAGAAAGAAA